>JARFIY010000299.1:1477500-2677500 GCA_036346155.1 Sinelater perroti
TCTTTGCCTTAAAATCAATTAGTAACATTCCCTTTAAATCCCTATAGATCATCATTATCATTGAATTTCTTTTTGCTAGGGGATCATTGTTCTCATCCCTTCTAACAATTGATTAAATAACTTCTTTGTTGTTGCGGCAGAGATTTAAAAATTAACAGATTACACGTTTCTGTTTTTGAATCCTTGAGAAAAGTTGAGATAACGCATACGACACTAACCTTATTCATATGAAGGTGCTCATAATGGATGGTACGAAAAGCCCTAACCTTGTTGATAATTTATTTACCTTTAGACGCCTGCCTTACAGCATCTCAAACTCGGCGAGGTCAAGTTTTTTCCGAAAGCACTGTAACTGGTCTTCAATGCTTTCTCGGCGTAAACGAAATTGTTTTGCTCATTCCCTTGCAATGCAATATCAAGCCAAAGAATCATCGTGCGCACCATCTAAACGTTGTTTAATTTTACTGTGACTAAGATCTTTAGTGAAAAATATAATCATAGTTCAGTATTCGATTTTCAAGAACGTGCAAAATGACGCGGCACTACCAACTCAAGTGATTGTTGTTATGTGACTAAGACAAATTGGTTACTGAAATTTTTACGAAGGGTAAACAAAAGATAATGATATCTGAGGCGATAGCTAGTTTGCTTATATTTTAGTCAAACCTGAAACTTTTGTCGCTTACCTCGTGTATCACCTGAATATTTTTATTTTTACTAGTTTAAAATTAAAATTTAACTTACGTATCAAATACACTACTAAATCAATTATATATTTTTCAAACATCTGCTACATAAATAAAGCAACGAAGTGCTACCAGAAATAATATATAATTACAAGTCATTGTTCTTCTCTAAACTCTCCGATGACACTGGCTCGGTCTTCAGCAGCACAACACCTGAAAAGAAATTTGCGGGGTTAAATTAGTCTCAGATAATTGGAGTTAGTATGTTCTACAAATAGCACACTTGGTACCCCATGCAAAAATATAAATATGAACGCATGATTACGCCAAAGGTTGCTCGTTTATAGTTCCAAAGGTGGAAAGCATTTCGTAGATAACTGACGAGATGGCAGATAATCGTTGTACGTATGACCTGCATCAAAGTCGAACACTTTGGACTTTACTCAAATCTGTGTGCATAATTCGAACTACCGCGCAATGTCACGTTTAATGTTATTTGCTGTCTGTGAATATATGAAATGTAATATTTGCAGTTACAAAAAGCGTGGGATATCTTCACAACAATTGTAAAATTGTAAGCCAACAGATGGTCTCTTGTATGGGGTTTTGAAATTTTATTTTGCAACTTCATAAAAATAGAAATCACTGGATGATAGTAGATATGAAACGTCCTAAAGTACGAGGTGGCGCAAAAGTCATCAATCGATTTCTTGAGACAGTAACTTTGTTTGTAAATAAAAACAATTGGTTCTGTTTGTTGATTATGTTTATTTAAACATTTAAATTTGTTCCCATTTAGTTGCGAAGATAATAACGGTCAAGTGGCCGCTGCCAGAGTTTATGCACATTCAGGCTCGTTTCACTGCAGTTTTATGACTTTTCTTTACTTTTTGTCTGATGTTCTTCTTTAGGGCCGTCAAGGTTTGTGGCTTGTTCGTATAGACCCGTGACTTCAAAAAAATCCAAAGATCGAGATCTGGAACGGTCAAATCGGGCGAGCTTACGGCCAGTGCAAATCGTCAAAACCAAAGATTAAGCGGCCGGGAAACGCTTGCTTTAGAATGTCTACTATCGCTTGTGCAGTGTGTGCGATTGCACTGTCCTGCTGGAACCACACGCTCATCGATTTGCGGCAGCTAGAAGTCCTTGTAGCGCGCACCAATCACAGTGTTTCCGACGGCGTCCTAGAAAATCATCCTCGTCGCAGTCGAGGTTTAGAAGGGCTAGGCTAAATTTACAAGCAATTGGTGGTCTGCAGGCAATAGCTGATGCACTGTTTGCACTTTGCACGGGAATACCTTCAAGTCTTTCACCAAAATTCGTTGTAAAGATCGTATATTGATGCCCAGTTGCGTGGCTCGTCGTCTGGTTGATGTTTGAGGGTGCTCTTGGACATCTGCAGCCACAGCAGCGATATCTTCGACCAAATGGCTACTTCGGGGCCGGCAACGTCTGCTACTGTCCCGCGTTGAGCCAGTCTCATCGAGGCGAGCGGCTAAACGACGTAGTGTTTGTCCATGAGGTACCACACGACCAGATAATCGACGACCAAATTCACGTTCACTCAAAACCACCGACCGATTATTTGTCAAAAACATTGACATACCTATTTCACATACTTAAGGATTATAGTAATTCATAGTTTATCTACGTGTATTCTGCTTCTGTTTACTTCACAAATATCAGAGTCGCGATAACATGAGACGGCAATTGCAAAAATGCATCTTCCAATAGGGTGATGACTTTTGCGCCACCTGGTATTATAATAAATTAAAAAAAAATTTAGTTGATAAGTGCTATCATTAATTTTATTTTGTTTAGTTTCCAATTATATAAATAAATAAAATTACCCGCACTGTGTATAAAATTGTTCTAATTAATATAATTCTTGGAAAAAAAATTATTTGTCACTTTTTAACTTGAAATTTTAATTATTAAAAATTATTAACAAAAAGATTATTTAGAGTAAATTTCTATGAGGTGAAACCACAATTGTGGTAGCGTCATGAGAGATGTTTAAAGTAAAATTGGACAGAATCTGCACTATCGTTGAAGCCCATTTTGGGCACCTAGTTGAAGTTGCCATAGTGAGTATAATTGAAAGAGTCCACGGTATTATTATAAAAATTTGGCGTATAAGTGTAGTAATGTAGGTGGCACAACTTTTGACTGTCAACTAAAAACGCTGTGTCTGGTAATGTTTAATTGTAATCCGAAAAGCGAACATGGCTCCACCACGAAGTAGAAATTTTTAGGATTTTGAAAAAAATTGGACCGTTTGAGGGAGAAACTGGATCAAAAAACGGCAAAGTTTCTGACACAGTTGCAACTGCAAGATTAAGCAAATTGGGATTTAAACTAATTCGTCAAAATTAAGCTCGAGTGCTTTTTCTGTTCCCAAATTTGAAAGCTTGGCTTGTTGGATTTTTTTGTATGAGGCTATTTTTACTACTGTTAATCAATATTTTGAACATTTTTACGACGGATATTTGAATTAAATGAGTACTCATCAATGTAGACTATGTATGTTAAAAAATAAAATTGATTCTCTCAAAAGAACTGTCGACAACTGCTTGAAAAGCGAAAGATCCAAAGTCGGGAAAAACACCCCCAGGCAATATTTTCACTATCAATGATGTACGTATCTTATAGATGACATGGGAAAAATAATCAGTTTCTGAATGGGTAATTTCTGACTGGAAAACAACACAAACATAACGATAGTGTTAGCAATAATAGAAATTGAAAATTCAGTAAATCTTCACAGTTTCAGATGTATAAAAAGCTAACACAAATGAAACAAAAGTGCTTAGATGACTAGAGAACTATTTAAAAAGAAGAAGACTAAACGAGTTCAGAGGTGGAGAAATTTTAATTTTAGTAATGAATTGTCTGACTCCTCCGTATATTGATAATTGTATAAAAATGATAACGACACATGTTCTATCTTTTAAATTAGAGAGTGCCGGAAAATTCGAAAAGCTTAAAATTATTGTTAATGGATCAAAAAAAGTTAATGAGTAAAGTTATAATCCAATAAACTTTTGTTTGTAGTCAATGGCGAAAATTGAGGGTATGTTAAAACAATCTACTGCTTAACAAATAGTTAAAGATATTTAAAGCTCAATCATTTACTTTTTATTATTTAACTTCAGACTGTAGTTGTTTCATAAAGATAATTTAGTTGGCAAATATTGTTGGTATTGAGGTTTAGAGTGCTCTAACATTAAGCTAAAAGAACCACTGAAAATCCATTGCAAAACTCCTCTGCTCCTATAACCACGACCATGTCAGATCAGCGATTTTCTCCCACAGATCTTTCACATCTGGTCTGCGTTAAAAAAGAATACCATGACCAACCCCTTGATTATCAGATTTGTGAATGTTAAGGCAAAGTAAAATTTCCTTGAATGAATACCAGGTTTATTATATTGTTTTGAGGATTTCTCCCGCAAAGTTAAAGCCACATATAAAGAAACATAAAAGCACAATTTCATTGAGCAAGAATATCAACTATTCGTAGATTTTAATTACAAAGGTCACTTCTTGAGGGGAATTCTAAAGGTAGGCCCAATATTGATTAAAGTCTGTCTTAACGCTGATTCTAAATTTCCTTTGCGTTAAAATATAAATACATTCAATGTGGTTTCTTTTATCTGGTGCTCGAATGATACCAAATCAAATTAGATAAAATTTTAGTCTTAAGCAAATAAAAATCAATTTTTTTCCAGTAACATCCTAATCTCACACTAGTAATATTATTCTAGCAAATGGGATCCAAAGTGACTGGATACGGGATTAAAGACGCTATTAAACTGTTAGCATTTCATTCATTTTCCTAGACAATACTTTGGTACATTTTCCTGTCGCATCAGATAAAATGCTTCTGCTGAACATAAAATCTTCAGGTAGAATGTATAATTTTTATTGATAACACTTAGGCTACATGACTAATATATCTGATCTAGGTAAAAGGTACTTCTATCAATTTCTGTCTGGAAAACCAAACTCTACTATTCTGCTAATATATAATGTTTAGAGAAAAAACTTTTAAATAGTTCAAAAGAGGTAGATAGGTAGATATAGAATGGGATGGGCACAACAGCCTTCTGCACTGGGACCCTTGGGGTAGCCCTTTAATTTGTTAGAGCTCCCTTTCTAGGCCTAGGCTTTTGACTAGCCCTCAGAGATTAGAGACAGTTATAGCAATCTGAGCCTCTCAAGTTCTTCACAGTAGCACAAAATGTTGTCTGCAGTCTCCTCCCATTCTTGGCAAAATCTGTACAGGCTGCTATCTGTTACCCGTAGGAAATTGAAATTTTCCCAAGACGACAGTCTCCTGTCAGCAAGCCCACTATGACCCTGAGTTTAAGTCTTTTTAGTCGTAGGAGACCTGTTGTAAATTTTTGTGACGGTCCCTGTATCAACTTTTTAGATTGTCTCAAATGGATGGTATTGTTCCACCTTTCTTAAGTTTTATTGAGTATCCATTAATTAATGGATGCTCTTTTAAGGCAATTTGAAATGCTACAGTGGGGTTTGGATCCGATGGTTCTTGTTTCTGATTCTTCCTTGGCCAATCTCGTAACTCCTATGTCCCGGTACCTAAGAAATAATCAACAAATTGGCTTTTCTTATCTCCGTTATAGCACCTATGCAGTCTTAAACAACCTTTGACTTCACCACAGATGTGGCTAGAGCTTTAAGTAAGCCTTGACTGTCTGAAAAAATAGCTATCCTCTTACCCCTAATGTTAAGCCTTTTGGTCTTCTTCACACAGTGTTCTATAGCTATGACTTCCGTTTGAAAGATTGTAGGAAATTTTCCAAGCACTATTGGAATCTTTTTGGTTCATAGATTCCTGCTCTTGTGCCTAATACAACCTTGGAACCATCAGTATACTAGATAAACTCTGTGAAGACTGGAAGTCCTTCGTCTCGGTCTTGTCTATCTGGTATTATAATTTTAAAGTTTTTTTTCCAAATTTAAGGTATCTGGGAACCGAGTTATTGGTGAGCATTTCCAGTGTGTTTTTCGCCTCCAATTCCTCCCTCAGTTTTTAATGCTCTCTTATATGCATGGGGATTATTGGAGCTTGTCTTTGCATGAGTCTGTTAGTAGCTACCTGTACTTTTTCTTAGATAAATATGAGAAGTGGTGGCAAATTTAGTAACACTTTTAGAGCAGCAGTGAATGCCACAAAAGAGCTCTTCCACCTTCGTCTGTGGTGTTTTCGTCCACCATGTCACAGACCCATAGGTTATTATAGAGCCTACGACTCTTCAAAAGAGGTAGACAGCTGCGCTATTTTCTTATGTTTTGTCACTTTTGATATCGCGGCAGAATTGCATAGTAAATTAGTTGCCGAGCAGCGACTTGTAACTGACAATTAAAAATTACTCTTTATAGTTTCAATACAGTTACTGTATAAAAATAACCAACTTTTTACATTATTAAATCAGATATACTGGTTACCTCTTATTTTATATTTCGAAAACGATATTTTCACATATTGATTACACCATATTTGGACCGTTTTTGAAAACTTCAGAAAACTTACAGGTGTTTCGGTTTCAATGTTAATATTTTAAAGTGTCAAGTGTTTCTTTATGTGCATGGTCGACTTAAAAGTGTACAATCGTTTTAAGTAAATTCAGTTTATAACTTGAAGCGATTAGGTATCTATAAGAATCTCAACTATAGCCGAATTGTGTATTAACTTATTTATAACAGCTGGGATCCTTCATACTGAGTATTTCAAGAATAGTTTGGGAAATGAAAGATGAGTATTCAGTACGAATTTAAAAAAAATTGTATTCACTAAATAAAACTCAAGAATACGTTGTAATATAGGTATTGGTTTCCTAATCTTACTAATAATTAACACCAGTCCATTTCATGAATATAAAATCTTGACAATTTCGATCAGATGGTACCGTTGTATGTTATTCTAGAAGAAATAACAACCCCTATAAAATATTAAAAATTATGTGTTAAACTTTATTCTATATGCTGAACGTGTGATAATGCTATACAAATATACGCAACCGCAGCCAATAAAAAATATGAGAAAATAGAAAACGCTCACTTAAAAGTACCAATGTTATATTAAAAACACTAAATTAACATTGTAGGAAATTTCAACACCAGAGTTGATAAAAGAAGGCTTAATGATACTTTAGGCAAATATAGAATAACTGTGCGAAAAGATAAATTTAATTCTGCGTGTCGTCACATACCATCCAGAAGAAAGATAGCAAAAATATACATAATTGTATAAATTCAAATGGACTTTATTGTAGTCAATAAAAGATTTAGTCGCAGCGTAAAAAGTACTAACATCTACCCCGGAGCAGATATCTGATCATAATCTGTAAATAGTCAATAACAATGCAAAGTTAAGAAGAATAAGAGAAAGAGCAAAATTATAAATAAAACTAAACATAGAAAATCTCAAAAATCAAGCGATAAAAGCTAAGCCGCGGCAAGAACTTAATCTTCTTCTTCTTCTCTAATCCTTTATGCTCTTTCGAGCGTCGGATGATGGTCTATAATCCCGTATCCATTGTCTCCACCTCTTCCTGTCTCTCGCTATTGTTTTGATTTCCTCCAGTGTCACACCTTTTTCTGCTGCTATTTCTTTGATTTGGTCCATCCATTTTTTTCTAGGTCTGCCACTTCGTTTTTTAGGTGGTTTTCCCGCTTCCATTAGTCTTCTTGGAATTCTGTTTGGTTCCATTCTTGTCAGGTGCGCAAACCAGTTCAGTTGCCCCTTTTTAATTTTTCCTTGTATAGGTTCTTGTTTAACGATTTCTCTTATGTCTTCGTTTTTTACTCTGTCCCACTTAGTCTTTCCTGCTATCCTCCAGAGATGTTTCATCTCCATAGCATTTATTTTAAACTCGTCTTTCTTCTTAAGTGTCCATGATTCGCTCGCATAAGTTATTATTGGAAGTGTTATCGTATTATATATTTTCTTTTTCACCTCTCAATCAATGTCTTTATGGCCTAGTATAGTTTTATTTATGGCGTAATAGATTCTTGGCCATTTGTTCGCTCTGTTTGCTAACTCTACATCTAATTTCCCATCCTCTGTTATTCTGCTTCCAAGGAATTCAAACGTCGTTACCCTCTCCAATTTTTTGTCTTTACATTTTATGTCCCTGTTGTTTTGATTATCTTTTTGTTTCTCATTTACAATCATGGTCTTAGTTTTATTTATGTTCACTTCCATACTCATATTTTCTATTTCAGTCGTCCATGCATTCACCAACCTCTGCATTTTACTTCTGGTGTTTGAGATTAGTTGACTATATTTTTCTTTTACTCTTTTGATTATCTTGTCCATGATAATTATGAATAATAAAGGGCTTAAGCTGCCGCCTTGCTTGATACCTTTATTCATTTTGAACACCTCCGATCTGTGACCGTCCAATTGTACCTTCGCTTTGACTGTTCTATATGAACTTCTTATTGCCCCTATCAGATTCTTATCCACATTCAGTTCATTCAAAGTCCTCCAAATTTCCCTTGTATCTACTGTATCAAACGCAGCTCTCAGGTCTACAAATGTTAGATACAATTTTTCTCCTTCTTCAATTTTTCTTTCGTATATATTCGTATACATATTTATATTGTCACCAGTTTGTCTATTCGGTCTGAAAGCTGCCTATTCTTCTTCTAATAAAGGTTCTCTATAATCTCTAGCCTTTTTTCTAAGATTTTAGTGTATATTTTAAAACTAGTTTGAGCTAGACATATTGGTCTATAGTTCTCGCATTGAGCAAGAACTTAATAATAAATTAAAGAAAAATGTTAGTGACGTAAGGAATGGAGATAAACTAGAGAAAATTAGAAAAACGAGATGTAAAACCTCATTAGAAGTATCATAACTGTAAAAAATAAACCACCAATAACTATGAAAAGAAATAGACAACAAAAAGAAAAAAAAAAGTAGGAATATAGAAAATAAAAGCAATAAATGACAAAGCATATGAAAGAGTAGAAGAAATGATATATATAAGTGCTAGATGTAAGCTAAACAAAGATAAAAAGTGCAGGTCGAATATACATTGAGGTATTTAAAAATAAAAGTAACAGACAGAAAAAAAGAGGCAATTAAAGTAATAATAAATTGAGAAATAGAAAAGACTGTTATAGAATATAAAGCAATAAACCCGAGAATAATAAAAATAATGGTTACCAAAAATAATGCGTGTGATACAAACATACACACCAACAACCAACAACTTATAAAACGAATATTAAGAATGATTCCAGAAAACAACAGAAATATGCAGAGAGAAAGCAAAATATGTGATAGTGATTGAGAAACTGGAATGTAAAGACCAGAAAAAATAAGAAGGACAATACAGTCTAATAGGGAAATACGGCGAAGAAAAAACTATAAACAATAACAGAATAATCTAAATATTTGTATCCAAAGACTTACACAAATATACATATGAGGTATTAAAAGCATAACAGGCTATATAATTTTCAACAAGAATACGAGACCGAAGATAAAAGAAAGTGTATACAAAAGCGGAGTTAGATATGGACGCGAAACTTGTAATAGAAAAATTCATCTTTAGAAAACCTGGAAAAGAAGTAGTAAAAATAATCTAACAGATAAATTTAAAGATGCCGAATTACGCAAAAAAAGAAAGAGGAAAATGCTGCCATAAAGTGAGAGACGTAAAAAGAACGATATTAAAAAGTGAAATAGAAGTATTCGAAATAAAAGAATAAACGGGCAATTGCAAGGAAAAAACATAAAAAATGCAGGGGCAAGTTAGAGATACTGTAAAAGAATAGCATGGGAAGACCAGAATATTAAATTGATAACAAATAAAGAAGAAATAGTTGAAACATAGAGAAAACTTTATAAGGAGAAATTTCAAGACGATAAACCGTTAAGACACTTCAGAGAATTAAAGAAATAGAAAATGTACACGAAACGGTTAAAAGGAAAAATATGCCAACTAAGGTAACAGAAAGAAGACTATAAACAGGCACTTGTAGTTGGAAAAAATAAATCTAGTTGGGTGTACCAACAAGTAAGAGAGTGGCTAAAGAAATATATAATATGGCATGGAAACATAAAAATACCAAGAAGAAATAAAAACAAATCATAATAATACTATCATACGTAAAAATTATAGTCTTTTAATATACATCCGACAGGATACTAAAGAAAGAATAAGCAACTTTACGACCAGGAAAACGGACACAATGTAACAAGTATACTATAAGAATGATAATTAAAAACGCATGAGAAAATCAAAACATTTGTAGATGTGGAGACATTAAAAAAGTTTTTTTTATTATTTGTTGCTTATTTACAATCTACTCTCACAAGAGTAATAAGTAAATTATTTATAATTTATAATTTTATAACATGTCATTGGGGGGATCCGGCCAGCGCCTTACTCCCCGTAAGCTAAACACTAAGTTATTCTGGGTAGTTACACTGGAAGGTCTTGTGGCCAATTTCGTTTTAATCGTCCGGTGATGGTTGGCTGGTTAGAGAGCTGTTCTATTAGCTGGTTTTTATGTCCTGCCAGGTGGTTCGTGTATGTTCGAGCAAGCTTCTGTATCTCTGCGGCTACGTATGGAATTCCTAGGTCTGTGTGAAGGATTTCATTAGAGATGTACTATGGGGCGTTGGCTATTTTGCGAAGGATTTTGATTGGCTTCGTTGCAGGATCTTTGTGTGGGAGGCTTTAGCGCATCCCACAACTGTATACCATATGTCCAGATGGGTTTTATGATGCTTTTATATAACAGTAGTTTGTTTGACAGTGAGCGTTGGGAGCGTCTGTCAAGGAGCCAGTGCATTTGTTTAATTTTAAGGTCTATTTGTTTTCGTTTGGCTTTGATGTGAGTGCTCCAGGTGAGCTTATGGTCTAGGTGTAGTCCAAGATATTTGATTATCTTTTGTTTCTCATTTACAATCATGGTCTTAGTTTTATTTATGTTCACTTCCATACTCATATTTTCTATTTCAGTCGTCCATGCATTCACCAACCTCTGCATTTTACTTGGTGTTTGAGATTAGTTGACTATATTTTTCTTTACTCTTTTGATTATCTTGTCCATGATAATTATGAATAATAAAGGGCTTAAGCTGCCGCCTTGCTTGATACCTTTATTCATTTTGAACACCTCCGATCTGTGACCGTCCAATTGTACCTTCGCTTTGACTGTTCTATATGAACTTCTATTGCCTATCAGATTCTTATCCACATTCAGTTCATTCAAAGTCCTCCAAATTTCCCTTGTATCTACTGTATCAAACGCAGCTCTCAGGTCTACAAATGTTAGATACAATTTTTCTCCTTCTTCAATTTTTCTTTCGTATATATTCGTATACATATTTATATTGTCACCAGTTTGTCTATTCGGTCTGAAAGCTGCCTATTCTTCTTCTAATAAAGGTTCTCTATAATCTCTAGCCTTTTTCTAAGATTTTAGTGTATATTTTAAAACTAGTTTGAGCTAGACATATTGGTCTATAGTTCTCGCATTGAGCAAGAACTTAATAATAAATTAAAGAAAATGTTAGTGACGTAAGGAATGGAGATAAACTAGAAAATTAGAAAAACGAGATGTAAAACCTCATTAGAAGTATCATAACTGTAAAAATAAACCACCAATAACTATGAAAAGAAATAGACAACAAAAAAAAAAGTAGGAATATAGAAATAAAAGCAATAAATGACAAAGCATATGAAAGAGTAGAAGAAATGATATATATAAGTGCTAGATGTAAGCTAAACAAAGATAAAAGTAGGTCGAATATACATTGAGGTATTTAAAAATAAAAGTAACAGACAGAAAAAGAGGCAATTAAAGTAATAATAAATTGAGAAATAGAAAAGACTGTTATAGAATATAAAGCAATAAACCCGAGAATAATAAAAATAATGGTTACCAAAAATAATGCGTGTGATACAAACATACACACCAACAACCAACAACTTATAAAACGAATATTAAGAATGATTCCAGAAAACAACAGAAATATGCAGAGAGAAAGCAAAATATGTGATAGTGATTGAGAAACTGGAATGTAAAGACCAGAAAAATAAGAAGGACAATACAGTCTAATAGGAAATACGGGAAGAAAAACTATAAACAATAACAGAATAATCTAAATATTTGTATCCAAAGACTTACACAAATATACATATGAGGTATTAAAAGCATAACAGGCTATATAATTTTCAACAAGAATACGAGACCGAAGATAAAGAAAGTGTATACAAAAGCGGAGTTAGATATGGACGAAACTTGTAATAGAAAAATTCATCTTTAGAAAACCTGGAAAAGAAGTAGTAAAATAATCTAACAGATAAATTTAAAGATGCCGAATTACGCAAAAGAAAGAGGAAAATGCTGCATAAAGTGAGAGACGTAAAAAGAACGATATTAAAAGTGAAATAGAAGTATTCGAAATAAAAGAATAAACGGCATTTTAAAGAACAATATGATGGAATTAAACAGTAAACGCAATTGCAAGGAAAAACATAAAAATGCAGGGGCAAGTTAGAGATACTGTAAAAGAATAGCATAGGAAGACCAGAATATTAAATTGATAACAAATAAAGAAGAAATAGTTGAAACATAGAGAAAACTTTATACAGAGAAATTTCAATGACGATAAACCGCTAAGACAGTTCAGAGAATTAAAGAAATAGAAAATGTACACGAAACGGTTAAAAGGAAAAATATGCCAACTAAGGTAACAGAAGGAAGACTATAAACAGGCACTTGTAGTTGGAAAAGCTGTTGGCGAAAATAAATCTAGTTGGGTGTACCAACAAGTAAGAGAATGGCTAAAGAAATATATAATATGGCATGGAAACATAAAAATACCAAGAAGAAATAAAAACAAATTATAATAATACTATCATACGTAAAAATTATAGTCTTTTAATATCATTTAGCTTAAAAATATACATCCGACAGGATACTAAAGAAAGAATAAGCAACTTTACGACCAGGAAAACGGACACAATGTAACATGCATACTATAAGAATGATAATTAAAAAAGCATGAGAAAATCAAAACATTTGTAGATGTGGAGACATTTAAAAAGTTTTTTTTATTATTTGTTGCTTATTTACAATCTACTCTCACACGAGTAATAAGTAAATTATTTATAATTTATAATTTTATAACATGTCATTGGGGGGATCCGGCCAGCGCCTTACTCCCGTAGGCTAAACACTAAGTTATTCTGGGTAGTTACACTGGAAGGTCTTGTGGCCAATTTCGTTTTAATCGTCTGGTGATGGTTGGCTGGTTAGAGAGCTGTTCTATTAGCTGGTTTTTATGTCCTGCCAGGTGGTTCGTGTATGTTCGAGCAAGCTTCTGTATCTCTGCGGCTACGTATGGAATTCTTAGGTCTGTGTGAAGGGTTTCGTTAGAGATGTACCATGGGGCGTTGGCTATTTTGCGAAGGATTTTTGATTGGCTTCGTTGCAGGATCTTTGTGTGGGAGGCTTTAGCGCATCCCCACAACTGTATACCATATGTCCAGATGGGTTTTATGATGCTTTTATATAACAGTAGTTTGTTTGACAGTGAGCGTTGGGAGCGTCTGTCAAGGAGCCAGTGCATTTGTTTAATTTTAAGGTCTATTTGTTTTCGTTTGGCTTTGATGTGAGTGCTCCAGGTGAGCTTATGGTCTAGGTGTAGTCCAAGATATTTGATGTCCGTCTTCTGAGGTATCGGAGTATTGTTGATGTTGTTTAGTGGGCTTGCAATACGTCTATTTGTGAAAGTAATTTGCGAGGATTTGTCGTCGACTGTAATTCTCCATTTGTTGAACCAGTTTTGCAAGATGTCTAAGTGTGTTTGTAGATGGGCTGCTGCAGTTATTGGGTTTTCGTCTATTGAGAGGATAGCTGCATCATCGGCGAACATTGCAAGTACAGTATCGTCAGTTGAAGGCGTGTCGGAAGTATATAGGAGATACAGCAGCGGTCCCAGTACGCTACCTTGCGGTACTCCAGATGTAATTTCGTGGTATTCGGAAGTTGTGTTATTTACTTTAACTTGGAAAGTCCTCCGGGTTAGATATGATTTTAGTATGAGGTACAGCTGATTTGGAAAATAGAGTTTTATTTTGTATAATAGATCCGTGTGCCATACTTTGTCGAAAGCCTGTTTTATGTATAGGCATACAGTTATGCAGACGCGCTTGGTTTCTAGAGTCTCCATAATGCTGTTAACTATTCGGTGCCCTTGGTGGATAGTAGAATAATGCTGCCGCCGGAAGCCAAACTGGTAGTTTGGGAGAATTTCATGTAGGTCAACAGTTTCATGGATTCTCGTGAGGAGCAGTTTTTCGAATATTTTTTAACATGAGTGGTAAAAGGCTGATGGGTCTGTAGGAGGAGGGTTGCGTAGGAGGTTTACCAGGTTTAATAAGGGTAATGATTATAGCATGTTTCCACTGAGTGGGGAAGTGGCAGAGTCGTAGAATGCTGTTGTAGACGGTTGTAAGTAACACTAGGGCTTTTCTAGGGAGGTTTTGCAATACATCTCCTACGATTAGGTCCTAACCAGGTGCTTTACGTGGGTTTGTTAATTTAATTTGCAGTCTTACTTCAGCTGGTGAGAATGGTCTTAGAGGTAAGGAAATTTGGCGGGGCGCGTCAAGGAATGCAGAAATGTCGGTGTCATCGTTGTTTCCCAGTAGCAAGATGGTCTGCGAATGAATCAGCTTTTTCCTTGTCTGATCTGGCCCATGTATCATCGGACTTTTTGATTGGAGGTATCGGTGCTATTGGTCTTTTAAATTTTTTTGTTGCCTTCCGTATCGTATGATCAATAGGTGAAAGATTCGTGATGTAATGCTGAAAGGTGTCATTCCGGGCTTTTAGTAGTTCAGTGTGGAGTTGATGAGTAAGTCTATTATATATGGTTTTGCCTGGCCTTTGTTTAGTTCGTTGCCATTTTTTTTGTGCTTTGCGTTTTTTTGTGACGAGGTGCCTTTTATGATGAGGGATATTAATATATGCTGAGCAGGTGTTTGTTTCACTGGGTGTTGCTTGCCATGCCGCATTTTGTATCATTGTAGTTAAATATTGGGTTACTTCGTCTAGGTCGTAGGCGTCCTTAATTCGGATAGTTAGATTAATCTCGTGATCCAGTGTGTTTTTGAAGAGGTCCCAATTGGTGTTCTTGTTGCAAAGTTTTGGGGATGGTTCTCTGGTAATAATGGATGTGCTTAAGGTAATTAGAATGGGAGTATGATTTGAGGACAGGTCATAGTTAGATTCCACTTTGGTGTATGTGTTTGCTTGCTATGCCGAGGGAAATAGCAAAGTCTAATAAGTCGGGGATTTTATTTGTATCTGTAGGCCAATAGGTGGGTACTCCGGTTGACATGTAGTTGCAGTTATGATTTTGTATTGCTCTGAGTAGGTTGCGCCCTTTCGGATTGGTTAGTCTTGAGCCCCAGGCCACATTCTTGGCGTTCCAATCTCCTCCATTGAGGAATCTCGCGTCAAGGGATTTTAGCAGATCTGCGTATTCTTCAGTTGAGATAGCATGTCGTGGTGGACTGTATACTGCTGCTGTGATCAATGGGTAGGGTAGGATTTGAATCTTTATACTAGAGCTTTGAATTTTGTCGGTTTGAAAGGAGTTCCATTCGTGGTGGGAGATTGAGTTTTTGATAATTACCGCTGATCCGCCATGTGCTGTGCCATCAGGGTGGTAGGAAAGGTATACGAAATAGTGCGGTATTTTAATAACTGTTCTGGCTGTTGCGTGGGTTTCGGAGACGAGTAACACATATATATCCTGTAATTGGAGAAAACAGTTGATCTCAGGTATAAGCCATTGGCGTTCCAGAAAGCTATACGGAGCTGGTTGGCCATTTTTAAGCTAATTTGTTTATAACAGTGGAAAGCATGTTTAAAACCATGCTGTTTTGGCTGATAAGCTGCGAAAACATTGCTTTAAATTCCGTTAGGAAGCTAGAGAACAATTGGTTGATGTTATTCTGCTGTTCATTGAAGATATGAATAGGGGGTCTTCTGTCGGGTGGTTGCAGGGAGAGGTCTGTGGTAAGGATGATGCATAGCTTCTGGATTTTGTTTGGTGTTTTGTGTAGGAAGTGGTGGGAATTCGGATATATTTGGTGGTAACTGGTACGTTCTGGATTTGTTTGTGATTCCTTCTGAGTGTTGGGTTTTTGGCTCTTTTGATGTCTTGACATACTGAACATCCCTTGTAATTGGCTGGGTGTTGTCCATTACATAAGGCACAAGTGGCTGGAGTATTGGGTTTTTTTTTGCAGGATTTCGTGGTTACCGCTACATTTGACACAGACAAATGGTTTATTACAGTAAGTTTTCGTATGTCCATACTCTTGACAGCGGGTGCACTGAGGTATGGTTTGTGTCTTCCTGGGGGGTTCAACCGTGATATTCATATTACTTAGATGTTGAACGTTGAAGATGGACTTATTATTTTCTTTAGGTTCTAGGTCTACCATGAACAGTGACAATGGTTGTTTGGTTACTCTGTGACGTATGTTAATAATATTGCGTACTGTGTGACCAAGATTCCCAAGTTCTTTTGTTATTTCTGAAACTGGTATGGAGTGGTGAAGATTTCGAATGGCTATCCTGTATGCGCGTTCTTCTTTTAATTGGTAGGTGTGATGAAATATATTTTCATCTTTAAGGTGTTTGGTGAGTTTTCTGTATGAGTCTATTGTGTTGGTGTTTATTTTAATTTTATCGTTTGATAAAGTTGTTGTGTGGTATTGCTCTTTTTCCAGGATTTCAGTAATATTTTTAATCGTTTCATTATAATTGTTTACTCCATGGATATAAATAGGCGGAGGCTTCGCCATTCTAGGACTTTCATTATTATTAGGTGTTTGCTCTTGACAAGCGTTTTCGGGTTGAGTTTGTGAGAGGATCTCGTATCTGTTTGATACGCTCGTAGGAATGTGTTGTTGACGATTAAATATTGTATTAGAGTTGGTTATTTTCCGTTTTTTGATTTTTTGCCATTCATGTTTCGTATTTGCCGAGGTACCTTGCGTGTTGTTGGGGCTGTTAGTATCTGAATCCGAGTCTTCGATTAAATCTGCATTTACACGTGAATCGCGGTCTTCGTGATTGAAATCATTTTTGGTGGCATTCATTATTTGTTGGTTTATTCCATTTTGTGCAGTTTGAGAAAAGGACAGTGGTTGCGGATTGAATGAAAAAGGAGATGACTGGTATGCTTGACAATTGGTAGAATATCTGGGTTGTGGACCAGATTGGCTGTAGGTGTTTTGTTGTTGAGTAAATTGATATCCTTGTACATTAGGGATATTAAACGTGAAGCCGTAATTTTCAGGGGCTGCTGGGGCTCCCGGAGGCCCGGGGCCGTAATTGTTTCCCATTGGAACATTGTTACAGTGATAGACTTCCCATATTAATTTTAAATTTAAATTATACGTACAGTTTTGAAGTGGAGTGATGCGGGTTATCAGTAGATAATTCGACACTCGGCACTTTCAAAGATATCTGAGAGCTACTGTCTTGCTTACGTTTTGAAAGTCAAATGGGAACTCACTAACTTAATTAAACTTCTTGTTTACAAATAAAATTCTGAGAATGATAATTAATGTAATATGTGACAGTGACAGTTGTCAAAATTAGAATTAGAAATTAAAAAAGTGTAGAATAAAAAAGCACTTTTGCCAAGCAGTCAAAAGCATATATAAAAATGTAGAAAATAATGCAGGATTACATGGGAAAGTATTAAAAAGTTTGACTATAAATAGAGAAATGGAACAAGGAGACGATTAAAGCTCTTTATTATATATATTATAGCTATGAACAAAGTGATTATATTAAAGATGAAGTTGGTAACGAGTAAATGCATTCAGTATTCATATAAAAATTCATATACGTAGACAACATAGCATTAATTACAAAAAATGAAAGAAAACTGCAAAACTCGGTGTATATATATATATATATATATATATATATATATATATGAAAAAAAAAATTAGAACAAATAGGGTTCAAAATAATTCATGAAAGTAACCAACATTAAAAAGCAAATTGCAGAAACAAAAATTGACAACATAACAAGAAACGATGGAAAAACAAATAAAGAAATATAAAATACAATGGGTACAGCTAATTAGGTACATTACATGATAAATAACACCCTAGTCGGAAAAAGACAAATAAGCAACAAAAAAAAAAATGGAATATATAAAACAGCATATCTCCTAACCCCACAAGGAAATAGATAGAAGCCATTAGTCAGGAAGATCGGAAAATATCAATTAAAATAGATAAGATATGGGAGATAAAAGAGGACAAACTTTCTAGAATTGTAAAAGAATAGGTGTGAGAAGACGGAGACCAAGAGGAAGGACTAGAAGAAAATGGGAAGAAAAATACAAGATATTGTAGAAAGAAAAATAATGGCGGAAGTAAAAAGATTTGTAAAAGATATCCTGAGAGTATACAAAAAATGCGTAGAACATCCGACGTTCTAAGAGCATATAGGGATAGGGAGAAGTACACAAATAAGTATAAAAAGAATCAGAAGAAGAGTGAACGGCAAAAGAAATCTTAAACATAACAGAAGAAAAAAAGCATAAAAATCGAAGAAGGTAAACGGAGAGATACAAACAGAAAGTGCCATGCACGTTAAAGAACGAAAGTAGTAACTTAATTTTTTATTCGGGGGAAAGTATAGAAACTTTACATATAAAAACTTTATTTGATAATAATAAATAAGAACTCAAATTAGAAGATATTGTAGATGTGAAGTCCAAATATCTAAAGTTGATATTTGCATAGTGACAAAACTTATTCAATAAAATATACAATACAGGAGGCATACCAGAAGAATGTTTGAAGTCAGTGTTTATTTCCATACACCATGAGCCATACGTTCAAATAAGATATATAAAAAATAGATGCTATGGTAACCGACTTTCAAATTTCGGCCTTAAAAAGGAGTCGAGATTTGAGAAGAATTGTTTATGAACATCGGTTTCAAAAAACTGCTTTTGTTTGTTTTATTTATTTTGAAACATGTTAAACACGACAAATTAATAAAATTCTTAATAAAAACGATTGTAGATGATACATGTATAAGACAAAAAAAACATACTGAAGTCAGATAGCAACAGTATGAGCCACGATGAAAAATCTCAAAATATTAAAATCAAACCCGGCATAAGAAAAACACGTATATCCTCACCACTCATGTTTAACGTCTATTCTGAACAAGTTTCTCAAGAACTGTAGAGAATAAAGTATATAGAGAAGTTATTAGCAACGTTCAATATACACGTGACTCTACAATAGTAGCTGATAATATTGCAAGCCTACAAAATTTGTTAAAAGAATTAAATGAAGAATGCAAGGACGTGAGACTAATTATGAACATTAAGAAAACATTTATGACCATAAGTAAAATTCCAACTGATTAAATGTTTCTTATAATTGACAGTAAACCAATCGAGAAAGTGCGTAAATATAAATATTTAAAATACTGGGTCAGTTACAACCAATTAAAAAATAAAAAGAATTAAATTAGCTGGTAACACTTTAATTAAATTATAAACCTATAAAAATAGAAATATTACAGTATTATCCAAAATAAAAACCTGGACTGCAAAGAAAGCATAATGAGGAAATAGAATAATTCGAAATGATTACGAGAATGTTACAAATAACAAGGATTAAAAGAGTGAGCAATGCTAAAGAATTGTTGAATATTATTAAAAGAAGAAAACAACATATTAAGAAATACGAAGTACAAGATACCGCAATTAATAACGAAAAAGAAACTTAGGGGGAGAAGAAGAATTAGTCTATCAGAGAAGAAGACAAAGAACATGAAGTAATCCAAAGCAATGCTGAATGTATAAAATAATTAAAAGCTTTTAAGCATTCTATTTCTATTATTAACATCCGTAGCTTGAAAAGGACAATTGGTGTAATCATTATAATGGACGTTATAAAATGAAATTTGTTAAATAAGTTAGTTTATTAAGGCTATGACTTTTTATTATTAACAATGAGTAGTTAGAATTGTTATAGTCACTTTTTATTGTACTCAATTTTAGATGTGTAGAATGTTAATTTAAAAGTATATTTCATTATTTGGACACCTAATTTTTATATAATGACAAATATTTTGATGGTGTTCAAACGCCATATTTTGTTATGTAACTTGAACGAAAATTGGGAAATGGTTTTATTACATTAAAAAAATCTCACTAAAAAAGTTTGACGTGACAAAAATGGAGTATTTTTTTATTTTAACCTCAATGACATGGAGTCTGCCCTATCCATAGGAAGAATAAGTATTTTTTATGTTACGAATCGGTGCAATTGCTCTCAGTCGAGTGGAGTAGGGCACCAACAGGTCATTCCATTACAAAAATTCACTAATCCGTATTACAAGTTAAGGATGAAAAATAGCAGATGCGAGGAATAAACGAAAGTTTATTTGGTTTAAACTGCATTAAATGTTTTGATTTGTCAGTTTCGTCCATTAATTTATGTATTAGTTTATTGGGGGTCCCAATATTACTGGAGGTACACATAGGTCACTTTGCATCACATTGTTGGGTACGTATCCACAGTACACTAATTATGTAATCTTTCAATATTAGAATTGTTAGCAGGATCCATCCCCATAAACAAATTTTGTACGTTTATATGGTTTTAAAGTGACTTTTTCAATAATTTTAGATAATTCAGTAAAACTTACTAAATTTTGCGTTGATTAATGATATGGGTTCTCTAAAACAAGCGTCGTTTATATGGAGTCCCAGGTATTTTGCAGAATCTGCATGTTATACTTGCTGCTCGTTGAGAGTCATCAGTGGACAGCGAACGCGCTGTATTACAAACGTGAGGTATTGAGATGTACATTATTTTCATTCATTTTAATTTTCAGTGCTTTGTTAAATCTCATTTAGATTTTCTTGTATGTTTCTGCATACTGTTATAGGATTAACATGAGAAAATAGGACAACCGTGTCGTCTGTAAATGTTATAGTTGTGATTTGCTCTGTAGTTGGTAGATTTCTTATGAAAAAAACATATAACACAGGTCCTAACACTACCTTAAGGCACACCAAACAAGATAGGCTTAATATGTGTAGTTTTCATTCACAAAAGTGCTTATCCGATAGGTAAGATTTCAGAATTTCATATGATTGGCGAGATAAATACTTTTTTAATTCATAGAACAGGGAATATATCTAAAAAAACTGCAGAACAGAATTTGCTCTCTTTTAGATCATATCTGAGTTCGGGTCGTGATTTCAACAGAACGAACGTGTTGCACGTTGCATCATCAGTTGACGTTCTGTGTTATGAGTGACGGAATTTGACAGTGTACGCTGACCACATTGCGAAAACTATAGGCAATTTCCACGAGTGGAGAGCTGCAACCCGACGGCATTGGTTGGGCCCCGTCAATATGAGCTGCTTCGACTGGCCTGCGGCTCCTAGCTGCCATTTCTGCCGTCATAGTTGCTGTCTTGTGAGGAAGAAGCATTGCAGCGAGTTCTTCGTCACGGCAGAATTGGAATAGCAGCTTTATCCTGTGTTAAGTACTAGAAAGTGTTCGCATTTTAATTTAGCAAAGCAAGGACGTGTCTACAGTTGTGCCTGTTCCGTGTAATAAATTATTTTTAGTATTGGCCTAAATGGTTGACACTAATCAACAATATTCAGTGCCTTACGCATGACCTTCAGTAATGCAATACCAACCACTTTCGGGCAATATGGCGCAGCCCAGCTCCAATTACCACAACAACTTCAATGTACACACCTCAACATTTAATCAACCGACAGGTCAAAATTCAAGGACTTAAAGTTCTGAACATATACAATGTGAAGCACAGAGAAACTCTTAATGTTCTTTCTCAGTCTAGCTCCCAGAGAATTTAACAAAAATATATATGACACTAAATATTTACTACATACAAAAATGACAACAGAACTACCTCATCACAAAAGAGAAATTCCACAGTGCGCAACTTGCCAAAGGTATGGTCATATTAAGAGGTTCTGCATATACCAACCTAGGTGTGTAAATTGTGGCGCAAACCATCTAAGAAGCACGCGTAGTAAAACAAAAAAACAGCAAAGTGCGTTGTATATAGCGGTTCATATCCTGCAAACTACAAAGGATCCCAAGTTCACCAGGAGCTGAAGCAGAGAAAATTTCTATCACCTCGTCCTAGAGGGCTTGTACTGCAACCAACTATCACGTACATACAAATGCCAAACAAAAATGAAGGAACATATGCCCAAATTGTATCAAATGGACAACAATCCTCTCACCATTTAAATGTAGTACAAACGTCCTATATCGAGAAACTAGAAAAAATGATGATAGAACTAGCTAACAATATAAAACAATGTTAAGCCTTCTCACAGCCATTGTTTCCAAACTGAAATAATGGCACAAACATTCAAGATTGCAGAATGTAATGCCAATAACTTATGAGACCACACCCCAGAATTACGGGCGTTTATTACTAATTACGATTTGGATATACTTTTAATATCTGAAACCCACTTTACAAAAAGAAGTTACTTTACAATACCTAACTATATTATGTACACATAACTGCACACAGAGGATCAACAATACTTATAAAAGTTCTATCAAGCATTCCCAAACAGATAAGTGCATTCATGAGCACATTGAAGCTACCAGCGTGGTCGTAGAAGACTGTACAGGACCAATTACAATCACTGCTTTGTACAGTTCCCCGAGACATAACATAAAAACAGAGCACTACACCCAATTCTTTAGCACACTTGAAAGACGCTTCATTGGTGGCGTTGACTACAACGCTAAACACCAAGAATGGAGTGCTAGAGTAACCACCACTAAAGGCAGGAAATTGTTAAAATCGCTCGTCACCAGTAATCTTAATTATCTCACCACCAGAAAACCTACTTACCGGTCTACTAAACTTTTGTGTTATGAAAAACATAGCACAAAATTACCTAAGAATGGAATCATGTTTTGATATGACATCAGATCATTCCCCAATCTTAATCAGGACAAGTACTCAAATATGTAACAGGCTTAGACCAATCAGACTCAGTAACAAGAAAACCAACTGGGACTTATTTAGAGTAATAGTCAACGAGAAAATAGATCTAGACATACCTCTCAAGACCTTCGATGAGGTCGATGAGGTCGATGATGAAGTAGAGCACCTGCATCGTACTATACAAAGTGGGGCATGGGGCTCAACCCCGTTGTCGAAAGCGAGCGATGTCCACAATGCTCTACCTATGGTAATAAAGTGAGCATTAGCCGAGAAAAGAAGGCTTCGCAAAATTTGGCAGAACACTAGATCCCCGAATGATAAAAATAGACTCGGCGATGCTACATGAAATTTGAAAGCAATGCTTCAAAATCAAATATTATCTATCAACCCTATCTGCCACCGAGACAAGAGATTACTCTTTATGGAAAACCACGAAAAAATTAAAACAACCACGGCAAGTAATCCCTCCAATTCGGAAACCTGGTAGAAATCGGTCCAGGAGGAGCAAGAAAAGGCTAACTCATTTGCAGCACATCTAACAGATATTTTCCATTCCACTCCTTCTGCACTAACACCAGAAGAAGAAGCCAAAGTACAACTATACTTGGAGACATCAGATCAACTATGTCTACCAATAAAGATTGTTAATTAAGTCCGAGATAAGCAGCAGGGTATGACCTAATTACAGGCGAAGTCCTAAAACAATTGCCAAAGAAAGGATACAAACTAATAACGGCTATATTTAATGCCACTTTAAGTTTGAGCTATTTCCCGGCACAATGGAAGGAGGCCCAAATAATACTCACACCTAAACCAGGCAAGCCTCCTGAAGAATTGCCATCTTATCGTCCGATCAGCTTACTATCAATAATATCTAAAGTTTTTGAAACACTTTTATTGAGATAAATCAAAACAATTTTAGAAGACCACGATCTAATACCAGCACACTAATTCGCCTTTATAGAAGACCATGTCACCATCGAATGAGTTCATGGGGTAGTAAGCGAAATCAACCAGGCCTTTGAAGAAAAAAAAATGTTCCGCTACCTTCCTCGACATAACCCAGGCCTTTTATAAGATCTAACATGCGGGACTATTGTATAAGATTAAGAAAAACCTGCCACATCCTTATTTTCACTTGATCAAATCCTATCTGAGCAACAGAAACTTCCAGGTGAAGTTTCAAGATGAACTAACCCTTTAACTCCGGTGTACTGCAAGGAAGCGTACCAAGACCCGTGTTCTATCTACTGTAAAGGGCAGATATACCTAACACCCACCTTAAAACCACGACTATATTTGCATATTGCATTAAGAAACTTACAAATCTCTCTGAACCAAGTGCAAGACTGTCTTTTTTGTATTGTAATTTTTATTATTCTGTTCTAGATTTTTTTGTCTACATATCCTGTGTTTTTCTTCATCTATTTGTAATTCTGTATGCTTTCTTTTTTCTGTTTTTACCAAGTGTTGCTCTCTTTGTTCTTTGTGTTGATTATTTCTTGTTACACATCCATCATAAGACTCTTTTTTAGTTTTATTCTTTTTGTAACCAATTGCTTTTTCGGTACTTTTCACAATTATTTGTTTAATATTTTTCTATTCTCTCTCTAAGTCCATTTTACTTTCCTTTTTTCACATTATGAAGTGACGAAGCGAAGCGGAGTCACTTTCTAACGTCATGTTGCCCGTCTGTCTGTCCGTCCGTTCGTCCGAGCAAAAACTCGAGAACGGCTGGGAATTTCCAAATTCTGTTTTCACCAATCGACAGGTGACCAAAAAGGCTTGTTTGCTAGTGATTTTGAAACTGATTGGTCAATCTATCAATTTGCTTTAAAACCTACAAACTAGAGGGTTCTCAAATTTGGGAGACTCCTTCGCCACTTCGCTATGCGTTGCAAGCTTTGCAGGTTTATTGATCTCTCTTGATGTACTCTGTTTTGTTCTCTTCTGTATAGAATCTGTCAATATTCTTTTCTTGTATTCTCAATTTTTATTTCTGCTTCTGTATTCATGTCTCTTTTTAACTACGATGTCGTCGATTGTATTTCCATTTGCACCCCTGTAATAGTGGACGTTTGTAATTACGCTATTTTGGTTTATATTTATTAATATATGGTCTATTTGGTTTCATCGTTCCTGATAGTATCCATGTTACTTTGTGTGTCCTGTATTTATAATTTTTACTACCGATTGTTATATTTGTTTCCATCGCAAAGTTGGATATCCCATTTTCATTGTCATTTGTCCTTTCATATATTGTATGATCTACTGCTATCCTTACAAAGTTCTCTTTTCCACCGTGAGCATTCAAATGTCCCAATATAACGAATACATTATGTTAGCTTGTAAAGAATACTAACGGTTATGACGGCAGTTGGTTACAGCACCGTAACCAACAAAAAGCCAGTTACCGAAGATCGGAGAGGAAAAACAACTTTGAGAGGAAGTAGGGCTGTGACAGAATGTTATCAGGCGGAAATGATCCACAGAGGACCATTCTATTTAGTAGAGAGAAACCTGAAACGTGACAACTGTGTTACTACGCGGACGGATCGCAGGCGGACGACGGGAGAGCGAAAGCCGCGTTCGTGGTCATGCGAGGAGAAGAGGAGATCTATTATGAACGAGTAAAACCCGCAAGCCATAGCTCCATCTTCTAGTGCTAGCTGATAGCCATCCGAGAGTGCCTGAGGTATATAGATAGACACGAAATAGTTATCTCAAGTTGCGCCCTAATATTTGACAGCAAGTCAATTCTACTTGCTCCCAGAGTTACGAGGGAGTCGATAGATTTCCAGGCCGAGGTTTGGATGCTTGCAAAAACCGAATAGAAGTTCAATTCCAATGGACCAAGGCACGTCGGACCTGGCCAAAAAAAGCAGTGGCAGAACCAGAACCGCCAAAGGAGCCCCGGTGGAACTGGTAAATAGCTGACTACAAGCTAAGATAAGAGTAAGATGGGAGCAGAGATAGCAAGCATTGTAGACAGGACGACGTGGACGGATAATTATCCCCATGGTCGACACGGCGCGATAGGCTGCGTAGTGCTTTAACCGACACAACGTCTAGCTTATTAGCGGACATAACTTCCCGCGAGTGGTGGATGGCTCTTGGTGTATTCGTGTATTTGATATACGAGACTACGCTTACATACAAACTTGAGCAAATGAATGTTGGCACGCGATACAAACTTTTGGATAATAAAGAATGAACAGACAGAGACTTTGGCGTAGGTTAAGGTAGATTAGTCTGTTTCTTTGCTCAGCATTGTCAAATGTTAGGAGGACTCGGAGCCATCAAAGTTTTGAGTTGCCTACCCTGACTGGGGTTTTTGTAGTTTTCTCGATTTCTACACTAAGGCGAATATCAGAGTAGGTAAATTTGCTCCCACCATAGATTTAAGTACATTGAGTACTGTAAACTACAGGTTAGAAAATAAGAATGATTGATATATAATGCCGTAAGGCATCGGAGATAACATGGGAGTTTAGGGGTAGAATCTGGAAGACTCAAAGTGTATTGGCATCGTAAGGTGATTACTTTAAAGGTGATTGGAGCTACATATAACCCTTCGTATCATATACTAAATACAAAGTACGTCCGAGAAGAAGTGAGACGGATCCCACGAAAATCGTTTAATTGAAGATATGTTCATATACTTAACATGCTTCAGAATATCATCTTTGAGCATCAGTACAGGGTTACCATCGGTTCTGCTGCGTAAGTCACTTGGAAGTCTTGATTTAAAATCTTTTTTCGAGAATTTCTCATAGTAACCCAAATATTTTTAACAGTCTTAAAATGATGTCTTTTCAAGCTGGACTTAAGCTGAGAAAACAAAAAGAATTCGGCTGGATCAGGTCTAGGTTGTAAAAAAATCACCTTCTTCTTTCCCAGAAAAACCAAAACTCCGACGTGACGACTTCATGCACAATAGATTTTGAACGTCCCACTTCATCTACTATCAATCTAACATTCAGACGTCGATTAGAGTCCAAAACAAATCACTTCAGTGATATTGTTCAAAATGTAAGAAGTTGATCGGTGCTCCGAGCTTTGCCTATCGTCGACATCCCCTCTTCTTTCTTTGAACGGTTTGTGCCACCTGAACGTCTATGGCTTCTATGCTATAGCAAGCGTTGTACTTGCGGATATTTAGAGTTTAAAGCAAAATTTTATCGTGTGTCGTTGATCGACATTGTGGTGCATTTTAATTCGTAAACACTCATCACTCAAACAGGACACTTAAAAATACAAGCTACAAACTTTAGAGAAATTGAAGATGTTTGTGTCTTATAGAGCAAATATTATATTTCAAAATAATCGCTAAATTAATAGATAAGTATGTTTTTCTCATATTAATGTATATGTGACTTTATAGTTGACCTGATTACAGAATTAAGAAAAACACTTGAGCTAAATTAAAGTTCCATAGTATCGTACATAGATTTATTAGTCTACATTAACAGTTTTATTTTTGCTGCCTGGTTCTTTTTTGGGCAAATGTAAACGGTTAAATCGTTATTGTTACCTTTTTACCTATTTTAGATGGCACATTCCAACGAGTTAATGCCATTTAGCCAACCGATTTAATGTTTTTCTGCTTCTCTAGAACTAATCCAATGTCTCTAGATTGCTAAGTGATTGTGTTATTTGAAATAAAGGTGTGACAAACAAAAATTGCAATCAGCAAAAGGGTATGGCTACTTTATACCGTTACCTTTAAACAAATAAGTACCATCTAAGGCGTAAACTTACTCTACGAAAATGTTGTTGTACTGATCGAAAAGATTTTACTCCACTATTTTGTGTGGAAATTTATTTTTGATTTGGTTTCTGGAGTAAAAGAAAATATAAAACAGATACAGCCGTTACCACTAGTTGAAGCAACCATGAGGTTAGATAATTTAGTATCAGAAACTTTAAAAGTAATTTTTATAACACTAAATTTAACTTCACGTGTGTGGGTTTCACTCATGATAATCACAATAAGTAATTGTCAGTTAGTTATTTTTAATCGGCTGGATTAAGGATCTTCAATCAAAAAAGATGTGTGAGTTGAAAGTTTGCTGTTTTGGTAGAACTAAGAGGTGTTTGAAATTGAAACACATAAGCAAAATTTGCATGAGGTAAGAAATAAGTTTTCATTGTACCTGTGTGAAATATGGAGATTTGAAAGGTTCTCTTGCAATGGAGACAATTTGGAACAAATTTTGTATCTTTACCATCCAATCTATTAGATGGGAACAGTGTATTATGCATCTGTCAATGGGCATTGAAGATAATTTTCTTAATGAATTAAAGAAATGATTTTACTAGAGATAGAAATGTAAACATTCATTCTTGGTAAAATAAAAATTGCTGTTCATTAGATGCGCTTTTACTTGAATATGTGTTTAGGCATTTTAGAAGATACGCTGATTGGGTTCTAGATTTGGCTCAAATCGACTTTATAATTTATTAACGAATATGTTGTTACTTCAACTACAGGAAGATGTAATAATGAACATTAGAGGTACGTTATGGTTTATGTACTCTAGTACACTTCTCACTGTTAGTTCACGAACGATTTAGTAAAACGTTTATTCAAATTGGACAGATCTTGGGTGGCCAGTTGCATATTGTAAACAAATTTTTATTTGTATGTTCGTAAACTAACTTAAAATCTGTTAGCAGTTCAATTAAGAGACCGATCATTAATTCCCAGTAATAGATTTATAATTACCTTGTTTTGATCAGCAGAAGCAATTTACAAGTTTAAAAAACCAGTTGCGCGTTTGAGCTGGGAGAACGCTGTTAGTTAGTGCTAACAGCATTTGTATATAGTTTTAGCATATAGGTGCTAATATAAGTGTGACAATAGGCAAATAGCCTTCAACTGTAGCAGTTATGGTACTTACCAGAAGGTTTTACTTTCACATTAAAATTGTCTTTTCCATACAGGAGTGTGTATCCTTGTGGTTCATATATGTCCTGAAACAAAAAAATATATAAACAAATAGAAAAACAAATTTAACAAAGTATTTACCATTTATTTCTTTTAAATTAGTGCACGGTAAACTACAAAATTGTATGCGTTTTAGTGTGTATTAAAGCCCTAGTTGGCATAAAAAAGTTTAACGTTTTCAATTCATTTATTTACATTTTCCCGAAAAGTTTTATTCTAAAATTGTTCATTTCCTTTTTCGTAAGGTACACTACCGTTTTAATTTTTGCTGTTATAGAGTCAGAACAGGTAAAACTTGTATAAACCTACAATTAACATTGTTTCTTGTACAAGTATAAAGGTTTGGAGTTATTAAAATGCATAATATAATGTAGAGAAATGAGCCGAACAAAGATCTAATATTTGTTACATCGTCACCTTTTCTAATCTGTTCAAATATCTAAGTATTCTATTTTGTATCAGCTGGAAAATCACTATATACTGCCGGTATAAGTAGTTCCCTCTTTACTGGTCAACAGCTTAGGGTGGAAGAACCATGGGAGTAGGACACCCTTTTGTCCTGAGGTCGAGAAATTGGCCTTGAAGGCAGATGAACTAGATATGGTCAATGGCATAAGGATGCAAAAGGCAAGGGGAAACCATTGCATTATAGATCCCTAGGGATTCCCAAGAAAAACCACCATGGAGAATCAGCATGAAGTAATGGCCCCGAGTGCCCGGCGTCCCTTGAATGGGACAGGGGTGCGAAGAATCCCCGGGCGGACCCAAAAAGTGACAATTCAAAGAATAGGGACATGGAATGTCCGGACTATGTACGAGGCAGGGAAATTAAGGAATATAAGTAACGAAATGAAGAGAAATAAAATTGATATACTAGGCGTTAGCGAAGCTAGATGGACAGGAAGCGGAAAGTTACAATCAAACGACACCGTTATATATTACTCTGGCAGAAATGATAATGTTCATCAAAAGGAGTAGCTATATTAATTGATAGAAAAATCAGTGATGCAGTCATAAATTTTGTTCCTTACTCTGATCGTGTGATAATGATACAAATGAGAGGCGAACCAATAAATATAAATCTTATACAAGTATACGCGCCTACAGCGGATGCAAATGATGAGGAAGTTGAAGAATTTTATACACAGATAAAAGACTTGACACGATGTCTCAAGAAACACGAAGTTAATGTTATTATGGGCGATTATAACGCCAAGATAGGTAAAGGTAGAATAAACGATATAGTAGGAGAATATGGACTGGGTCAGAGAAACGAACGAGGTGAAAGGCTAATTCAATTTTGTGAAGAGGAAAACATGATCGTCACAAATACCTGGTTCCAGTTACCACCAAGAAGGCTCTATACATGGAGATCGCCTCAAGATAATAACGAAAGGATAGTGAGAAATCAAATAGAAATTATTCTAATTAATAAACGATTTAGAAATAGTGTTAAAAGTGCAAAGACCTACCCTGGAGCCGATGCTGACTCCGACCATAATCTCTTAATAGAAAAAATAAGAATAAAACTAAGAGCGCTACGAAAATCTACCCATACTACCAACATCAATATAAATGACATCAAAACTCTGAAGTGAAAGAAAACTACAGTGTAAATTAAATAAGGAGCTAAAGAAAATAAACATGAATGAATGACACGGCAGAGGAAAACTGGGGTAAAATAAGAAAACTATAGATCAAATCTCTAAGGAAGTCTTAGTACCACATAGAAAAGAAGCGAAAAAGAATGGATGACAAAGGAAATAATAGATTTATTAGAAGAGCGGCGACGGCATAAAAATACGGACGAAATGAGATACCAAGAGATAAAGCTAAAATTACGAAGGAAAATTAAGGAAGCTAAGGAGAACTGGATGCAGGACAGATGTAAAGAAATAGAAGAATTACAAACCAAACATGATGAATTTAATTTACATAAAAGATTGAAGGAAGTAACTGGTAATGTAAAACGTAAGATACCATGCATACTTAAAACCGCAGATAATAAATTAGTATTAGATCCGGCAGACAGAGTAAAATGTGGGAAACCTATATTAAAACCTTATTTGATGATAATAGGGCCGATATAAATATAGGAAAAGATACAGAAGCAAATATGGAAGGCCCAGAAATATTACAGTCAGAGGTCGACTATGTGTTGCGAATGGCTAAAACTAATAAAGCTGCTGGTCCAGATGAAATCCGTCAGAAATCCTCAAGTTATTTGATGAAGAAAATTCACGTATGCTAACGAAGATGTTTAATCAAATATATAACACTGGAAATATACCGCAGATTGGCTCAAATCTACATTTATTCCGATCCCGAAGAATAAAACATCAACGAAGACTAATTGCCTAATGAGTCACGCACTAAAGCTATTACTAAGAATCATACAAAATCAGAATACACAGAAAATGTGACATGATGGTGGCCAATTCTCAGTTTGGATTTAGAAGCGGTCTAGGGACTCGAGAAGCACTATTCAGTATGAACACCTACTGCAGAAGTGCAGAGAATACCAAAAACAACCTTCGTCTGCTTTATAGATTTTGAGAAAGCCTTTGACCGAGTTCAGCACAATAAACTTATACAATCGTTGGCTAAAATAGGACTTGACGACAAAGACGTAAGATTAATTAAAACTTATACTGGAATCAGACCGCGGTAGTACGAACAGAAGATGGCGAAACGAATGAGATTAAAATTAAACGCGGAGACAAGGGTGTGTTCTATCGCCACTCCTGTTTAATGTATACTCAGAACAAATTTTTCAAAATGCAGTTTGGGAAGCAACAGAAGGAATAAAAATAAATGGTGAGATCATCAACAACATCCGATACGCTGATGATACTGCGGTGTTGGCTGAAAATATGGAAGATCTACAAAATCTCTTGACAAGTATAAATGAGGAATGTGAGGAAGCAGGGCTGAGTATGAATATTAAGAAAACCAAGTTTATGGTCATTAGCAAAGAGCCTGTTGGTCGAGTTCGACTTACAGTAAATAATAGGTCAATTGAAAGAGTCCTCAAATACAAATATCTAGGCTGTTGGATAAATACAGAATTAGATCCGGATGATGAAACAAAAGTAAGAATCGAAATTGAAAGAAACGCATTTATAAAATTCAGAAGTATGCTGTGTAATAGAGGCCTAAATCTATCAATCCTTATAAAATTTGTAAAGTGTTATGTGTGGTCTATTTTATTGTATGGCGTTGAAGTATGGACTCTAAAGAAAGCTATAATGAAGAAAATCGAAGCATTTGAGATGTGGATATTCAGAAGAATGCTGAAGATACCGTGGATAGAAAGAGTAAGCAATATCGAAGTATTACGCAGAATTGGTAGAGAAAGAGAATTACTGACTACAATTAAAATGAGAAAAACGTCATATTTTGGGCATATTCTAAGAAATAATAAATACAATATACCGCAGCTTATAATCAAAGGAAAAATTGAGGGAAAGAAAGGTGTCGGTCGAAAACGATTATCGTGGATGAGAAACATCAGAGCGTGGACTAACGTGAGCGCTGAGCAACTGTTCCGAGCTGCCGTGGATCGTCAACAATTTCACCAGGTGGTCGCCAACCTTTAATTAGAGAAGGCATTAAAGAAGACAAGGAAAATCATAAAACTTGTGGTTTATCATCATCAAAATCCATGAAGATAAAGAAGACAAGTAAATACAAGCTGAGTTTAGTATAGAGACCTTGATAACTAGGGGACCTAGAGAGATGCCTTAATAGGGAGAATTTGTTTTTTGCCCAATTTAGGGCAATCATAGATAATTAAATATTTAAATAACTTTTCAATAAGTGCGTACAGCTGTCATAGTAGTGTTTTTAGAGAAAACCGAAACCATTTGCTAACAATCATGTTATTAATGAGACGGAGTTGTTAGTTTCTTTTTATAGCTGACTTATGAAAAACTGCCTTAAATTAGTCTCTCTCTAAATTCGCTAGTTTTCGAGATACCTTTACTAAACATTGAAAAAACTATCCCCGTATAACAAAATCTGCAAAATTATAGTGCGCGACTTTTAGCGATAGGAAAGAACGCTAAGAAAAGTAAGCTATTTTTTAAGTTCTTGCTATAAAAAAGAATAAGCCGTGATGTAAAGCGGACTCTGAAAGAAAAGAAAATTGTAACGAGAGCCCTGAAAACTAGATTGTATCGCAAGATGCAGTTAAGGAAAGAGGTACTGATAATTCTTATCTCAAATCTCAAAACTTTCATTTTAGGTTTCCATATCAAAGATAATTGAATATCGTAAAAGAAGTTAAACAACTACGGACGTGGAACTCCGGTACCACATATGTCCGGGCTTCTATACACAAACAAAACTTTGCGGCCACTTCCGGTCTAACTGGTTTCGAGATTTTCCGATCAGGCTGATATATGGCGTCTGGGCTTGACTTATGGTCCTTAGTTGAATACTGAAAACGTTATGTCTCTATCAAAAATTATAAGGCTTGACAGATGTCAGAAATTACAGAAATAGAAACTCGTCTCCAGCTTGGAAGCTCCCTTGATCAAAAGTTGAAAAATAAAAGGACGGAAAGACAGACGACATTACTCTCTACATAAGGCTTTCCATTTTAATGTATAGAAGACTAAAAGAGAAAATTAATCTAATATTCTGTTCTTTTTCAATTCGTATGTATTCATGTTGTGCAAAATACTTTATGATAAGATTGATCAAAATATGTAGGGTTCAAATTAATAAATTAATGTCGCCGTAACTATACAGTTGAGATTGATCAAAGTGTTCTAGCAAATAAAATAAAATGTTTGTAGAATTGCATTATACGAAGATATGAGCTGCGCATGAACGTGAAAAAAGGGAAATAAAACTAAAATGTCGGCAACATAAATAGAATGAAAACCCACAAAAGCTTTGCTGTAACAGAATAATGGTGTTCTTTGTTTTTTTATCTCGCTTTATTTTCAGACTGTGTGTGCATACATAACCGCATGTCTGCAATAAAGTGTTTTTCAATTTATTACTTTATGGCCGTAAACTTGAAAGGTGGAACCACAATTGAGTTTTTATCCGACTATGTTAAGCTCGCAAAAATATTAACTGAATGGTAATTATTAATTAAAAGAAAAAATAGGGCTATTAATAATTTTATGTTTTAAAATTGCTATTCAGTTTTAAAGAGTTGTAAATGCGAATTGAGTAAATAAGATACAAGGTAATGCCATCAATTCCGTTACATGAATTAGCAATAACATTTAGTTGCTCTAGTGGACAAATAATTTTTATAATTTAATTTAGTTGTTACCCAAGCGTTTTTGCGCATTAATTTCAGATTAACAATATGTCAGACGGGAGAGAGAGGATCGTACATTTGGTTATATTGGTAGATTTAGTTTCGTGGATCGTAATCCTCCAGTTTTGGCTATTTTTTTACTTTATTTAGATTAAATTGTAGGAATGTGGCCGCTAGTGTTGGGGTCTTGGTGTTTTACCAACGCAACTTTGTCATCGGGAAAGGTAGCTGTAATGAAGTGTATACTTGTGGAAAAATCTACTAGACTCAATATGCCCCATTAAGTAATTCCGGATTGAAAATAGTTTGGATACTTCTTGGACATACTTTACTTGGAAGTATCTTTATCTTTATTATTTAAGAATTGTAAATTAGTCGTGTGATATTGATGTTTTGAGTTTGTTCAAGAAGGCTTTGTGTCATACTTTGTTAAATGCTTGGTTGTTATCTAATACTGCTAAGCAGTATTACTTATTTTCAAAGGTTTCGTTGGTGGCGTCCACTATTCTGTGTTCGATAGTGGAATGATTTTTTTCTGAACCTAAACTAGCCATCTGGTATTAGACGCTGGTCTTCTGTAATGTGATTCAATATTTTTGCAAGTAGTTTTTCGAATAGTTTGTTCATGATGGGTCTATAAGAGGAGGCTTTATTTTGAGGTTTGCCAAGTTTTGGAATAAAGATCATCCAAACTATTTTGAGTCCAGTAGATTTTGCCACAAGTATACACTTCATTACAGCTACCTTTCCCGATGACAAAGTTGCGTTGGTAAAACACCAAGACCCCAACACTAGCGGCCACATTCCTACAATTTAATCTAAATGAATTCAAAAAATGGCCAAAAATAGAGGGTAGGAACCAAATCTGCCAATATAACCAAATGTAAGAGCCTCCCTTTTCCGTCTGATACATTGCTAATCTAAAATTAATGCGCAAAAGTGCTTGTGTAATAACTAAATTAAATTAAAAAATTTGTTCACAAGAGCATTGTAACAAAAAAATTGTAAAAAGATGCATAAAATAAAAGCAACTAAATGTTATACCTTGTATCTTATTTACTCAATTCACATTTACAACTCTTTAAAAGTGAATAGGCAATTTGAAAACATAAAATTATTAATGCCCATATTTTTTCTTTTTAACTAACAATTACCATTCAGTTAATATTTTTGCGAGCTTAACATAGTCGCATAAAAACTCAATTGTGGTTCCACCTTTCAAGTTTACAGCCACAAAGTAATAAATTGAAAAACACTTTATTGGAGTCGGTTTCGCAAGAGACATGCGGTTATATTTGCACATGCAGTCTGAAAATAAAGCGAGATAAAAAAACAAAGAACACCATTATTCTGTTACAGCAAAGCTTTTGTGGGTTTTCATTCTATTTATGTTGCCGACATTTTAGTTTTATTTCCCTTTTTTCACGTTCATGCGCAGCTCATATCTTCGTATAATGCAATTCTACAAACATTTTATTTTATTTGCTAAAACACTTTGATCAATCTCAACTGTATAGTGACGGCGACATTAATTTACTAATTTAAACCCTACATATTTTGATTTACTACAATTTTATCATAAAGTATTTTGCACAACATGAATATGCGAATTTAAAAAAAACGGAATATTAGATTAATTTTCCCTTTTAGGCTTCTATACATTAAAATGGAAAGCCTTATGTAGAGAGTAATGTCGTCTGTCTGTCCGTCTGTCTTATAATTTTTTGATCTGTGATATATAGAGAAATAACGTTTTCAGTATTCAACTAAGGACCATACGTCAAGTCCAGACGCCAAAAATCAGCCTGATCGGAAAATCTCGAGTCCAGTTTGACCGGAAGTGGTGGCAAATTTTTGTATAGAAGCCCCGGACATCTGTGGAACCGGAGTTCCACGTCCGTACTTGTTTTGATTTTGTAAAATACATAATTGTTTTCCTTATGTTATTTGCAATTATTAAAAATTGTTCTCAAGTTTTTTATTTTCTGCAAATAATGCAATAAAGTTACTGAATTCTACTAACAAAAGGATGAACCGTTGTTACTTACTTTACAGTTATCTATTGTAATTAAAAATCTCGTGTTAAATGTACCAGTCTATACAATAAAACATAGTTATTAAAATATTACGAAAAATATTCAATGATATGTTAGTACATTCAAAGTACAATACACTTTCCTAATGCCTTTTTTTCCTCTTTTAATTATCTTATTGGAGATTTCTATAACAAAAAGACATTTCATACTGATGCATTGCTCGACTTTCGTTCTTAAGATAATTCAAACAGAGTTAAAGTTCGAGATTTGCTTCAGGTTGAAGTCACTAACTGTTTAACTTTCGTTATCACAATTTTAAAACTAAAGAATAAGATTCACATTTAACTTTCAGCAGTAGCGAGCTATCCATGAAGGTGAGTGCGACGTAATTATCGCTACCCGGAAGATGGCGATGCATAGTATTGGTCAAATTTTGGAATTTATACACTTGAGGGCAAAACAATCGACTCACTAGCTGCACGCGCATCTTCGTTCATTGCAGTTGAGAAAATGAAAATAACACCTTAAGCAGCCTAGGAGTTTTATTAGAGCAAAAACTGTTGCCATTGCATTAATCGGATGACGCGACGCATTCAAATAAATATGCATCACGAACGGGGCTTTAGAAATTTGCTAATTGGAACGCAGGTGTACGACGAATGTGATTGGTTTACAGCACGTTTGCAATCCGATAATTTAACTCTGTCATTTATCCCAAGTTGACGTAAATAAGTAACGTAAGTACTCAGTCATTCGCAAGAAAATGGATACCACAGCCGCCGAAGCAGCCTAGGCAGTTGTTAAGAGAAGGTCTCAGTCTCGGGGCCGTGGGAAATTGATTAAATCTGAGTCAATCAGTTATGTTAGATGGCTTCGGTACTGGGAAACCGGTGGCTACATCCTCCGTCAAGGAAGCGACCGTCGGCGTGTGACAATGGAGATAGGCGGTCAATTTCTCGTCTTAATATTCTCTGAAATCGACATATGAATGCCGTTGACTTCAAACAAGAGCTGAGTGCGGTCAGAGGTGTGGTCGTCAGCGTTTGGACAGTGTGAAGAAGACTAAAGGCAGCCAACCTGACCCAAAAAAGGCAGTTATAAGTTCCAAGCTGACTGCAGTCCAAAAGCAAAGACGACTGGAATTTGCTCGCAAACATCTCGATTAAGACTTCGGTCATTGGAGTCAGATTGTAAGATTTCATGAAGGAAATTTTAGTCTTGAGGACGATCCACGTCCAGGTGCATTAAAAAATGAAAATCCATGTCAAAATCAAAAAGAGCTTGCAGAACAGTTAGAAGTTACTCACCAAGCAATATCAGTTCGATTGCATGAAATGGGAAAGATACAGAAGGAAGGAAAATGGGTTCCTCATAAACTGACGGAAGTAAGCAAAAACCGAAGAGTTGGCATCTGCATGAATTTGCTTTCTTGGTACAAAAGAAAGAATTTTTTGCACAAAATTATTACGGATAATGAAAAGCAAATTTTGTTCGACAATCCTAAATGCAGAAAAGCATGGATTGATCTAAGCCAGCCATCAACATCGGTTGCAAAAACGAATATTCACGCCAAGAAACTGTTACGGTGTGTCTGGTGGGATTAGAAATGAGTCATTTACTACGAGCTTCTGAAACCTGGTCAAACTGTTACAGCTGAACGTTACCAGGTCCAAATTGATCAATTCAAGTGATGCTCTGGAGGGAAAAAGACCTTTACGGGTCAAGGAAGGCGGAAAGTGATATTGCTGCATGACAACGCTTGTCCAGCAAAACCAACCCAGAACCTCATCTTATACTTAGGCTGGGAAGTTGTCCAGTATGAGAGGTATTTTCCAGGCTTGGCTTTCTGATTATCACCTATCCAAATCGATATTTGAAAGACCAGCAGTTCACAAAAGTTGAAGATTTGCGAAAATGGCTAGATGACTATTTTGCTTCGAAACCACCAAGTTTCTATCGCGAAGGCATTCATCATCTATCCGATAAATGGCAAAATACCATAGATAGTAATGGCGAATATTTCAATTATTAATCTTTATGAGAAGTATCTTTTCAATAAAGTAGAAACAAAGCCGCGTTTCTACGTGCACGCCTATTAAATTTGGAATAAGAATAAATTAAGAAAACAGTACCATCATTAAATGAGGTACGCTATTTAGGTTTCTACTTGGATAAAAAAAAACTTGTCTGAATACAACATATTATATAAAGAAAATGCACTAGTAAATTTAAAAGAAAATGTACTGGCCGCTTATGTGGATGTTTTGTCTCATTCTGAAAAATAAATTTCTTCTTTATAAGATGTAAGACATTGAACTCTGGTAAATCTATATGATACATCACTGTTAGTCTAAACACTCAGAATTAATGCAAATGCTCTTTGGTATGTTATTAAGCTAACACTACATACTGATTTTGGAATACCAACAGTAGAAGAAAAACGTAACAAAAGATGTATAACCATTTCCATCCAAATTCTCTTGCAAATCATCTACAATATGATCTTCCCCCAGAAAAGTCAAAAAATGTGGTCAATTAATTTTCGAAGAGGTTGGCTCTAAGGTTCAAGATAAAATTGGCGAATGGATTCTGTCGTAGCATTGACACAATTCCATTTACTTATAGAATGATTTCTTTATAAATAAAGGATCCACCAATAGGGACACAGAAAAGTCAATTTGATATTTTGACACAAACACTATGTTTTTTTCTGTCAACCCAATTTCATTTTTTAGTTTAAAATGTGCCATTTGTTGCTATGAAGTCATATTTGATTAAAGACTGCGTTAAAGTGGTTCTGTTGATGATACGCCAAAGAGTGGTCGACCCAAAAGTGTTCGCACACCGGCAAATATCGCTGCGGTAAAGGAGAATGTAAAAGATTACCCAAAAGACGCCAATGGACCATTTTGTTTCGAAAATGAGGCTGTAAATGCGATTACTGTAAGTTATGAGCGTACTGCGGCATGAATAATGATTATTTGTTCCCAGAACTTAATCGAACTGACATAATGATGCTTATTTTCAACAAGACGACGCAACACGCCACACAAAACGTGCGAATATCGAGTTATTGCTGTCAAAGTTCGGCGAACGTTTAATTTCGAGAAACGGAAATGCCAATTGGCCTGCTCGTTCGTGCGATTTGTCGCCTTTAGACTTTTTTTATGCAAATATCTGAAAAGCAAAGTCTACGTCAATAAACTAGCCACCATCCAAGACCCCAAGAATAACATAATTGCCGAGATAAATACCATTTAAGTGACGGTATGTGAAAATGCCATCAAAAAATTCGATCATTGTATCAACGTCTATAAAGCTAGTCGCAGTGAACATTTAAATGGTATAATTTTTCATACATAAGCGTTTATTTTCCTGCGCCTGAATTGGCCGATCCTTTAGTTTTGATTATTAATGTTCTAACAAAAATATTCAAAGAAAATAAAGATCTCAAATAACTGCAACTAGTACACAAAAAATATACTAATGCTTTTATTTAAAGTAATAAAATGTCACCTACCTTCACTTTGTAGCCTTTCGTGTAGTTCAGGCCGCTTTCGGCCAAATTTACGCTTATGTGGTATGGATACCCATCAACTCTATTGCTAAGGAAGGCGATGGCGTAGGAGTAATGTCCATCAACGATTGGAAGCACAGGCTTTATCCAAATATCAATCTTGTGCACCTAAAATTTTAATTTGTTTGTGAAAGACAAATTCCACAGAGCAGTTTGTTAATGCGTAAGAGATAAAAATTAAAATATAACCTATATCTTGGCCTTGTTCGGTTGCCAGGAAGTTCTGAATACGTTTAACCCTACTCTGCATTTAAAATGAGACATCCATAAGCATAAAAACACGCATCTTGTCCGGAAATAGCAGGCTAAAAACGAAAAGGAAAATAGGAATACATTTCCAGGGCCGCAACTAAAATTTCAGTTAGTAATTTGATCATGACTTATTCTCTGGTACCTAATTTATTTTCTTATGCATACTGCAAATTGGTAAACGCAAAAGGATGCTAATAAAAATAATGAGCGATAACTGCTTAGTCATGCTAATTTTTTAAATATTCAATCTTTAAAAATTGCAATAAACTTTCTGTGTTGCACAAAAAAGCCGAAAGAAACGAAGATACAAAATAAATACAGAAAAAGTAATTGTGTAAATAAGCCGCACCTTTTGAACATTCGCTTGGTGAATACAAGCTGCAAAATTCTAAAAAACAACAATCAGTTCTATAGTTTTCATTGCAACCAAAAAAGAACAATCTGGATAGAGTGACAAAAGATTTACAACATAGGTGTTGTTTTTTAGAATGTCTCTCCACAGCTTAAGTATGCAACACAATGAGTATATGCAAAATATAATTTCCGTCTTAAAATTTGTAAATTAACACGTAGTAACAACGTAGTGCAAGACAGACTTTCAATACGAAATTAAATGTTCAAGGAAAAATGATATTCCGCAGTTAAATATAAATTGAAAAAACATGGACTGGAAAAAACAACACTGCTGCTGCGTTGTGGCATTACTTGTTGGATATTCTGAAGTAAGATCCGACACGCTCAAGGTCACTAGAAAAGGTGACACAAACAGATGAGCACCAAGTATATGTGAAATTAAATGAACTACCCTAAACTGATATTGTTCATGAACCAAGAAAACAAAGACCTTTCCAAACACGTACGCCCATTACTTTTCATAATAGTTCCTGCTTCATGAACATAAGAAAAAAGTTAAAGTTGTAGATATTGCAAAACAAATAGGAAATATTTTCCCCACAGTCGAAAAATAAACATATTAAAACCGTTATGTTTAGTTATCTCAAGCAAAATTGCAAATCAAAGTTATAACAAACAACTCAAGCTCCGAAAAAAAAATCCTGAACCAAAGAAAGGGGTACTTCAATAATAAGTATCGAAATAGATCTGGGAAAATGGTTCTATGGCTACACGCTTTACAATACCGGATCAATCATATATTTAATTGATATCAACCATGCAGGTTCATAAGCTTAAAAATTCATTCCAAAGTAAGTGTAGCAGGTTCACCGCCTAAAGAAATGTTCTAAAGTATAAACCTATCCGCATAGTGGACTGCTGCTTGTCTCAAAGAAATGCGACGTAACTTTCGACTGCGGCGGTAAATAACGCGATAAAAACCTCTACAGTAGCAGTATAGGTCCCCACTGAGTTACTAGAGGTTAAGGAACACACAAAACTTCTTCCTCTGCTAAAAATTCAGAATAAGAATTTGGTGACGAAACGATTAGAGAATTATTTCCAGCCGAATCGAACAAAACACCATTCTGGTTTTGGCGATTGGCAAAATAAACTTAAATGGTTACCAGGACCTCGCAGAAATCTGACAAATTTCAAAAAGGCATAAACGTAGCCTTAATTAAAGAACCTTAATCATCAGAAAAGGGTGTTTTGCTTTAAAACTATCAGGGCTAAATTATTGTGCAATTGAAACCTTAATAAAGTTGCATCCCACTTTGTCACTGGGAAAAAACTTCACCCTTTAAAATAAAATGAGTTTTTGTTGCAAAGGTCAGGCTCTAATTAACATGAAGACACAGATGGAAGGATATTTCAAATAAATTATACTGTCTTCGGTATACTTTTTATTTGATCCACTCTTTTCATTTTCATCGCAAGAATTATAGAGATTAGTTGAATACTAAAGACTTATAAACCTCCTGCTATGGTTGGAATTGACTCTAATGCTCGCCATGCAATAGAAAAAGCAATAATAATAATAGAACAGGTGAGCATCGTTTTAATTTTACCTTTTCCAGTAATTTAGATATATTGTTCCTCTAGTGCATTAATTCATAGAGATTATTGGCATAACTGTGTAACTCTCGGATTATAGATGGAAATTAATAATGTTGATATATCAATTTAAGAGCATCTAAATATGAGAACATGGACTAGAAAAAATAAAACCACTGACAGAAACGTTATTTGTAGAATACATAGTTAGAAAAGTTAGAAAAGGCGCGTAAGCTATTCAACGAGATCGAAAAAAATAGGTAAATGGGATGAATATTATCTGTCAAAAAATATATCTCTATACCAACATAACTCCAGAATATTTAGTAGAATCGCTTAGAACAATATAAGATCAAACAAAAAATACACAGACATAAGTAAAAGATATTTAAACTACTACTTCAAGTAAACTTTCCAGATTAAACTGACATTCGTACCGAGACGGATCCCTATTACAAGGACAACTAATTGATAGTGTTAAATGGACCATATACTTTTTCATTCAAATCATATAAAGCTCTTGGGTCTACTGGAAGCAATTTGGGCTGTTAGTGTAAATGAAATCGTCATCACTATTTTAAAGGATACATAAACTTAAACAAAATTCTTTCAAGTAAAGACATAGAATTATCAATTTATCATGATTATGGAAAAATTGATCAATAGAGAGATGGAAAAATTTGCCGTTGGGAGGCTTGTTTTACCCACATCAATATTCCTATCAATCAGGAAAGTCAAGTGAGACCACCTTTCACCACTTAGTAAGGAGTATTGAACACTCTAAACTGTCAGCAATTAGATTAACAGTTTTTCTTGACACTGAACTTTTACCTAGACACCATATTAGTTATAGAACAGAAGACAGCATCTGAAGGTAACCTCATAAAACTTACAAGTACAATGAGAAGCACCCCAATTACAGCCACAAAACCTTACTAAGTTTTCCTCCTTTAAATATTTTAGTCGCAGCGGAGACGAACATAGCTTCCTGTAAGCTGAAATAATTGTAATTTAACAAGTGCATCCCAGCTCATGGTCATACCTGGATAACGGGAATCGTCACAAATTTATTACTAGAAATGCTATGCCAACTAAATAGGTAAACATTGATCAAGTTTTAAAAAGCGGTTTATTTGGGATGAAAAACTTGCTCTGTCGGCCAGGAAAATTTAACTGCTAAAACCGACAGTGGCATTGGAATTAAAATATATCTTAAAGAAATGGGCTATAACATTAGAAACAGAAATTAAGGCTATAGACGTTTCTCTACGTGCAAACATAAGTAGGACCTATTTAGGTAAAGTTATACTTATCCTAATAAATAGCTAGGCTCCAGTAAAAGACCCAACTAGTTACCATTTGAATTTTAAACTTTTAAGGTTAAAGCTCTTGTAAACCACAATAAAGTAACTTTTACGTAGATGCTGGAGCACAAGAATGTATTAGAAGATAAAAAAAGTTGATGTGATGGCAAACAAAATTAAAAACCACCTTTACAGGCCTTGAAGCATGCTTCAACTGCTTTTAGCAATTGGTTAAATTATTGACAAGACTTGGTTGATTTCAGGTCTTTGTAAACTATAACGAACGTTTGCAAAGAAAAAGTTTATAGACTTTATAATGAAAATTGCATTCGACAATCTTTTGCCTTATGAAGATATTTATATCTGAGAAGAATTAGTTTTTGAGTTTCTAATTAGAGAACACGTGGTGAATATAGTTAATCTGATAAATACTATAAGTTTTTCCCTAAATAAGTAAAAGTAGGAGTGGTATAATAAACCTTAAGGTTATAGTGCTAATGATTTTCATTTTTTACTATCCAAAAAATGGTCTACAATGAAACAATTAATTAAATATATTATTTAAGAAACCCTTTATAAAAAAATTGGAACTGTTCAAAAACGAGCATATTTTTCGATCTGTATACTCATATTCACCATATTTACAGTCAGTGTGGTTTTTGTATTTCTCCACTCCCGTGGATGAAACCCAAAAGCCACGTTAGTGGAAAATAATCTACATCAACTAATTTAATAGAACAAGCTCAGAATAACAGTATTACTATTATTACAAAAAAGTGAATAAAGAAAGAAACTAATGACATATAATAAAGACAATACAATTTTTATGTAGACCGATATCCAATCTTCCATGAAAGTCGCTTCAAAAGATGCTGACTAAACTAATTGAGCAAACACCTATCATGTTTTAGATTGTTTTTTAAGAAATTCAAATAATGGCGGATATATAATAAAAGCATAAGACATGACCATTAAAAAGAAAATAAAAAAAGATTTTGCTGCAAGAGTTTCCAAATCCCAACCATGGCCTTATAACTCGAGAACCTACCACACGATGCACCATAATACCGGCCATGAAAGCCTTCACATCTGTTAAAATAAGTCTTTGGTTTAAATATGTCAGGTAAGAAAGCTTTTTAATGTAGCAAATAGTTTGGGTATGTGGGATAACTAAAAAGCTCCAACTAAATGTAACAAAACTTTAATGAAATCCAAAATAAATATATGAAGGGGCACTGTGAGAATGTGGAAACCATTCCAGAAAGTGCCAGAATTCACAAAATATTCTTAAAGGATTCTTAGAGTCTTTTAACTTATACACTAAAAATGAAAAGAAAAGAGTGATAAAACCATCAGAACTGAAATCGCCAAAGTGAATATCTAGGGAGAATTAGTAAGACGCAGAAAAAGTGATAGATGTAGACAAAACAAAGGGGGAAATTAAATCATTCCAATCTTATAAATCACCGGAATATAAAGACCTTTATACTATCCTATTGCAGAAGGGAAGTGAACTTTTGTATCACAAAATGTGCAATATACTTTAGGAAAGTTTTGCTCTGAGGTTTATTGAAATTTTAGAGACTAATTAGAGTTACTTTGATACCTGGAAAGATAGGGCAGAATTTGGCTAAGACTCTAAGACCAATTAGTATGATGTCTTTCGCATTGAAAACTCTACTTGTTACCAGAGTGGAGAATGCTGTAGAACGCAAAGAGGTCATTTTATTTGATTTTTTGGATATTGAAGAAGTGTATGATATTCCTATAATCCATTCAGCAAATACATATAGTAATAAATCGTCATAACATACCCCTGAACCGCCCCTGAAACGCAGAAAGATGTGCGCCGAAACCAGGTTTACAATGTAGCATTTTGATTGTTAGAACTACATTTTTATTTTTAACCTACAAATATATACAAAGCATATATTTATAATTAAATATTTAATTTAAACAAAATATTTAAATTCATAAAAAGTTAAAAACATAATGTTAAAATTACATAATAATCAATTATCTATCAAATAATGAAACATACACACTATCATTAATAGAGGAACGCAAAAGAAATCGCCACTTCTAACCACAACAAGTTAGCCGCAGCACTAAACACACGAGTGTCCAAAAATGGGTTAGTATGTGTCTGACTACTGAAATACCCGCACTTTTTCAAACCGGCCAATTAAAGAGAATTGTTTAAAATGAGCGAAAATTTTGGACAGTTTTATTACTATACATATTCGCTGAATGAATAATAGATTCAATCACTAGTGTTAAGGAATAAAAAACTTGACGAAAAAGGCTCCATATGGATATACTGTATACTTAAAGAAAGATTAGTATATACATCCCAGATAGGTAAAGCAATAATGGCTCGGATTACAAGAAGATGGAGGTAGAGAAAAGTTCTGTTTTCTCTACTGTAAAACCTTGTAATGAATGAGCTGTTAAAAACACTCGAAGAGAATGGATATAGAGCACTAGAATATACAGATGAGTTAGTCGTGGATTTCAGGGATGATTTAGGGAGCGCATACAAAGAGCCCTAAATTACTGGTTACAAATTAGCCAAATGCAGAAAGACTAAACATAAGTCCCTCAAATTCTATCATATTAGCATTCACAATAAAGGAGAAACCTCCAGGGATTGGGACCTCTTAGGCTCCGAGATGTAGAAATAAAATTATCAGGTGAGGTAAAACATCTTGAAGTTTTTTAAACTCAAAACTCACCTGGACTCAACATATTCAAGTCAAAGGAAACGGGGGCAACACTAGTGTTAGCCAGACCAGCTCATGGAAAAATATGAGGCTTAAAACCAAAAGTGATATATTGGATATACACCACGGTGGTGAAACCCATGATATTATTTGATATGGTGGACAAAGACGGCGCAAACAACAATACCAACAGAGGCATTGAAAATGCTGCTAGACCTACCCCCACTTCATTTTAAAATTATGGGAGACTCAAGAGTGGGTCTTAATAGTTTGTGCAATGCAGAAATCTACAAAGATATTATGAAAGTGTGGAGTCTAGAGTATATGGATAGAGGCATATTAGGTATGGGAACAAACCAATAACGCCAAAATTTCCATTCAATATAAACTTTGAGGTTAATATCATGAATCGAAATGAATGCATAACAAAACAGGAACAAATCCGAAAAAATTATTTAGTTATACAGACGGATCAAAGACCGGATTTGGAACGAGAGCAGGCATATACTATAAAATGGGAAATTAGCAATTAAGTTTTTAATAGAAAAATATAAGACCGTTTTTGAAGTGGAGATATTTGCTATACTACAGTATGTCAGGCAAAATAATTTGAAGGTTTATCATAATAGACAAATCAACATATTCACGAACAGTAAAACATTTCTAAAGACATTAAAGAACCTGGGGGTAATATCTAACCTGGTACGGGAATGCCGACAAGAACTTAGTGATTTGACGGACCACAACAAGTTAACTCTATAGTGGGTACTAGGGAAAGCAAAGAAAAAGCTAATGAACTAACACAAAAAGAACCATCAACTCCATATATAGGCCCTGGATTAGTTCTGAGAGTATCTAAAAGTACTATAAGAGGCCAAGTAAGAGAATGGGTCACAAAACAACATAAAAAATATTGAGAAAATGTACCGGGAGAAAAACATGAAAAAACTTTTATAAAAAGACCATCTTGTAAACGAACTGAAGAACTGTTAGTACAAATCAGGAATTATCTACGAACTATTATAGGTCTCCTTGCGGAAGATTGTTTTTTTTATAGGACACATCAACAAAGTAAGACTGTACAATAAAGACCTGAGTTGCAGACAATGTGGCAAAAAAACAAAGACAGTCATTTACATCTTATGCAGAAGGCAAGCTTTTTTGAAAACCAATAACGGATCTATAAGAATATATCAGCTATCCAGTAAAGGACTTGTATAAACTAGTACTAGTATATGCGAGAACGATATTGGAAAAAGTACTTTAAAGAAAATGAGAAAAGCACGACAAGTTCGTGAAGCTGCAGTGCTACTGGAAACAGATCAAACGGCTCTAAATAAAAAAAATATGAAAGGATATAATCCGTTCTCATAAAAATTAATGTAATTATTTTAATTTTGTGACTTGGAATGCGATTTGTCTTCCCCCTCTTAAAACTCATGATCCACGGAATGGTTCACAGCATCACCGTTTTGTTATCTGTTTGACCTACGTAAATGTTCAATCAAATGCGACGTTTTATTAAAACATTGGTCCAAGCAATTTTTGGTTAATTATATGGAAAGAATTACTATCCTAAAGAATACTTTTCAAGGTTTTATTAAAACATAACTAGATGGATATAAAATTTTGAAGGTCTTGTTTACCTCGAAAAACCCAAAAGGTAGCCATTTTCCTTGTAAGACTTCCTATAAATTTTTATGGATTTGATGTTTTGAAGTTGAAGTTACTTGGAGAATTCGCGCAACCAAAAAGATTCTATTCCAGTTAAAAAAATGTTAAAATCTGTGTTTTAGTCTTTTTGGAAGTGAAAAATTCTTGTAGAGAAAATTGGGAAGCGGGGGATTTTAGCTTTAATATTACCATTACTTTAGCATTATCTTCTGAAATTATTCAACAAACAACTCCGATACTTAAAAACAGGACCTTACTACCGAGAAAGGCTTTTTGTCTCTAGCCCAAGAGCGTTTAAGGGTAACATGGCGCACCATATGGGTGATCCATATGATATAATTGGTCTGATTATAGAAATGTATATTATTATTCCACGTTGCAGTTTGAATGGTGACTTTGGTATAGAATTAGGTTAGGACATACGCTTCTGAAAGTTTCTTATTTATACGATATTGCCACATGAGCTTTTTATTTAAGTAGATCTCAAGATAACGTACACCAGAGTCCGAATTAATGATACTGGAGTTTTGTTTATACGTAAATCTGGGGAGTTTTTCTGGTTAGCAAAGAAACAAAATTTTTGACTCATTACTTGACTGCATTAAGTTTAATGTACCATTTGTTAAATCAGAGGATAAGTTATTCAATACTTTCTTGTAGCTTGTGTTCTGCGCTCTGAACACCATGCTCTTACGTACATAGAGAGATCCGTATAAGAGCATCTGGGATATTCAACATAAATATATTAAATAATATGGATCCCAAGATAAATTCTTGAGAATCACCAACATTAATGTGGCGAGTCCAAGATACGTGCGAATTGATTCATACTTAAAAGGTTCTTTCAGTAGAAAATTACCTAATAATAAATTCAAGATAAAAAGAGTGTTGGCGGTTGCCAATTTATATATTAATCTGTATATGATTTAGCGCTTGTCTAACAATATTACCATCGTATGCATTTTGTTTTTCATTTTTTTAGTAATTCTCAGAATGTAGTAGTTTATCTAGAGTGAGGTTTAAAAGTCGAACTGATGTTGTGAAGGAATATGATTTAGATCTAGAAACTGATTTAAGCGAGTTTGGTCACGGTGGAAAAGAGCTTGGTAGATTTGTAGTGGATGGAGTATTTATGGTGTTTTCCAAATTTGTGAATTTTCTTTGTGATGGGAAAGTAATCAATTCTTGTTAACTACAGAGGTTAGAAATGCAATGCATTTGTTAGCTAAGTTTTTAAGAAATATATTGGTTATTTAATCAATTTCTGGTGGCTTTCCATTTTTCAGACTTTAATGTGTTCACTATTTGGTCACTATCATTGATACTGTTGCCCTCTTGTGCTATATGTTGGATATGGTCCATGTTATTCCCATCATCTATTGTGGTAGAATTTTTTCTAAATAATTCCCAAATATTTAGCATTTATTTTTGTCATCAGAGTATTAATTTTTAGACTGGTTGTTTAAGAATAATTTTTGCGCCTCTCTAGATTATTGGGTCCTTGTGGTTAAACGATTCTATACAGTAGTTGTACGAGTCAATTCTAAACTTACCTAACTCTTTGTATTCAGTTTTGATTAGACTGTTACAACGTGCTTTGATCAGTGGCTCTCGAATAGTTTGTTATAGTTTTCATAGATTGGTTTAGAGTAAAGATAACAAGCTCTGAAGGCGGTTTGAGTTATTGAAAGATTCAGGCTCTTGTGAACTATTACATTGAGTATATCTGGTAATATATCAGTTCTGGAAGAAACCTTGATGTGCAAATAAGTATTGTCAATTGGGAAACTAGTTTTTGTAATTTAGCATCATTAGAAATGTTTGCTCTACAGCCCCAGTTCGTATTTTTGCAGTTAAGTTCACATACCGTTAATGTTGAACGAGAGCCTTCAAAAATAGTTTTAATTTTGTTGAAATCAAGTACATTTGTAAGTGGTTTGTATGTAGATGCTCGAAGTACTGGGTAATTATTTTTTAGTTCTAATTTAGTTGGTATGGATAAGTGGACGAAAAACAGGTAGTCAATGAACATACTAAACTGAAGACTACAACCAAACATCGAAGGGAAAGACCATTTCTGAAATGAAAAACATAAGTAAATAATATTATGGAAGAAAAAAATTTAATAATTAGAAACTGGGAAAATCGACAGCTATGGAAGCTAAAGTCGATAAGCCCACAGAGAAAAAAAAAGAATTTCTAAATGGCTTATATTAGATAATTCGATTATTTCGGACAATTTTTCGTTCTATGACTATTGCAACTGATCTGAAAACAATTGCGAATTCTCCATTTTTCCTTATTTGGATGTTGTAAATTTTTCATTTTGTATCAGATGGTTTTCGGTGATGCAGACAATATTAATGGTGTCGAGTCATAAATGAAACGAAATGAAACGTTCAGGAGGGCCAACTTATGTATAGGACTGTGATTATCTATCGCCATGTTTGAAGAAGATTGGAATTAGGGCCATAATAAAAATTTTAAATGCTTATCTGCATTATGATTATGGGCATTAGTCTAGTTAAAATTAACAGAATCAGGATTGGTGATTGCTGTCTTGATGTAGGTTGTGCTTCCAATTGTAAAGGCATTAGGGTCGGAAGGTCTGATTTTAGGAAATGCAGTTTTTGTTAAATGATGAGGAGACAACCCTTATAACTGGCGCGGTATTTACCCCTACATTTCACACAGTGATGTTTATCTTGGGCTTTAAGTTTCTTGCATTCGGGGTAGTGGAGGTTCTCTGTGCATTTAACGCGGCGTGGAATTAAAGGGATATTTTAGAGGAATTAAAGCATTTTGGATTTATTTCACAGCGGTCGATACAGGTACATTTCGTATTATTGCTGAGATGCCTATATTCCCATTATTCTAGTCTTGTATTTATCATAAAATTTAGTGAGATCTCCGTGTCCACTAATTCCCATTAGTGCCTTTGTATATTGTAGTAAAATAGTGTTTTAGTTATATCTTTAATATATTTTATACTTTTTTGCTAGTGAGTGCTATTTGCAATAATTGTGGATGAGATTTTAGACTGCTTGTCCATTTTATTAGACTTGTTTGATTGTGAAAGGTAGCTTACATTGGTTTGTAATGCATAAAATCAATTTTGTCTTATAAGGGGATCAGTATTAAATAAATATCCGTTTGTTCATGTCATTATTTTCAAACGATGATTGATAGAATTCGTTTAGTTGTGTTTTATTTGGTATTGGTGTGATCTGGTATTCAATTTTTGATTGGTAGTAGGTGGTCTTCGGTCCCTTATAAATTATAGTTGGTTGTTCTAATCTAAAACTACTTGTCACGTTTGTGCAGTTTCAGGTATTTAAAAGTATGTTTAGAGTTCTACGATAGCTAGGCGGTGACTGAAAAAATGATACCAACGTCTAAAAGAAAAGATTACTATGCTATTGTATATAAACGCGGTCAAATAAGTAGCTGTGTGTAAGTGGAAAAATATTTTGGAATAACCTTCTAGTATGAGTCGTTTTTGTTATTAGATTTTGCACCACTTTCTTTCTTTGTTGTTTTATTAAGTTAGTTGCACTCCACAAAATGTAAGTTTTATCGTTTACTCATGTACTAACCATAAATTGAGTTCTATTTGAAAATATTGCTATTGCAGTCTCGAGTTCCAAGTTATAATTTTAAAGCAATGCCTTTTTTAATGATTCAGTTGTAAGGAAATGGAACCAAAACTTGTCGATCAGGGACGCGATCGTCCATCTGGGACAGGCGATTGCTCTTGCATTTGATTTTCATAAGTTGTACGTACACCGTATGCCAAAAGTCGTTACAAAGAAACACAACGGAAGTATTTAAGCGATGAGTCAAGATGTGTCACATATGACATTTAAATCAAACGATTAGTTCTTGTAGAGGAAGCAGACATCATCAACAACAAAGAAGAAGTTATAAACAGATTTTTTTTGTAAAGCACTAATAAAACGTCGATTATAGACGCAAGCAGTGTATGTAACAAATTGTGGTCAAAATATATTTTCCGAACATTGCTTGTATACATTTACATGTCTAATGATTAAGTCAACTGCCACATTTAAGAAACCACTATGGACTACATTTACTTTTTCAAAATTGCAATGAAAATTGTAAGTTTTTTAATTTTATTATCAACCTTTGATTGGAAAGAGTATGACGTAGTTATATTACAAATCTCATTAGCTTTAATTAGTAAAATTATTGCAAAATTACAAGTATCAATTGCTTTTTAGACTTTCGGTTATTTAGTGGTAAATAATTTAATTGAAAGGCATGGGTATGTATAATTAATAAAAGTTGCTTTTAAATTAACTATAATTGATAATGGTCGTGAAACTGTGTGGCATAATAAATAACAAATAACACATTGAAATAAAATCTCATTACGTATATATAAAAGGTGTCCCAAAATTAACGCAAGATTTGAATTAAATAGAAAACACAGTTTTTAGTCTTTTGATTGTATTTTTTTTATTGAATCATAAACTACATAGGATAGGGTTATTTATGGAATAACACATCGGGCAAATAGCCTCCACGGCTTTGCATACACATACGCACTCGTTTATCGAAATTTTCTATGACCATTCTGCATAAATGTGGCTGAATTTCGTTGATGTAACGTTGAATCTCCTCCTTTAATCCACGCGTAGTTGTGGGCTTGTTGACATAGACCTGTGATTTTAAATAACCCCATAAAAAGAAATCTAATGGTGTTAAATCACACGATCTATGGGGCCAATTCTGATCACCGAAACGAGAGAGTACACGACCTGGAAATGTCTCATGCAGTAATTGAAGTGTTTCACGGACTGTATGGCATGTGGCACCGTCATATTGGCCACATCAATATCATCCAATTTCGGCAAAAAGAACTGTTATCATGTCGCGATATCGAGCACCAGTAACAGTCACTGCTTGACCAGCCTCATTTCAAAAAAGTATGGTCCAATTATGCCTCCAGCCCAAAATCCACACCAAACAGTGACACGTTGTGGATGCATTTGTTTTTTGACAATCACATGTGGGTTCTCAGAACCCCAAAAGCGGCAATTTTGGCGATTAACAAACCCATCAAGGTGAAAATGTGCTTCACCACTTAGGATAATTTTGCTCGAAAAATCAGCATCCATTTGTTGATGCTCAATAATCCATTCAACAAACTCTCTTCGGTGTGCATGGTCATTAGCCTTCAGTTGTTGTGTTAATTGAATTTTGTAAGCATGGAAACACAGATATTTAGTGAGTATACGCTGTAGAGAGCTTCTTGAAATTTGCAATTCTTGTCCACGACGCCGAATTGAGGTTCCTGGATTGTCACCGACACTCTCACGCACTGCTTCGATGTTGACATTTGAACGGCTTGTTTTTGGACGACCAGTGTGTTTGGCGTCTCCAACGGATCATGTCTCTCGGAATTTTTCAATTAATCTCTTCACAGTTGACGAAATTAAAACACTATTCCGACCATCTTTTGTATGAAATTTTCGAACAGCCCCAGAAAAGTTTTGGAAACATTCACCATACCATTTATATATTAATGATCAGATGCGAGGCGATGCGTCAAGCATCGCGCCTTAAATGACCACATTGTTGTCCCTTTTTTGAAGTGAACGTAGGTACTCAATTATTTTCAGTGACTGAGTAGGCCACGCGTCAGGGGTCTTATGACTAGAATTGAAACTGAGTTCCATTCGCATCGCAGCCAAGTACCTCAACTTATATGAAGAGCGTCAATTAATTCTATGGCTTGATTACTAACTGTTTCCGAGCACCAAAATGAAGTAACTTTCCACGTGTTTGCGATTTGAACATATGCAAATTTGAATTTGGCTTGCAGTTTGATAGGTATAATCCGAAAACTCAGTAGCAGCAGCTGTTGAACTTTTCAATTTTGAAAACAGAGAATTGTAAGCAGCACTACTAGACGATAACAGCGTACAAACACAAATAAAAGTCCCGTCGCAGCTTGATGCTACTGCTGTTTTTCATCTTGCATATCAAATGGAGAAAATCAAAAATAAAGAAAGAAGATATGCTTTGAGTGCTGCAGCGTTCCTTAACTCCAAAAAAGCAAAAAGCCATTAATAACAAGAGATATCTTAATATCCAATTCCTGCGCTCTCAATTTTAATTGAAATTGCACTGAATAAATAAATTAATTAATAATCTAAAAGTGTAACGTCGTTGGTGTTATGTTAGTTTATCTTACCGTATTTAACAGCATTCCCTGCAGTCCAAGAGGATCTTGATTAATGGAAATTATGTCTTTGTTCAGAAGTATTTCTTTAAACTTGGGCTCGATGTTCTTCAAATCATTGGACATTATCAGCGGCGCAGCCAAGATTGCCCAGATAGCCATCTGCGCCTTGCTTTGTTCGTAACTCAGCCCATAATTTCCTATTATTAGCTAAAACAATAAAAAGAGATATAAAAAACACACACAGAGACTTTTGTACACATAAAGGTAATTATATTTATTTATTTCTCATTTTTAATTAAACTTCATCAATAAATTGTGTGATAATTAACCGATTTTGTGCTAAAGCTTCTGTCATCTTACGGCCTTCTTTGTAACTTTTCTAACTAGATTTCTACTATTTGTTACCGTATTTTACAACAATATTTTTAATTAAGGAATTAAAGATCTATTTATATGTCCCTTCGCCCCTCTATGTAATATATACACAACCCGAAAGTTTAGACTTCTTTTTTTTATATTTGACTGTCGTAAATTTGGGGTCCCTCAATTTCGATACAGGAAAGTAAACGCTTATTGAAACTACAGTAATGATTGTATAATCAAGTAGCTTATTTTAAACATTCATGCATGCCACTTATGTATGAAAAACTTCACGACCGGCTTTACAAATGTCGATACGATAGTCGAAATTTTCGATAACGTTTTCATATAGACTCGCTTCAATGGAATTTATCTCGACAATTATATTATTCTTGAGATATTGGATGATGTCTGATATCCCCACAAAAAAAGTTTAAAGGCGTCAAATCTAACAAACGAGCAGGTCAATTGACATTTCCATTTCTCGAAATTAAACATCCACCGAACTTCGACTGCAATAACTCGATATTCGCACATGTCGCTCCGTCTTGTTAAAAATAAACATCATTTATGTTGACTTGATTAAATATGGGGCAGAAATAACCACTGACCATGCCGCGGTATCGCTCGTAATTTACAGTAATCGTATTTCTAGCCTCATTTTCAAAAAATGGTCCAATGACACCTTTTGACTACAGAGCACACCAAACAATAACTTTTTGAGGATGATTTGCTTGTTTTTGATATTCTCTTGGATTCTCGTTTGCCCGAATGTAATATTTTTGGTTGTTCATCGTCCCATTTAATATGAAATTCGGATCAATTGCACGATGTTGGGGCCAATCAGAGAACACACGTCGGTTGAAATGGTTAATGGGGTTGAGTTCTTGAGTCCCTTGGATTTTATAAGCGTGTAAATTCAAATCTTTGTGCATAACACGGCTAAACTAGACTCCGAAATTCCCAAATTCTTGTGAATGACGAGTTATTGAGAGTTTTGGGTACTCTTTCACACTCTCCTTCATCGCAGCGATATTTTCCAATGTGGGGACACTTTTGAGTCGTCCACTCGTTGGCATATTACCAACAAAACCAGTGATCTAAAATTTTCGCACCAAAAGACCTATGGTGATCTTATTTAGACGGTTATGACAACCAAAATAATCACGGAAGGATCGATAGATGTTTTTTATTTGTTCACCTTTTCTGTAGTGTTTTTTAATCGCTTTAACGCGGTTTTTAATTAAATATGACTCCACAGCAACAAATGTCAAACCTTAGACTAAAAAAACAAACAACACAGGGTTGTCAGAAATAAACATAGCGTCTGTGTCAAATTGACGTTTGCTTTACTGCGTCTCTATTGGCAGACCCTTTATCTTTAAGAATCATAGAAACTTTATATTTTACTCACGCTCTTATACAAAGCAGAATAAAATTTAGATTGGAGAATTAATACAAGATTCAGGTAAGGTAAGAGTTGGTCAAAATGATATACCATCTTTCAATTTTACTGTCGAAAAAAATGTGTTTCAGCACAATAAATAATGTCAAAGCACGTTAATTTATATGGCCAAGTTTAAAATAAATTAAGTTTTGTGTTTTAGAATGATAACAGTGTTAAAAGTTTACATAAAATTTTTAATATTTGACACTTATATCTCGATCTAAAGTTTAATTTGTTAAGGCGTGTCTCATCGTTATTTAACGTTAAATTTAATTTTATGAAAACACTTTTAGCAATAAATAAAAGTCAGCAAAAGTCAAATCAATATTTTTGGCACATGATCAAATACACACGATTAATAGTTTACCCATTAAATAAATATATAACAATACAATGAAAAGATGGGTGTTCTCCGATAGAAGCCAAACAACAATTAGAAACATTTTCTTCGGCAACAAAAAAACCTGATTTTCACCATAGAAGAAAGGATATTTGGACAATTGTTTAGTACATATAAAGCAGTCATTTTATAGAAATTGTTGTAGTATAAAAGTATTCGTTATCACTCAGGAAATATATCCTGTCCTTCTAATACTATAATAATCTGTAGTGTAGAAACTATAATTTCCTTCGAAGACTCGTTCCTATGTTTAGTGTAACTAGTAGGCAATTGACTGTAACTTCAAATATTTACTTGTTTATTTTGAAAAGTTCAACTATTGTAGTTCTCCAAAGTAACATTTATCAAGTCGATTACTGAAAGGCTCGCAAATTATGAGCTTACAGCGATAGCCTTCCTTGCCTTGACAAAGAGCAGCTACTGTATTTGATGCACCCAGGTAATTAATTTAAATGTACGATTCATCAATTCCAACGTTACTAGCACCCGACCCAGATGCACGTGCTTTTTGGCGACATAATCCCATTACCAAAAGAACAAAGTGAAAAAGACTAGAAAAGAACAAGTTTAAAACAAATAACATCAAAAAACGCTCAAGATAAAATCTAACTTTTAGATCGTTTTTACTCGGTGACAAATTTTGGTAAAAACACGTTTGTAAGATTTTCGAGTATAACATAGTACAATGCAAATTTATACACCAAGTGTTTACAAAGACATAAAATTGAGTAGATAACCCCACTGCAAAGCTTCTTTACAAATTTAAAGACCAGGGGTAGAAAAACCAAAGCCCTTTCATAATATAAAAGTCAACGATTTCTGGAGTTTTAAAAATTAGATAAAACTGAACCTATCCTTTAGTAATTGTGATTTTAATCATTTCAATAGCAAAAGTGATGATTGGACTCAGTGAAAGAGTTTTTAAAAGATTTAATTTGTAAGCTAATTTCATTACAACACTGACTTCTTTTATGCCTACTGTAAATGAAATAATGTTTACATATTTAAAATGTAGATAAACTCAATTATCACTATAGAAATAATTATGCACGCGCTTAAACAAAAAGACATAAACATTTATTATAAGGAAGAAGTTTTAATGTTTCTGTATGAAAGCATTATTTGTTGTATTTTTAAAAATAGACGATGTAAGGGACCGTAGTAATTGTAGGGAAAATACCCCATTAAGCACAATTGAAAAATATATGCAAAAATCCTAGAAATGAGCTAACAAGTTGTGCTGGAAGAGATTTTAGAGGAGTCACAATATGGATTCACAAATAATGAAATAGTGATAGATACAAATTTTATAGTATAGCAAATAATTGAAAAGATATTTAGAGAAGATGGAGAGATCCACCTCTGTATGATCAACTTAGAGAAACTCTTTGGTGAATTGAACAGATACATGGAGAATATTGCAAGAAAAAATAACAAAATAAAAGAAGGAACAAAAGGACTCTATATAAATTGAAGCATGAGAAGTCATAAATGCTCAGAACAACAAAAGAGACAACAGTTTTGAATGAAACTATCAAAAAGGTAAAAAGACAAATAAAACGATATAAAGCAAAACATTGGAAGCTACAAGATACAAATGACAAAATTGTTATACGCGGGCGATATGGTTATCATTCTAAAAGATTAAAGTAAAATAAACGATAACTTATATATTTATAATATTAGCTTATAATAAGTTAACACAAAGATCAACAAACTTAAAATAAAAACGACAATTACAAGTAGGCCACAGAAGACAATCAAATAAAATTGAAACAAGTTAACAAGTTAAGTACCCAAGGACAACAATATCACAAAACGGACTAAGAGATAGATGTAAGGACGTGGGTAGCAGCAAGGCTCTTTAACCTAATAAAGAACTTTCTGGCACAAAAAAGAAATATCTAAAGAAATTTTTAAGAAAAAAAATAACCATTCTAATTCTATAGCTCGAGACATGGACATTAATAGAGGAGCGAATAAGGAAACTCAAAAATCAACAGTTAGATTCCCGCGGAAAGTAGAAGGGAAAACTAGAAAATATAAAATAAAAAATGGTTTTTAGAGAAATCCTGAAAACAACACTAATGCAAGAAACACCAGAGCAAAGAAAACGTAGATGGTTTAGACATGTAATAAGCAATTTGAAGCAAAATCTTATACAAAGAACGAAAAAGACAGACCGAGAAGAACGTAGACAGAAGAAGTGAAAAGTATAGTAAAAAAAGATTAAAGACATTAAGAAGTGAAACAAAAAGCACAAGACAGAAAATAATTGAGAGAGATATGTAGACAAAAATCACAGTAACTCAATTCCAATCGCCTTACACCCGAAAAGGTAACAAGACTTTAGAATTAAATAAGTAAGTAAATAAGTACCATTAACTCATTTGACCATTTTCAACAATGTCGTATTTTAACTTCCGTTTCCCTATTCTGCCTCAGAGCTAATTCTTCAAATTTTGTCTAGTCAGGCAAATATTTCATCTACTATCCTTCACCAATGTTATACTTATTAGTTATGACACCGCCCTCAAATATTAAGCCCTGTAATAATCTTCCTTTGCTTAGATACTAACACTTGTACTACTTGGAAAAAGACTCAGGTTTATTTGTGGTGGTCTAGTTAATGCCGATTTTTTCATGAAAGAATGGAGCCAAGCTGCAAAGCAAATGTGCAGAAAAACGATAAAAGCTGGAAGTGTCCTCATTGCTGCGCTTCAAAGTTCTGAAGAGCGCGTCTAGCTTTCCGTAGATGATAAAACTTACATTACATCAGAGCACACGTTATGAAAATTAATTTGATATATAAGAAGATAAAGTAGGGTAACAAGAAATAACTTTTTTGGAAAACTCAAAAATTAAATTGAAGTCTATGAGACGGGAAGAAGTGGCAACCGAAGTACTATGTTTTGAACGAGTTGCAAGTCATTTTCGGAGAAGATAGCCAAAAATAGCTTTAAAAGTTTTGACAGTTCTAAAATCGAAATTGAATTGAAATTTTTTGTCTTCTAGTTAGTAGTAATAAGAATCTTTACACTGTTTTTAACTTTGCGGAAGATGGGTCTAAACAATTCGTCTTAACGTATTGTTAGAAGAATTTTGGCTTTCCAAAGAAAGAAAGTTTTTTCTTTTACTTCAATTACTAAGGGTAGTTAAGCGTCCATTATTCAATACAAACCGTTTCGACCAATTTGCAGATTTTTATGATTGATTGAAATAGGAAATTGTCAATAGGGTCTATAGTTCTTTATCTTAACATTGTCACAATTGGTCACATCCTTCCAGAAGGAAAGAAAATTTTACGTTTAAAGTTGGTGACAACAGAAGTCTCCTATAGCCTCTTTCAGCATCTTTATACATTATTGGACAAATTGGTTCAGAAGCATGAAAATTTCGTTATACGTTAACCTCATTAATCATAAGTCTCCAGCAAGAAGCAATGGATTAACTTGCACTTAAAAATTTGAAATAAATATATATAATTTCTTGGAACAAAAAGTCATTATTTGCTAGAAAGGGATGTGTATATATTTCGACAACTGATATAGTAGACCAACAAAAATTTTAAATTAGGACTGATAATTATTTCAAGTGAATGTTGAAGAATGTTGGAGATGAGATTCTTGAATTCGCACAGTAGCGAGATAGTTGGTAGTTCTGTCAATTTTATAAACTATAGCATCGATCTAAGTTTTATTCAATTAAGCATACTTTTGCTGATTGCTTAATTTACCAGAAAATACCATGCAATAATAGTAAGTAGATTTGTAAGTAATTTGCACTACAAATAGTTTTTACGAGAGTGAATTGAATATAAACTGGACCTTCTTTTTTATGCGTTCTGAAGTGAACAGAGAGAAACGCAGCCTCTAAGCCTAGTAGGTAGGAATTCCCGAAGAAAATTCTCCTCATAGAGTATCTCTCAATACCATTTTTTAACGAACACCACAAAATCAGAACAAAAGGTACTCCCTTCTGTTGCAAATTTCTTATAACACAGAGCATAGAACCGTTCAAAATTTGGAGAAGACTTGAAACCCAGTTTGGAGTCAACATCCTTAAGAAGACTCAAATATACTTATGGCATAAATAATTTTTGGAGGACTAAAAGCAGTTGAAAATGAAGGTAACATACGTACCCAGAAGATCAACGTCAATGAGGAGAATGTACATATTTTTGTGGTCTTTTAGAAGAAGACTGTCTAATTAATAGTTAAAATTGCTTCTAAAGTCAAAATAAGCTACAGTAATGCTTAGGCAGTTATTACCGACGATCTTGGGATTCCAAAAGTATTAATATGGGACTGTCACCTGGCCTCTCACAGCTGCCCAAAGAGGACAAAATATTGAAGATTTGTTCTAGACTACACCGAAATACTTTTCTTACGATCCGGAAATATTGCCCTACAATTATAATTTGTTTGGACTTGGAAAACATAGATGTTGCTGTGGAAGCATTCGTAAATAATTAACTGGTATTACAACCACCTTCGCCTTATGATGGTGGGATAATAACAATCGACGCTCCATATGAAAATATGTTTTAAATAAGGGGATTAGGGCAAAAAATTACTTTCTATATTTGTAGTTTTATGATGCATTAGTAAATTGACAAAACATTCCGATTTATATTTGATTTACTCACTTAAGTATTAAGGCCAGATTTCAGTCAAAATTTCCACATAGAAGTTTTATATTTTTATCAAGTATTTTAATTGCTATAAACTCAAATAAGATCACATATTTGCTTTGATATGTTTTGCGTGCATGCAGAGGTTTTAATGAGTATTGATAAGCTAAAAATACTAATATAAACATAAAAAAATTTAGGAAAGATAGTGAACTGGGAAGTGGAAATAAATACATTACATCGCGGCAGTGAGTAAAATTCAAATTTTATTTTAATTTTATCGAAGTTATTTTGGGTTAAATGGTATGTAAATAAGGAGAAAATTTGCTTGCTGCTATAATAGATAAGTGAAAAAGAGAATATACATGAAAAATGTGCAAAATTTTCAGGACAGGCAGCACGCCATACGTTGAAAAATAGTCTGAAATATAAATTAAGTAGGATAAAAATATAAAGATAAAATAGTACAAAATTAAAATAAATAATCAAATATTGAAAGAAATCAACAAATTACGGATAGAGGCTAAAGGCTAGAGGTCCGACGGGTCGAGAGGCCCTTAGTCCCTTACGCTGTGAAGTAATTAGACGAGCAATCGTAATAAAATAAAGTAGAATTTTGCGTTATTTGAAATAAACAAACAGCGAAAGACTAAAGATGGCAGAAATGGATAGAATAGAAAGAATGTTTCAACAAATTAGTGGAAACATGCAGCAATTAAATGCGAAACCTTGTGGAAAATATCACATAGCAGAAAGAGAGAATAGGTATTTTAAAAAGAGAAATAAGAAAGAAAAATATAGTGATAAAGTGAATAATAGGCAATACTAACGAAAATAAAAAAACAAGACAAGGCTAATATAGTATTTCAGAAGATAGGACTAAACATCAATATAAAGGAGAACACAGATCAAATAAGCAAAATTGGGAAATACAACCAAGAAAAAGCAAGGCCAATACTGATTAAACTGACGAAAGAGTCCATAAGATCAAATATATTAAAAAATGCAAAAGCCTCTAAAGTATACAGATATATGGATCAATGAAAGTTATCCTAAAGAAGTATAAGAAGAAAGAAGAAGACTAATACCACGTATGAAGGAAACAAGAAATAAAGCACATAAGGCCCAAATAAGATACAAAAAACTGATAATTAATAACAATGAATACATAGCAGAACACATTGAGAAAAAAAGTAAATTGCAAGTAGAATCACAAGTGAAAGAAGTAGCCAGAAAAGAACGGTAAATAAAAGATCCTCAAAAGCTGATAAGCTCGAAGAAAAACTAAAGAGAACAACTTGAACCTCCCGAAAAAACTAATGGAGATAGATAAGGAACAGAAAAATGACGACGGACTTGGCAATGAAAACGATTTACAGGAAATATATAAAACAACTTATAAAAATAAAAGAAAGTGAACAAAGAGGCAGAAATAATAAAATGGAAAATAACCCAAAGAAAAAAGAAGTGAACAAAAAGAGAAAACAAAAAAGGCCAGATAAGAGGACCATGGAACATAAAAACATTATTAGAAATAGGTAAAATTGAAGAAATAGGAAGAGAAATGAAATGATACAAAATAAGCATAATAGAACTACAAGAAATAAGATGGAAAGGTGAAGGAAGAATAGACAAAGAGAAATACGCATTAGTTTACGGAGGAAACGAAACCCAAGGGCAGCAAGAGACGGCATTTTATGATAGATAAATTTATGGAAGAATTAATACAATTCAAAAGAATAGACGAAAGAATATCATGTTAGAATAAAAAATACAATAGCAAATATATCCATAGTAAACGGCAGAAAAGAAAGAAGCTTTTTACGATAAATTGGAAGAAACATATGAGCACGATACATTAATAGTAGTAAGGGACTTCAATGCAAAAATAGGAAGAGAAGATTTCATAAAAGACGTAGCTGGAATGGAAACTATCCGAAAAATAACAACAGATAACGGTATGAGACTGCCACCTAGTAACGCAAGCGAACCTATATATTATAAACACTCAATTATACATAAAAAAGGACATAAAAGTACATGGAATATACTAGGAAAAAATAAGACAACTAGATAGAAAATGTTTTAATTAAAAAAAAGAGAGCACATGATAAACGATATAAGATCATATAGAAAGGCAAGCGTAGAAACCGATCATAACCTAGTAATAGCAGAAATGAAATTAAGAATGATCAAAAAAAAATATGAACGACAAACAAAAAAGAAATGGAATCTAGAAAATTTAGAAAAATAGGAAGGAAAGAAGAGATACAACAATGAGCCTACTACAAAAAGAAAACATAGAGGAGAATGTAGAACAATTAAAACAATTATTATAAAATCAAAAGAGAAGATAATCGGAATAAAACGACAACAAAATAGAAAAGGATGGTTTGATAGAGAATGTAAAGAGATAATAAAAAGAAAGAAGGAAGCAAGAATAAAGTGGATATAAACCGATAAGCAAGAACATCACTAAAATTATAAGAAAATAAAAAAAGGAGTTAAGTTAATCGCAGAAAAGAAACATAAATATATAGATGAAGTAATAGAAGATTTAGAAAAAGATAACAAGAATAATCCCAAATTATACCAACACCTAAGGAGATAAAAAATAATGTAAGGTAGGAATTATAGTACCAATACTCAAAAAAGAACATTTAACGATCTGCGATAATTATAGAAAAATAACGCTACCGTACACCATGTACAAGATACTCACAACAGTTATACAAACAAGACTAAAAGAATGCACGGTGAATACCAAAGCGAATTTCAACCAGGAAAATCAACAATAGATGCTATTCATATAATTAACCAAATCATCAAAAAAACACACGGGAAAGGTAACGAATTACACATAGTTTTTATAGACTTCAAACAAGCTTTCGATGGCATAAAACGGAAAACATTAATTAAAGATTCAGATTAAAACTTCAGATACTTAGGGGTAATGATAAACAATAAAAATAGTAGAGGCACGCAAATAATAAAAGCAGGACATAATGTATTTCATAAGTGCAAAAAAATAATAAAAAGTAAAAAGGTAAGTAAGAAGAAGTGAAGCGAAAAATGAACAAAATCATGAAATTGAACCCACCCAACATCGGACAGCGAGAAAAGATCAGGTCAAAAACGACACAAAAAAAATAAAAATAACTGAAGTGAAAGAAAAGACTCAAAATCGGAAGAAATGGAAAACAATCACAGAAAAGGCGAAAAAACACATCACTTATAAGAAGCTAAGCAAGAAGCCACTGCAGAGTGGCAAACTGCAAATAAAACGGCAAAAGAAATGTAACCATTAGAAAAGTTTAATTGATTCAAATGATGACTCTTGTTTTTTACGTACCATATCAGGATCATTCCAATGACCAGGGCCCGAATAAGGAGCGATGCGATCCTGGTTGTCGCTAAACCACTTTAGAATATTGGTCACATTCGACCAAGTGTCGTCTATATCATCCCAGTTCCTCCACAAGTTGCACGTTTTTACCAGAGCTTCGTAATTGGACTGTAACAAGTAAATATTGATTTTGTTCTCTTCTCTTCTAAATACTACTAACCTTAATACCCAGCGGCTCCTGATAAGCAGGCCAGCTGCATGAATAAACCATCGGGCGGCCTGTTTCGTTCAGTAATCTTCCAAATTCTGCATAACCTAAAAAATTCCACTTGTTAACAGAAGTTTCTAGTCATTGAGGAATTAATCACTTAGAATTATCTCAAATCGTACAAATTATAACAGGTTTTAGTATATTAGTAAATGTAGATTTAATTATTAAGTGCATACGAAGGCGATATAAAAGAATGAATTTTTGGATATACGAGGGTGGTCCCAGAAGTACCCGATCCAACAAAGAAAACACAAAGATTTTGGAAAAAAATACATTTATTTTTCAACATAATCTCCTTTCAGCTCTATACATTTTTCTCAGCGATGTTCAATGAGTTCGATACCCTATTTATAATAAGAACTGTCTTGCTCCTCAAAATAGTCATTAACTGCCGACATCACTTCTTCAAGTTTGGGGGCAGAAACTAATCCGAGGGGGCCAAATCTGGCGAATAGGATGCATGAGGTAGCAATTCAAACTTTAATTCATTAATTTTGGCCATTGCAATAACGGATTTGTGAGCTGGTTGATTGTCTTGATGAAACAACACTTTATTCTTAGCCAAATGCGGCCGTTTTTGCTTGATTTCTTCGCTCAAACGTTGCAATAAATTCGCATAATACTCGCCGTTGGTAGTTTTTCCTTTTTCAAGATAGTTAATGAAAATTATCCCCTTCTTTGGGGCCGGTTCTCCCTTTTGAGTCCATTGTTTTGATTGTTCTTTTGTCTCGGGTATGAAGTGATGGACCCATGTTATGAAACGGCGCAAAAATTCTGTTTTGTTGCTGTGAAACTTCGCTAAACACTCAATTGAAACATCTTCACGACACTGTTTTTGCTCGGGTGTGAGCAAACGTGGCACCTATCTTGCACACAGCTTTCTCATGTCCAAATTTTCAGATAATATGCGATGTACCGCACTTTTTGAAATGCTTACTATGCCTGATGGCTCGCACACTTTCAGTCGACGATCATCCAGTTCCGCTTTGTGGATTTTCTTCGCCATTTCTGGAGTCGTCACCTCATTTGGTCGACCACTGCGATGCTCGTCTTGGCAGCTCGTACGGCCTCGTTTAAACTCTGCTACCCAATATTTTACTGTTGTAAACGAAGCAGCAGACTCACCCAGAGTAGAATCCAGTTCAGCTTTTCTATTGGTTAGGCTGAAGCCTTTCAAGTAAAAGTATTGTATTACATAACGATGACCAATTTTCTCCATTTTCACAAATTCACTGACAATGTTCACTATTGATGGCTACCAAACAAATACTAAACAACGTGGCGTCTTCAAACTTGAACCATATGCTTTATAGATTGTGTACTTCCTAATACAGTGATATTTTTCAAACAACTACCGCCATCTCTAGGTCAGGCCGGGTACTTATGGGACCACCCTCGTATTACCAATTCCGCAGGTTCTAGAAACTATTTTTGAATGTGCTTTTATAGTTTTCAAATCTTCAATTGTTAAGAAATAAACATTAGATTATTTACATTTATTTCATTAGAAGTATCCTACATAATGCAATTTTAGATAATTGTTTAATTCTGTTGGTGATATTTTCAAAATGAAATTTTAGTCAATAGATTTCTATTACTGTGTACTGAATTTTCCAGCTACCAGAACAAATAGGAGCATTTCTTTAAAGTAGTTATTAAAAACTTACACTCTTGTACCAATATGAACGAAATAAAGGATGAACTGAAGAGAGACGGTCATCAGATTACTAACACATAGAATGTAAAACAGAGACTTATCAAAGAAACAATTACCCCTTTTTTAGATCTCAAGCCGGCTTTTAATGACAAGGAAGTGAAAATCAGGCCTCTTCATGTGAAACGTCAATATCCTCAATGTGGAAAATATCGGCGCTTTTGCCATACAAAAAATTTCTGTAACAGAAGCCTGTGATGTGTTAAGTATAGCGATAACCATTTAACTTCCTAGTGTCAACGTATTTGAGATGCATCAACTGTAACGAAAATCATCCGGCTAACTACAGGAGCTGCTCTATATACAAACCTCAACAAATATTTTCTGTTTTATGAGATAAGCAGATCGCAGTTGCAACTCAAAATCTAACGTAACCAAAAATTACACATTGTCAGGTTATAACAGATAATTTCCTAATAATATCACATGTAAACTTCAATAAACAACTCTTCAGGTGTCAAATGAGTTCAAGAAAATGCTGAAAGAGCTAATGGAGGAAATTTGAGCAATATAGAAGTTCTTTAGAAATTTCTGGATATGCAGTGCATGCAACACAATATCCTAATGGTAGAGCCGATTATGATACGTCAATAATCCTTAAATAGACAGTCAAACATTTTGTATCCCCAGAATATAAACAAGTGCATCTGCAAGCAATTGCGACCGTTGTTGAAGACTAGGTAGGGCCAACAATGTCGCCAATGTTGCCCCCTCCCCCTCGATATAATAGTATACAGAATTACTATAAACACTACTTCCATACATTAAGATAGATCCGATGAAACTACCAAATTTACTTGACTTTCATGTAGTTAAAGGAATCAACTAAAGTATTTGAAGATTGAGTTCTGCCTAGATTTGTCAGCTAGCTATTTATTGATTATTCTAGCACTAGTAACTAGTATAATAATCACATCAACTGAGAGTTATTTAAATAATTGGTAGATGTTACATTCTCTTTAGATAACAGCAACAGAGTATTTCACTGAATCTGTATAACCAGCTTGCTAGCAAACAACTCCTCAAAAAATACGATTCATCACAAACTTTGATAACTAGTGAAACAGAAATTCGTTGAAAACCAAAAGCTCTGTAGAAGATACAAAGCAAAATTTGAATCAAGCAACAGTTGAACTCAAAACTCTCCTCTCTAACGTTGAAAACAAAACTAAAAGCTCTGTCGCCAATAGAGGATATTGAGTATTCGTTCTAGAGGGCGACAAAAAGAATTTACAATTCCAACATAAAACATCTCTTTGCACTGATAACGGCAAGTAGGCCCGAAGAAGCCCAGAGGGCTATAGCCTTTGCAAATCAGTTAACTGAGATATTACACCCCTCCCTTTGAAAATCACAATCGCAAAAGAAGACGGAATTCTGCAGTTTACTGAAACCCCTTTACGGATGTCCTTGTCTAAACGCAGTTTATTTTAATCGAGATCAGAACTGAAATTCTCCATAACTTAAATCCACGCAGTGCACCTAATTATATTTTGAAAGAGCTACTTAATAGAAATTTAGGTTCATGATCTACCTATTTAGCGCAGTCTTAAGATTATGTTTCGTACCTCCACAATAAAACGTTGCTACGATTATTATGATCCCTAACCTGGAATATCCTAAAAAATATTGCATCTTACAGACCTATCAGTTTACTATACATTTACTAAGCAGAATTATGTCTACTCTTCTAGACAACAATTTAATTCCTGATCACAAATTTCTGCTTCACCATTAAACAAATTCATAGATTCGTTGATAGAATTATCATAGATTTTAAAGGAAACAAGATATTGTTTAGCAATATTTTTAGATCCAGTACAAGCTTTTGATATAGCTTTACAACAAGGCTCGTTTTACAAAGTCAAGAATATAATTCCATCAGGTTTTTATTTATTTAGTAAATCATATTTTGCTATCATCTTGGGTATCCCTCAAGGCCAATGTTATACATCTTAGACACAGAAAATCTTTCTATCCTCAGAAGTATAGTGACTGCAACCTATGTTAATATGGTAGATCAATTTCAGTATCCTATCCTCATAAACAAACAGCATTGCAAAATTTGTACTCCCACTTGAATATTCTCCAAGAATGGTTTAAGGAATGGGGAAGTAAAGTTAATGGTACTAAATCAGTCTGCCTATTACAATAAACAACCAAAAAGTTTCATGAGCTGACAATGGCCGATATCTTCATCTCGACTGAAAATTAACCTGGAAAAGCACATCTGGTCCAAACGTAAGGAACTAGGAAAAGTGTATCGTAAACGTACTGACTGCTTAAATGCAAATCTCAGGTGTCTTTTGAAAATAAGGTGTTATTTTACAAAGGCATCCCCAAACAATTGTGGATCTGTTATAGTACTAAATAACTATGGGGAATAACCAGTATCGTTAACATCAACAACCTGAGAGAGTTTACATGTTAGGACGTTGAGAGTTAGAGTTGCTGCTTGGTATGTACCGAATCAGGTAATACGGCGCGATCTTGATATTCTCACAATTAATGAGAATATACAAAAACAGTGTAAATTATCACAACTCCCGTAATTCGCTTGTTGAGTGTCTTTGGGAAAATGATGAAGATGAACAGGCTTAAAGACACAAGCTATCATATTTCCCAAATTGTTTTGTGTGTTGCGCATGTTCATGTTATACGGCTTACCAAATCTCACTATATGACGGATTGTGAAGTCTCTACGAAATAAAAGAATGCATTATGATAATTTGGTAAAATGCATGAGTAACCTGTAAAGCAGCAAACATTCTACTAAAGTTTAGTTCGTGAGCTACCACATTTAGGATTAATTTTTTCTCATTTGCTAATCATTCATGTCATAAAATATTTCATATTGTACTATCAAAAAGTAATTTTAATGCCAGCGACTAATTATACTGGGCGTTGCAAAAGAAAGTTTTTATTTGATTGGCTCACCACGTGAACGCAACGAACCAGAGGAGCGCGGAGCGTGTCATTTGGTAGTACGGCTTTCAGGAATATAGTCACTAAGGAGAGTTACTCGGGAGTAGACCGTGCGTATTTTTGTGCGAAAATTTTACAAAAACAATGATTATTGCACAAAAAAGTTTCTCACGTCATAAAACGGGCACAATAAGCTCTTGAGGCTGCAGTGCCGGTACGCGCACTAAAAAAAATCGAGACGACCAGGGTCCTTAAGAGCTAATGAAAACGTGGAGAGCATAGAGTGGTTGTAATTTGTACGGGGCCTGTGTGCGAAACTACGGCTGAGCTAATCTGTGTGACCATAAATTTAATTACAACGAGCAGTCGTGTAAACCAGTGACGTACCATTTAGGTTCGAAATTATGAATAAAACTGACCAAACAAGAAAGTCTGTCGATTTTGCAAGTAGTTAGATGTTGATTTCTATGTTTTTTGTTGGCAACTTGCAGTTAACATCGCCAGCCGAGCCTGTTTAGCTAAATACGCACAATAACAAGATCTGATTTTGGGGTTAAAAATTTACTTTAATAAAATGCACATTATTTTTAAAAACGTTGTTTCTAAAAAGTCATATTTTTGCACTGATTGATTTCTTTTGAGCCATTGAAAACTAAAATAAGTAATCCAAAAATATCGAAACGCGACTTTCCTCTTTTAGGCGAATAGTCTTTTCCAAATAATTTCCGACACCGCGCATTTCAAGCAACGCTCAAGTGACAGGTCCTTTACAAATTACGATCACTCTACCACAGCCCGTTAGTAAGACTCCTGACCTATTTGTTCGTAAACGGACAAGTGCTTCATCATTACAAATGCGCAAAAATTTGTGTCTGCGCCCCTATAAAATCCAATTAGTCCAAGAATTAAAGCCCAGCGATGCCAGTCAGAGGCTTCAATTCGTTAGCTGTGTAACTGAACGTTTCAATTCATTCAACAACATTTTGTTTTCGGGTGAGGCACATTTTCATCGCAATGGCCACGTTAACAAATAGAACTGCCATTACTGGAGCGCTACGAATCCACAATGCAATAAAAAAAATCCCCTTCATTCACCAAAGTGATTGTATGGGCTGCAATATCAGCGCGAGGAATAATCGGCCCGTACTTCCTTGAAGATGAAAGGGCCGCGCGTTAACTGTGACTTCAGAGCGTTATGTGGAAATGCTAAACAATTGCTTGGTATCCGAACTGCAAAATTTTGCTAGCAATAATCAAAGAATATGGTTTCAGCAGGATGGAGCAACATGCACACTTCTAACATGTCTCTGCCATGAGTTTGGACATTTTCCTCCAAAAATTGATTTCCAGAACAGGTGATATAAAATGGCCTCCACGCAGCCCCGATAGATTTTTTTCTTGTCGAGATATCTTAAATCAAGTGTAGACATCAGCAATCTGGGTTCTCTAGTTCAATTGAAAGAAAATATTTGTCAAGAAATGACAGCCATTACGCGGACTACGTGCCGCGCAGTGCTCAGAAATGTTGCTTCTCGTTTAAAAGAGCGTCGCAAGTATGCAAGATCACATATTAATGACATTATTTTTAAAAAACTATTTTCTAAAATCTATATTTTAAAAACAAATAATTGTCTTTGTAACAGACGTCTTTTTTGGTTTTTATAACTACCTTAAAAAAACTTTCTTTTGGGACACCTTATAAGTATTATGATTAGTTCCTCAAATTTAAAACAAATCAATTAAAAACAATTCGAAAACTTATTGAAAAAGCGCATACAAAAATAGCACAGTTAACTTATTTATCTCTTATTTATAAATTACAGTTATAAATTAATAACAAATAATTATTCCAGCACTCAATCAATCTGTATAAAATTTACGTTCTTTCTGGTTTTATTTAAATGGAAAATAATTTTAATATTTAATATTACCTTCTTCCAATTTGTTGTAATCCGAATAACAGCCGTCTAATTTAACATAGTCTACGTCCCAATCAGCAAAAGTTTGGGCGTCGACTTCTAGATGTCCTAAGATTCCGGGATACCCTTTGCAAGTGTAGTTTCCGTAGTCTTCGTACAATCCAAACTTTAAGCCCTTACTATGAACCTGCAAATAATGCATTTAGAAATTTTAGAGTAAAAACAAAGTTATTTGCTTATTTGTAGTAACAATTATACTTAACCTTTTGAGCACTTATTTTAATTTCCTTTCAAGTCGTGACTTTTTCATCTAACTTTTTTACTTTATACAACTTTTAACTAAAGATTATTGCAGTGCTGACGAATAGACGCAACACAAATAACTAAAAGGCTAATTGCCCCTTGCTAGCGGAGCACTTGCCATTGGATTAATCAACTGCATAATGCATCATTATTAAGAAAGAAGAAATTATCTGGGACAATATAAAAACATCCAAGACCGTTTTGGTGTCGCTCATAATTTTGGAATGACACTCGATATTCGTACCAAAACTTAAAGACGTATCCACGTCAAAAATAGTTAAATGTAAATTGAAAACACTAAATGTAAATGTTAGAACAAGAGTACAAATTTTTATTTTTGCGCGTACTACTGATTGCATATCTTTGCATTGCTATTGCTTTAGTTCTGTTTATGGAATGTATGGCACTTATGTTATTAAGATCTTGTATTTGGGCGAAATTCGATTTTTGATTTATTGACTTTTAAAATTATTTTGAAAGGACAAAAACAATTTTTTTACGTATCGAGTATACAAATAATATTTTCAGTAAAATAGTTCATTCCAAGTACATATAGAGGACTCAAAGTTTTAAGAGAAAAAAATACACCATTCACCCAGAGTCTTATTTGTAATGTAAGAACTATATTAATTTATTTAATATAGCACTACCGCAATTTCTCTTATAAATGCTTTAACACTATTTTCTATTAGCTAGCTCTAAATATTTTACTGTTGATGAGATTACTGATTTTTACGATCAGTTGATGTTCCTATCAGTCACTTAAAATTGTGCTGTAGTCTATGTACGACAATGGCCTAGAATTCAACGCTTTTTGACATATTCTTTTTCTTTTTATACAAAATATAGTTTCGTCTCGGCATTAAAATTTTCAGTCTCTATTGTTTGTTAAATATTGTGTTGCCCGTGCAAAAACTCACTCCTCTCACTCTTGAATTTGGCAACCTTGCGTTTGAATCACCTTATAAAAACTCTGCCGTACAACTAACGAACAAGAAAATATCCTAATAGTCCTTTAGGTCATTTTATAGTGATTTCAACATTTGCATGAATTTAGTTTTAGTTAGTGTAATGACATTGATCAAAAATTTCTGTAGCATATTGAGGTTATCCTTCGTGTAGATCCGTCTTTAAAATTTTGTTATAAATAAGTTGACAAAAATATTCTTACCCAAACTGGAAATTATTTATAGTTATCAGAAACAGCTGAAGGCTTGAAACTGACATATTCCATAAGAAATGTTGAATCTAGGTAACAAATCGTGTTGATTACAAAGCTTCTAAAAACCGGGTGATTTTAGAAAATGTTCAGCTTCATTATTTTGGGTAGGAAAAGAGGGCTCTGTTAGAGATGGACTCTTCATCATCATATATCATATAGCTCCTTTGTTGGAGCAAAGGGCGCCCTTATTGGGGCGTTTCATTTGCTTTAGCTTTAGACTTCTTGTGGTGAGATAGCCAGTCTCACGCACTGTCTGGGGTCCGTTCCGTTGTCACAATTCTTTCCATTAGTTCCTTCCCTTTTTTCCTATCTTTTGCTATTCTTTTTGCTTGGCTCCAATTTAGGTCTACTTGTTTTAGTTCTTCTGTAATTGTTTTTTTCCAAATATTAGTTAGTCTGCCTCTCCTTCTTTTCCCTGTCCTATTGTACTCCAAGGCTTGCCTGGTTATATTTCCTATCGGTTTTCTAAGGGTGTGACCAATCCATCTCCACTTGCGCTTTTTTATGGTTATCTCTATTCTTTCCTCTTTTATCATTTCCCAAAGGTCCTCATTACTGATTACTTCTGGCCAGAAGATTCCGCAAATAGTTCTGAGGCATTTATTTATAAATGTTTGCAGTTTCTTATAGTGTTTTCTGTCTTCTTTCCAGGTTTCTGCTCCATATAGTAATGTACTTTTTACATTACTGTGGAAGAGTCGGAGTTTTGTTTTCTGCTGATATTGTTTGACGTCCAAATTTTAAATAGTGAATTGAAGGCTTTCTGTGCTTGTCCTATGCGTCTTTCTATATCCCTCTCTGTGCCTCCTTTAATGCTTATTATGCTTCCTAGGTAGCAGAATTCGTCTATTTCTATCTCTCTTCCCTCTAATTGTATTCTTGTATTCCCCATGTTGTTTTTGGTTAATAGTTTAGTTTTGTTTGAGTTTATTTGTAATCCTACTTTCCTAGCATTGTTTAGTTTGATCAGTTTTGTTGCATGTGTTTTTATTTGTTGTTATTAGGCAGATGTCGTCCGCAAACTCTAAGTCCTCCAGTTTGCCAAATACATTCCAGTTTATCCCTGTTCTTTTGTCTTCAGTCCTCCTCATTACCCAATCGATTACTATTATAAAAGGAGAGGAGAGGATGCAACCTTGTCTCACTCCTCTTTGTATTTCAACTTTTTGGGCGAGTTGTCCTTCATGCTGTATGTATGCCGTGGAGTTGTCGTAAAATAGTTTTATTATTTTAATGTATTTGTCTGGTATGCCGTATTGTTCCAATATTTTCCACATTACTTCTCTGTCTATTGTATCGAAGGCCTTTTGAAAATCGATGAAATTTACGAGGATTTCTTCTTCAAGTTCGGCTGTTTGTTCTAGGATAATTCTTAGGGTGTTGATGTAATCGATACATGTTCTATTTGGTCTAAACCCTGCTTGATTGTCTCTCAGTTTTATATTTATAGGGTTTCTTAATCTTTCTAGAATTATTCTGGTCATTATTTTACTTGTTGTGCTGAGCAGGGTGATCGGTCTCCAGTTTTCGCACATTATTCGATTTCCTTTTTTGGGTATTTTTATTATTATACCTTCTGTCCATTCCTTTGGCATTGGTTCTTGGGTCCATATCTTGTTTAGTAGTATATAAAGTAGTTCGGTTGAGTAATTTGGATGTATTTTATTAATTCTGCTTGGACTCCGTCTATCCCTGCTGCTTTATTATTTTCAGTGTTTGTATTGCATTCCTTATTTCAGGTTTTAGAAATTTCTTCTGTAGGCAATTCCAGTGTTCCATGTATGTCTATTATGTCTTCTATTTCTCTATTAGTCTTTGCGTATGCTTTGTATATTTCGGTGAAGTGTTCTACCCATCTGTTTTAATTTCTTGTGTGGAGAGTACTTCTCCATTTTTCCTTTTAATTTGGTTGACGTCATTTTGTTTGGTCCCACTAGTTTTTTGTTATTTTGTATAGTGTTTTGGAATCATGCTTCCTGGCTGCCTCTTCCGCTGCTCTAGTCATGTTGTTTATGTAATTTCTCTTGTCTTGTCTTGCGCTCTTTTTTACTTCATTGTTTTCTTTGGTATAGTTTTCTTGCCATATTTTCCTCTGGTCTTGGTTTTTCTCTATTAGAGTTTTGCTCTTGTTGTTTTTCTTCTTTCCAGTTTCATTTTGTTTCATTTGAGATCCATGTTTTATCGTGTCTTTCATTATAACCTATTATTTCTATTGCTGTTTCATTTAATGTGTTTTATAAGCGTTCCATATCTCTTCAATAGATAGTATCGATGGGTCCATCATAGTGCTGGCTTTTCTTTCTATCGCTTCTTTAAACTTCTCTTTATTTCTGGGGCGTCTAATTTATTTACGTTAAGTTTTCTTCTTTTGGGTTGAGTTTATACTTGGCTTTTATACTGATTTTAATTTTTGCTCGCACTAGCGTGTGATCTGATGCGCAGTCTGCTCCTCTCATAGCTTTTACATCTTGCAATGTGTTTCTCCATTTCTTTTCCATGAGGATATGGTCAATTTGGTTGTGAGTTGTTCCATCTGGTGAGGTCCAAGTTGTTTTGTTGATGTCCTTATGTTGAAATAAAGTTCCTCCTATTGTGAGGTTGTTTAGGCGCAGAATTCTGTTAATCTTGTGCCATTATCGTTTGCCTCACCTATTCCATGTCTTCCCATTACATTCTCCTTTCCCTCGTAGTCTCTTCCTACTTTTGCGTTCATGCCACCTATCATGATTACAATATCTCGGGTATATTTAGTTTTTAGTTTCGTTATAATTGTGTATATTTGGTTATAGAACATATCTTTCACTTCATCTTCTTGCTGGTTTGTTGGGGCATACACATTTATTATGATTATGTTCCTAAATTTTGCTCTAAATCTTGCCCATATGATCCTTTCTGATACCCCTTCCCATTCTAACAGTGCTTTTGTTGATGATTTTGTTTGAAAATATCCTAATAGTCCTTTTGGTCATTTTTATAGTGATTTCAACATTTGCATGAATTTAGTTTTAGTTAGTGTAATGACATTGATTAAAAATTTCTGTAGCATATTGAGGTTATCTTTCGTGTAGATCCGTCTTTAAAATTTTGTTATAAATAAGTTGACAAAAATATTCTTACCCAAACTGGAAATTATTTATAGTTATCAGAAACATCCGAAGGCTTGAAACTGACATATTCCATAAGAAATGTTGAATCTAGGTAACAAATCGTGTTGATTACAAAGCTTCTAAAAACCAGCTGATTTTAGAAAATGTTCAGCTTCGTTATTTTGAGTAGGAAAAGAGGGCTCTGTTAGATATGGACTCTTAATTCATTTTAAAAATGTCAAGTAATCTCACCGCATTACAGGTCGCAGATCGACTAAACCCCGATCTTCGTGAAAACAATCTAAACCAAATACGAACAGAAGCTTATCTTCTACGTATAAGTGGAACAAAAGGTCTTGGAAAGCTTAACACTACAATTTAGAAAGGTAATAAAACTTCTTTGCGTATGCATCCTTCAACACCAACTATCGATATATCCTGCACAAATTTAAAGTCCAAAAAAACAAACCAAAAGAAAGGCAAGACAGCTTTTTTCATTATTGTATAAACCAAGGGCGCTAGGTGATCTAGACGACCAACTTGGGAAAGTCATAAATGAAGAGCAGATAAAGTAGTACCTACAAACTTTTGCATGAAAAATCCCCCCAAAAACAAGAAAAGTGGTTGAAGAGAAGACTACCACTTTAAAAAGAGTAAATCACTACTCCTCAAGAACTCTCAAAACTAGATTACAATTATTGCATCAACTGCAAACACTACCCTCGTTAAAGATAAAGTAAATTACAGTAACACAAAAAATTTGAAAATTGTACAATTTGTGGTCCTGGAAGAAAAAGAAGTTTGTAAGAAATCTTCTCAACTGAAGAGTTAATCTCCTTCAAAACCATCATAATTAAAGAAGTAGCAAAATAATTGGATAATAAGATCCGGTTTGTAGGTATTACCTTTAGATGAGAAGTATCATGATTGAGTGCAAAAGCAGTAAATCCCTGGAATGATTTCAGAAGGCATTAATTGCTGAGGGCATTTCTTAACTTGATACAGTAATGGTCTTCTGGAAAAGTATCCAAAAAGCACTAACTTTGGTTAATGTCCAAAACAATAATGTTAGCGTTGTTGCGTATGGTATTTCAGAACTGAGAGAAGATGGTTTGGTCCAAACGTTGATGAAACTTTTTGGCTATTGCACAAAAGTAGATTTCCCTTCCTCCATTCATTTTTCCCCTCTTAATCTGATCTAAATTATTTCTACTCCATAATCGTCAAAGAAAACCGCAACTGATCGATATATTAGTTTGTAGAAAGCTTCCAAAAATTTATCGGCTTATTAGTGATTTTTGAAATTTTCTTTATTAAAAAAAACAGGCATTTAACACTCATAAGCAGTGAGTGCTCGAGAATACTTTAGATAAAATAATATAATAGTATACTGGCCAAATTAAAAACAAAAATACAGATGTTCTTTAACAGAAAGAATGAAACTTAGCTATGTACGTGGATTTCTGTCTACATAGTCTCAAACAATTTCAAAGACCAACAAAATGTAATGAAAAGCTAGTGTTATTGAATGTAAAGATTAAGTTGGCTATTATACAAACATAGATAGTGGGGAAAAAGGATACGACATTCACTCATTGTACTATAAACCAATACGTCAGACGTATTTCCTTTTTAAAACGTTGAAGAAAAGAAATCTATACAAATAGATCAGATCTTCAAAAAGTGTGCTCTATCAGGTAATTATTTTGTTGTTTGAAAAAGTCTAAGACTGAATAGGCAGAATGAGATATAAAAAACGGTATAAATTAATAATTTGAAATAAATCACAAATAAATTACTATTGTAACATTCACCGATATGAACAAGATAAAATTAATGTTACCAATTAGCCATCTATAATATGTATACATATAACCGGCGTACTAGAAAGGTGATCAATGAAACTACGAGATTAAAATTAAGTACTGCAAGGAAAAAAGTAAACCTTGTATATGTAGTACAAGTGTAACGAAACTAACTTAACGATTAATATAAAGCTCATATCCTTGCTTAACATAAACAGAGATCATTTATATATAAATATATACAATATAATTAATAAATTTATGTTCGAAACCAACTTTTAGTTTTAATTGGATAATAAGATAATAAGGTAAAGAATATACCAAACTCTTAATCAAGAATTAATAAATTTGGTGGTATGCACATTGATCCAGGATAGTAGAGTTACAGAAGAAGGAATTTTTGGGCTAGCAGCTAAGTACATTGCTCCTATAGTCAAATACTCCATTACCATCCAATAGAAAATATATCGAAAAGAGTACTTCTATTATGTCAAGTACTAAGCTCATGCAATATCAGTTTTAAGATAATATGAAACTACAAAAAAGTGTTAAATACATTAATAATTTAGAATATAGTTACTCTCTATTGAATCTCTATATACCAGAATACTAAAATATATATACTAAAATGATTATTCAAGTTAAAGAGATACAAAGAAATGTACGAAAAAAGCAGGAGTACCTGGAGTACCTCTTAAGAGAAAGCTGCAGGTTGAATGGTAAAAAACGGATGTGTAGCTTTTGAAGCGGACCAGGGAATGCTTTAGTACCATTAAATAACTAACCACGAAAGTTAAAAAAATCTTCAGAAAACTCAACATAACTCTGGAATAGTTAACGCCACAAAATCTAACCTTTTTAAAGATATTCCTTGAAGTGTACTATCTTAACACAATGGAAGGAGGGGGTACACCAGTGCTTAGTATGCAGTGTAACAAACTTTAGTTATCATCTATCTATCTATCAGTCTAAGCGAACATTGTAGTGACATGATCAAACAACGAATAAGAATTAGAAATGTAAAGTTTAGAATATTGGTATTTGTTTTATTAACATGCAGGCTACACATATGTGCATATTAACAAATTAACAAAAGTGCGACGCGCCGGAATTGAATATGCTAATTGCTTTGCTCGAACGATAATTAAAAGTCAAACTGTTGTTCAGTGAAATTCACTCGTTGTACATCTTAAAGCTTCTAACATATATCTAGACTATAAAACTGCAAAAATAACATTGCAACTCCTCCTATAGTTATGAACCAATTTCAAATCCTCATTCGAACCGGTTTGTTCCCAAATCTCGCATAAATATTTTAGATTTTTGATTTAGGTCACGATTGACCTGTTATAGATCAAAGCATAAATTATCATGAATTAATTACACATTTGCGTCATCTATTGGTCAGCTGTCAGCTGCATGAGGCAGAGCTTTGATTATTTTACTAGTAGCATAGTGTAACGGATTTCCAACCCCACCCCCTCCGAAACACGGCTGCTAGACTTCCGCATTCCATCTAACTGACGGCCGATACTTTTAGGAATTCAATTAGCGTGCACGTGTTCGTCGAAATATCCCAGAAGGTTCGAGTGGGACGCCTCTCAATGGTTCGCAACTTTACTGGAATATTGCCAAATAGACATAAATATCGCCCGGCCGCAGCATTTCGAATTCGAGTGGCGACAGCGAGCAAACCAAAGTGCGGAAGCATGTTAATACAGATAGTGTATCGTTTCATATTACTTAGTGTACACATAAATAGTGTTATAAATTTACATAATCTATAAGTCGAATAGATGAGTTGTATTAATAAATTTGCACTTTACAATAGCTACAGACAATAGGTTTCCCATTAATGTTCAAATTTCATTCTCATTTTGCTTAAAATCATTCATGCCATTGTCTTTGCAGACATGCATTTAATTATTACAATTTAAAATTTTTATGCGTTTAAATTATCAATTAGTTGGTCGACTGTTACCTATATTAGTATATTGTTCAAGTACAAATGATGCTAATAGTAATTCCCTATGATGTATTCGAATGTCTTACACATATTTTCCTTTAATTTTACTTACTGTGTCTTTTACTTGATAATTTCAAATTTAAAATTCAACTTATAACTTATAATAATCGGCGGAAATTTTACCTACCCAGTTTTTCACATTTCTGGACGAAATATAGCCTCAGGACACCAAAAAAGTTGGTTTGTGCCACATGGTGTGTGTGTGTCGCGAATCGAAACGGTTGAAGATACAAAAAATTCATGAGAATAAAAATGATTTGTTATCACGAGATAAACATGAATTTAAAGTAAAAGTTGGTAAAATAGGAACTCGAAAAAAAATTGAAGCCCAGGATTTTTGCCAGAATTGCCCAAATAATAGGATAAGGAAAGTCGTGTGATGTTCCCACCAGATTTTTAAAAGTTATAGAGAACAACGAGAAAAATTTGACTACATCACCTATTTGTACAGTAGGGTTCCGTAATATTTGATCCGCATTACGACACTCACAATGTCTTCATAATTAAACGAGACTATGGTCGAAACTGAACTTAACTTAAAAATAGCAAAAAATAAAATTAAATTTGAATGATTTAAAGAGAAGATTAGTCGAATACTATGTATTCTATTTGTATTCAATTTTTAATTTGCTAATGACAACGTGTAGGTGACAAAAAACCCACTTACTACAATCTAAATTTGCAATCGGCAAGTTTTTTTTAAAATGTGTAGGTCAGTACCATTGGGGAAATTTTGATAGGAGTCCAAAACTGGGGTGAAGTAAATATTAATCCCGTTCTTTTAGCATACACTAAATTTTGCCATTTCGTCATGGAACGTCCAGATCCTTTCGCATGACTTCATTTGAAATATATCACGATGAGTTTACCATGGACCAAACAAGTTTAAGCCAGAACCGTCTCAGGGTGTATCACTAATTTATTTCATGTGATCAAATCGGTTTGATTATGGTCTTATACGAGAGTATTTTATTGTTAAGTAATAGGTGAAACAATCAGTGAGCCAGTAAATTTTCTGTTGTTTCCTTTTGTCCATATCTGTTACTTTCAAGTTAGTTGTTTGTCTAGATGCCTTCATAAATAATTTTCATAGTCGATTTGAGGTTAATTATTTAACTAGACTGGTAAGTAAATAGCCCTTTTGGTAGTGATGGCCAAATGAATCGGCTTTACTTTGTTTACTTCAAAGCAACAGCCCTCTAATTTATACAGATGTTTTGAACATATTGAGATACTATGATAATAAAACGGAATCTTCAGCAGAAGTAACAACGGAAGTGAATATAAAATGTAGATTCAGGAACCGTCCTGCATTAATAAATTAGTCAAGACTTCTCATGTGTTAATTTCTAGAAAAAAGAGTACGTTGTACTGATGTGGTCTCTAGCCTACTGATGGCTTTCTAAAGAGAATACATAAAGGTTTATAAAGTTAGCAAATGTAATAAATAATCTTGCACTGCTAAGTGTTTAAAGAAATTAAGAAGATTTTTGAATTCATATCTTGTACGATTAAGAGCTCTTTGTTGTCTAGATGATGTGCACTTTGCCACTTCCCGTGTAGTTTCCGATTTTCTGAAAGACGGATAGTCATCTTCCAAAAAAAATCCCTGTTGAGCTAGATCAATAAAACTTGGCGCAATCGAAACTAGAGATCATTCTGAGCACAACGATATGTCGAACATATCGATGTGTCGCCAATTAGTTCTTCAACGCCCGTTCGCATCATTGACCTCAACATATAATAAAGCTCCTCCCATATATATGCAGCATAGAATCTGAGAACAGAACAGCCAGGGACAGTACTAACCACTGCGTCATTGTCCCCGCTGGTAACATGCATATGGATCTCACACTTTAGTTAGGAGCATACGCATTGCCTGCATGTCGTGAGCAGTGTTGTAATGATGATCACCCTGCGGTGGATGTCCATATGCTTTTCTCAGTCTTAATGCAGCATCAGTATCGTGGTTTTGCTGCATGTAGGAACTTTTCCATGTCGAGGCATTTTTTTGACTTAGATTTTGGAAGTGTTCCGAAGTTCTCTGACCTTAAAATGATCTTAATGGATGCGCCTTGAAAGCAGCTTTATTGTATGTCAAGGTCAATAACGTTACTCGGCATAAACGGGTGTGGTGTGCGAAAAATGTATTTCGCCATAGGGACCTATGTTAATTTAAAGTTGAATAGCTTCGTTAATTAGTGACGCATAGATATAATTGACAGATCGTTGTGCTCAGGATCATTTCATCAGGTTTTATCGATGTATTTCATTAGGAACTTTTTTTATTTTTAACTATGGTAGGATAGTCAAGATTTACATTATTCAGAGCTTTTTGGGTAAAATTTTTAACAGCTAAAAGGAGTACTTGTTCCGTTTTAAAAGTTACTTAGAGTATAAAAGATTTGTTAATTAATGCCCAAAAGAATTTCCAGTTTATATATTTGGTATAAAGAGCATAAGGAGCACCCTGGTACTATAATTGGATAGTATTCACCAATAATATCTAAATAGGATTATGATTTGAGGTTGTTGATTCACCTGCGGATGTGTATCGTTGATTGCTTTCAAAAGCTCTCTGCCCATAATGGTCTTTAACCTTAAGCCCCAAATTGACATGCCGCTGAAATAAATCGATTTTACTAGTGTAAATAAATAGTGTTCATACTAATCTAGCTTGTTATTATGTTAGAATGGTTAGCGGATCATTTCAATCTTCAATGATTATTGATGTGGGTTGAAGATGTTCAAGATTGTACTTAGAAAGTTTATAATGTCTTAAGAAAGTTTTAACAATAACAGCCATGTTGTAAGTTGCGCAGTCCGTATATTTGGGCTTTTTAGATGGTTTCTGTCCATAAAGAGATAATTTTGTTAAGCAGCTAGCTCATGGTACTGAATTAATGTTATTTTTGAAAATTGTAGTTGTTATTAAATTATACATGTTTTCCAATTGTTACATTAAAATTTTCAGTTTATTTATACGGTTGATTGTTGTCATTGTTGCTGAATATTCTGGTGATTAATACCACTGACTATTTGAGCCTGGGTAATATATACTAGTTGTACTCGTAGTTAATTAACTTGTCTACTTCTCAATGATAGAAATATTTTGAGTTGTAGTTCTTTGTAAACTAGGTAGCATTTGTAATTTGTAGGATAATTAATCGGGCAGTTAATGCAAATAATTGCAATTTTTGGTATGTCTGAACTCTGATAGTTTGCGCATTAAGGTTGTTAGTGCTTTGCCACCGATGGGTCGAATCTAACTACTGAATATGCTTCTTCTTCTTAAGGTGTCATGCGCTTGCAAACATGTAGACGAATCACTTGTTCTGTTCTGGTCATGCAATATATAAAATACCACCTTGTGCTCCTCTATAGTTTCTACGTCACGCATGTTTCTTAGTCAGCAGTGTAGTTTTTGTCTGGGCCCTCTTTTCCTTTCGATCTTGCAATCTCTTGCAATAATGTATATTTGTCGTCTCTTAGTATATGATCTTGTAAATTACTTTTCTCTGTTTAACAAGGTTTACTAGTTCTCTATGGGCACTTGATCTTCTTAGTACTTCTTCATTAATTGTATGGTTCACTCATAAGATATTAAGAAGCCTTCTGAGTGTCTATGATTCAAAAGCCTCTATGTTGTTTGCTGACCTGCTATTTAGAGACAATGTTTCTGGTCCATATAGCAGTATTGGCCATTTTACCACTCTTAAGCAGAGGCTTATTGGTACTTCTCGGCAAAGAAGGAAAGTGTTGAATTTTATAAAGGTTTTTCTAGCTATGGCTACACGTCACAATCCCATTTTGTATTTATTTGTAGCGCCTGAGTATTGAAACTTGTCTGCTTCCTAAATATGTGTGTTATCTATTTATAGTGGTTGATTTTAGTATTGTTGTCTGGTGATTATTATATTTTGTTTTAGTGGCATTAATCTTCAAACCATATTCTTTTCTTATTCAGTTTATTTTGTTCAACGTGACTTATAAATCTTAAATATAGTCAATATAGTTGTATCATCGGCATATCTTAAATTATGTTTCTGTGTTCATTTGCAAGTACCAGTTGAAAGATTTTTTCTACGAAATTACTATATTATCTACCTCCTTTAATTATTGGTGTTTTGCTTGTATATCTTGAGTCATTTATTCGAAGTGCCGCTGTTTGACTCCAGTAGAGATAGCTAATCTATCTATTTTATGAATATCTTTATTATTTTCCGCTGGCTTTAATTCAACAAAGAAAAGGAGTTGTATTATTTTGGTGTATCGCTTTTCAATATTTAAAATGTTAGGGACTGTGTGCACTTTTATTTGGAAGTTAGAAAGGGAAAGCATATAAATTATTTTTTGTTCCGCTAAGGCCTTAATGATTTCCAAATATTTGCTGGAAGATTTTGGTAGTACTCTAATTTTGACATTTTACAACTATTAGTCCCAAACATTGTATAATTACACAAGAAGTAAATATCGATGGTGGTTTTTTATTTGGAATTGTATTATGTTCGTCATCTGAGTCACTTAAGTATTCCAGCAGATTGTATAATTACGCCAGATACTTGACGTTCTAATTTGCTTGGATTGTGGCTTTGTTGCAACGCTTTCTGTTTTCAACTGCGTGCCTATCCAATTCTTGAGAGTATTGAATATATTATAACAGTTAGAACATCATATTATTTTGGGGAGATGTTTTAAATTATAGAAGACCTTTTCGGTGTCTTCAATATATCAAATCTTAGATATAAATTGTTTATTGGCAGTTGACGTAAACATCGGTAATTTTGTAAAATGCGTCACTATGTTGGTTTGGATTAATTTGCATAAGAGCAAATTGCTGCGGTCGCTACACGGACTGACTCATAAATATGTCCGCTTAGCTTCGGTGCACGAATTAAACTGTTCGTATTCGTTAGGTTTCGCAAACACTTTATTTTCATACTACTTGGTGGAATTTTTTCGTTTCTCTATTTGACAATTTGGTCAAACTACATAATTTTTTAAGAAACATACATGAGCTATTTTCTAAAATACTGTTAATTGAGTAATTTTACTTTTACAATGATTATGTATACAGGAGTATTAGAGCAAACGATTCAGGCAAGTGGTACATTTATAGACTTCTCTAGTAGGTGTGCACAAAGGAATGCGGGAGTTTAAATAATTCGAATAGTTGTTTAAGCAAATGTAGGCGTTTGTATCGTGGATACCAGGTGCGAAGATTTTGAATTATACCAACATTGTGTAGCAATAATTATTAAAGATGAAGACATTTTAACGTAAAGACTTCCGTCTTGTAATTTGCAAAGAACAATGTGCGTAACGAGCATTTGAAGGAAATTTAGATGCGATTCCTTATTTAACAAAAGTGAGCAGCGATGATATAATCCATTACAGGAAAACGTGCGGGATGGTCGCGTACGTCACGTGAAATAACTGAATATGTCAATGTTCTAAAGCGTTCTGATCGTCGCTGTTTTAATTTAGGAGTAAGGAAATTAACAATAAATATTTATTTCAATTGTGCCAGTTTTAATGGTAAATAAATATTTCACTTCAGTAAACAGTAAACACTTATACACATTATATAACTAAAGGGTATAAGTTGACGGAGTAATTCTTTTAGTGAAGTTTTCCATGTTTTCCCATAAACGTATCTCTATTTTATAAATTACGCGTTCGATGTTCCCTTTTAGCAATGGAATCGTAGCAGGTTTGTTGACCTAAATTCTTTCGTATAAATAGCCCCAGAGAAAAAAAGTCCAATGGGATTAGATGGTAAGCTGCAATCCATGTTACCCTTGTGTGAAATAATACGACCAACAAATGTGGTTTAAAGTAAAATAAGGTCCTGTACGACATGTGGCTTCATCTTGTTAAAACTACATGTCATTAAAGTTAAAATAGTTAGTTTTATTAAAAAAAGTTGTTTAGCACCTCCTGATAACGTACGCCATTGACAGTAACAGCGTTGACAGATTCTATCCTTACAAATACAGGAGCCAATGATTTCTCCAGGCCACAATGCACACTAAACAGTAATTGTTGTTGATATTTGGTTTTTCGTAAATAATATGAGTTGCTTTTTGTAAAAATCAGCGTTAACTGCTATGTTCTCTAAAACCCAATTTACAAATGTATGGTTTTTCTAATAGTTTTTAGTAAAAATTTCTATGTGTTTAGACACTACAAATGTAAACTTCTAACGTTCACAAGACACAAATGTATAATTAGATCATTTTATAGTAGAAAACTAAAACAAAAATTCCTCAAAGTACAGGGTGTCCAGAAACTTGTTTTCATTGGTTTTTGTAGTGGCATCTGAAGACCGTTTGATCAGTTCCGTTTAAAGTGTGAATTAATTGTATTCAAATAAAATAAAATTCCCATTTCTCAAAAAAATGTCTGACAAAAGAAAGATCTCCGAAAGAGTGTAAATGATCGAATAGTGGTACAGGAGTAGAAAATCCCAATGAAACCCTTCGGTTGTGGGAAAAAGAGGTCAATCGGAAGTCAACACTTGAACATAACATAAATAAAATATAATTTACTGTTACGTGGCCCCGATTTCGCCGGGGCTGATGTTACCTGACTCGAAATTTTTCGGCCCGTGCGCAACACAAAAGCCCTCCTTTGGAATTTGTAATCCCAAAGGAATGTTACCTGACGCCGACTTTGTGGCGCTGTGTGCAACACCGGGATTCTTCACCTACCGCGTCGCGTCGTGCTAAGCGATCCCGAGTCAACCCGAACGCCACCGACCATAGCCGCCACGGCTTTTTCCTATCAGAGCAAAGGCGCCCCCGGCGTCCACCAATCCTGGGCAAGCCCTGTATTCCCCAGCGGGCTCAGTGTGCTTCCACCCTGAAACTCTGCACTCCACCAGCAGAGTGGGGCACGGCTGAGCCCTTAAAACCTGAGCCACCAAAGAATTTGCGCTCAATCGTCAGCCCCTTAAGAAGAAATTATCAAGAGTCATCAGGTGAGTCCCCTTTTGGTTTCTTTTGCTGCTCGCTGCCCGGATCTGCTACTCGCTGTCTGGCTCCACCATCGGCTCTGATGCACGCTGTCCAGCTGCGCTACCGCCCCTGCTGCTCGCTGCCTGGTTCCGCCACCGGCCCCGCTGCTTGCGCTGCTGCATCTAGCTCGCGGCCCGGCTTCGCTGTACCAGCTCGCTGCCCGTTTCAGCGCATACATTAAGTCGTAGGTTAAGTTCTTGTACATCGGCTAAGTAGGTTAAGTTAGCTAGGGTTGATAGGTTAAGTTCTGTCAGATTGTAAATATAATTCTAATTCGTAAGTTGGACCCGACGCTTAGTTTTTGTAGCCTTTCGTGCCCTACGCGTTGCCGGTCGTAGCGTCCCGACGCCCGATTTATCACTGCCCGGGCCCGACCTGGTAACATTACAAATTTATAAAAATCATCAAGGAGCCACAGTGGTCTAGTGGATAGATCGCTAGACTACGTAACCAAGAGTTGCGGGTTCGAATCCCGCTCTCGCCAATTCAATCGCTGGCATTTTTACGGCCCAGCTCGACTCAGGCTGCAATAAATAAGTACCTGGAAGTCAAACTCTGGGGTAATAATAGGCGGTCGGTACGTAGCGCTAGCCACGTTACTACCCTTGTGTACAGTAGGTTCTAAATTGTAGCAGACTTATCCTGTTACGACCCCAAAGGGCCTTAGTGGCCTATTACCGCAACTATTACGCGTCAAATTTAGTTTTTTTTTAATTAAATTAATCATTTTTTCCAAATAATGGCAGGCTGTCTGAAAAATAGCTGACAACTGGCAATGTTGTTGACGATGATTAAGGTAGAACTGGTCGCCCCCGTACAGTGCGCACAGAAGAGATCATCAAAAATGTAGACAAACATTTTATAGAAAACTTAAGTTCTTCGGTTGGAAATGGATCCAAATAGTTGTCTATCAATAGAGCATCACTCCAAGTGATATTGAGAAAAGATTTGGGGATATTTTCCTGCAAAATCCAAGTCCATCAGCCATTGATTGATAAAACCATCAAAGATCAATTCGAATTTGCTCTCATTCTTAGTCAAATGATCGAACCGAATCAAATCGATCACCAAAAGATATGCTTTTCAGATGAATGTCACTTCGAATTAGAAGGTTTCATGAACACACAATTGCTGCTACGATTTCCGGTTTTTGTGTGCCCCATAAAACCGGAACAACCCTTTACACCCAAAGAGAATAACTGTTTGGTGTGCTATCAATTTTTATGGCATTGCTGGGTCATCTTTCTTAAATGAAATGATCACTGGCCAGGTCTACAAAAGCCAAATTTTGGATAAGTTTTTTGTCACGTTAGTAGTCATACAAGATGGTGCCAGAGTTCACCATACCTAAGAAAACATAGAAGTCATATCAAGAGTCCTCTATTCCAATATCATCGTTCTGGTTGCAAAGGCTAAAACAGGTGGTGGCATTGATTGGTTGATCTGAACCCATATGACTACACATTATGGAGGTCAACTAAGGATATTATATGCCATCTAACTTGAGGAAATCCAGAGAACTTTAAATCAAAGAAAGAATTTCAGAGACGATAAATTTGATTTCAGAAGAAAAAAATACAAAAAATTATAAATAATTTTGTGAAACGCTTGACGAGTGTTATAAAAAATCAAGAAAAACATTTAGAGAATACTAGGATCTAGCCCATAGTTCAAATAAATAATTGTATTTTATTTCACATTAATCGCTATAAAGGTTTTTTTGAATAAATATTTTTGTTTTGGAAACGTCTTTTGGACATGGTATATAAGGTTTTTATGCAACCTTCACACAATAAAGTTATTATGCCCTTATTTGTTTTTATTAAAAACAAATTTATAATTAATGGTTCCCTCAGATATAGAACAAACTACAGAATCATTTCATGGCACAATATCATACCCTTATATTAAACATATTACTCGAAGTACGGTTGACAAATACGTAGAGAATGAAAGATACAAAAAACTGAAAAATGACGGAAGTCTACTTGTAGCACATAAATAAGACGTATAAAGTTAGAAAACTGAAACTGGGCGTTGAAAGTTACAAAACAAAACATTTCATGAAAGAAAAGAAAAAACAAAAACATTTGATACATATTAATTTATAAATATTAACAGGCATATGTTAAACAAATAAAATCTAAAAACCAAGACAGATAATTGAGAATACTAAAGCAACAAAGATAGCTAAAGGAAAAATATAAAGCAAAAATGCTAACGACAAGTTTTTATTTTAAAGTAAACACATAAATGCATTGGAAGTGCTATATCGTATAGCTTAGGACTGGTAACTAATTTTAATGCAGCTAAAACTAAGTTAGCGATCACAAGGTTAGGATAAGAAATGAGAAAATAAGCAATCAGAATATTAGCAAGATAACCGAAAATACCATTCAGCAGAAATAATTATTGCGTCGTGTGATTAAAAAGTTGAATATACACTAGAAAATTTTAGCACTAATCAACTAAAAAGAATGATATAGAAAAGCAGATCTGTAATAAGAAGATTAGCCCGCTAAGTTAAATATTAAAATACTCTAAAGCAACATATACATAAATAAAATATAAATTTTAAAGACAAAAAGTTGAATTGCAACTAAGACAACAATAAATTGTTTATTCACAACAAAGTATTTTGTATAAATAAAGAAAAGTAAAAGTATAACCTGTACAGGTGAACAAATAAATAAAAAATAGCTAAGATAATCAATAAAACGTCAAAACATTAAAAAATTCATCTAAATAATCACGGCTGTAATAAATAAGAGATGTAAATTTAATTATTGTTTTTAAAAATAAATTTTGACTACCTGTCGCTATTTCCAATATTAACCCGCTCTAGATAATTTGACTGGTTACTATCCCAATTTATTTATTAATCTTTAGCTGATTTTATAGAAATTAAAGAAACACCCAACTCTAAACCTGCTTATAGATTAGAGGGCCTTTATTTTAGACACTCCAACCCCACCGTGATTGTCCCAAATAGTACTTGGGTCATTCTAGCGCAATCGGGTGTTATCTAAAAAATATGCGCTCTGAAGAGGTTTGGACATCGCTCGGGCTCAAGTACCTTAATTGTTTGTCAATATTTTTTGGGTATATTGGATATTTCAACCAGTATTTTCAACCTTACAGCGTTGTCAAGTGTACTCTTCAAACGCGTGTGCACTTTAAAAGCGAGATTTCGATACCGCTTCGATTCAGATGTTTTAGTTCTTTACGAGTGCTCCACAGAGAGAGCATTTGGGATAGTTAAGCCCCCAACATAGTCCAAGGGAACCTTTCGGACAGCTCCCTTGTTTCGAGACATACTTTCCTAAATAAACACTCACGTATTCATTTTAGTACGCTACCAGCCAAGCCTAGTTTCGTGACAACTCCTTATAAAATAAAAGGTTAGAAAAGTACATTGCAATAGAAAATTGAACGTTTGTGGGAAAACTAGGAATTAAACGAAGAGTGCAATACAAATAATGATTAATACACCATCTCTTTAACAAGACAGGCATTTAAATTTTATTTTATTTTTTTTTAGTGGTCATATCCATTAGGTTGCTTTTCCGAGTAGAGAACAGTGTAAGTGACTAAAACGGTGCTCAAAAAGTCGTTATTCCGAGCTACTTTTATATGATCAAAGACACTGGCTTGAAAAACTTATGTAGTATCATTTAGACTGCAAAAAATCGTATCAAAAGACATAGAAAAGGCAAACGCATGAGTTGAACATACCTTTAAAAAATGTTTAAACATTTATATTAGCAACACGAACTAAATTTAAAACAGATCGGCAACTTCAGAAGTAGATCTTTTGTACGATACCAAAAATTATAAAGATTAAAATACAATAAAGTTAGAGTAACTAAATTTTCCATCCACCTATCCATCCAATGATGTTACCAAATCAAACTTGGCCTCCTCAAGTTTCCTCCTCCAATTTTCCCTGTCTACTATTTTTCAATTCTAAGATGATCTGTGTACCCTTTTTTATTTTATCTCGCCTCTAGTCTTTCTATTGGTCATGCAACTTTGGTTTTCCTTGAAATATCTTCTTTACTATTCTTGACCCATTCATTAATTCAAAATATCCAGCCTATTTAATTTTCTGTAGTTTAATGAAGGTTGCAGCATCAGTTTCTCTGCCGTTCGCCCCCCTTAATTAGTCCATATAACTTCCTTCGAATACATTTATCGCTGCTTCCTCTCTTTGTGACAATATCCATGTCTTGTCTCCATAACACACTACCGATCTAAATTTAGTTTTGTAGTCTCGTTTTTGTTTTCCTGACTTAAATATGGACTATATGTTGTAATATGTTTTCTTTGCCTTAATAATTCGTCATTTTATCGTTTTCATTTCGTTCGGTTGGTTTTACTGACTTCTAGGCTGATCTCTGCCGCAACCTTTTTCGAGTAGCACTTATACAATATTCTTTGATGACGTGCAAGTTTCTTCCAAGGATGTTAATGTCATCAGCATATTCCGCTGTTTGATTCGATTTATAAAGAAGTCTTGTATTAACGTCCACTATAACATTCCGACCCACATGTTCCAGGGATAATAGAAGAGGAGCCAGTCCATATCATTTTTGTACTTCGAATAATGTTAGTTTTCCGTTTATTTACACTCTGATTAGGGAGTTATCCAATGTCAGTCAGTTAATCTGACTAATTTAACTGTTATATAGTTTTGCCGCAGTTATCGTATGCTTGTTTAAAATCCGCGTACAGTTGGTACACGTTGTCTATGTTAAAGTCCCAGAATTTCTCTAATATTTGTTTTACTGCTAATCAGCTGTGGTTGATCGTAACGACCTATAACCTGCATGGTATTACCTTTTATGTTTTTGAATAACGGCTGCAATTTGTTCCTGGATATTTGGTAACTGACTTGTAGGTCGTATTTAATAGTAATTTTTGCAGTTCTTTTTATTTCCTTTTTGTTCATCGGAAATATAATGCTGCTTCTCCATTCACTTGGTATAGTTTTCGTTGTTCATATTTTGCTAATCAAGTTCCTCATCACTGTCATAAGGTCCGGTCATCTATTTTTTAATAGATGCTCTATTACTGGTTAATGCTTTTATTACATTAACAACTTCTTCCCGTACAATTGGCTTAAAAAATCTTTATTTTTTGTAGGTTTTGTTGTTTCTACATACTTGTTAGTCGGGTTCCGCTCTTTTTTGGAGTTTAGCAGCTTCTCAAAATATTTCCCCATCTCCCTTAGACTTCATTTTTGCAGCTGATAATGTGGCCTATTTTGTCTCGACGTAAGATGATATTTGGTTTGTACCCGCTGGTATGGTATAGTAAAATTTAACAAGATATGCAGACGTGGCTTGGTAAGCAACTGAAAAGATTCTTTTTTAAAAGATGTCGTTAGTGTATTATTTTCTTTTAGGCTTTCTATATATTTCTCTTTCTCTTGTTGCCTTCCTGTCGCTAATTCGGTTTCTAAAGATGGCCTTCAATAAATATTAGTTAGGCTCTATGTTTGCTCCACAATACCATCTGACATCTAATATACTTGACGCGCATTGTCTCTGAATTGCTAAGTGATCGATTTGATTAAAAGTTTTCCATCCGATAATACCCATGTGAAAAATATGACGCGCTGATAAACGTACTTCATTAGACTTTTCCAGTTATTACTGAACCTGTGGTGCAGATCCTGTCGCTTTATAGTTGGTCGGTAGTGTTCTTTTTCCCCATCTTTACATTTAGGTTTCCAATAACGATCGTTGTAACGTTTGGGGGTCTTTCCAATATTTGGTAAAACGTGTCCTTGTCATATTTCTCTTTTTGTTCTGTTTCAGCGTGCGGATTTGCTACCGATGCATTGAAGAAATTTATTTCCAACTATAGCTAGCAAATTCTTTTATTAATAGATTTGAAGTTGATGACAGCGTTCTGTACCGCGTTGCTTACTGAGAATGCTACGCCTAGTCAATGATCGCCATTACTTTTCCTCCGTATAGAATTGTATGCGTTTTGGTATCCATCAAGCCTTTGTCTAGCCATCAAGTTCCTTGAATTGCTGCGACTTGCATTTTGTACTTTCCTAGTATTAGCAATAGTTGTTTGATTCAATTTTATTTAGGGTTAGTACGTTCCATTTGATTGTACTCACTTACATGTGTCGCCTAGACAGTATTCCTGTATTTTACATAATTCGAGTTTCATTTCTGATGATGTGACTGATTTTCTTTATGGTAGAGAAAGTTTTGACTCAAAGAAATAGTCAACGCCTTACCTGACACCTTTTAGTCGCCTCTTGCAATAAGTAAGGAATACTATATGTTTATTCTGACCTCAAAACACGGGAGGGGGTAACTAATATGATCAGCAACAAATGATTAGAAAACAAAGGCGCCAGAAAGGAAGAAAAACATTGATATGTCCAAAACTTTTAACCATAAAATAAATAAAAAAAGAAACGGGTAAATCAAAATCAACATGTATTATATAATTTGTATATACAAAAAGCAACAAAAAAGTTGGTTTTATTAATATCACTTACAAACCCTTTTTAACTGAAATAAACTGGCAGAGCTTGATGGAATAATTTTAATAGATTTTACATTATCTTTAAATAGTACTGCTTAAGTCTTCTAAGCTCTTCTTACAAATTTTTATTATTTAAAAAAACATCCAAAAAAGACAAAAAGAGAAAACTATAAATTTAATTTAAAAAAGTACCATGATGGTAGTTTTGTTGTTGCTGTATTTCCTTTTTTCAGGCATGTTTGGCACATATAAGAACCCAAATTTCAAGTTGAATACGTAAAATCTTCTCTTTGAACAGTTGTATCAAAATTATTACATAATTTTTTAACAAAGGATAATTTGAAAGGCAACGCAACAAAACAAATTATGTTATAGCGTTTATAAATCTGTTACAAAATTCTTAGAATAAGAAAATTAATCATTTTTTTTATGCGAACGTCTCTTCGAAAAAGCTTATCTTACAGTTCAGACCAGAAAAATTAAAAATTTCAGTAAATTTATGTAAGTGGACGATTAGAGACGTAATGTGAAGTCAGCCAACTTCCACATCCACATTTAAAAAAAAACATTCCAATAAAAGATAAAAGTTGAAACCAGATTTTATTCAAATTTAAAGGGCAAGGATGTCTTTCGAGTTTCTAAAAACTATTTTAAAGAATATTATGCAATAGAACCCATAATGCACACAAACAAATGTCCAAATATAAAGGTTATTTTTAAGATACTTAAAATGAATTTAGAGATCCTCAGATGACCATCCTCGCAAAAATGTTCCAGAGGTTCTCAAAAATCCATGTAGGGCAATACGAAACAAAAATATGTCATCATTGAGTGTTGTTTCCATCCATAACTCAATCGCCTACCTAACCGTAGACATAAAAACTATTTTAAAAGTTCAAATGTAAATTACTTTTTATTTTTCCTGCAAACCTAGTCATCTAGTAGTTTGAATGAAATTATGAGTGATCAAAAGGTTATTTAAATGTAACGGCATAAGTGTGTGATAGATTATTATGCTAATTACCGAAAACATTTTTGTATATAAAGAAATTTGAGAAACATTTTGTAAGAGAAAGCATTGTAGACTCATACTTACGTAATCGGCCAGAGCTTTAATGCCACTGGGAAATCTAATGGGATCGGATTGCAGGCGGCCTTGTGCGTCTCTTTTTTTCGACATCCAGCAGTCGTCAACAATGATGTACTCGTAGCCCGCATCCAGGTATCCCTCGGAAACCAGCAAGTCGGCCATGTTGCGGAAAAGTTTTTCGCTGCAATTGCAGAAGAATAAAGTAAAGTCCATTGTTACAAAGCGAACGTAATTGTTAATTAGGCAGTTATTTCAACTATATCCAACTATCCCAGTAGTGATTTATCGGGGAAAGTTGTTCGACTCGGCGAACGCGCTCGTGGCAGGTTCGGGGTTCGCTGAACTTGCAACTGGTTTTGTTACCTTTTTTATTACTAATATTTCTTATTTTGACCCTGCAAAACTGTTACCCAGTATTGTGTAGACTATGTAAGTCATTTTTTCATACAAAACCATTGTAATGATTTAAATATCAACATATCATTAAATTTGAGAGTTATGGAACAATAAGACACCCTTAACTATTAGTTCAGTATGGATGATGCGGCATATAGCTATGTAGTGTGAGGGCGTAATTTTTCAATTGTTTACCCAACCAAAATAAATGAGTTTTTTTTAGTAACAATATGAGTTTAACTCGTGTACGCCAACACCCATAGATAGAAGCTAAAGTTCGGCGTGCTTACGCGATTTTGATGTTGCAGATTGATTTTGGTTAATCAGTCAAGAAGTGTTTCTTGGGCTTTAAGTTGCTGTTAAATTGTTTGTTTTTTATATAATTTTGAAAAATCCAACTGATAGCCAAATGTCGCCGAAAGCTTTGGTTACTTTTATTTAGTGGTATCTCACAGCTCACTTAGGGACAAAGCTTCATAATAAAATGATAAAATTTAGTTAAAACTGGTACAAAGTATCTCTAAGTTCCTATAAAATAGTTATGTAAAAATAATAAATCATAAATTCTAACAACAACTGTGTTGTTGTTGTATTCATTTTATTATTACAAGTCACTAACTAACCTGTTAATTATAATTTTTCTTTCATCTTTTATACTTTCATACCTTTTATTTTTATGGATGTTTATGTGGCACATGAAAAGAAAAAACCGTTTATCTCCAGTAACTGAAGAAGTTAAAACACAAAATTTTGGAGACAGCGAAGAAATATCGATTACTATCATTTGGGATAGTAAAAAGCATTGATAGAATATTGAAAATCTGGACCTGACGGTTAGTGGAAAAAGTCAAGTAAACGGTCTGGGCCAGCTAATTTGCCTTTGATCTTTTATAGAGTGCGGCTAGCTTGCGAGCGTCACGCCATAGGTTAAAATGCAGTATAGTATCAACCACCAATACGCGATGAAATTTTGCGTTAAACTCGAAAATCCCCCACCAAGATGCTTGCTGTGACACAAAAGCCTAAGAAAGACTACAGTATTGAGAACACAATTGTTTAGGTGGCACAAAGCGCGTAGAGAAAGAAGAGAAGGCATTGAGGATGACAGACAGTATTATTGATAGAAGAAAAAAGAGACTTTCAAAATTCATTGTGCATGAAACAATCACAACGGAATTGCTGTATTCTGCCAACGTTGGAATCTCTAGCTGCAGTTCATATTTTCTAAGAAGAGCTGAGAGTTACGTCCAATTATCCACTAGTATTTTCTGAAAGTATGGCCCTGATGTAGTCTCTTGGACCATATGTGCGTACCTAAGGTTAACCGCCTGTCAAGATGTATACCTAGCTATTTGATCTCTTACTGTTGTGGTAAGATATTACCGTCAAGTTGGAATGGAAGAGACGAGCTTTTCCTGGTTGTAAAGCTTTTTGTATAGATTTTGCACATTGATTCGGATGCGCCATGTTTTTATCCGTCTTTCAATTTAATGTAAGTGCTGCTGTAAGTATTCTGTAGTTCAGGTATAAGTATATCAAATAGAAAACTGGTCTGAGGACATTACCTTGTGGAAATTTTCATTGAATAGGTAAGAAACAAGTAGGAAGTTTGATATATGACAAAGAAATGTCTTTTCTACTGTAACATTTGAGGAGAACATAATAGGTGCATGGCAAACATCGTTTGATTTAACTTAAAAAGTGTATCAGCCACATGTGAAAGGGCTGTTGATAAATGCAGCAGAACAAAACCCTTCGGTTTCTAGGTCTTGTTTAATTTTGGTGGCAACTCTATGCGCTTTGTCAATCCTACTGTATTGTCTACGAAAATCCAACTGATTTTTAGGTATTAATTCCGTCTCTTAGATAAGTTGTAGCATTCCCTGCAGCAAAAAGTTGTTAAGTCTGTATCAAATTACATCAATTGGTATAATTGGACAAACTTGAGCCACCTTCCACTAAGCCTGGTAATAACTTATCCTTAGAAAATCATCGTTATTAGTCCAATCTTTTCATCTAGAAGTTATTTTAGGGACTTTCCAGAGATTAAATGGAAACCAGGAAATTTTTTATGTTTAGTAGTTATTGGTGAATTTTTGGTATTTGAATTCGAGAAATGCATGGATTCTAGTAGTCTGCTGTAATGTCCGGAGAAAAAGGTGTAAAGACATTAATCAGACGGTGTACAAATGTGTTCACTTTTTCTTTATCATTTCTTGTCCATTCTCTTATTTCGCTCCTGATAGAGAAATATGTATCTACGGTGAATTTATCCTCCTTGTTACTCTCCATAAGGAGTATTCAGTGACCTTAGCGTTTGATCCACCTAAACAATTATCGGTCAATTATGCCATGTATTATCCATTAGGGTATTTTACTGCTCATAACGGTGAGAAGGTTTAATAGGGTTTCCATCTTCTTTATCATTTTTATTAACATGTTCTCCAAACTATTAGTGGCTGGAGATTATTGGGGACAGCAAAGGGTAATTTGTGAAGATTACTGAATGGAATAAAATTGTAGATTATTTTTACACTTTTATTGATTAAGTTTGGTCTGTTTCCATATAATTATTTATTTCTCTATGTTTTTTTTTGTATCTTATAATTAGCGGGATATTTTCCATCGAATAAAACGCATTTGACACTATTTTTGGGTCCTTACCTTTTACATGCTTTGGTTTTCTAATTACATGCGTATTTTACGCATCGTGGTTATCTATAGCAGTTTCTTTAAGTGTGCTCGTATCTCCAATGTTTTAGGCATTATTAAAGAATGTAGAGGTTCGAATTTCACAATTATATTTAAGAGTTTCTTTATATTATAGGTATCTTTATTATTGGATCTTTGTTTTGGTTCAACATAAAATGGATGTAGAAATATATTGATTCTTTGTTGGCAAATGTTGTTTATATTTATTGGTGTGACGGCCTTTTCGCCCTTGAACCGCCTGTGTATCGTGGCGACATGCTGGTGGCTTTGGTATCTGCCGCCACGTTTTGCTATCGCACACAAAACGGCATATGGGCTTTTTCTCAGCCGGCGAGTCTGCATACGCCGTCGGCGGCACCCTTTGAGACGCAAAGTGCTTTCGAATTAAGATTTCCCGCAAATGATCTACCGCTAAGCCCAGGCGCGAAGCCCGGCGACATACTCGATCCGCAACGCGGACAATTCGGTCGTGCTTAACCAACCCGCAGATAACTACCCCGCAAGAAATACTCGATCCGCAACGCGGTCAATTCGGTCGTGTTTAACCAACCAGCAGGAGACATACTCGATCCTGAACGCGGCCAATTCGGTCGTGTTTATTTTACCGACATTTAACCATCCCCCAAGACTTTCGCATTGCATCCCGGCCAGTGCGGTTGTGTTCCAGGCACGAAGACATCGCAACAAGGTGGCCACCGTGAAACCAACGCCGCCGAAGCCGATTACAGGTGAGCGATTTGGCAATTACTCATCGGTTGATATCGGTAGCCGCCCCCATCCGCTTTCGCGCCGGCCGTTTAAGGGACGATTTGGGCTTCAGCGTTTTACTTTTCAAAATGGGCCGTACTTAGTTCCCCACACCGCACCATGAGGGCACGGCTATTTACCGCCTGCCTCTCCATTTATTATGATATGTATTACAGTATAATAGCGCTAGGTCTGTTGAGCGGCGCATGTTGCGTAAAACTACTCTAAAAGACTTTTCAGTCTTAACTTTATAGGCGTGAAGAATTTAATAATAGACATGTAACTTTTGGTTGTAATTTAGCTTATTAATTCTGCAGGGTTTTAATGTACAATAATTATTAACTCTATCTTCTAGTATATTTGTTAGGAATTTGTTATTTGACGCCATCTATAAAATGGGTAGTGATTTAGAAGTTTTTTTTGCTCCCGTTTTGTTTACTTATTTTCCTGTTCTCGTCTTTGTTTTTGTCGTTATCGCCCTGGTCTGATAGCAGTTGGTGATTGATGATGTTTGTACCGGGGAAAACCAGTAATCTTGTTCTTGCTCCCCGGCCAGCGATGGACATTTACCAGAATCCGCATAGTTGAAATTATATTACATATTTGACCTTTAGTTGCCAACGCGTTTAATAGAGCGGTCCGAAACCATACCCATCGAAAGTCAAACCGCAATTTGAATTAAATGAGCTTTCTGGAATCAGCCTGATTACTTTCCAGGTATACCTTGCATATATAAAACTAAAAACTAAAATTATACTTGGTCAATAAAGCTGCACTAGCTGGAAATTTTCATTTTCACTGACTTAAATAACACCTCACGTTAATTACAAGATTTTTGGCAAAATATTTATTATACTAGGCAACGTTTTATTAATTATTACAATTATTTTTACTGCAGAACTAAATCTACAACACCAAAAGGTAAAACGTGTGACAGTGTTATATACCTATGATTGCTCAGCATCATAAATAATTGTTATAAGAGCTACGGAATTTCCGATAGTAACCATAAGAAACATTAGAAAATGGCATAATTTTATATAATAATCAATACATGTTATTATTAAGTGGCGAAGCGAAGCAGAGTCACTAACTTCATGTTGTCCGTCCGTCTGTCCGTCTGTTCGTCTGTTCGTCTGTCCGTCCGTCCGAGCAAAAACTCGAGTACGGCTGGGAATTTCCAAATTCTGTTTCCACCAATCGACAGGTGACCAAAAAGGCTTGTTTGCTAGTGATTTTGAAACTGATTGGTCAAAGGTCAAGTAGAGGGTTCACAAATTTGGGAGACTGCTTCGCCACTTCGCTATGCATTGCAAGCTTTGCAGGTTTATTTATTAGTAATGCAGTAAACTTGTTTAAATGTACAAAAGTAATTAAACGTAATAATTGTTTATTAAGCTCCATAACACTTAACTTGAGCATATGACAACCTACTTCGCTTAAACTTTTGGTTTTGACAAATCGTAATAAATTTTTTAATCAATGGAAACTATAATTTGCTTTACATGGTATGTACAATTTGGATAAAACTGGTATTTTGGCGATATTAATTGAACCTCTGCCTGCAATAAATGTTAACCGAAATTTTATTCCCCTGTTTTCACAATCGCGAGAACACATAAAAGTCAAATGGTTTAATGGCGCAAAGCCCTCATTAATTAGGATAGTGTTCAGTTAATAGCAAGGACTATACTACACCCTTGCAAGTGATCCAATTTTTTTCATTATAAACAATAAAATATTTATCTTATTGCATTAAAAGCCGTTATGTACCACGGCACGATCATATCTTTATACTAATCTCGTCTTCACATAACAGTCATAAAATCCAAGCTCGAGATTCCTTAATTGTTTAAAAAAAACATATAAATTATTATGGACGTCCTATTATTCAGTGATAAGTAGGGGCTATGTGTCCTCCAGCTTATTTTAAAACACTAAACTTCGCAAAGTATGTAGAAGAGTTTATAGTCGCTAGCATTTTACCATACAATCCAAGTGCTTCACCAAGCAAGTTGTATGAAGAATATAATAATATAACTGATAAATCTGCCCTTAAGGAAATATATGTTACGACTTCGGAACTTACCGGTCCAATCCAACCACAACAGTATTTTTTTTTTAAATTTATTCACTATTTGCGATCTGTATACACAATAAGCAAATTTGATACATAAGCGATTAAATGACATGAAAAAGGCGTTAGGATTAACGCCCAGTGACTTAAACCTATAAGTAACTTAAAAGCCGAGGAGATGTGGTTAGATTATTACAGTGGGCAAGTAAGAACTGGGATCTCGATTGCTAAGTAAATCTATAAGGTAGTTGTAGTGGTTTAACTCGGCTTAGTATTTGAGTGTTCAAACTGTTATCGAGTAAATTCAGCGCAAGAGGATTGCTGTGAGACTCCAATTTACTTAGGTATCGCTCAGTGAGTTCGGTAATGGTTTCTTTCACTGTGTCCACTTTTAAGTTACGCAAAATATCAATGTTTCTTAAGAAGTTGGGTGCGTCACACATTGGACGTAGCATTTTTGTCTGAAATCTTTCGATGTTTTGAATATTGGTGTTTGCTGCTGACCCCCATAACTCTATGCCATAGGCCCATATTGGTTTGAATGCAACCTTATAAACTAAGAGTTTATTTTGAAGGGAAAACTTGGATCTTCTACCGAGCATCCAGTAATGTTTGCTGAACTTGATCCCCAATTTTTTTATTTTATGCCAGATGTGTGTCCTCCATGTTAACCTCTTGTCGAGGTGCATGCCGAGATATTTTACCTCCGCGGTAATGGTGTATTGTTGATATGGATTTGCGGTGTATTTCCTCTGCATTTTGTAAAGGTGATATGTAGCGATTTGGTTTCGTTCAGTCTAATCCTCCATCACTTGGTCCATGTCACTACTTCGTTTAGATGTGCTTGTAGCATTTTAACGGCTGTTTCAGGATCTTTGTGTTTCATCAGGATGGCTTTATCATCCGCAAATGTTGCTGTTAGAGATTGTGTGTTGGTGGGTATACCAGCTGTATAGATCAGGTATAATATAGATTCTCAGACACTGCCTTTCGGGACTCCAGAACCTTCCGGATACAGTTCACTTAGTTGTTGTCCGTATTTAACCTGGAAGAGTCTATCCTCTAGATAGGATTTCAATATAATAAAATATGGATGAGGCAGTGTATGTTTCAATTTATAAACGAGTCCATCATGCCACACTTTATCAAAAGCTTTGCTGTCATCCAGGAACACTGCCGTGCAGTATTGCTTCTCTTCGAATAATTGGTTGATGTAGTCAACAACTCGATGAACCTGCTGAATGGTGGAATTCTCACATCTGAAGCCAAACTGATGATTAGGTATAAGATTTAGTTCCTCTATGATAGGTGTTAGTCTATTGGCAAGCAGTTTTTCAAAGAGTTTACTTATAGTCGGCAAGAGACTGATTAGTCTGTAAGAATCAGTTAGGTTTGGTGTTTTCCCTGGCTTAAGAATCATAATTACTTGTGAGACTTTCCATTGTGCCGAGAAGTAACCTATTCTCAAAATTGCGCTGTAAATAGTAGTTAACATTACGAAACCTTTGCGGGGGAGTTCTTTGATTATTTGCCCCGTTACTAAATCAAAGCCTGGAGCTTTATTTGGGTGAAGATTTGTGTTGATGATTTTTCGAACTGGAAGACTTTTTCTAAATGTTGTGCCAGTAGTTCAGTTTTCTCAGAGTCAGTCCGTGCCCAGCTGTTATCTGCTTTACGCAGGGGGGAATTGGATCATTCTGGAGTTTTATCCGTTTAGTCCCTTTCCATAGGGAATAATTTGAATCTTGCTTTGGACTTAGATTTTCTAAGTATTCTTGGAAGCTTTTGTTTTTGAGATCCTTTATTAGCGTTTTAAGTTGGTCTGCAACCTTGTTCCAGCGCATCCTATCAGGTGGATATCTGGTCCTTTGCCATGCTTTCCTTAATTTTATTTTTTCTACAATCTTTCTTTTCACAGCAGCAGGACAACATTCTTGTGTTTTTTTGGATGGCACGTCAGGTGTGGCTTCCCAGGCCGCCTCTTGAATTACTTGGGTAAGGTAGGCTACTGCTGACTCAATGTCTTCGCTATTTTTAAGCGGAATTTTCATGTTTAGTTTATCATGAATCAGGGATCTAAAGTAGCACCAGTCTGTTCTCTTATTAAATAACTGTAGTGCTTTTTCTTTTTCAATTACAGTGGTGCTGACTGTAGCTAAAACTGGGGTATGATCTGATGATAGATCGGAACATGAAGAAATGTCTAAATATCCTGGAGCGATGCCTTTAGTTACGAAAAAGTCCAAGAGATCTGGAATTTTATTTACATCGCTTGGCCAATAGGTTGGTTCATAAGTAGAAAGGTGATTAAGATCTAAGTCCTGCATAACTTGACTAAGTATTCTACCACATCCTGGAGCAGTGATGCGTGAGCCCCAGAGCACTAAACTGTCAGATAAATAAAGTATTCCTGTGTGCTTTAGCCCAGTCAATTTCGGTGAATGTTATTTTCTATGAGACAGTTTCATGAATGATTCATGGAATTTGCATGAAAACGCTCGTGCGCGCCTCCAAACCGCGTTGTCAGGTTATTGCCTTTCAAACTATAACATTAATAACAACAACAAAAAAGGTTTGTGACAAAAGCAAAATGAGGAAGACCAAAAATCAAAGCTGAGTCAACAAAAGAAGAGAACTATAAAAAAATTATGCACTTAACGTCAAAAATACTTAAAGCTATGTAAACACAGAGGAAAACAAAAAGATAGGGGAGATCAGAAACAGCACTTGGAGAATTTTGCGAAGAAACCAAGAGAAAACTATAAAAGTACCCAAAAATTGTTTTTAAGGTAATAAAATAAAGTCTATTAAGTTAGCTTGAAATTAAAATCACCAATATTTTTGACAAATGAAAATTGTATTTTATAGATTTATTTGATATAACAGACCCAACAGAAAACAAAAAGTAGAAGAATGTATAAATGAAAAAAAATAAAGCAAGCCACAAAGAACCAATAGCAAAATAAAAGTTGCAAAAGCAATTAGAAGATTTAAATTGAAAAAAAGGTTATGATGACATTATCTCGAAAATAAATAATGTAAATATAAATCGGAACGGATACTGATGGTAACAATGCAAATGGAGAAATCGCAAGTTAACATGGTATCGGTATGAGCATCGGAAGACAATAAACCAATGTACGAGAAAAAAAAATTTATGACAACCTACAAGAAGCACTAGAAAATAATAAACTAGACGAAGCTACCGTAATAATGCGTAATCTGAACGAAAGAATTGAAAATAGTATAATCCCCGGAATCAAACAAAGATTCAATGGGGATGTGACCAATGACAATTGTGCTTTCTGCACATTCAACGATCTAAGAGTAAATAACACATTTTCGACCGCAAGCAGCAGCATAAATATACTTTTAAAAATCTAAGAGGGCAAAGAAGTATAATTGACTACATAATCACAAACAGGAAAGTACACACCCCACTAGATGTACTATGTTTCAGGTCTGCTAATACAGGCAGCAACCACAAACTAGTAATCTATCTTTTAAAGACCCCAAACACATATAAATTCTAAGAATAATTCTATAGTTTATTGCAGTTAGGAAGTGCAGCTTTACTGTAAAAGTAATGAAAATAACAGAAGAATTCTTTATTTTTCTTTATATGTAATTTATTGTTTTTACTTCTATATCTTTGCTTGCTGGTAATTGCGACAAAATTGTTCTCAAATTTATTTAGCTGATAAAAACAAATCGCATTGCTATGGACGTAAGTTTAAACTTTAAAAATACAAACACAAAGCCCAATAGGTAAAATGGTTCTAAAATTGTGATAAAATAGCACAGTTCAGTCTTTAAATCCTTGAAGATACTATTTGGTAAAAAATGCTTTATAATAATAATAGTTCCCCGTAATAGGCCTTGAAGGCCCTTTTGGGTCGTAACAGGATAGATCTGCTACAATCTAGAGCCTACGGTATACAAGGGTAGTAACGTGGCTAGCGCTACGTATTATTACCCCAGAGTTTAACCTCCAGGTACTCATTTATTGCAGCTTGAGTAGAGCTGGGCCGGAAAAATTCCAGCGATTGAATTGGCGATAGCGGGATTCGAACCCGCAACTCTTGGTTTCGTAGTCTAGCAACCTGTCTACTAAACCATCACGGCTCTAAAGAATGCTTTATATATTATCATATCAAACATGAAAGGTTGGATTTGTAGCTAGTAGAAGAAAATGTGTCAAAAATAAATAGCCTTGAATATCAATTTCGGTCCAAAATATGATTTTCTATGGTACGTCATTTAATCTAAGATCCCACACAAAAATGTATTTTCATATTGTTCCGCAAAATAGTTTAGCCCAAAACTCAAAAAATTGTTGGAAGGTTAATAATTTACATTAAACGAGATATTAAATGGTACTGTAAACGTGTAATTTGCTAATTAGGAAAACTTTTGAATGTACAAAGTTGAAAGAAAGGGAAAAGTAGCCGAATTCTGCGCGGAACACTAATTCCGCTCATTTATATTTCTTTACTTTAATGCTAGTTTGTGGTCTAGTGAGTAGTAGTGTTATTTAAAAAGCAATTCGAGAATCTACTGCAATGAAGAAGATTTTCAGCTTCAATTTCTTACGGTTGTCAAAATCAAAAACTATGATTTTTTATCTTAAAAATACACAAAGGGATGGTTAAAATAACGGGTAATAGCACGCCTGCTTTGTAAAGTAATTCTGTGTAGTTTGTAGATTTTGTTATTTGAAAGAATATTAATTGTATACACTTTCTAAGATTAGTTAAGAGTTGATATTTATGCAATAGAGTTTAAAATGTCAATAAGGGCAATACTGCTGAACCCATAATCTGTTTACAAATAAAAACTGAGATCTTATTGCTATTATAGTTCGTAAGCTGATATTCGCGAGAAATCAAGAGAAATAACTGACCGACTACGTGTTAAAGGTCGGTAATTTATATTATTCCCTGACTTTTATGCAACTTCGTACGAATTTGCAGAAAAATATAAGATCTCGCATAACTTCAGTATAATACCGCAACTGCTTGGAACAGATTGGTTAGAGCTATGGATGAAGCGGGACTAACGCATAAGTCTTAGGAAGCTAGAGAAAACGTCTACGGAAGAATCCCTGAGAATGTTTGCATTTATTTTTAAACAAATATAACTTTACTAGTCAAGGCTGAGAATGAACTAACCGAAGAAATCAAAGAAGACTAACGTTTACGCTAATTTGACAATCTCTAATACACAAATCGAAAGAGTCACGTCATACAAATATCTGGGGGCTTGGCTCACCGAAACAAACGAACAAACTATAGAAATTAAAGCAAGAGTAGAAATAGCCAGACAAGCGTTTATTAAAATGAAAAAGTTCCTATGTTGCCGAGACATTAATTTAAATCTGAGAATGCGTATGTTACGTTGTTATGTTTTCTCCATGTTATTGTACGGCGTGGAAGCATGGACATTAAAACAGAAAACCATTAAAAATATTGAAACTTTTGAAATGTGGTGTTATAGGATAATGTGGAAAATATCATGTGCAGAGAGAGTAACAAATAAAAATGTATTGCTAAAGATAGGGAAAGAATGTGAAATAATAAAAACTATAAAGAAGAGAAAATTAGAATATCTGGGCGATATAATGAGGGGAGAAAAATACTTATTACTGAGGCTTATAGTCCAGGGAAAAATCAAAGGAAAAAGAAGTGTAGGGCGGCGAAGAACTTCCTGGCTACGAAATCTAAGGGAGTGGTATAGTTGTAGTTCAGGGGAGTTGTCCAGAGCTGCGGTCAGCAAGGTGAAAATTGCAGTGATGATGTCCAACCTCCGATAGGAGACGGAACTGGAAGAAGAAGAAGAAGACAAAGATTTTACAATGGAGATGAAATCGGCCTCTCCGACGTTCAAGAACTTGTACAAACCTTTGAACTAAAAGGACTGACATAAATTGGTCCAATATGATCAGGGCAGATAGGCAAGAATGTTATAGTGGTTTGCGCTGTAAATATTCCAGGACCTTTTGTTCCTCCTATATTATTTTCCCAATATTGATAATTCTCCGCAATATATTGCACCAATATGCATGCTCAAAGAATAAATAAAAGATAAATAAAAGTTTTGTATTGGCTTTTCCTGATTCTGGGGTACCATTCCAGCCATATTTTAATTAAAAATACTCGAATGTTGCAGGAAAAATAAAATCGTGTGATTATCACTTCCGTCCCACACAAGTCACCTAGTCCAACCACCGCTATCGTCATTTTCTCAGTCCTTTAAAGACTGCTCGTTACAGATAATATTTTTGGACAGTTAAAATGTGCACATATGATCTACTGTGCTACAATGGGGAATAAAATATCAGGTTTTTTGATTTTGCTGATTAACCTGTAGAAGTTTAGAAAAGCTGATTTTTATGCTTTACCTGCTGATGTAGAATTTCAAATTGAAGCAATTGATAATTATAGAACCTACGGCTAAAAAGAAAACAAAAATAAATAAGAATGTAGGGAAAAAGAAAAAGAATATCCCGCAGATGACGATTAAATCTATCAGAAAAACGTCCGAACCTGAATAAGTCAATGAAAAACTACTGTGCGATTTTGACGACGATGACACTAGTCTCATAATCCCATAAATTACAAAGTCTGTTAGTGTGTGACAAGTTAGGAAGAAATAATAAAATGTGGTATAGGTGCGTTAGTTATAGAAGATGATCTCATGGGGAGTGTAAACATTGGAATGCGACAGAAAGCTGTTTATGTAATTTATGCATGAGGAAGCAGACAATAAATCAAAAATAAGTGTAACATTTTCTATTATGATATTTCTGTAAACTATCTATCATAAAAAGTCGAAAGAAATAATAGTATAAGATTGAAACAGTTATTAGTTAATAAAGCTGCTCATGTTCCTGGCTTTATGTTTTTCTTTCATTTATATGATGTGCGCAGTGTGATTCAACTGAGTTTACTAATACTACGCTTTGCAACTTTACAGTTTCTATTTTTAAGACTCTGAATCTAAAAATTAAAGTTCATGGTTCCTGGTGTTGGATAAGAGATATTTGTTGCTTCGCATCATTTATGAAAGCGGTTACAGCTGGTCGAGGTTAGAATTTACATACCTTTCTCTAAATACAGAGTGATTTAAAATGACATGGCATTTCACACGACATTCAAACGACAAGATAAAACGTGTAGAAGTTTCTAATGGCATGTTCAAAAACATGGAAGACGTTAATTTTCCCCCACTTTTAATTTTTAGTGACGAAGCAACGTTCCAGCTATGTGGGAAAGTGAACTGACATGGAGGGCTATAAAATCCTCATGCAATTCTGGAACATGAGAGGGACTTCCAGAAAGTTAATGTGCCGTATCGAGAACAAAGGTTCGTGAAACTTTCTTTTTGACGGTAAAACGATTGCTCAAAAACATATCTCGCACTGTTACAAAGCTGGGTTCTTCCTCAAACAAATAAGAATTCAGAAAATTTAGTTTTTAAGCTGTATGGAGCTCCAACTCATTTGTACCGAGGTGTTCGAGGTTTTTTGGGCGAATCTCTACCTCAACGATGGATAGGTCGCAAGGGAAATAAAGGAGAATGGTCTCCAATATCTACTGATACCACAGGTTGCCACTTTTCCTTGTGGCAATTCTTAAAAGAAACTTTGGGCGGCCCAGAAAACCTCATCACAGCTGCAGTAAACTCAGTAGTGCAAGACATTTTTCATCGTGTATGAAATAAATTCTGTCACCCCCTAAATGTTATCTGTGCAGTCAGAGAGGAGCACATTGAACATTTATAAGCTTGAGTGTGAGTGTAATCAAATGTAATTTGCATTGTATTTGTCCTAAGTTTGAATACAATATTTGTTTAGAAAATCTAGTTTTCGTCTATGCCAGGTCAACTGTTTATTAACGTCTAGTTATATTATTTGAGGCCTACCGAGTGCCTCATTTTAATGATTACAATATAAGTTTATCTTTGTTCATTACAACCTTTGCTATTATTATAATATCTAGCTCACAAAACTATTAACCACACAAATGTTTTGTATCCTCTTTTTCAATTACTAACAAAACGTAAAGCGCAAATTCGACAACAACCATCAATAACTCCTAAAATATATTAACCAACAATTAATTAAACAACCAGCTGTCTGCGTCATCTTTTCATTTAGATCCAAGGCGCAATTATGGTGACGTAAATGAGCAAACAAAAGTAAATTCGACGCGGTTGCTTAAAAAATCGTTTACGAAATTATGTAAAAAAAGGACAAGGTAGCAATTTAATTATAACGTCACAAAAACTAGGGGCCTTCAAAATGTTTTCCTCGATAAATTACATTGCATTGAAGCATGAAAACAGAACATCCAAGTTTGTCTTTTTCAAATATAAAATCAATAATTGCTCATGGTACACTTTTTATCGCCTGTTCCGTGATTTTTCTAAGTTGTTTTTGTGTAATTCGGAGCAGCAAACAGACCAACAGTTATTATTACAAGTTTTGTTTTTGTTCAATTTAGTGTTGCTAGCTTTACTTATCAACTATATTTTTATGTAGGTACATAGTATTAACAAACTTTTAAACTGCAACTCTTTAATTTGTCTGTACGACAACCCTGCTATTTTACTATTTTTTCTAATTAATATTTAGAACAAATTAAATTTAAAATTTGTTACTAAATGTACATGACCTTACTTTCGTCACCAATTTGGACACTCCAACAAGGCTTTTTTTTCAAAACCATTATATTTTTAATAAAAAAAAACATACCCTTACAAAATCTGTAAGTCTTTCGTTAATCTTAACAACAAAATTGTTGTATATGACCTAATAAAATTATGTTATTAAATTATAAAAACAAAAAAGTAAATTATAACAAGCCAAAGTGGCTTTTAATTAACAGCGTATTCAAAGTTTAGAACAATTACGAGTAACAAAACTATGTAACGGTAAGTGATATTTAAACTCGATAAAAAATGCTTAAATAATTAATTTTTAATAGGATTAAAGCAATATAAAATGTTTTAAATATTTAAAATTTGAAAGATTCAAAGGACAGTTACCTCAATTGAAATGTAATTCAAAATTGATTCTCTATATTTACACTTTTCCTCAAGTAATTTGGTAAATATATATCACAAAGTCAAACGACTATTTAAATTTTGTATGGCAAAATTCTGAACTTTTGAAAAGGAAGGTTTAGTATGTGTTTTACAAATATGTCCTATAGTTCTGATACTCTTACAAAACTATATATATATATATATATATATATATATATATATATATATATATATATATATATATATATATATATATATATTTTCTACATTTTATCGTTTTTAGAGTAGTAAACTAAAGGACAACAATCTTAGCACAGACAATATCCACAAATCAAGCACCACGTTTGATAAATGTAAGCTCGCAATGTAGTTATAGAACTGCCACAAACAACAATCCTACACTCAACGAAAATTACTTTATATCATATTTGCAAAGCACAATCGAAGCACAAGAAAAAATGATTTCGGAACTAACATCTGAAATAAAAGAACTGAGGGAGACTATCAAATGCCTGGTATCCAAAATCGGTAAAAACAATGGCTCAACTATTTAAAATTGCGCTCTGGAACGCCAACGGATTAGAAAGCCACAAACAGGAAGTAGAAGTATTTCTAAAATATAACAGCATTGACGTACTACTAATAGCAAAAACACACTTCAATTCTCAAACGCACTTCAAAATTCCGGATTACATTATATACGATACCCAACATCCAGATGCAGATCGTAGAGCGAGAGGAGGATCAGCAGCAATAATTAGAAAGCAAATAAAGCACTGTGTACTGCCAGAATACAAAAGGGATTCCTTCCAAGCAACTAGTATAGAAATAGAGGACTGGTATGGTCCGCTGGTAATCTCGGCGGCATACTGCCCACCGAACTGTCGTCCTGACAAAGACAGTTTGAAAGAATACTTCACATCTCTTGGAAATCGCTTCATGGCGGGCGGAGACTACAACGCCAAGCATACCCACTGGGATCGCGCCTATCTCCCACCAGGCAGAGGCAGAATCCTATATCAGGTATTACAAGAAGAACAGTTAGGTCATCTATCCACCTATGAACCAACATACTGGCCAGCGGACCCTGCAAAAGTTCCAGATTTATTGGACTTCTTTGTGATCAAAGGTATTTCTCAAAGACTCTTAAATATAAAATCCAGTTTTGATCTGACGTCTGACCACTCTCCAGTGATAGCTACTGTCAATGCAATTATAACACAGAGAAGTAAACCACCCCAACTTTACAACTCAAAAACAAAATGGGAATACTTTAAAGTACTAATTGAGGATAGCATAAATCTAGATGTATCTCTCAAAACAAAGGAAGAAATTGATAATGCAGTCTTAAGTTTTGTCAAAACAATACAAAGTGCTGCCTAGGAAGCAACACCAAATTTCCCACCCAACAAAGTAGAACATAGGTATCCTATTATCCTGAAAGAAAAAATAGCCCAAAAACGAAAGCTAAGGAAAAAATGGCAACGTAGTAGGTATCCTGACGACAAAAGAACGATGCCACTAGAGAACTCAAGGAGCTAATACGGACCCTCAAAAAAGACAATTTTGCCACCTACTTAGAAGGGCTACCAGCTACAGCTAGCACAGACTACTCGTTATGGAAGGCAACGAAGGCCCTGAACCAACCGAATCAACAAGTACCTCCTATTCGTAAAGCGGATGGCTCCTGGGCGAGCAATAACAAAGAAAAGGCACACATCTTCGCCGAACACCTGTCAAACGTTTTCCAACCTGTAGAAATACCAACTAGAAATCCGGATGAAGATGACGACATAAAAGAATACCTGGAACCCCCTTCCCAACTTTCACCTCCAATAAAGCTGTTCAAAGCTGGTGAAGTCACAGAAATGATCAACTTACTAAAACCTAACAAGGCACCAGGCTGGGATTTGATCACGGGCAGGGTACTTAAGGAGCTTCCTAAAATAGGGATTATAATTTTAACCGCCATCTTCAACGCTATCCTCAGAACAGGATTCTTTCCCACCCCATGGAAGATCGCTCAAGTAATAGTAATTCAAACCCCCGCACAACGTCCAGTCCTATAGGCCTATCAGTTTATTACCAGTCTTATCTAGGCTAATGGAGAAACTCCTACTAAAAAGAATCTTGATGACACACACCGAAGAAGATCTCTTCCCCGATCACCAGTTCGGCTTTAGGAAAAACCATGCAACCATCGAACAAGTCCATAGAATCGTTGAAGTCATCAATAGTACATTTGAGGAAAAAGCTTACTGTGCTGCGGTTTTCTTGGATGTAAGCCAGGCCTTTGACAAGGTCTGGCACGAAGATCTACTATTCAAGCTTAAGCTGAAGTTATCCCATCCAATCTTTACTATCCTGAAATCGTACTTACAGGAAAGATACTTCCAGGTTAAATACCAGGATGAACTAACAGAATTGATGCAAATAAAAGCCGGTGTTCCGCAAGGCAGCGTATTGGGGCCTGTCTTATACCTCATCTTCACAGCCGATTTACCCACTGACAATAGCGCTATAACAGCGACGTATGCAGACGACACGGCCATCCTATCAATGCACCCAAATCCAACAGCTGCTGCCCAACAACTACAGACGCATTTAGATAAAATACAGCAGTGGCTCCAAAGATGGCGTATCAAGGTGAACGAGAATAAATCAGTCCATGTTCGTTTCACAAAATGTAGAGGGCACTCCCCAGAAGTAAATATGAACGGTCAACCACTACCACAGGCAGATAGCGTTAAATATTTAGGGATACACTTGGATAAAGGGCTTACATGGCGTACTCATATATGGAAGAAGAGGGTGCAGCTTGGACTGAAACTAAAGAAATACTACTGGTTGTTAGGTAGAAACTCCCAATTATCGCTTAAAATAAACTTCTTATATACAAGGTGCATTGAAACCAGTTTGGACCTACGGGATCCAGTTATGGGCACTGCCTCTAGATCTAACATTGACATATCGGAGGTACCAATCCAAAGTCTTACGTCTAATAACTAATGCCCCATACTACATCCCAAACATTGAAATCCGAAACGATTTAGAAGTGGCCACCGTCAAGGAAGAAATTAAAAAATTTAGTGTGAAGTACCTAAATAAGTTAGAAGTGTATCCTAATCCTTTGGCAGTTAATCTACTAGACAACAGTGCTCAAACGCAAAGACTCAAAAGACTTAAACCGCTCGATCTACCGCATAGATTTTAGTACTATTTAAGTTACATTAAGTGTCTTAATTAACTCACATGTAGTGTAACAATCAAATTAATTAAGTAATCGCAGGAGGGTCGTCATTGGGCGACTTCTCCAACACTGCTCAATACGATCAACATAATTACTTATTGTCAGATGTAATTGACAGATTGTAATTAACTAAAAATAAAAAAAAACAATCTTAGAAGAATATGTAGTTTTATTACAATTTAGATAAATTTTTCAAGTTTAAAAAGCTCTAGGAGTACTGTGATCGTTGCTCTGTTAACCTTTTTAACATGTTTTCTTCCGAGATAAAATTTTAGTTTTACCACGACTCCTAACACAACGTTAGTCAGGTTATGTATTATCTAAACAAAATCACCTACTATTTACATTTAAGTTCATATATTCTTATAGAATTGGATTATTACTAAAAAAATCATAAAAAATAAATTTTTAGAAGCTTAAAATACGTGAGCAGTACGATATTTTTACACTACAACTTTTAATAGTAAATCTAAATAATGATTACTATAGACCACTAGTTTCCAAAATATTGGTGACGTTCTCCTGGGAGAAGAAACCATTGAAGAGTATTACAAGAGGATCTCCAAAATTTATTTCTAACTTTGGCAATTTTTTTAACTTAACACCATACAGAACATAAACAAAAAAATTAACAATTTACAAATCAATAATCCTACAAAGTAAAAAATAATAGTGCAACGTATATTTTGTTTTTCATAATCCACTACTTTATAGTACATTATCTCAGCGATAATCTATTTGATATGCGAAACGAATATTTTAATGCACGCGATACCGTGGCAGAAAAACCAAAAACTAAGTAGGCAGACGTGCAGCTGGCTGCAGCTCGCCGCGATCTACCCTAGAGCAGGCAGATGTGCGCGTTGCAACGGCTGAATGCTAACTGCCAATTTTTGTAGTTCGTAAATCAGTCGATGGTAAGGGTCGAAACTTGACCTTCTTGAAGCAAAGGAAAATGTTTTCTATAATTTTGGCAGGTAAAATAAGCCAAATGACCAATTAACTTAGCACGGGATAATTGCAGTCTGCGCCGACCGACTCTAAAGCCATTAAAAATATGATCGTTATCATATATATCAATGCTTGAAATATTTTTCCGAGTATTCGCTCTGTTCAGACAACATATATTTACAGCGGTTTTTCCGCACGGTATCCGAAGAGAGTGCATGTATATAATTGACAGCGCGTTATCAGTTGTGTACTTATCGCTTCAAAGTAGTCTGAGAGCTATATTTCATTCACTAATGGCGTTTTAATTTATACTACAAAAAAATATGCAAGCAACAATATTTATAAATTTCTCTTGGGGGATATGCTCTCCAATTCTCAGCAATATCCGCCATTAGGCTACTCAGCACCTAACTCTTAAAATAAATCTTAACAATACTCGCTAGCAGGATATGCAGTTCGTAAGTCTCAAAACCAATTTTCTTGTCAGCAACCAGAAATTACCGTGTCACATTAATTACAAATTCAAATGCCTTTTAGTCTCGACAACCGTTTGAACTACAATTTTTCTTACCGTTGCAGTCAGTTTATTAATACTTGCGACAAAACTACCTCAAGGACCTTCAAAGAACATCAGAAAATGATAATATAAATCTCAAAATTAGTTATTAAGAAAAAAATTTCAATGAAAAAGAAATAAAACAAAAAAATACGATCCGTAAGATAAAAAAGCCAAACAAAGAACCTGGTAATACTACTTTTAATCACGAACGAAAGTAATTCAACTGAAACAAACAAAACGATAACCGACAAGAGATACAAAAATCAGCTCCAATATTCATATGTGGAGTTAAAAATTTAGAAATAAGATAAGTAGCCTCAGTAAAGTAACAGAAAAAGAAACATACATATCAAAACCCTCCCCAATGACGTATAAATTAATGCACACATAGTTGATAAATACAGAAAACTAATAAGATACGTAAATTAAGGAAACATCATTTATCACACTTATTAAATTAAAAAGGAGCATATAAAATTGTCAAACATCACATCCATAACTACATACCAACTAAAGACATAAAACCGAAATTAGAGTAACCAAATAACCTATATTGTTGCTCTTCACAGACTTAAGACATTAACAAAAAAATAAAGAAGTTAAGGCTCAAAAAAAAATCATATGATTTAATACACACGATGTTAATACTGCGGCCATTCCAAAACTAAATGTCTAAAACCATTCCATTGCGTAAAATATATAAACCCACGATATAAAGATTGTGAAAACCAATAAACACACCAGCGAAACGTGCACTATGTAATGGAGACCATGCTGCAAATACCAAGGGTATATAAGGAATTAGTAGCAGCTAGAAATAGGACTGTTAGAGAACACCCACAAACTCAGTCGCAATCAATCAATCCAAACTAACATTTCTACAGAAACTCAAATATACTGCAAAACTACCCCACACTATTATCTGCTGCAACTTACAATATCCACAGATGAATACAAATATTTCTTTCGGACTCTTAATACTAGATTCATAGCCGGGGGAGACTGTAATGATACACGTATACTGGAAGTCAAAAATATTTACAACAGAAAGTCTAAATAGATTACGGACAACTCACATACTGACCAAGCGACCCTAAAAAACTTCTTATATTTTTATAAAACATATAGAATAATTGCGTAACAGAATTCAACTATGGCCCCACAGTCAATCATACCAGTTATAGATAGAATAAGCACCACAATCATTCAAAATCACTTTTATCTGAACTAATTTTAAGAAATACCGATTGGATCTTCTTCTAGTGCCATATAGAAAACATAAACCTTAATGAAACAACATAATACTTGAGTAGCACGAAAAGCAGCCTGGAAATCGACTGCTCAAAACAAACAAAATATACCACTATACATTTATCAAGTGATAACCGAGCAAAGCGGATTTGGAAAAGATCACGAAACGTTGCAAACCAACATGTTTGCAATAGATTGAACAAAGAACTGAAGAAAGGTCTTGGGGATGTGCAAAATGGCACCTTTGAATAGTATATTACTAATAATTTACAAATGATCACATACTATAAAAAGCGATAACAAACATTAAAAAGGTATCTACCTATATTTCCTATTCGCAAAACTAATAAAGAGTGGGCCCGTTTTCACAAAAAAGACATATTTGCTACATATGTAACCGAAATTTTCAAATTTAGGCAAACCATCTTGATTAAGAAATAGAAGATTTTATCGGCACATCCTATCAAATGAATCTACCTATAAAATCCTTTTCCACGGAAGTAAAGAAAGAATTAAAGACACTAAACATATGCAAGTTTCCGGTATGTGACCTCAAACACCTGCCTAAGAAGCTATCGCCCTCTTAATGTACACATTTAGTGGTATGCTAACTAGGACTGACTACAACTTGATCAAAGCTTGGTCCATGTATATTTTGTGTCAATCGAAAGCTAACCACCAAATTTTTAGGAACTGGTGATCGTATAATCGATATTCAAAAAAAGGTTTTTTTTTAAATTCTATTAGTATTTAGAGGAAACTTTTTTTGAAATATTTATCGATTGCAAGATAGCCCGTTCCAGAAAAAGTGAGTGATCCTCATAAATATTAGCTCTAGATTGAAACCAAATCTATATAGACTTTGATCAAGGTGTATCCAGTCCTAGTAATACTATCACACTTCAATCTAGAAGTATGCCGAAATAATAATGATTAAAAAATGAAAGCTCCTCAAGAACCGTTGATTTATAAATTTATGAGTCTGCTATCCATCACAAGCTTTCGAAAGAGTCTTACTAAAAATATCATATACGGATTGTGAGTTTTTAGTACTACTTCTTAATTATCAATTTGGGTTTAGAGAATACCATTTCATAACACAATAAGTCCAGAATATCCAAAAGTTTTAAAGATAAGAAATTTTCGAACATTTCTCGACATTTGACACGCTTTTGATAAGGTATGGTAAAGAGGATTACTCTTTAAATTACAAAACCCGATGTCCTACAACTACTACCTTCCTCATAGTGTTATATTTTTCTAACAGTAACTTTTCTGCTAAACATTTAGATCAGCAATCTAACTCATATCCTATTAAATCTGAAATACTCCAAGGTAGTGTATTAGGACCACTGATTTTTCTTATCTATACGGCCGATATACTCGAAAATCATTTAAGCGCATCCGAGACCTACAAAACCATCTAAACCTGCTTCAAGACTGTTCCCAGCAAACGAGGAATAAAAGTTAATTCATCTAAATATATTTAGATTACATTTACTATGAAGCATAAAATATGTCCGACTGTAACAATGGCCAGATCGAACACTTGGAAAAAACATCTAGTCTAGACGAAGAAAACTTAACATCAAATTCAGGCATATACAATGGCAATAGAACGTGAATAACCGGACAGTCTATGATGACCTGAAATATTACACAGAATATGACGCCAAAGGCTGACACATTAATAAAATACACCAAAAATACTACAAAACCCCGAAGAGCTACAGAAAAGATTTGATGTCTCAAGAAACACCAGCCACAATACAGAAAGAGACAGCTGTAGTTAAATTTTTCCATGACCAAGGTCGTAGCTTTCATCTCAGAATATTAGAGAAAGTTGACAATAACTTTATTTTCTTCTCTAATGACTACCTGAAAATTCTTATCTCAACCCTTTGAACTAAAAATTGTGATCTGTGCTACAAACACATATAACGTCACCTTGTGAAGGCAAAGACTAATTTCTTTGCACAAATTACATCATACAATTGACAGCTGATTTAGTATTCAGAGCATATAAATATAATATTAAAATATATCTCAGTTATATGCATATTAGTTACGTTTTTGTTGAATTAATACAAATAAACTAACTTTGAAAAAATATTTAATAAAAAGTTATCTCATTTAAATTTTATGCAAACTATTTCACTAATAAAAAAGCTAGTAATAATAGAAATCAACATAAAAAGCATGTATCTCTTAGGCTGATATTTAAAAAAAATTACTGCAACACAATCTTGAGGACAGCAGCTACTACAAAGCTTACTACTTACGTTAATGATCCTATAATAGTTGCAAAAGTATGAACTGTAAGAAACTTGACTGAGAAAATTAATAAAACAGTCAAAATTACAAGCAAATGAATGAGACAAAGTAAACAGATACGAGTCCCACAAAAATAAAAGGACAAATTATTACCAGAGTTACCACAGGAACATAAATATACTTTGGCCTAACTAGAAAGTTAAATTACGATAAATACTACATAAAAATAATGTTTTCTGAGTTGTTGAGCATAACATAGAGTGATTCAAATCGAACACATATTTAAACACATGACAAAGTACAACAAAGACCACCAGAAGTGCCGTGCATTTGTAAACTGGGTTTTAAAACGGCAGTCGAGTTAAATATTGCAAAAACTCATATTGAGCTATGAAGCTCATCTTTCTTTAAATGACTGTAAATTCACACATGTGGGATAGTGAAAATCCACGTGCTATTCAAGAAAAAGAATGAATCCACAAAAATGTATCGAATAAACTTTGTCATATGAAAATACAGGACGATGCTAATATATACATATTAAACGTTCCCTCTCCGACAGAAGAGAAAACTAAAGATGCGAAAAATATATTTTATGAAAGGTTGGAAGCGGAATACAGCAAAATACATAAGCACATCAGGCTGGTAATATGAGACCTAAACACAAAAATAGGAAAAAACAAAGGTACAGACTCATCGTGGGGATAAAAGTAAACATAAAGTCACAAATACCAATGGAAGATTTATTAAATTTGCGGAAATGAAACTACATGAGAATAATAAAGACACAATTTAAAAGGAAGGAGATTCATAAAGACACCAAGCAGAGAATATTTAAACCACATAGATCATGCAGTTATAGACAAAAAAATATCATAGAAGAATCAAGAACGTAAGATCATATAAAAGGGCAGTCATGAACTCGGATCACTTCTTAATAAAAATTTAATTAAAAATAAAGAAGGCGTATAAGAAAAAGCAAGGAACAAAAAGGAAAAAACGTTTTGTTATAAGAAAGCTATTAAACATAGACATCCAACAAAAGTATAAAAAGAAAATTGAAAAAGCTCCCCAGAATTAGGGAAGTGAAGATTCAACAGTATAAACGTCAATTGGTAACAATTAAAATATATAATTAACACTTACATAAATTAATACAAACAAAACGATAAGATGACCGTAATTCCTACATAAAACGAGTTAAAGTAAAACAATTAAATAGAAAAAAGGAGAGGGATAGAAACAAATCAAGAGTGACTGAAATAGAGTCACAGTATGAGAGGAAGAAAATTAAAAACTTTTGCATAAAAATCAAAAAAAGAAAAAAATATATAACTATAGCCTATATAATAGAAACAAGAAAAATAACGAAAAAAGAAGAAATCGGAGAAAGATGGTGAGAATATTTCTATAAATTTTTAAATGAGGAAGAAAGGAAAAAGGGAAAAATTGAATCAGAACAAAAAAAAATAGTAACCAAAGTAAGGAATTGCCAGAACCAACAAGAGAAGCAATAGAAAATATCCTAAGTAGCATAAAAGAACATCAAAACCTTGGGCAAAATCAAATAATAATAGAGCACAAAATGCCCTGGAGTCGTTTTAAATCAGAGAATATATAAACTAATTGAAAGGATCTGGAGAGAAAAAAATATGTCGGATTGCTAGAAAAGTGACATAATAGTGGGAATTTCAAAAAAGGAGCCGAGATTGTCTGAAATAACGCTAAAGAGATCTCTTTACCAGACATAACCTACAAGATAGTAATAATAATAATAATAATGGTAAGGCTCTAACGCCCCGCGTGAGAGCACGGCCTGCAAACTGAGAAGGTCGAGGCTCTCATATGTTTGCTCTCTCTGCCCGGTCGTTGCGCACCATCTCTGATGCGGGGTGATGTAAAGCACCGAGCATTAGACGGCCGCCATTATTACCCCTTGTTCAAAATGAACGGAGGTACACAATTATTTTTAGTGACTGAGCAGGCCATGAACCCGGGTCCTTCCGCATGGCAATGCGCGCTTCAGCTGCTGGGGTTAAAAAGATAGTGGCAATACTTATTAAGAGAAAATTGGAAGTGATAGTAGAACCAGAAATAGGAGAGTACCAATCCGGCTCAACAAAGTAGAAGAACAACGCACCAGCTATTTATAATAAAAGAAATCTTAACATGCTATGAGTACAATATAGCCGCGGTAGCCCTATTTATGGACTTTAAGACAGCATACAACAATGTGAAAAGAAAGAAGATAAAGAAATACTTGAAGAATGTGAGGTACCAGAGAAATTAAAAAGATTAATCAAGATGATACCGAAACGCGCAATGGGCAATATAAATATAAAAAAAGATACATCAAAAAACTTTGAAATTAAAACGGGGAAAATTATAGAAGAATCACAAAAATAGGACAAAGAAAAAGTCATAATGACAATAGAAAGAAAAAGCTAAACAAAGAAACAGCTTAAAATCAAAACCCAAGATGGAAGGTTTAGATTTATGGAACAGGTCAAATTTGTTTACTTGGGGGAATTAACAATAAATGTGGATAAGATAAGTACATTGATGCAAGGCTAAGTAGAGCTAATAAAACAGTTAAGCAATTACTTGGAATGCAAAGCTGAAAATATACAAAAGCGCAATAAGGTCAACGGCATTATATGGATGTGAGAGTTGGGTACTCAATTAAAGAACAAAAGACATTTAAGATATTTAAGAAAGGCTAATGAAAAATCTATAATATTTTCAAAGAACATGATTCTAAAAATAGACATAATTTCTCAAAGCAAGAAGATTACAGTGGTTAGAGCTTATTGAGAGAATGAGCGAAGAAAGAATAGTAAAAGAAATATCTTGGAGAAAACCCGAAAATCAAAGAAAGAAGGGAAGACCAAGAAAAAAGGGAGAGACGGTGCATTGGAGGATTTGCAGGAATCTATATATGTATATATATATATATATATCTTGGGCATCTTGTGATATACAATACTTGTACGATTGTTACAGGATGGAACCTTCACGATAAGATATTCAATTGTTGCAATTTCAATACAAATTGAATCCACACTTGAGTGCTACTGAGGCCGGAAAAGCCATTGCTAGACGTTGGATCTCAATTCAAAAAAGACGAAGAAAATTTGGCCGACAAAGAACGTTCCGGACTTTCACAAGAAATCGATCGTCAAGCTGTGTTCAACACAATTGAAGGCAAACCATCGGTGACTTGCCGAATGTTGGCCGATGGTTTCAACTGTAATTCTCAAAAAGCAGGAAAACAACTGAAGAAATCAAAAAGGATGCCACGAGTTGACCGTCGATAGGAAGAAGAAACATCTTGATGCATCTCATCGTCTTAAATGTCAATCAAGAATTTTCGAAAAGAGAAGAAAATGTTGATTACTTTCTGGGGTACGGTACCGTTTATTATGAATTGCTTGCAAAGGGTCAAACCATGATAGCCGATCGGTACTGCCGGATCTCGCGACGGATCGACGGGTTATTATCAGCAAGTCATTCTTCAACATGAGAACGTAAGACCTCGCACTGCCAAAATGACAAAGAAGCTTTTGGAAGAGGCAGTCGACTGGGAGGATTTGGCACTGTAAACAAAGATAAGAAACTATTAAAATTGATCACTCGCATCAAATCTTTTGTTCTTTGGCATATCACTTAGTTGACCTTGAAGCCTTTGTCCTTTTAAATCTGAGTGGAAATAACGTGTGAATTATTGTTAGCAGTGAACACAGTGAACTCTAAACTAACACTGTTTGTTAGGACTACTACAGAGAAATAAACCAATCTCGTGTTTACGCGGGTACAAGTTGAAATCTTTAAAGTCTTTTAAGATCATTTTCCAGTGATCTATCTTATAGTTTCTAATTTTTGCCGTAAAGATAGGAAACATATTGATTGGTTTCTTCAACTCCAAAAATCCTGAATTTTACTACCGCGACATCAAACTTTTACCCAAAAAATGGCAAAAAATTATCAAAGTCAAAGAAGAATACTTTGATTATTAATTTTGTCTATATTTTGGATTTACTTTCATTAAAAAATATGAAGGAAAAATGAAGTAAAATGAAAACCCACAAGCAATACTGAGGTGACTCTGAGATGAATAATATTGGGCAGGGACTCTTCTAAATAGAAATTTTACAGTCCCAACTAAATCAAAGACCTATTAAGTATTTTTTCAAAGTTTCTGTTAAGAAAACAACACTATAGAAAGACTTGTCTTAAAAGGATATCATCAATTTCATTTTTCTTAATTTCGTTATGTACCCGTTCTTTACAAAATTTAAAAACTCCAAGTTTAGAATTCATAAAATAGCTCAAGTTTGTGATAAATTTGGATTTTTACTTTAAATTAAAAAACATTAAAGAAAGCGATAAATATTCTAAAGGAACATGATGCGCAGATAAATTCCCATGAATCGAATCAGTAGAAACGATACATCACCAAGTTAAAATTTCTGGGGCATAACTAGCATTATCAATTAAAACATTTTTTAGATCCTCACCTCACACAATCATCCGGGTAGGTCTCGCAGTCCGTGATGCACCTATAGCGCTGCCAGTGCATCCAGCCCATCGGGGGCGTCCTGGCCAGTCCATTGTCCAAGCTCCTTGCCAGCTGCAGCAACGCACAGAGTACGAAGAAGCGCCCCAACATCGCTATGTTCACTTCCAGCGGGGACGGCAGTCGAGCGCCTACTAATAAAAAACAAATTGCAGTCCCAATATTAATGTCGTGCTTATCTAAGCAGAACTCCAGCTCAACTGATGAAACGCGACCCGGTAGCATTTGAATTCTGGACGGGTCCGCGACCATAGCAATTGTAATTCAGCTGATAATCCGTGGAATGCAGGTAGTGGAGGCTTGTTTTGTATTATAATTTATTCGTCGCTCCTTTTTAGCTTAATTATAAAACAGAAATAGTATTTAGATAAAATCATCCGCATCTCGTTTTATTTACATTTCAAATAGTAAAAATAAAGAAATAATCAAATTCATGAACCTATCATTAATCAAATTTATACATCGTCGTTTATAAAACCGTCGAATTTCATGTAAATTAAACCGTTCCGTCCTTGACGTATTCCGTTATTTTAATTTTTGCAAATTGCGACCGCCAAACTAAACAGTCAACTTCTTACTAGAAAAACCAACCTTCGCTTATTTTTCTGGAACAAAAAGTGTAATTGAGCGCAAAAACTGCACTTGCGACCCGCTATCAGATAATCAGCGTCGAGTGCACAAACCTCGAGTTTCTCCTTAGCAGTTGCTGTCCGAATATCCCTGCGGTAGCCTTGAACTATTCCGAAAGCAGGTAAAGCGAAGCCGAGTTTTCCAAACAACTGGCCGTCCTGCGTGACCTGCACCGTTCGGACGCATGTTGGGCACGAAATTCTGCAGATAACCGTTACGCCGCTATCGAGCATCCAAAATAGCTGTTTGGTCTTGAAGAGGTTGCCCGAGGATGCCTGAAAGCCGTCCCATTAGCTGCAATCGGCCAAGAAAGCGGTTGCCATGGTCCACGCTTTGGTTGCCCTTAAAAATAGATACTGACATAGCTGAGTGCAAAGCGATAAGATGTGATACTAAAACATTTTATTAATTCCAATTTTTTGTATACAGTGGTATCTGAACAAGCTAAAAAAGCATTGCTAAAGAACAAAAGTAAAATACAGCTATGGATTTTATTGCACCGCCCACTGATATTACTGGTTTAGCTATAAATGAGACTACAGCTTAGCATGTCAAAAAGATTCGTAAAAAATAAACAAAAATCGGTTGTCGGTAAATTTTGTTGGACAAAATTATAATGCACTGTATCGCAATAGTTACATGTAGTAAAGCGTCAATGTATGGGTACAACCAGAAATCAACCAGCAGCCATCTCAACGCAAATTATACATTTCACCGAGACTGACAATAGTTTCCACATTGAGGACCTGATTAATTCATAGGCTGGATAAACTGCAGCTTAGGGGACAAAGATTTGTGGGGACCAAAATTTTAAGTTGAGTAAACGAAAGAGTGAGCTCACGCGGAGAAATATTGAATAGATTATAATTATTAAACTTTGAAATGGTATATTCACCGTTCATCGACGTATAACACATTTTTAAAAATATTTATATTGTAACGGAAATAGCATATAAAGAAATTATTCAAAAAATTTCCAGGGTGGCCTGTACCACTCTAAGTTTAAATTTCAGAACTTTTTGATTCGTTCTGGAATCGCGCGTTAATATAAAGCGGAGCAGGAGGACATTCGCGGCAGTCGAGTAGGAGAAGTCATATAGCGAGAAACAGCGGTTTAAATAAATTTGTGTTGGCTATAGTAAACGTTGACCGTTGGGTTAATATATTTATAATTTATAATTATTATACAGTAGTTCAATTGTTGTTTCATTTATCATAAAGGCGGAACAATGAGTGGGAAAAATAGTAGAGAATTGTTAAAAGAAAGTGAAACAAAATTCAAAAAATGCCTTAATAAAATACCAAGACTAGACACTTTTTTCTTATTTAGTGTGCAGCAATCACAATCGTCGCCAACTTCAATTTCTTCAATTCCAAGTTCCATTGCATCAAATATACGGTTGTAAGAGGCTTTCGGCTCATAGAACTCTTGAAGTGCTCTCGAAGAGGTAAATCAAATTATATCACTCGATGACCTGGCATTACGATGTTTAAAAGATAAACTTTGAAAATTAGTGGCTTAGATGGCATTCAACAAAACGATGACCAACTATAAAAAAATCTGCTAGACAGCATACCACTCTAAAAAGATTAGTGATGGAGAACACATCAAGCAAAATTAGCTGACTTATTCAAGATCAGCAGGACCAGTATTTTGTACACTGTGCAAACTCTGTGGAGGAATGACGGTCCTAGCAACTAAAAAGTTTGATGACAAGAGGAATAATCGTACAATAAACAATGATGACAACAACTTTGAATACAGAGAGCGTATTTCAAAATTTATCAATAGAAGTTGAGTTTTGCAAAAAGTAGATTGTAAATTAAAAGAACAATCCAAGAAAAAAGCTTTGCATTGGCGAAATGTTCTCTTGGAGAATTGTTGAAGTTGTGAAGTTTTTAGCTTTCTATGAGCTGCTAATTCACGGCAATAATGAAATATTAGGCTCTGTAAGAAATGTTAACTTTCTTGGTTGTGTGAAACTGATTTCAAAATTAAATGAACATGTAGCAAAATTTGAATGTAAAGAAAGTGGTATTCACTCATACCACTGGCAATGAATTCATTATACAGTTAGCGGACCAAGTTAAGTCAGAGATTGTCCAAAAGTTTGTAAATGCCAAGTATTATTCCACAATTTTCGACTCAACTCAAATTTTTCGGCTTCAAGGAGAAGGTAAAGACACAACAAAGGACATTACTTTGTACAGTACTTTCAGAGCTTTTATAAACACTCTTCCAAACAAAGATGGGTTTTCAAGGCTAGAAAATAAAGCAAAATTGATGTGTAAAACTGACGTTTACAAAACAGACATTATAAGAAGGGAGCCAACAGTTTCTTTTGGTGAAAACTTATATAGAAATAACGAATTTTCTGGACGACGATTTTTCGTGAAACATACAGAGTTTAATTCCGGACCAATTTATATTTAAATGTTCTGCCATATACTATTACCGCGATAGGTTATTGATGGAGTCTGTGAAAGCCGTATGCTCTTAGGACACGGTTATAATCTGAAATCAACTGTGTACGACATTGTTGCGAAATATAGTGCTTTTGAGAAGTCTGAAGAAGGTTCTGCTAACCGTTTCGAAAGAGTAATTCGACAGAACTCGTGAAACGGGCGCCGGCAGTCGTAGAAAGGGCCCAGGCGAGTCCCCCGACTCGGGGTAATCATTCAGAAAAATAGCATCAGTGTGGGGTGTCATTAACAGCCAATGTGAACCGTGCGCCGGAAGATCTACGTTGTAAGTCGTATATAATAAAGGTACGTCAGATGCTCTTTGAGGGTGCTAGATCAAAGAGAATTTTTTGATGTAACCTGCTAGTGTGTTCGTTGAAAAACGAAGCTGCGGGGCAAATCAGATTTTTTACTGATGAAAAAATGATTCACCTACGACCTTGAGGATGTCTCGATCATTGCTAGAACGAAATTTCCGGGCACTGTTTACGTGGTACATATCGTATCCATTTAAGATGACGTCATGCCACCATGTTTTCAAAAGGAGGAAAAGACCTCGGAGAGACGACATGTATTTCAGCATGATGGTGCACTGGCACACACAAACCATTTAGTCCAAAACTGGTTGTCTGGTAACGTGGATATGTTCCGATCTAAAGAATTCTGGTTCCCAATAGCCCTAATTGAACCCCTTCGACTACTATGTTTAAAGTTTAGCCTAAAGGATTACTAACAAGTCCAAACACTCTAATGTGGCATCTTTACGTATTGCTATCGAAGCGACATTTGTCAATATCGACAGCGCTGCTACAGAGAGCATGCGAGCGAGAATATTTTTACTCTGAATAGGTCACACAATTATGAGATGCAAAATGATTTTTATTAAATAAAATTTTACTTAAAAAACGTTTACTTAGTCCGTATTTATAAGGAAGATAAGAATACCAAACCAAAAACACAATTAGAACCACAAATACGAGCAGCATTATTGAAGTTATAATATGTAGAGTCTACTTCTCCCAATATGGTCACCGTTCTAAGAATTTTTAAGTATGGCATTTACTAAATGCACTATAGAACGATCCTTTTCAACTCTTAAGAGTGAGACACTTTTTGAAATCAACGTTAAAACAAGAAAAAATCTCGGACCCATTATCTATCGAAACAAGTTTCTACATTTTTTCTTTTGATGACATAGTCCAAGGATTTGTTAATTCTAAAGCTAGGAAAAATATTTTTTAAGTAAAGGTTTTGATTAAATGGGCATTTGTTTTTATTTTGCTAATTTATATGTGAATATATGTAAACGTCATATTGAAGTGCATGCATGTAACAAAAATTGAAAAATGAAATTGATGTTATGTTTAAGCATTAAACTACTTTGTAATTTTTTGATAACATCCCAAATAAGCAAAAATTTTAGGAAAAGCAACCCTGGGGTGCTAGAAATCTTAATCAGGCCCTCACATTTCCAGGATAGCCAGCAAGCAATTTTACTGAGATGCTTTAAGGGGGCTTCTATAACTCAATACACGCAGTAGACATAGATTTACATAAAAGTGATATTATGAGAATTATCTAATTAATTTTTAATTAAGACAAATACTCCGTAATTCATTTACCCTCAAGATGAAAATTAAAGCTCAAGAGCAAAACATTTATCAAGTCAAAAACATTCTAGAAACTTGCAGAAAAGTATTTGGACCTCATATTTTGTATCCCCTTTAACAAAATAAAATATTTAAAACAAAAATATAGATGCACCCTCCAAGCACTTGTCTAAAGAATCTAAAACGTTTAAAATGTTTGGCTGTCCCCTTTAAAACTCTGGTCATATCGTAGGTTGAAACGGGTATCCAGTGCTTGTATGAAAATAGATTCATGCCACGCGATGCCACCAGTTGATGTTGCTGGAACGCACAGAAGGAAATATAGTGAGTCATTCGTGTAGTGCTGCAAGTGTAGTTGTAGACAAAACTAAGCAAACAGATAATAATTTGTTTGCAATAAGGGAGTGACTGCTTTGGTAACGCAGCACCAAGCCGCAGAACTGTGTTTTCACGCCGCATATTAATCAACTTGTATTTGATATGCTAATGGCAAACAGATGTTTAGCAAAACGTTGCATACCATTTCTGAGAGCTTAAAGACGAAAAAATCTGTGCACAATGGGTGTGCGCGTGTAAGTATACCAACAATTGCTGTAACTACATAGTGCCGCTCTGCAGATATTCTTTGAGTGTCTGGTTACAGCAAACAAATCTAAAGACGAGCTCTAGTCGGTTGTCTACAAATAGTCTGCGGCATCTTTACAAAAATGCCAGAGCGACGGCTTTTCTTATAAAATGTCTACTTACTTTTTCTTTCAGGAGAAAACAATTGTAGCCTCAATCTGTTTTGAACACATCAAGTAATATTTTATGTACACTTATTAATATAAACTATCTGCACATTAACCGAAATAAAGTAAATTTTGTTTACAGTTTATTACGACCGATTATGATTTCTAGTTTCAAAATCTGCTTTTATGCCGTGTAATTTTTTTATATTTACTCCTCTCATTTTCAAAACCCCCAAAAAGACCTATCCTAAGTATGTTACTGAGCGAGATTTGTGTTATTTTTAAAATTCGCAAAATGACTAGTTTTTACACTTTTTTATACAATCTGAGTGGTAAACAATAGATTTTACATTTACAACAATTCCATCGCGCTTTCTTTGTCTTCTGTGTTATTGTATTCTTTAAAACAAAATTTATTTGATTACACTAACGCTCTTGTTTGTAAACATTCCATAAAAATAATTTAATGCAGAAATTTCTTAGAGCCTAGAAAAATTAGCATTATATAAAGTTAATATATCCGAAAGATGATCAGATTTTGGCTTTATCACTATTTTCAAAACTAGTTTTGATTGTCTTGTACAACTTTACCTGCATAATGTTCTTAAAAGTATAGAAATCTAAAAAATTCATTTTCCGCTAAATGGAAATTAATAACGACATGCTTATTTCTACGTAATCCAAGATAGAATACGACAGTTTCGTAAAATGGGTTGCATATCAATTGTAGCACAATATAATAAATTATTGCAATTTTATAAACCAAGGAAAACTTATTATTGCAAGAGTGGTTTGAATATTATATAAACACTTCATAAAAATATACATATATTAGATGTTTTCATTTTTGTATTACATTCAATAATTTACTCTTTGGTATATTCAAATACAAGAGTAAATTAAATGGAAATCGGAATTTATTTTTTACATACTTTTAGTTGAATGGAGAAACATGCAGTTTCTGGGTCCTGCAAAGATTTCCAAATTTTTTTCTGAAAAAGTACTCGCCCAAAAAAGTTGAAACTTTTGTTATTTCTCAAGGTAATTTCCGTATAAATGTATCCATTTTTCACGACGTCGTTGCCATGATTCCACACTTCTTTAGGGGTGTGTTTTGGTCATTCGAAAATCACTGATGCAACTGCGACTCGACTGGAAAATAAGCGACCACAGAGAGTGTTCTTTATAGTGTTACGTGTCAACATGTCCTGGGACAGTCAACCGCGCAGCCTTATATTTGTTAGTCGCTATTTGTGGAACCCACCTTGAAGGAACTTTCCGCGTTTTCAGGTTACCATGCAAAATGAACTCCACAGATTGTACGGACATACCAAGTTTAGAAGCGATATAACGCAGGCTTAATCGACGGTCTTTCATAACATCTTACTCGAATCGCGCAATAATGGTTTTGGTCCGACTGGTTCGTCGCTGAGGTGGCTTCGGTTCATTGTCACACAACTCTTGACCTTTAAGCTTTCGCACTTCCCAATATACATTTTTAACATCCATAACGCCTTCACCGCATGTCTCACTCAATGGGCGATGAATTTCGATGGGAGCTTCACCACCCAAGAGGAAAAAACGAATGATTACACGCTGTTCTTGAACACTAAACGTCGTCATTTAAAGTATACAAAACAACCCTCACCGCAATGGCGGTAATTTGATCTGTGCAGATTGTATGGTGCTGCTAACTATATTACAAATATTTCCGGCGTTTTCTAAAATTAATCGCATCTTTCTACTTACATTCATTGCTAAAAAAAATGGAGACCTTAGAACTTAAACCTACCTTGTAGTTAGGAAAGCCTCAGGGTATTTGGAAATACCGTTTTTTTAATCAGTAGTATAATGTCAGAGGAAGAGGTATCCTCGTTCGTTGCACAACAGAGTCAAACCGTCCCAAGTTCTGAGAAGACTTAAGCACACTCTTAGGAAGAATAATAAAATGAAAACTAAAGACAAGTTTTGGGAAGAAGCATCATAAATAATTTTTTTTTAGTTAATATGTCTAATATATCCGGTTCATTGTCTATCCAGTGTGAGCAGTAAGATTCTTCTAGCGCCAGTTTTTGAAAAGCGAGTACTGTTGCGAATAAATCGAGTTTAGTTCCTGCTCTACATTTCCATAAGGTATTTTTGGAGTTGAAGTCGTCAATAAGCAAAGTTAGTTTGTTAGTCATTTTCAACGATCTGTTGGTTGGTTCTCGATATACACTAATTATTTTGACAACAACCACATACAGGTTGGCAGTATTAATTGTTGATACTTCTTCAAAAATAAATTTTTGTCTTACAAAAATAGTTACTCAATCAAAAGCAAATATTGCTGTTTTACCTGTACAGTAAAAGCCTGTTATTTTAATGCCATCGTTTTTGGTCAAATGTGTCTCCATGGCACTTCTATGTTATGTCTTATAGAGAAAGCTTTAGAATTTATTGAACCTTAAGGCCAACAGCATTCTATTTTATGATGTCGAAAGCAATGTGGGCTTTGTTACAGTTATAGTCCATTGAGGACAAGTAATAGAAGGTTTTTTAGCAAGATTTGTTTTACGTGACCGAGAAAACGTTGAATTTTATTAAGAATTATTGTAAAGATGTAATCGAATATTTATTTAGTGTAAGAAGAGATATTTATTGATTTCCAAAATTGATTGGGATTGATTTGACATTTGAGATATTGTTTTCTAGAAATGTTTGATTGTTATTGTTAGATGGATCATTTTTTTGACAAACTTAAAATTCGGAAAATACTTGCAGCTTCTGAAGTAGGCCGGATGGTTAGCTTTATAACTGACTCAAATTGGATGAGTGTTTTTGTCTTTATTATTAATATACATCTGGTTACCTACACATTACGCATCTAGGTTGTAAGCAGCAATCATTATTGGTATAACCGTAGTGTCGACACATGTGGCATTAAGACGTGTTTCTAGAAGTTTTTCGTGGTTCTATTTTGACTAATGAATGGAAAATATTATTGACGGTAATATTGAAAATTTCATTTACTTTTACGTTGGATGTGAGTCGTAGTGCACATATTTTATCTCTATTAATCAGTCTTCTGATTTTAATTAATGGAAGGTCATGCGCGAAGGGTTCTGCTCCTGGGTCTTGTTGTGGTAGGAAAAGTAAGATATTTTTAATAACAACTGTGAGCTATCTTTTGTTAAGATTTTGAAAAGTGGTAGAATGCTATTTTATTCCTTAAGTAGAAGTTTGCTAAGGCCTTATAATTATTTCCAATAAGTGATTTTCAGTGATGTTCCATTGAGACTGATAGATATTTTTCCAAACAATATTTTGATATCGGCGATTATTTGTTTATGATTAACTAGCCCGTGTAAAAATATTGGCAATAGTTAACTTTGATCGCCTCCTTGTCTGGTCCTGAAATTCTCTTGTTATTCTCCGATGTGTTTAGGGCTGAAGGTTTTAAGTACTCTGATAAGTAATATTTTTCCCTAGGAATAATATAGGTTGCCATAGATATAATTTTTTGTAAGTCACCATAGGAGTTTTGCAATGTCTTTTATTAGTTGCCATTGCTTTGCCCCCGCAAGGAAAAAATAAAAATGTAGTTCTAATTTCATTTATCTTACTAAATGCAATTATTAATAAATATTCAATTTACAGAGCTGTTAGCTCACAAAGCGCCAGGGCTCATAATATCATTGTGGTCGCAAGCCACACAAAACTGTTCGGCAAGAGCACTCACGCTACACTCCCTTAATTATTAAGAAGAAAATGTAACAGCAAATTAATATGGGATTTTTAAAAAGAACACGTTTTAAAGAGTGGCAAAATTGAAAACCATTAAAAGAAAAAGTAAACAATTATCCATAATCTTATATAATTTAAGGGTGCACACGAGATGGAATGCTACACACGCTACATTAGTTTTCCATAAATAACAAATCTGTTTTCTCATCATCCTCTCCCCTGAGCCGTTCAAAAACACGGTTCTATTATACAGAGATGTTGAGCTAAATCCCAGATATTTTAGGTCGTATTATATTATACTCTATTAGGTAACACAAGTTAGCTTCATATAATCAATCAACCTATTATTTTCGACAAAATTAACCTAGAGCTGGTACACTGCAATCCCTTCGCCGACAGAAATTATTACGTGGTTTGGTTATAAAAAGATCCAAGTTTACGACGTAGCCAAGACGTACAAGTTGTTCGTCCTAAGTAATTGCCAAAAGTTGACTGAGAAATATAAGATAAGTTAAAAGACTAAGCATTGCTATGTTCTTTTCAAACAAAAAGAACCGGTAAAATGACCGATAGACTTCCCAAGATATCTCTGAAGTTCTATCATGCATACGAATGGCGAGAAAGACCCAGGTATGGCTCTACAACAATTTGTATGACCACTGGTTCCTTGACTTGTGGCCGTCCTTCAGGTTTGACTGCAGTCCCCTCGACTACCATGTGTGGAGCGTGGTCAAAACGAAGATCAGTGAGACGCATCACCAAGGACAGCTTAAGGGTCTTCATCATAGATGTAATTACATAAACGGATAAGGAGAAAGTCGTATTTGCCTACAGCAGGTTTAAGTCCTCGCTCAGAAGGTCGTGGCTGCTGTTAGGGGCTACATTGAATTATATAAATCTCAATACCATTTATTTTAATTGTGCTAAGTTTTATGTAAATAAATTATTTTAGTGTTATTTTTATTGCTTAATTATTTTCCGAATTTATCTGTACGATCCTGCGTTATACTAATATCTTGATTTAACTTTGTCTGTAAAAAGAAAAAAGCATTTAGAGTTTATACAATTTTTGTTTAATAAAACTTTGAAAGATTTCTACAATACAAAAAATGTTTTAGTAGCTACATAAATTTAAAAATTTCCTACAATAAGAATTTTTTTTTAGTATTGGTGCCGTTGCCCATATGTATTTATTCATCTTCTCAAAAGAAGCCTTCAAATTACAAAACTTATAAAACATTGGGTAAACAAACTCCTGAAAAACTAAACTGTAGTAATAAACCATGCAGTTTAATTACTCTTTTAAGAAGAAAACGTTTTGGTACCACGTGTCCAATAAGTATATGTCAGCTAGAAAAAACTATTACAAAAAAGAAAACTATAAAAGTTATTCAGACTTCTCCCAAAATCAAATTGATAGTTTTTGCAATTTTCTATTTGATAAATAATTTGATGGTATACAACGTCCTTGATGAAACTCCATAAGAATAATCACAAAAGTTTAAATCAGCAGAATACGGTGGTCAATCAATGTCTTTGCCATCCTGCGCTACATTTTAATCATTTGCACTTTGATGAAGACATTTTTGGAGAGATGTCACATCTGTGTACACTTTATCTATATGTAGTTTGATTTCCACCTAAAACAGTTAGTTATTCACTTCAAAATTCGTTAAATTAGCTCTAAATTTTTTATATAACTAGAAACACGCACACATAAACTTAAAAACTTAACAAGAGGTACTTTCTGTTTCTTTAATCACTGGTAACAACTACAAATTATCACAGAGGTTTAATTTTAAGTAAAATTAAAACTAATTCAAGATGCTTCGACGCAGTCCAGGTGAGTTTCGTCGGCAAAAAGAACGTAATGGAGTTAGAGATCCGTCTGGCATTAAAAAACAATTATTTATTTACTTAAGCTTAGAATTAGTTTTAAATAATTATCATACAAATAATCTTACAGTCTAATACAGTCAGTTTGGGAAATAAAACGAAATGCAATTCATTTACGAAATATTATCACACCTTGATTTACTAAGGAGTAAATCTAATCACAATTATTATTGAATATGTCATGGTAATGATTTTCTCGTAGTTAAGAGAGTAATCCCAAAAATAAGGTCTCCTAGTCTTTAGAAATAGAAAAAGTTTATTTCCAATATTTGATACATTATTTTATAGCTCGAATATTTCTCTATTTTTCTACTTAATTTCATTTCGGACGATGCATTTTTGTAGACATTGTGGCAGTTTCTGCATGCCTATATCATATAAGCTCGCCGTCATGTAATTGAGGAACCGTTGGACCGTTTCTTTCACCTCATCATCGCTGAAGCGCATTCCGGCCAAATGTTCTTTCAACTTAGGGAACAAGTGATTAGCAGACGCCAAGTCCGGGCTATAGGGTAAGCGGATGATTATATCCCATTCAAACGGTTGCAGGAGCGTCGGTCGTACGGGTGACGTGGGGCGTTGTCCGTAGAGAAGGCATGCGCCCTTGCTCAACATTCCTCTTCTCCGATTCCTGAATCGCCCGTCTCAGTTTTTTGACAATACCTGTTAGCGTTTATTGTGGTCCCACGAGCCATGAAGTCGATCGACAATAGCCCCTTTCGATTCCCAAAACACAGTTGCCATGACTTTACCAGCAGGCTGTGCCTGTTTGAATTTTTGCGGTTTAAGTGAAGAGAAATACCGCCACTCAAGTGATTCCTGTTTAGTCTCAGGTGTGAAGGTTTCGTCACCCGTGACGTTCCAATCCAAAAAGTTGTCCTTTTCGTTTGTATAGTGTCGAAGAAATTCGTGTAAAGTCAACGCCTTGCCGTAAGCATTTGCGGGACCCGTCTTGCGAACACTTTCCGGTATTTCAACTTTCAGTCAAAGTCCTAAAAATGATGCTTCGAAAAGCCTCAGGAACCAAAATGTCTAGATCATCGAGAGTGATCCTTTGATCTTTAACCATGATTATCTAACTATCTCATTGGGAACTGACGGTCTTTTACTTTTTTCTTTGTCGTGAATTTTCCTTTTGCCACCTTTAAACTCTACACCACTTGCAAACATTTTTGACATCCATCCATCACTCTTTATATACTTCCGTCAATTGACGATAAACCTTAACGCCTTTTGCGTTCAAAAACGAAATAACTGCTTGAACTTTGTAGCTGGTGATAGCGGCAAACGGGAGCTCCATTACGAACGGCTGCCGAGCCAAAGCTGAACGGCCCCGCAGGCTACACAATGGTTTGCTTGGAAGTGTGGCGAACAACCACGCGAAAGGTTTCCTGCGACCCGAGCGGTTTGGAGATCTTATTTTTAGGATAACCCTCATAATATGCATTTACCTCTTATTGTTAGTCTGTGCTTTATGTGGGATCCTAAACGTTTTCCACTGGATTGAAGCCGAATGATTTTGACTGTCGAATCAGTCTGTTGTTTTAATTTTCTTCTTACCAAATTGTGGCAGTGCGTTGTAATGTTTGGCATCATTATATTCTTGTAATAACCATACTTCATTATCGGTTCGAAACCATTCATTGTTTTGAAGGAGATTTACATCATACGTTTTATTTATATTTTCTGCACTATAATTTGAATAAAGTGGTATAATGTTCCAAATATTCATTTACTAAAATAATCCGATGCAGCTTAACAGAGTAATTAATAAAGCGCTGTATCTTCCACGAACAAAGCAAGGCCGCTTCAAAGACCACTAAATTAGTATATATGACATTTCTCTAGCCCTTTCTAAATTTCCCTCTTCGCACGTTATTTTTCCAGATGCTTTTCCCTCAGCAATGATTTTGCTATAACTATGTAATATGGTGGGCGTCAAATCTCGTTTGATTGTTGGAAGCCTCGCTTTAATAATATTTCCGGGAAAGTCTTTTGAAACTTTGCCCAAAGGCAAAGTGTAAAGTTTAGATTATTTTCAAATAATCTTACTGTTGCTTGATCGTCCTTTGTCATAATTACTTGTGGTTTTCCTCGATTTCGAACTATATCCACAAACTTTGTTTGCGGTATCAGAAAACTTGCAAATAATGTGCTGTAGCTGCAAGAGCCGTTTGCGGGCCTTTGTGTGGTGACATAGGAACACCACTTCAAACCTCTTTGCGAAAACAGAATTGTGTATTATAAATTTGCGTAGTACCTCAGAAAATAATAGTTTGTCAAATGTTCTAGTTCAACCAATAAAATACTTAATAAAATAAAATAATTGGCAATTCTAAACTCCCAACAAGGTTTCCATTAACATTTTGTATCACAAAAGCTTAATTATGTAAAGCTGCTCTTATTTTAGGAAGAAAATTTAACATCAATTCTAAAATGATTTTTAGCTAGATTTAATAATATGCAACACCCTGTGTTATTTTAACCAATTCCAAGAATTAATCAGTCGGGCGAATTTGTTTCAGCATCTTCAGACAAAAAGAGGATTGTTTAAGTAACAAATTCAGTCATAAATTGCTTAGCTTTTACACCGATAAAAGTTTTTTCAAAAGCATAACATTCTAGGAACTATATATTACTTTTTGCACTCATTGATAACTGTTATTTAAGTATTACAGCTGCTCAATCACTTGGCAAAAAACCAATCTTAGAAATATCATTTATTATTTTGGCAAAGGCAACAACAATGTCATCATTCAATTATTAAGTCACGATAACGACTTGGACTAATGAATTTTAGCTTGACATTTTTTATTTAAATTATAGATGTATTATAAATGTTATAAGTACCTTATTAGTAATTGTATAATTAAAACCATGCCATTATAAGATGTAACGCAAAACCGTTAAATCTGTAATAGAAATTCATAATATGAAGAATGTTAAAAAACAATTCACACATGTTTTTTAAACAAATTTTATTTACAATGTTCCACAAGTTTGTGTTAGTTGCATATGTCGACGAAACACTAATATGACAGTCTATTTTGATGTAAAGTACTATTTTGGTGTTCAACTATTCATCATATCATAGTGCTTTATTTCAGGTGAGGTATTAACTGCTGTTAATAGAACTCTTCAGATTTGTTTCTCATGATGCGTTACTCCATCTATAAGAAGTTTTTCTTTTTATGGCAAGTTAGAATAAGTGTAGATTTTCTTTTTCCATTTTTCTCTATTTTCCCCAGTTTCCTCCTTTCCTTAATTACGTTGTTCCTTTTCCTCATTTTGGGTCTTCCTTTAGTCGATGTCTAGTTATTTATTTTTTAAATTAATGCTTCTGGTGTACACGCCGGATATTTCAAGTTTTGTTTTTTATTATCTTATATGTATTAGGGTAGTGACGTATAAATAAAAACGCAACCGATGTATGAATATATATATTTTAATGTGCGCGATATCCGTGGGAAACAAGAAAAGTATATCTAACGGTATATCTCGACAACACGAGTAGGCAGAAGTGCACGTTACGACGGCTAACTGCAATCCGACCATTTTTGTCGATCTTAAATCGGCCGAAGATAAGAATCGACACTCAACAACCTTGGTGAATGTAGGAGAGGAAAAATATTTTCTATAATCTTGCCAGGTAAAAGATCGGCCCTAACGCAATTAAAAATATGATCGTTATAGAAATTTTTTATTCCGCTACAGATTATTTATAATATATCCTTGTGGACAATGAGTAAAATTCAAAAACTGTTCGCACTTTATTTTTTCAATTTATTTGTACAATTATAGGAGTTGAACATGTACGTCATTTTTTAACATAATCTCCTTTCTTTTCGATGCTTCTGTATTCCCCCCAGAAACGTTTTCGTTTGCAGCCCAACTAGAAACAACCTAAAACTATACTGTTCAAAAATTCATCTTCTCCATTGTAGTAGCGGTTGAGTAAGCATTAACAGATCTCACCGCGTTTGTACTTATACTCTTGGCATTCACCTCGCACAAGCTTCATGTAAGTTTAACTGGTTGTAGATGATTTGATAGGCAGAACTATGACTAATATACAGGTAACACCCTATATTGTAAACAGATAATCTCCGGTTTGCCTGTATCATTTCTTAAACTTGCTGAATATTTTCATCTGTGCTGGAGGTTGACGGGTGTCTTGCGCCTACTTCCCACATCTCTCTTGGCTGACCACTTTTAAAGCTCTCAATTGACTTCTGCTTGGTAGAACATCGTCTCCGTATTGTGCTATATGCTTCCGATAAATCTCAGCCCCTGGCATACCTTCGGACCAAAGAAATCGAATTAGTGCTTTTTGTTCCTTTTTAGTACACACTTGCCTACACCTAAAACAAAAAAAAACATTGTCAAGGTTAAATTTCAATAACGTGGTTACAGTAGTATCAACTCTCAGAATGCATGCATAGAAGACAAAATGACAAACTTAAAGATATGTTATGGTAAAAGTGTCGATAATTTTTTACTTTCTATGTATAAAGTAACGTGTAAGCAATCGTCCAGCAGCTTATGCCTTTTTATAATACCATCCTAATTTTAGAATTATTTTTGCTTTCTTGCAACTACATTTTTTTGTTGGGGCGCGCTATTAGCAATGCAGCCTCCATGGGCTTATTGTGTCTATTAATATACATCTTAAATACTACGACGTCACATATATTTATGTTTTCAGCAAGGCTCAAATTCGCCCGCATGCTTGATTCCCGAACAGAGAAGTATTGCCTTACAATTAAGCTCAATTTTAACTTAAATCTACAACAGCACAACTCATAAAAGAAGTGGCTTTTGAACTCGTTCGGTTTAAAGATTAAGCTCTCAAATCACCCACTTACCATAGAGCCGAAAATATATAGATTACTATAAAAAGTAGTAACAAAAAGGTAAACAAATAAGTCTGAGTTTTGTTAGACACCTAAACAAGCTGGGTTTCGCAAAAATTACACAACTGTAGATTGCTTTCAAACACTTAAGTCACAATAAAAAAATATGACCTACCTATGTATTTGAGCTTTTATAGATTATAAAAAAATAATATTGTAGAGCACTCGGTAATAATGGAAGCTTTTCAGATCGAAAGGATAATTTTTATATACTCCGTGCTAATTCAAGATAATTACGAGAAAACTACATTTATTGTTCAATTAAAGAAAAAGAACAAATAAAAGCGGAAAGGGAATAAAAATGGAAGTAATATGTTTCTGCGGTGCTGCAATACGTCATGAAAAGTGCAAAATAGAAATAAACTTAAATGGAAAACTATAAATGATGTAAAATTTGCTTTTTACAAATAACTACAAGAAATAATAAAAGAACTAAATAAATTAATTAAACAGTAGGATTAAGAATAAATATAAATATAACAAGATAATGCCCGATGAAATTGAAGAAGGTTAAAAAATAATATTAATAAACAGGGAATCAATAGAATATGTAGATATCAAAAAGAAAGTTTGATCGAACAGCGGAGCTAAAAAAAGAGTAAAACAAAGATATAGTGCTTTCCAAGTTTCCAAAACGACAACAAATACTAGTAATTATATCATAGTATGGTACAGAAATTTAACAACTAACAAGTACTAGTAATCTAAATTTTTCAGAGAGAGTTGGAACAAACAATACTAAATATATTTTTATACAAAAAAAATAAATATATTGATAAAGCAGACTAACATTGAAGAACTTCTGGTTAAAATAGTAAAACAGAGGAAACTGGACATCACACATATCTAGATAGAACAAAGAAAATAGACAAAAAGATAAAATAAAGACAATCATAGAAAGATGCAAGAAAAAAAGGGCGACGAAACGTGACATGAAATGATGACGTCAAATGTATTATTTAAAATATAAAAACAGCGATTTGGTAAAATTTTTAGTCCTATAGTGGCAACAAAAAAAATTTTCTTTATTAATTCACTAGTGTATATTTATGTTATACACTTAGATAATTTCTGTTCTATAGGAAAATAATTACAATAAATTAAAATTTCTTATAAATTTTCGTAGACATTACTGCATTGTATAAAATTGCCTATTAAATAAACGGAATAAATATCACAAATAAAACAGTAATTAATGTATAGATTTACAAAATTATTTTTACAATTCTCCGAGACAAACAACAGTACTAAACATTTTGCATTGTAGATTAGTAAAACGCACTTACTCTAAAAATATTGATAATACATTGAATAATAAACCTGCAAAGCTTGCAACGCATAGCAAAGTAGCGAAGGAGTCTCCCAAATTTGAGAACCCTTTGACCAATCAGTTTCAAAATCACTAGCAAACAAGCCTTTTTGGTCACCTGTCGATTGGTGAAAACAGAATTTGGAAATTCCCAGCCGTTCTCGAGTTTTTGCTCGGACGGACGGACGGACGGACAGACGGACGGACAACATGAAGTTAGTAAGTAACTCCGCTTCGCTTCGCCACTTAATAAATAGCAGAAAGAACTGTTTTTTACTTTCCTTATCCTATAATAAGGAAAGTAATGTAATCGTTGGAAATTTGACCTACCCAGTTTTCACATTTCTGGACGAAATACAGCCTCAGGACACCAAAAAAGTTGATTTGAGCCATTGGTTCGTGTGTGTGTGTGGGTGTGTCTGTCGGTCTGTCAGTAAACAGGATATCTCGAGAACCGTAAGAGCTAGAGACTTGAAATTTGGTAAGTTACTTGTAGGTAGGGGACGCAGTGCGAAACTTTTGGTAAAAATCGGCCGAGTCGTTTGTTCGCAAGGTCGCAAAATCGGTCGCAAAGCGGTCGCGAATCTAAACGGTTGAAGATACATAAAATTTATGAGAATAAAAATGATTTCTTATCATGAGATAAACATGAATTTAAAATAAAAGTTGGTAAAACAGGAACTCGAAAAAAATTGAAGCTCAGGATTTTTAATATACCGGGTATTCATAAAATGTTTCGGTAAATTTATATTACCGAATAGATCAGACCGAGACGAACAAAAAATTACCATGAAATTTTTTGATCCGAGGTCAAATAAATAAGTTATAGCCGATTAAAAATTAATTAAACGGACCAATCACAGCGCGCTCGGAGAGCTTCTTGGCCGACTGCGGGAGGACGGGGGAGCACGCAGGCAATAATGGGGAAGGCTGTGCGACCGAGCTCGCACGGTTACCTTCAGTGACGTAGCAAAATTTTAAGTACGAGTTAATTATTGTCTTGTACTGTTTATTTTAATCAGCTTTCGAGTGTTGGACTCGCGCCTCGTCCTTTTTTAAAATAACAAGTTCCGGGACGAGAGCAGCGCAGGACCGAGAAGATGGACCGGTACAATATATAATAATAGGATAAGGAAAGTCGTGTGGTGTTCATACCAGATTTTTTATTCTATTCTCAATATCGGTTGAGGTATTACTTGTCATGCATATTACTCGGTCAAATTGTAGTGTGTAACAGGGCGGTGTGTAACGTAGCTACGTCGGTGCATGACAAGCAGCTGTTTCTAACCGCAGAAAACGTGCTTCCAATTGAAATCCATAGAAAAATGAAAGACGTGTACGGTGATGATTGTATCGACATCAATAATGTGCGACGTTAGGTTGTTCGTGCTCGTAATGAAGAAAACGGTAGTGCTAACCTCAACGTCTGTAACAGAGCTCGGAGTGGACGACTGAGTACGGAAACCGACGAGACTCATTGGAATCGGATTGACGAATTCATCAGAAAAAATCGTCGGATAACACAGATACAGCTCTCGGGTAAGTGGCATATCACGAGAGCGTGTACAGGTCATGATTGCAGAACTGCGGTACAGAAACCTGTGTACACGGTAGGTACCTAGAATGCTCACTCCTGCCATAAAACAGAGGAGATTAGACATCTGTCAACAATTAATTTTGAATTTTGAGCGTAAGGGTAATGGGTTCCTTAACAACAGTGTGACAGGTGATGAAAGCTAGGTTCACGATTTTGAGCCCAAAAACAAAAGAGCATTAATAGAGTTCCGCCACAAAGGATCACTGATGCCAAAAAGTTCAAGCCCATGTCATCCGCAGGCAGAGTCATGCTCACAGTGTTCTGGGATGTTGAAGGTGTGGTGCATTTGGAATTCATGCCTAAAAGCACCACCATAAACTCTACAAGGTACTGCGAGACCCTCAGAAAACTTAAAGCACAAAATCGAAGAGTTCATCCACACATAGAGCACCTTCTCCTTCAGCATAACAATGACAAACCGCACACGAGCGCTGCGTCATCTGCAACAATCCGACGCCTTGGGTTCACTGTCATCGATCATCCTCCATACAGTCCCGACTTAACCCCATCCGATTTTCATCTGTTTCCAAATTAAAAAACACCTTCCAGGAGATAACTTTGATAGTGATGAAGCGGTGCAAGCAGAGGTGAGGTTGTGACTCCATCAACAAAGTCAAATATTCTACAGTGACGGTATCAATAAACTGGTGACTATGTTGAGAAATAATTATGTGGACATGATAAAAAGGCCTAGAATGTTAATAAAGTTTGTTTTATTTAAAAAGCTTTAAGAGTTTTCACATAAAAAATTTGAAGGCATTACTTTTCAGCGCGTCTTTGTAGTATATACTTCTATACTTGAGATTGCGTGTCCATCAATAGACACTTAATGTAATATTTTTGTTTTGTTTTAGGTTATATTAAGAAAATTAAAAAAAAAGGAAATTTGAAATCATTTACAAACTACAGTAGTCAAAAGTAAGCTAATCGCAAAGTGAGAGATGAATCTCAAAAAAAACTAACTAAAAGTAAATAAAATTAAACCATGAAAACAACATAGAGTCGACTACGATGACTTGATTAGTCGAATCAGTTAGATATTAGTAAATTTTAAACATGCTGATGCACGTGAAAAGAACGTTTGCATTAACAAAAGTAATGGACCGCTTTAATATCGAATCTTTATAAACTATATCATTATGGCATAAAAGTTTTAAGCTTGGCCTGGATGGTTTATACATTTACTAATTTAAAACCTACACAGCTTGCTTTTGCCCACAAAATAATGAAATAGCTATTGAAATATAGAACAACATATGCAGGCAACCAATACAGTATAAACAAAAAACTATATATATGCTCTAATTAAAACTAAACTTTTTTTCCCTTTTATTTGTATAATCAGTCTCGGTGGAGACTATAAATGATGTGTGCTTAATCTAAGACTATTCTAGGAATAACATGTCATGTAGAGTAATGTCCCAGTGGACATCCTTTGTAGTATTTTAGAGATATGGCAATTTAGTTCTAGGCAAGTGACTAAAATCTGGTGGGAAGATCAGAAGGTTTGAATCGTTTAAGTCGTCTTGGCTCGTCTTCTTGCAACAGGTTGTTTGCTAGCTCATTGGGATGAAGGGGCAGCTTCTTTCTATAATTAGTGCTGAATCGAGTGATTTTTTCACGAACTGTAGGCAGTTTTAAGTCAGCATGGAGTAAGGCATTAGGCACGTACCATGGGGCGTTTACAATAGATCTAAGGACTTTCTTTGGAAGCGCTGGAGAATCTCTATATTTGAGGTGCAGGCGGAGCCCCAAATAGGGATCCCGTATGCCCAAATGGGTTTTAGGATAATTTTGTACAATAAGAGTTTATTTTCGATGGATAAGTTCGATTTCCTTCTAAGCATCCAGTACATTTGGTGAAATTTAGAACCCAGTTGTTTTCTCTTAGTTAAAATGTGAGTACGCCAAGTTAATCTTCGATCTAAATGTAATCCGAGGTATTTGACTACATCATTTTGGGGTATTGGAGTTCCATTGTAACTGCAGGGCAGGTTTTCTTGCGAAGGGTGAAGGTGATATTAGTAGATTTAGTTGCATTAGCTTCCATTCTCCATTTTTTTAGCCAGTTTTCAAATAGATTCAGATGGCTTTGCAGATTTTTAGATGCAAAAATAGGGTCCTGATGTGATGCTAAAAGAGTCGTGTCATCTGCATATGTAGCCATGATTGTATAATTTGTTTGAGGTAGGTCTGCTGTGTACAGTGAGTAAAGTGTGGGTCCTAAGATACTTCCTTGAGGAACTCCGGATTGCACAGAATAGAGATTTGTGTAGGCTTCTTGATACATTGCTTGAAATGTTCTGTCGAAAAGGTAGGATGCTTGGAGTGAGTAGAACGGATGTGGGAGCAAGAGTTTAAGTTTGTATTTCAGTCCGAGGTGCCAAATTTTATCAAATGCCTGGCTTATATCAACAAAGGCTGCCGAGCAGTACCGGAGGTCTTCCATATCAGTACGGATTTGCCTAGTTATTCGATGGACTTGTTCCGTAATTCCGTGTTGTGCTCTAAAACCAAACTGAACTTGGAAGTACTCAAGTCTGAGCATTAAATATTTGTATCAATACTTTAATATATTTTTCGGATAGCTTTTTAATAATTTCACCAGTAATGAGATCATACTTGGGTGTCTTTTTAGTGCTAACCTCGTGGTGTATGATTGCTTCAGCCTCACTATATGAAACTTTAGGAACAGGCAGAGGCAACTGAAAGGGAGCATCGAACTGGTTCAGTAACTCTTTTTCTTCAGCAGCAGTTAACTGAGATGGATATGGTTGAAAAACTGAGGCAAGGTGTTCGGCAAAAACAGTGGCCTTTTCCTGATCCGTTCTTGCCCATGTGTTATGATTGGTTCGTATTGGAGGTAGAAGATGTTGTTGGTACTTTAGTTTACGAGTGAGTCGCCACAAAGAGCAATCGATTGCGTTTGTGGGTGTTAGTTGTTTAAGATAATTTTGTATGGAATCATTGCGTATCCTACACAGTAGTTTTTGTAGGTTTTTGCTAGGGTATAATACCGTCGTCTATCTGCCGGGGCTCTCGTAAACTGCCATCGTTTACGAGCTTTTCGTTTCTCGAAGATTTTTTGCCGTAATAGTACCGGGGGTTCTTCTCGAATTCGTTCTTCGTTTATGTCTGGGGTCGCTTGCCACGCTGCACTTTGTATCGCTCGTGTGATGTCTGCCACAGCATTTGCTATGTCGAGGTGAGTTTTCAAAGGCAGTTCAAGAGTTATTTGTTCGTCCAGTTTTTCTTTGAAATAATCCCAGTCGGTCCGTTTGCTACAAAGAGATGGTTTCTTCAGTTTGCCCAATATTTGTGTATTCATGTTTACTAGGACTGGAGTGTGGTCCGACGTTAAATCTAAGCAAGACTTGACTTCAAATTTTTTGGAGTTAAGACCTTTGATTAGGCATAAGTCGACATGATCGGGTAACTTAAGGGGGTCGGATGGCCAGTATGTTGGCTGAAATGTTGATAGATAAGTCATATTATAAGCGGACATAACTTTGAATAGTTCTCGCCCTTTGGTAGTTGTGAGCCTGGATCCCCATATTTTGTTTTTCGCATTAAAGTCTCCTCCGACCAGAAATCGATTTCCCAAGGTGCGAAAATATTCAAGGTAATGCTCATATTTGATGTTATGCCTTGGAGGGCAATATATAGCAGAGATTGTTAGTTCTCCTAGGGTATCCAGTAGACCGATGTTGGTGGCTTGGATATTGTTGCGTCTGTATTCAGCTCGTTCGTAGTGTTTTAGATTTTTCCCGATTATAACTGCTGACCCTCCATGTGCCGTTTCATCTGAGTAGTTTGTTTTATATATGTTATAATTTGGTGTTTTTATGTGACTTCTATTGGTAAAGTGAGTTTCAGAGATGAGCAGAATGTCTAAGTTATTGGTTTGCGTAAATAATTTGATTTCCTGTGTATGTTGGGACAGGCCATTGACATTCCAGAGTGCTATTTTTAACTGTTGTTCCATTATTTGTTTTTATTAGCAATCATTGACATGAGATTTATAAGTGTACTCATTTGATCCATGAGGGTTTTCATCATTTGCTTTAAATCGTCTATTTCATTTTTTGGTGATGGTACTTCTGGCTGATTTTGTGGAGTTCTGATATGTTCTTGAGTATTCCCGGTTAAACAGTTCTCTGCTCAATATGGCGTGGTCGTAGTGGTGGGTACAATTTTTGTTAAATTTGTTTGTGAACTATACAACCTCTATAGTTTGCCGGGTGGTTTTCATTGCAATTTACGCACTTGACATTGTTATCTTTAACCTTTCTAAAACAATCGCTAATTAAGAGGTTTGAAGCACATTTAACACAACGTGGTTTATTTTGACAATAATTTTTTGTATGTCCAAATTTTTGACAACGCAGACATTGTGGAATTTCACGTTTGGCATGCGGTGCTTCAAACTGAACTTTGGTGTTCAGTAGCAAATCTATTATGTAAATGTCCTTGTTATTATCTTTAGGTACTAGGTCTAAGAAATGCAGTGGTAATGAAATTTTTGATCCTCTTTGCTTCACATTCCAAACGTTTGTTATTTCGTGTCCTTTCTCTTGCAAACTTGTTTTAATGTCTTGTACTTTAGTGGTTGGGTGCAAATTCTTCAGTACTACACGAAAGGTTCTTTCTTGTATAGGCTTATATGTGTGAAATTCGGTGTTTTTAGCTGCAAGTGCTTTTACTAGCACAGTATATATCGCACTTTCAGAGGGCTGTAGCTTAACTTGATTATTATATAGTGTCTTTAACGTGTATTTATTTTTAGCCAGTTCATTGAGTAAGGTAATTAATGGCTGAATATTTTCAACGCTCGAGATGAAGATCGGTGGTGGTTTTGGTTCAGTGATTTGTGCAGTTTGATCCATGTTTTCATCTGCAAACGGGGCAAATCTATTACTAAGACCGAGCCAATAATCCTTCTTTGAAGAAGTAGCATCTTGATCCTCATGAGATTTACTTCGTTTTTTGGTGGGAAATTGCCACGAGTCTGTGGTATTTTGTGAGTGAGAAAACTGTGCAGTTTGCGGGTGCATTATATTGAGGTTTGGAAAATTGTTGTTTATTGGTTGAATGCTGGATAAGATTGTATTTTGTGCCGGTACTTGTATGGGAAGTGGTTGAGAAAAGGAAGAATTTGTTGGCATTTGTGTATTTGAAATGGGTGGAAGTGGGTGTCCATGAGGGTCTAAAATTGTATGTGGAGGTGCATATTGCACGTAGTTCGATGGCTGATACATTGTTAAGTAAATATAATTTACTTGATGCTTGTATGTTGTTTGGAAATTATTTTGTGTAACTTTAAGTTATAAACACGATATGCTATAGATAAATGGCTTTTAAAATAAATTTGTGGAGTTGACCTTACTATTTATCTGTTGCACTTATTTATCTCAAAGAGCAGCCCATACACGACTTTACTCGTTGAAATTCAAGCGTGGAATTAATAGTAAATAAATTTGTAGGTTTTATTCAGGCTTATCTTCAAATAGCAAAAATTAAATTATTAATAAATAAATTCGCCTGACCTTAAGCGAGCCTGCGGCTCCGCTGCTGCGATATCACAGGTATAGCTCGGCACGCACGTCTGCTCTGCTTGAAGGCACTAAAGCGAATCAAAACTAAACTTAGAATGGAGAAACAGAAACATGTCTGTAACAAAACATTACCACGAGAAAAAAGATGTTATAAAAGCGGCTATAATTTTGTATTGCAATAAAGAAAATTCTATATTGATCTGCCAAACGTAACTATATGTGTTTATAATTAACATTGCAACTCCTGCAGTTATGAACCGATTTCAAAGGTCAATACCTCATTCGAACCGGTTTGTTGCCAAACCTCGCATAAAGGATTTAGAGTTTCGAATAGGTTGACCTGTTGTAGGTCAAAACATAAATTATCATAAAGTAGTTAGACAGTTTGCGCCACCTATCGGTGTTTCATGCACTACGTGCCCAATTATTGCCATTGGTAGGCGCATGCGGCACAACTTTGATTTATGTGAAACCGAATATTAGATATGGCTGGTAAAACGATTATTGGCTCATTTTTTCTTCAATTATTGACGAAACTTTGAACCAAATATTTTGTTTGGGTAACCTTTCACTAGTAGGTTAGAAAAAATATATATATTTGTTTTTAATTTTGTGTTAATGCTCTTAGATCTTGCAACACACCAAATTCTTAACACAATCAAACTTACTTCTGGGTTATAAAATAAATATCTAAAGAAAAATCAGTGTTTATCATAGCTATCAACGGGAACCCGCATTGTTAAGTAATTATACTTGCGACGATCCGAAAGTCACACAATGTCCTCCGTGAATTATTTTCAACGGTCCTTTTATGATACATAAAGATTGTGTTGTGTCACGTCTACATATAACACGTAGATTAATCAAAAAATAAATGGGAATTTCTTTATTACGCATGCTGAGATGAACAGAGAAGAACGTGGCTTCTGAATGTTATAGGTAGGAGTATCTAAAGAGGATTGCCCTTATAGAGTACCACGTACTATCGTTTATTTGGTCAGTATGACGATTTTAAAATAAGATTACACTCGTCCGTTATAAAATGGATAATTATCAAATTTCTCACAACCGAAATTTTGAGAAAACTTAAGGCATAGTTAGGAGACAACATAATTAAAAACCTTAAGTGTAGACATGATATAAACAATTTTTTAAAGGGTAAGAAGCCGTCTCTCGTCTGAGGATCAGCGTGACTGAGAAGAACATATGCATTTTGCCGCCTACTCGAAGATGACCAACAAAAAAGAATTCGTATATCGTCAGAAAAGCTTCGAATTTCTAATCTGAAACGATGTCCTACTTTACAACAACGCCCAGCCGCACGTAGATGTCCAAACTCAACAAAAATTGAGTACTAGGAAGAGGGCATTCAATCCAAATTTACTGTTCTGCTATCATCATTTGTTCGGACCGGTCAAAGAAGCACTTGAAGGGCATAGATTTGGCGATAATTTTCTGTGGACAATTGACTGATGTCGCCTTCTTTTTACGGTAGTTATATTTAAGAAGAAAACTTCTCTTCCATTGGAAAAATATGTTTCTAATTTAAGAAACTATATAGAAGAACAACTGTTTATATTTTTATCGTACCTCAATAGATTAAATTAAATAATTCCAGCTTACGTTTGATTCAGCAAATATTTTTAGACTTCACATACCTTGAATATTGTCCAAATAAACAAAACTGCGCAATCAGCAAATAAATCATTATCTTTAAAGTACAATGCGGAGGTCCCCGGTCCCCGGGCCCCGGCCGTGTGAGAAACTTTGATTGCCAGAGTAACGCGTTCAGGACCACGCGGAAATACACAAACGATCGTTGCTATATATTTCGTAATGTCAACATAACGGCAACGCCCATTACGCCGATGCACCAGAGTGAGACGGAATTCGTGACTGGCACAATCGTTGGAGGGCAGCAATAGTAACGATTGCTACAGAAAGTTCGTAACACTTGCATTCTCTATAGTAGCCGAGCGTAGCTGGCTGGATTTTATAGTTCCTTACATATAACTATAATAGATCATTTAAAGCTTTGCTAGTAATTTAATGTTTCTGCTTATGATTAAAAATATAAAAAAGGAAGTTAGTGCAAATTGATTCTGATTTTTAAGTTCACATGTTAGTTACATTTTAATAACAGGAGCAAAGTCCACAAAACCACGGTTTGTTTTTCTCTTTAAATTTATTTTGATGTATTCTATAAAATATTTACTATTATTACTTGAAATTAATCACTATAATTGTACACATACATTATTGTAATGTTATAATTTTATACTTTAGGATTTTATGGAATCACAGTGTGGCAGTTCTTTATAAAAAAAGTAAAATACATCAAATAGTCAAACAAAAACTAATAAATAAATATAAAAACCAAGACCGCTGACCTACAATGTGTTTATGTCAAAATGTCAAAATTCTCTCACCATAATTCTGTGGTAAGTTAAGAATTATTTTATTATTTATTTATGTTTGCCAGAGTAATAACTATTAATATTATAAATTAAACTTTTTCAAATTAAATTAAATAATATTCTTAAGTTAATTTAAAAATAACTCCCTTATATCTTTTATTTGAGAAAACGTTCGATTACATTTTAATATCAACAAACATGTTTTTGAATTTGAAATTTCTAAATGGGTTACTAAACAAATATGCACATGAAGATAAATTACAAAACCAATATTACGTTTAGGATTAACTATAGTTATCACTACATTAACAAATCAAACAAATAAAAATAAAAGCGCTATTAACTTAATGTTAACGTAAAGATAGTATATATCATAATGACAAACAAAATTGAAATGCTAAATGTGCCAAGAAATACAGCTTCGCTCCGAGGTTTAAAATAATAGTGTAAACTACAAAAAACCAAAGAATACATCAGTATGAAAGTGTTTACATAAGAACGAAAAAGAACTAAGTTTTGTCGACTTAACAAACTTTAGTCCTTAGTTAAATTTTTTAATAAATAATGCAATAAATATTCTCCAGGAGCGTATTACGAAATCATGTATCAACGCTAGAGGTTGAGGTCACAACAAGAGCGTTCTCGTTGCGATCCTGTCAGGTTGGATCTGCAAGTTCCAAATCATGCTACTAGCCTACAAAATACTAAAAATAAAATCAATCTAAATCAAGAAATGTCAGGAAATAAAAGGTCCTTCTCAGGACCATCCCTGACAGTCATATCCTTAAAATCTAGAAAAACTATCTACAACAAAACAAGATTTAGTAGCGCACATATGCAGGAATACAAAAATACAATCTCCTCTGTCCCTAAGAGACGCACAGAAGAATAACTCAAAATAGACCTAAAATCGCAGATATTTTGCTTATTGACATAAATGTGCTTCATCACTCACCATCAGAAACAATCATTCTTTTACAAAACAGTTTGCGTTAGATAAAATCGCCTTAAAGCAGCTTTTGAACAATTTTAATTTTGTAAATGTAGAATTTCAACTCTCAACTTTATCCAAGTTGTTAGAAAAATAATGAACAGGCGCCTACTTCAAAACCTACACTTGCTTAACATACTCCCTCCATTCCAATTTGGATTTAGATCCAAACACTCAACGACCCATCAGCTACAACGAATTGTGGAATACATAGAAAAAGGCTACGAAAATAAAGGTTATACTACAGCAGCATTCCTGTATATAGCTAAGGCGTTCGACAGGGTCTGGATAGAAGGTCTACTTTAGAAACTACAGCGCCTCCACATACCAGATTACTTGATACATATTATTCGATCATTTCTCACACACCATACCTTCTCCGTTAGAATCAATTCCACATACTCAACAGTTAGACCTATCAATGCAGGCGTCCCACAGGGATCCATATTGGGCCCAACACTATTTAATATCTACGTCCATGATATACCTCAAATAGACAAAGCAGCCATTGCTATGTACGCAGATGATACTGCGCTATTTACCCAGAGCAAAGAACTATTAGAAGCATCAAACGAACTACAATCCGGCATAAATACAATATTAAGCTGGATGGGAAAATGGCACATAAACCTTAACTCAACCAAATGTCAAGCCCAAGTGTTTACCTTACGACGCCTTAGAGATATACCTAACATTCAAATAAATAATGAAGAAATTCCATGGAACACGCAAAATAGCCCAGTTAAATATCTAGGGGTATACTTAGACCAACGACTAACCTGGGGTTTCCATATTAACCACAAATTGAATGAAAGCTATACTAGATTACCCCTACTATACCCACTGATAAACAGAAAAAGTTCTCTACACATAGACTGTACAATGCTAATCTATAAGTCAATAATTAGACCAGTGGTAATGTATGCATGCTGTGTATGGGGATCTGCTTCACCGACTCACATCCGCAAAATACAAACACTACAAAATAGGATTCTTCGAATAGCCACAAATTCTCCATGGTATATAAGGAACCGCCAACTACACGCTGAACTAAATATCCCAACCATAGAAGAACACATTAAAAAATTAGCGACAACCTTCTTTAAAAATTTAAACAACTGTGCAGGAGCAGCCCATTACACACTAGAAATGAGACACATACATCAACGCTTGAAACGTAAACTGACGCAAGATCTCCTTTCAACCGATGATAGTAGTGATAATGAAGTGTAGAGTAGTGACAAAACCAAAATAATACAGCAATAAAACTAATCAGTGAATGGGTAAGCCAATAGGCAATCCCTAAGCGACAATAGTGTTACATGTAATCAATAGTTAACAGAACCATGTATAGCACGACGTTGCTGATCTGGTTAAATAAATTTAAAAAAAAACTCTCAGTGTAGAATGGTCTCTAATGAGCGACGAGACAAATGCAAAGCTGGAGTACGACGCCTGGTAGAACGTCAAAAATTCTAAAAAAACCTTTTTATTCCTTCAGCATTTTATGAAGCCCGAGTTGTACGACCAGTTGATTTCTTCTTCATAACTGATACAGTTGTGCGAAACAATACAATCCATTGAAGTATTGCGTTATGATTAGCGATCGCTCTATCACACACAACATTAAACTGTCGACGGAAGAGACGTTGAACAGTAACAAAATAATTGTAATTTCTATATAAAAAAAAACTGCTCAATAGCAAGTTATGGCTGTTACATCTGAATCATACCGATCTCCCTCTTCTCACCTACTACTCATTCCAAAAACGTGAGTTTGCACCACTCCATATAATATATTTTGCATCATATTTTTACACATTTCTGAAGTAACCTCGTCAATTTTATTTTGAATGTTGCCTTCAAGTTGTTTAATTATGCCAGGCTTATTGACGTACATCTTTGCTTTTAAATAGCCTAATAAAAGCAACGCGTGCAGTAGGTGATGTAGTACCATCTTGTTGAAACTAATTATCTTCAGGGACAAATTAACTCAACCGTGCATTTATGTTGGAAACTTATATTTAAAATCGCGATTCTGCGATTGTACTACCACACCTATTTCTGAGGCATTTTGAAGTAGGTACAGAGGAGTTTCGACCAAGAATAAGAGAATGTTGTGGGTACACGGATTTCAGCAGTTCGAGATTAAAACGGAAATCACCCGGTATACCTCGTAGCCTTCGGACACCCGAGAATATCGCAGAAATAAAGCAGGTTGTTATTACATCGCCACAATGTTCCAACTCGTGCCTACTCTGGGCCTGACAATCTTTGACCGAAGCGTGCGGTGAATGATGGTGGTCCAGTTTAAAATTGACTGACATGTTAGCAAATATTGTTGTGCTCAACAGAGATGAAGCTCATTTTCGTTTATCGGGTTGCGTCAATATGCAGAATTTTCGGTATTGGGCTCTACAAAGTCCTGAACAACTCCATGAACGACTCGTTCAGTCAGCTTCAAACTGTTTTGTATAGTGTTGTGGAATTTGGCATCACAAAGCCGTGTTTTTTAAAAAAGCGGGACGTCCAATAAATATCACATCTACTCGCTATTGCGGTGTTACCCAATTTTTTTGGAACCAAGAAGAACAATTTTCTTGAGAAGCTTTGGGACAAATTTTTACGGGCTACCTCATCTCATTGCATGGTGACATCCCATGGCTGGCTAGGTCACCAAACCTGTCCCTTTGTGATTTACTTTTGTGGGGAGCAACACAGATCGCGGACTGTTGAGGAAAGAGTGCGAAACTTTAAGATGAGGGTGCAGAAGTGCGGGCAAACATCATCTTAAAAATTGGTTGAAGACTAAATAACAAGCGTTGTTCTGTGTGTAGTGTTGCAGTTTAGGTTAATGCTTAACCTTTAGTTCCAATTTATTCTTTAGTCTTTCACTTGTAACTACTCATATTTTATCTCCATGTTTTAACTTTCAATTTTCACCTTAAGAATAAAATCTCAATTCTTAGATATTAACTTTTCTAATTGGCAGTTTGTAAATTCCCACAATCCTAAATATTCATCCTCAATCCGTATTCTTTATTACAAAGCCTTTAATGTGCAACTTAATTAATTTTTAGTTTAATGTTACACCTTTATCTTACAACATCACTCCTTAGACATTAGCTCTCATACTTTCAATCCTTAATTTTTCTCAAAGCTTAATATTTAGTCAATAATCATTATTCAATGATCTTCAACGTTATCCCCGTTTGCTAGTTTTTATATACTACTTTTTTCATCCTTTAGCTTTTAATTTTGTATGAGGATATTCATTTTTTGATATTCAATCTCTTATAATTCGAGTTTAATCGTTAGTTCTGAATGTTCGGTACCAAAACTACTTTTTTTAATTATAGTGGGGGCATCCTTGACAGTCTGTAAATAACCAAGAAAAAATTTAATATTAGGTTTATACAGAGAAATGAATATCCTAACCACTTGCACTTGTAGAACCGCCTAAATATATTTTTCAATTAAAAAATTCTATGTTTTTATACTTTAATAGTCTTTAATTTATAATGATATAAACATTTTATTGTTATTGAAACAAAAACATTATATTTATCTTCAGACACTCACATACAATCTTTTGACGTCAATCAAAAATATGACTCGATAATTTTTTGTGATTATTTACGGCAATAATTTTGCACAATTGTTTACCGTGCTACAATAGAAACATATGGAGTCAAATAAAAACACTAAAATGTACCAAAAACGTAGCACGAAATGAAAAAAACGAAAATACTGCTGTATAAACGACATAATTGGAGCCAAAATTTCTGAAATAAGAAATGTACTAAATCGGGTATGTATTTCAGTTCCGCGGTATAATAGGTTATATTATAAACATAGAATACCTATCTAGTTCAATAACACTTATTTATACTGGACTATAAATAACCAACTCCGCAGCAAATTATTCAACAGATAAAGCCAGCCATTATTTCTAATTATCTTACAAGAGCAAATATGTGTTATCTCCCTGCGTTACAGGTTCAAACCGGAATTTGTAGTCGTAGCTTATTTACTGCTAGCTACATGCAATAATTAAATAAATAATTGTGTATTCTAACTTTCAAATCCTAAGAAGAAGCAGATTTAGGTGTTGAATGTTGTTAAAATTCCCCATTACACGAAAGTGTACAATATCAGTCTCTATTAAATAAAATACAAATAAAATTTACAACTGGTAAAACATAATAATGTAATTATTGCTAATGTTATATGTATTATGGCGCTACAGGCCTTGTAGGTCTTTGGCTTGGTGTACGATTTTTTGCCATTCCCTTCTCTGTCTTGCTTTTTCTTTCCATCTTGTGACATTCAGTTGTCTTAGGTCCCTTTCAACTTCGTTCATCTATGTTGACCTTGCTATTTCTCTTCTTCTGGATCTACCTAATTCGTTTTCGAGAACTTTTTTTGGAAGGCATTCTTCAGACATTCTCGTCACATGTCCTATCCATCTCAGTCTCTTGGCTTTTATTTCTCCTATTAGGTCCGGTTCGGCATACAATTCACTTATTTCTCGATTTGTTCTTCTTTCCCATGTGTCTTCTACTTTCTTTCCACCGTAGATTTTTCTCAATACTTTCCTTTCCCACACTCCTAGCCTCTGTTGATTTGCTTTTGACAGTGTCCACACTTCACTCCCGTATAAAACTATTGGTCTTATTATGGTTTTATAAATTCGTACTTTTAACCTTCCCGACACTACTTTACTTTTAAGCGCTTCATTTAGCGCAAACACACACTTGCTTCCAGTCATTATTGTTGCTTCTATCTCATTCGTTACGGTCTGTGTTTTTGTGACAGTTGTTCCTAGATAGGCAAAATTTGCTACATCTTCAAATTTATACGTTTTTTCGCCTGTCCTTATTTCAAACCACTTATTTGTTTCAAAATCGTCGTTACTCCATCTCATGTATTTTGTCTTCCGTTCATTTATCCTCAGACGCATTCTTTGGGCTGCTTTCTCTAAGCTCCTTACCACCTCCTCCAGTTCCGCTCTACTTCTTGTTGGCAGAGCAATGTCGTCTGCAAATGCTACACATTGGTGTCTTTTATGATCTATTAAGCCTGATCGATGTATGCCGCTTTCTCTAATAACCCTTTCTAGTGCTATATTAAATAGAACAGCCGAAAGTGGGCCTCCTTGCCTTAGTCCGATTTTAACTTCGAATCTCCTTGTTAAATCTCCTTCCACTGTTACTCTGTTTTCCGTTTTCGTTAATGTCATTTTCACTAGTCTAATTATTTTCCCTGGTATGCCTGTTTCAGTCAGTGCCTGCCAAAGTTGATTTCGGTTAATGCTGTCATACGCTTGTTGGAAGTCTATAAATAACACGTGTGCTTAATTTATGCTCGTAACTTTCGGCTTGTATTTTCCTTAATATATAGAGTTGGTCTGTTACTGATCTTCTTTTCGGAATCCGCATTGGTACTCTCCCAAGGTTTGTTCTATTCTATTTACTATTCTGCTCTTGATGCATGTAACTAGAATTTTGTAGGCAATGTTTAAAAGTGCTATTCCTCTGTAGTTTTTGCATTCGCTCTTTGCTCCTTTTTTAAATTAGGGCATATTATTGCTTCTGTCCAAGATTTCGGCATTTTTTCTTCCTTCTATATTTGTTCTATTAGGTTGTGTATTATTCGATGTAATTCCTCTCCTCCATATTTTATTATTTCGGCGTGTACCTCATCGCCTCCTGGACTTTTATTGTTTTTCAATTCCCTTATTACAGTTATTATTTCGTCTAGTTTGGGCGGTTTCTCTTCCAAGTTATTCTCTTGATTTACATCTGATAATTCCTGATTGTTCTCTATATCAGTATTGTCTCCTGAACTTTTGTTTAGTAATTCCTCAAAATACTGGGCCCATCTTTCCATTCTACCTTCATGTAATCCTATTAGATTTCCATCCTTATCCCTACAGAAGTTTGTCTTTGTCTGCCATCCTCCTTTAACTCTTTTTATACCTTGATATACATTTCTTATTTCTTTATTTCTAAAGTCCTTTTCTATTTTTTCAATCATTTCTGCTTTGTATTCCCTTTTTTTTCTTCGCCATAGTCTTTTACATTCTTTCCTTAAGTCATTGTACTTCCTTATATCTTCTTCAGATTTAGAAACTAACATACCTAGTCTTGCTTTCGTCCTTTCTGCTAACTTTTCCTGGCATTCTTCATCGTACCATCTTTTCATCTCCTTCCTTGTTTTCTCTTGTAGTTCCTTTGTCGCCTCTATAATTACTTTGTATATTAATCCCCATAGATTTTCTATATTTTGCTCTATATTGATGTTTTCTATTCCTATTTGTATTTTTTCTACATATTTGTTTCTTTTCTTTTCTTGTTGAAGGCTTGTGAATTTATTAATAGGTGTATAAATAAGTTCTCAGCTTTAGATTTTACAGGACGCAAATCACCGTTTACATGTAACGTATTAGTCCGCCCTCTTGCGGTTTTAAAGCAATGACATTTGGTCTTTCGAAACATCATGCGATTTGGCCTTTGATGAGCATAACCTCAATAATCAGCTGTGTTCACGATGGCAATCACAAAAGAGCATATTCGATCTTAAGAAAAACGATGCTGCATCCGGGCCTCTGTAACTTCTTAACTTTTGGATGCACCTATCTCCCTTACTTTCTATCAACACATGATCGATTTTATTTGTATATCTATGGTCCGGTGATAACCATGTTCCCTTATGTATTTCTTTGATGTCGTAATACGTGCTTTTTATTTTCATGTTCCTTCATCTAGCGAAATCAATTAATAATTTCCCATTTTCGTTGGATTGTGTATGTTTGCTAAATTTTCCAATTGTGGGTCTATATACTTCTTCCCTCCCTATTTGGGCGTTTACATCCCCCAATACTAGTTTAAGATCATATTTTGGTATTTTGTTGTACTCCGTTTCTAGCATTTCCTTATCAACTATTTGGGCCGTTTCTGTGTGTGCGTGCACATTTACAAGGGTTATATTTTGGCACCTTCCTTTAAGTCTTAAGATGCAGATTCTATCTGATACTGGTTTAAAGTTTAAAATTGCTTGTTTAAGTTTATTGCTTATTAAAAAACCTGTACCCAGCATTCTATTGTCTCCACCGCTGTTCAGAAATATGAATCTGTCTACCTCCGTTACTTCTTTTGTCATTTGCTTAGTTTCTTGCATTGCTAAGACATCCACTGTTTGTTTTCTTTTATTAACTTTAACAATGCGCATTCTTCGTATGTTCCTCTCACATTCCACGTTGCCATAAACAATTTATGGGTTTTATTATCGCTCTTTACCGTTTTTTCAATTTCGTCTTTGTTTTCTGTTTTTTGTCGGATATTTCCATATTTAGTTGCCATGTTCGTTATAATTACTTCCTGCCCCTTATTCGATGCTGTTAGTTTTTTGTACTTCCTTGTTCATTAGCTTTTATTAATTTCTCTTTTACTGCATCCCAGTTCCATTGTTCTTTGTTCAAGAAAATTTTCTTGTATCCCACCTTTCCTTTAGCTCTTTCCATTTTTGCTATGTTTCTTAGTTGTGCTTGTATTTTTCTTTCTTTTGTAGTTAGGACATCTTCGATATATTTGTTTGTACCTTTTAATGCATTTTTTGCCTTCATTACTTCCATTTTTTTCTCCCAATTTTCAAGTTTGGCTATTACAAAGAGTTGAGAATTTTTTGGACGTATTAATTCTGCTTCTTTTACTTTTGTGTTGACCTTGAGTTCCGCCTTTAGAAATTCTTCTACTCCTTCTTTAATTCGGTTTTCACGCAATGGCACGCCTTTCAGTACTACGTTATTTTTCTTTCCCTTCTTTTCTATACTTTGCAGCTTTTCCTCTAAGTTATTCATTTTTTTCGTAATCTTGCGTTTTCCTTCTTTAATTGTTTAATTTCCTCTACATATACCTGTTGATTTTGTCTTATTCCCTTTACTTCCGTCATTAACTCTCTCATTATTTTTTTAATTTCTTCCATTTCTTTGCCTTTTTGGGTGTTTTTTTATCAGGAGTTCTTATAATCTTTTTGCTACGATTAAAAATTTCTACTTCCGCTGCTCTCTTTCTTTTGGGGTCGTCAGTTGACGATCCTTCGCTGTCATAAATCATTTTAGCTCTGCCACGGGTTTATTTTTATTCCAGCTGTAATTATTTGAAGCGCTTGACCTTTGACAGCCGCGTATCGGAATGCGCTGCTTTGCGTTTTAGTGAAATCGTTGTGTGCTTCAAAATTCGCTTTTATGCCTTAATTTAGAGATTTCGCCTATTCTCTTTATTTCGATTCTAATCTGCTTATTACTCTAACCACTTTTAATTCGCTCGCGTGTTTTCGTGCGATACACCCCAAATTTGTTGAGAAATTATATCGGCACTTCACTCACGCGTGCGTTCGCCTTCTCGTACCGTACCGAACTTTGTTACACAAATAATAAAGAAGACCTGTATCCAGCACTACATGCCATAAAAATAAAATAAAATAGAAATAAAGCAAGAAAACCAGAGAAAAGTTAAGACTTATTTTAAAATTACTTTTTTACAGTTAAACAATTGTATTTTATATACATATTTTTATTTATGATCAACAAATTTCCTTATGAATTCCACATTTTTGTAAACGATGTGCGAGTATAAGCGATGATTAAAAAGTAGAAGGAAGGAAATATCACCAGATGAAAAAGAAGTATTTGCATTAAAATTTTTTCAAAAATTGTTTGATTAAAATATTACTCTAGTATATATAAACAAATATTTTATATTAATTAACATATGGCACATAAAATTTAAGCAATTTACAAGCTGAGTACGAATCTGAAATTAGTGTTCAGTTTCATTAACTTTTCAGATGCTAAAATTCGAATTGTGAAATTGATATTGTTATCTTATCCTACTCCGGATATGACTTAAAATAATATGCGATTCAATAGTAATTAGGCTAATTAGCGATTTCATTAAAATTGACTAATTAGAAAAAACAGTTGTGCATTATGTTCAAGATAATATCTATTTGTTTACAGTAAGAATCGCCGAAAACGGGCTCAGGCCAAAATATCCGATTTTGTAACGTTATTTCTTCTGTTAAAACGAAACGTAACCGACACATTATTTTTAATTTTCATTGCGAGCATGCAACACTGTTCATTATTTATATTTCGTACTAGTAATGTTCTTAATAAGGTTTTTCCTTCAAAGTATCATCACAATATTGTCCTAAGTAACCATCTATCTTCCTTAATAGATTAAAACAATAGCCTCTTTGGTTATTTTAAAATAAAATATAAATGATAACTGATAATTTAAACTCTGATTGTACCTAAGCATTTATTGTGTTTTTCGAAAACAACTCGCAGCTGATTAATTATACCAAATTTTTTATCAGATAGCTTTTAGAAAAGAATACACTTATTTCTACATTTCCTACAATAATAAAAAAGCAACATCAATAAATCAAAAAAATATATATTAATGCAGGAGTAAAACACAAACAGGAACTTATAATAAGCACTGGTATAAGTGATTTGGCAGAAAAATAATGAGTCTGATTATCTTTTAACCACAATCTTCGCTTTCTAGTTGAAGAACCGATTGAAATTATTTTAGAGAAAAATTGAATGAGCAGATAATCCTTGAGATACCTTTAAGAACCAAAATCAACATAGAAAAGGTTGTGGTAGGCATAACAAAAGCGCGACACGGCAAGCAACCCCGGACAGAAATAAAGAAAAAATCAAAGAAGAGTGTCCTATAATAATAAAGCAAACGGCAGAAAAACGGCAAGCTAGAAGAAGATGGCAGATGGTAAGATCCCTGTTGGACATACAAAAGCACAATAAGCTAGAAAAAAAAAACTTAAGCTACTGCATAAGTTAAAAAACAAATCCAAGATTATCTTGCACGCTTAACACCCACTGCAACAGACTATTCCTTATAAAAGGTTACCTGTAAGACCAAACAACGTTACAGTCGAATGCTTCTAATGAACACCAATCAGAATTCTTGAGCAAAAACGAAACATCAAAAGGCCACGACTTTTGCCAAACCTTTTCCACCCTAATTAACGACCGCTAAAGAAGATGAGATAAGTAATCAATGAAACATCCCATTCAAGATAGTTCTGCCAATAAAAAATTCCAATATATATATAGAAGAAAGTGGAGATTTAGAAAAAAACAAGAAACGGCCATGATACAGAAGAGAAGTGATACTGCTCAGCTGTTTTCATTGATAAAATATGACACTTAGGATTAAAATATAAACACAAATGTTTGGTTCCACATCTATTCTACCCTATCCATTCCAGATTACAAAAGAATATCCTAGGGCCGACACTGAACTGATTCTACACAGCAAATCTACTGAACGATGACACCATACGCCGACAATAGAGTGATTTTAATCTCGTATCACGATCCCATTTCCGCAACCAGGATTTTACAAACCCACCTAAACCAGCTTGAACGATGGTTAAGAAAAGGAAAACAAATCGACATATGTTACCTTCAGTTAGAAAAGAAACCTCCTCTAGTGTTACACTAGATGTAGTCAAATATCCAGATTAACCTGACGTTCTTATATCTTTACGAAGAGAAAACAGTTGGGAGTAAAATTTAAACAAATAGAACGAATGCTTGGAAGAAAATAGAAGCTTTCAATAAAGACTAAATTGTTAATTTACAGTTATTTTAAAGCCCATCTGGACACGATATACCCCTTTATGGTACAGCTTATACCTCAAGTATAGAGAATAGTATTTTCCCAACAATAGTAAATGCTCCATGTACATAACAAATGCGATATTACACGCTGATCTAAACATACCGACTATTCGTCGAAGAAATTACAAATATTAGCACAAGTATAAAAATAAATTAACAAACCAACTGGCAACTATGCTATTACAAGAAGGGCAAAAGCCGAGAAGTCTAAATTTATTTTGTTCCTCTGATCTAACAATCCGATTTTAGTGAATAAAATTAACTAATTAGTTATAATAAACAAAATTATATAGACTGTCTATTAGAGTATTACTCTAAATGTTATGAGATTATTAATTTAGTTTTTAGATTAAGTGAACATAAGTTGAACTATTATTTAAAAAAATTAACCATAACATTATACAAATCAAGGTTATCCTATGAAGGTATTTTTTTGTTGTTAATTGTAATTTGTATTAATCTTAAAATATGCACTAAATGAAATAATAAATAACCTAGCAAACATTTCTCGAAATGTAGAAAGTTTGTAAGTTCACCATAATGAAGAAATTATATAAAACAGAAGAGAAAACTGTGCTACTAGACACAATAGGCATATTATCGTTAAAAACACCGCAAAATCGGTATCGACAGTTGCCATAGCATTCAGACCTTCAGTATTGGTATAGGGGAGTTTATTGATCGCTACTTTTGGTTGATGTCTTGATTCAAAACCCAAAGTATTAATTTAATGCAGAGAGAATTTTTTTAATTAAATAAATGATATTAAGTGTGCTATATGGACCTTTTTTCAATAGCTAATTTGAATCTTATTCGGAAAAAAGTTAAACAAACAGTACAACATATGAAGATAAATAGATAAACAGAAAAAAAAATAAATAACGACAAATACAAGGTGGTTTAAATATGACCAATACTGATTTTTTACAAAAAAAAAAATAAAATGCCAAACACTCACTTGCACATGTCAGTCTTTAACGTACTCCCCTCCGAAGTCAACACATTTTCCCAACGTTTTGAAAGCATCCTGATGGCCTTTTCAAAAAAAGCTTTTGGTTGGCGGTGTGTCCACTTCCGATCAGTCTGGATGACGGCGTCGTTGTTTGCAAACTGCATGTTATATAATGCCTGATTTGAGTCTTCCGAACAGGTAAAAAGCACTTAGACTCAAGTCGGGTATGTACAGCGGTTGTGGCAGAAGGTTTAATTTCAATTTCCGGTGAGTTTCCATTATTATTTTGGCAGTGCATTGTCTTGAAAGAAGGCTACCTGCTTTTCACCTATCTTCCCTTGGATTGCATCTTTTCCTTCACGTCTGTTGCCAGAAGGTCTGAGCGATAAGGTGCATTGACTGTGCTGGCGTCTGTTAGAAAGTCTACATGGATAATCTGTTGCCAGTCCTAGAAGAATGTTGTCATCACTTTTCTGCCGAACGGTTCCTCCGCGTTATTTTGAGTTTGAGAACTGGTATGCTACCACTCGCATGATGACTGCTGAGACTCTAGAATGAAGTAGTGCACCCACGTATCATCGGAGGTTACTATAGATTTCGTTTTCAAACTGTTGTAGGAGACGACTGGCCGCTTGCATGTGTACCATTTTATTTACATTCATCAAGGTGCCTCGTGCATTTACGATTTGCGATAGTGTAGGTGGTTTTTTACAATATCTTTTACACTACCAACACTGATGGACAGCATTGCTCCAAGTTCTTTAACAGTGCTGCGCCTATTCTCACGAATAAGCGCGACTGCACGATCAATGTTTGGCTCGGTGACGAATGTTTGCGGTCGGCGATTGTGCGGTTCATTTTCCACGTACCCTCTGCAGCACTTACATCCCTTAAACACGCGAATCCGTGAGAGACACGCCTTTCCATATTGTTGTTGGAATCTGCGGTGACTTTCAGTAGACGAGACGTTTTCTCTAACGAGGAATGTGATCACAATGCGTTGTTCCCCGTTCCGCGGTACCTTCTCTTTTCTGATCACTCTACTAATTTCAATACAAGACTGAACAGATTCTAACCCGAGCAGGAGGGAGGGTGGAGGTTGCGGCTCCATTCTCTCAAAATCGCACAGCTGCTGCGCAATGTGGCTTGTTTACGCACAAATCAGTCTCGGTCATATTTGAACCACCTTGTATAATCGTAGAAAAATGTAACAATTTGATTGGAATGATTACAGAAATAATATATATGTTAGCAATGATAGCAATAAAGATATTAACCTAAAAGTGCAAAAACATAATATTGTTCTTTATATAGAACTTATTTATTACTAAAAATCTTTTGGTACTCCAGAAACATAGACAGTATAATTAGCATTAAAAAATAACAGAACAGATGATCGATATGGGTAATTGTTAAGTATATATAAGTAATAATGCAACAGCCACCTATCACTAACAGGCAATCTAACACAAACCTATTGAAAATGGGAGTATAACAAAAACTAAGTTGTTACAAACACGAACCAAAAATTGTAGGTAGTGACGCCTAAAGTCGCCCCTTCCCTGTAGAATACCTCGCACAAGTACTTCTTTAATCAGTATTACAATGTCGGGGCAAGAAGTACCCTCGTCCGTAGCTCAACGAATTATGAAGATTCTCGGAAAATGTAAAACCGTTCGGAATTTTAAGAAGGCTTAAAGTACATTTGGAGACAATACCCTTAAAAAGATTTAAGTGTACGAGTGACATAAACAATTTTTGAGAGGGCAAAACATAGTTGAAAATAAAAGTCACCGGCATCAATAGAATATCAGTGTGATTGAAGAGAATATTTGCATTGTTCAGCCACTACTTGAGTACTACCTCCGATTAATGATTCTTAAAGTTGCTTCTGTCAACTTTTAGGCGAAATAAAATTTTTATATCGACGGGGACGTTATTTTGCTCTAAGAAACTCAAACTCAACAACAATTTAGCGTTACAATACCCTTCCTACAGTCCGGACTTATCGCCCTGAGATTTACATTTGCTTGAATCGCTAAAGGACTAATTGAAAGACAGCGATTTGAAGACCATATTCCCGTCGAAGCATTAGTGCGATTGAATGGTATTACAACCACCTCTATTTGACGATAGCAAAAAATGTCAATCAGTGTAGTAAAACAAAATTTTAATACTGTCAAATCAAATATGAAAAACTTTAAATGGAAGAGAAAGGCCTAGTGAATGTGTACGCAGCTCAACGTTGGTGTTTTTAAGTGGCGACTTGAGTTTGGAAAACAAGAAACACAGCGAGTGATCACTCATATAGAATATTGAGGCAAAAAAATGTTGAATACTCTGGGTCTGTTTAAAGATATCGTCAAGCGCTACTTTAAAGTCATGAGTAAAGTTTGCAAGAGTTACCGAATGTTAAAATTACGTTTACAGTTGACTCATAATGTGCTACCAGTTAGTTTCTTTGTTATATGACGACTGCGTTTTTAGAGGACTCGTTACATACTAATAAATATACATTTGAATAATATTGACTTTTAAAAGCTGGTTAGATTGAAAGAAATTATTAAATCCGATGATCAAACGTAAACGTTTTAAAAACAATATTATTTTGTATATATGGTGAAACTACCACAGATTCAACATAATCAATTTATAATTGTTAAAATATATTTAAAATAACTTAATCAAATGTGTGCTGCAAAAAAAACACAAAGCAAATATGTAAACTTGGCCGTATCAAATTATGATTCCATCCAACATTTAGCTTCAATTTTCATCTTTAACTTATTACATAAATAAAACGAAAAACTACAGTATTTTTTTGGAAATCGTAATAGCAGGTGGCATTTTTGCAAAATCTATTTAAAAAGAAATATTTAAAAAGCTAACTAATGAAAGAAACAAAAAGATGGACAAACAACAAGAAACACCAGAAGAAAGCTAATGCCGCTTATGACAAACGCTAGATAAAAAGGATCTAAGGCAATTATTATGAAACATAAGCTATTTATAAATGGGGAGAAATAAAAGTTAGAAGATTTAGATGAACATAACAAGGATAAAAATACAAATGAGGAATTGTGACAAAGACATAAAGAAAAATTAGGAGAATAAAAATAAATGAAATATATGGATTAAAATTCTACAACACAGCTCACAAAAGATCAATACCCAAAAAGAGTAAAGTTTGAAAACAAAGCCAAATAGCATATTGTAGAAGAAAATAAGAGTCGAAAGAAGAAAATACTAAAAATGACAGAAATTATATAGTACCGGCAGATGGAGAAAACCTTCAGACGCATCGTAAATACAATTATCCACCAACATCAAAAGCAACAAGAAAAACTTGATCAAAGTCAACAAAATGCTATTAAACTGTACATTACAATAGGTTTAAATAAAATAAGTCTGTGAGAAATATATGATATAAAATGAGACAAAAGTGAGGCATTTGAAAAACAAATAAAAATCCAAAACACAAAAATAGAATACCATGTTACGAACAAAATCAAAATACGCACTTATTGAATGGACAAGAATATCAGGTTAAGTCTAAAACAATTCTTACATTATATTGGTAATAAGTATATATGGAGCAATAAATATAAATAACAAAGCACAGAAGGTAGACTTTTGTATATATTCAATAAATAAATAAAAAGCATAAAACAAATATAAAAATATTAACACGCAACCTAAAATATGGCGAAAAATTAACGAAAACAGATAAACATTTGCAGGTCTTTGCTCCAGAAATAATTTACTTATAGACGGTATCATATTCAAACACAAAACAATGAACTAGGTAACATAGACCTACCAAAAAAGTAGATTGTAAAATGAAATAGATCACCTTACCATAGATTGAAAACAAGAAAAAGTATGTCAAATAAAGTAATGCGGTAATGGAGAGAGTTACCATATGTTAATAGGAATAAGATTAATAATTAGTTAATAAGAAGCGCCATGATACACAAAAGAAAAATGGGAAAACCGTAAAAAGAAGAGAATAAATAAGTAGGGAAAACATAGAAAAATATCAAAAAGCCTATAAAGCACTGTGAAAAAATGCTGGGACATGAAAAAGCTAAACAAAAAATTGAATAGCAAATAAGAAATTCAAGAAAATAAAAGAACAAAAAAAGAGCACAACAAAATATAAAAAATAAGAAATAAAATAGAGGAAAAATGTTAAAGAGAGCAAAACGAGCAGCAAAAATGATATAAATACCTTTATGGTATAAAAGAGAATTACAATAAAAAATAGGAAAGTCAAAAGTAAAGAAATGAAATGGAAAAGCCCTCAAAGAAATGGGGAAATTGAATGAAGTTGAGTTAAATATTTTAAAGAGACTTAAAAACAGCAACATAAAGGACAAATATAAAAAGTAATTGATAAATTAAATAAATTAGGACGCATAGTAGATAAGAAAAAGCAAGAATACACAAAGCGCAAGCAACATAGTGTAATACACTACAGAGAAATTTGAAAAACAAAAATTATATAGTTTAATACAAACATATAGTCCTACCATATGGAAATTCTTTTAGATTTGTTAACACATAATGTAAAAATTCGATACAACAACGTTAATCAAATGATAAAATAGCCACGTTTCTGTCACTCCTGCAACATTGTATGCTATGTATGTAATGATTTATCGCTTCTGATTTCTTTATTACTTGAGTAGATAGATACAGGTTTGATATTAAAATAACGATATTATGTTTTTAAGCATAATAACACTAAAGTCCTGAAATAATCAAGGAAAAGGGTCTGAGTAAATACATATTGTATCTAAAAAGTTCCTTAAATGCACGTGTCTCTCCAGAGAGACTTTGAAAAGTACCATCTACTGTGGTGTACAAGTAATTGTCGAGGTTAACCTGTAGAAGGCAGTCGAACATAGTTCAAGTGAGAGGTAGTGTCACAGTACAATGGAGAAACAAGTGGACATCTAATGCTGCTATAAATTGGGTAAAATGGAGACGGAGACAATGAAATGTTGGAACAAAAACTGCGAGTAGAAGTGTTTGCGACTGATTCAAATGCTTTTGCGATAAGAAAGAAACGGCACATAATGGATCAGTGCGACCAATACTGATACAAGAATAATACATTTTTAAGATTTCTTTAGCATGTGTAACCACTATATAGCATTTCTTTCTTTTTCTTGGTCCGAAAAGTGCTATGAACAGCGCACGTTTTGCGAACGTGGTAGTAATCAGGAAGCTTAAAATAAATGTTTTTTAGTTTTAGCTTCAGTTAATTATACAGTGCATTCATTTCTGGTTAAGTCTTAGTTTTTGAGCTACATCAATAAATATGTTTAAATAATAAACCAAAATTATAAATCACCGCTTCGGAGACTAACATTCTTAGAACCGGAGATAACTTTTTACAACTGTTGATAAATTATTTGAAATTTACACATCCTTAATCACTTTGCAAAAACATTAATTAGCCTTAGAAATAATATTTATTAAATTGAACAATGTTATCGGTTAATTGTTGGGTCACGATAGTAGACTGGGATAATTAATTTACATCAATTTTATTTTTGTTTTAATTACACATCTGTTATTAACTTTTATTTGTTACACTAAAATTAAAAAACTGATGCAATAACAATTGTACGATTAAAACTACACTGTTGTAGCCTATGTTATATTGGGTATCCCAAAATTAACCCAAGACTTGAATTTTACGCCATTGGTGCGGTAAAGTGTTGCCAACGAAAAAAAAACCGGGTGACAGCTAACAGTTGACGGTTATTAAAAATGGAGCACTACACAAAAGAACAACGCGTTTTCATTGTTGAACAATATTTTAAAAATAATGAAAGTGAGGCAGCTATAGTTCGCAATTTTCGTACAAAATATGGTCGGAATAGCGATTTAAATTCATCAACTATGCAGAGTTTAATCAATCACTGACAATAGACACTCTAGCCGCCTTTCGTCGAAGCAGTTCGTGAGAGTGTTGCTGAGAGTCCAGGAACATCAATTCAACACCGTAGTCAAGAATTGGATATTTCTCTACAGCGCATACAAAGTTCAATTGACTCAAGAACTGAAGCCTACTTACCACGCACAGCGAAGAAACTTCGTCGAATGGATTATAGAACAACAAGTGGACGCTGATTTTTCGGACAAAATCATTTTCAGCGATGAGGATCATTTTCATGAGGATCATTTTCATCTTGAGGGCTTCGTTAATCGTCAAAATTGTCGCATTTAGGGTTCAGAAAATCCACGAGTGATTATTGAGCAACAAATGCATCCACAACGTGTCACTGTTTGGTGCGAATTTTGGACTGGAGGCATCATCGGACCATTCTTTTTCAAAAATGCGTTGGTCAGGCAATAACAGTTAATGGTGCTCACTATCGCGAAATTATCATTCAGTTTTTTGCCCCTAAATTGCAAGATATGGATGTAGACGACATGTGGTTTCAACAAAACGGTGCCACATGACATACAGCCTACGAAATAATTCAATTACTGCGTCAGTCATGTAATTTCCCGTTTTGGTGATCAGAATTGACCGCCCAGATCGCGCGATTTAACGCCGTTGGACTTCTTTCTTTGAGGTTTTTTTAAAGTCTAAGGTTTATGTCAACAAGTCCAGGACTACCCACGCCTTGAAGGAGGAAATTAGGCGCTGTATCAACGATACTCAGCCACATTTATGCAAAAGGGTTATGGAAAATTTGATTGTGCCAGCAAAGCCGTGAAGGCCACTTACCCGGTATTCTATTCCATACGTAGTTCTATACTGTATACTTTATGAATCAATAAAAAATTACAATTTTTAATTAAAAACCCGTGTTTTGTATCAAAATTACTTCTTGCGTGAACTTTGGGACAATCTTTAGTACGAATTCGTTCAATTCTTCTGAACGGTAGCATTTAAATAAACCAGTATACTGTGCTTGTAAAGCAATACTCTTTACGTGAGCACATTTCTATGCTTTTCTTGAGTAGTCGTCTTCGGTTAATCTGAAAGTGTTAGTCAAAAGTAGTTTTTTCTTTTCTATTCTTTAGATTCTAGATAACTAACGCTATCACCCCTCCCTTTGAGTTTTTTTTATTATTACTTAGGAAATAAGCGCCAAAAATTTTCCGACAACAAAAGCTAGAGTTGCTTGCTATAATAAAGAAAAACAATATACGATGGTTATCAACGGAGAACCGACATACAAGCCGACCAACCCTCACAAGATTTCTGATGCAATTGACTTTGGTATTACGAAAGGAATAAACGGAAAATACTGTAAAACTGTATTATCATCGGATATTTCTTCTGAACATTCAACTATATTCATAACAATATACACGGAAGTCATACACAAGAGAAGGCAGACAACGTTATTTAGCAAATATACCGATTGGAATAAATTTATCGATTTTGGCATATCTTAAAAATCAAAAAAAAGGGCTAAATGAAGCTCTCGATAAGGTTACAAAAAGCATACAACAAGCAGCCTGAAAAGCAACACTTGGCTATTACACAATAAGAGAAAAAAATGCATAAAAACAAAAGCTTCGCATACTATGATAAGTAACAAGATCAAAAGTCGACAAAAGAAAAGTAAATAATGCAACCCATAATCTTAAGCGAATGGTACTTGACCTCAAAAATTAAAATATACAGGAGTATCTCAATAACTTTACTGCTTCAGAGGCAACTGATTATTCACTCTGGAAGGCCAGCCGATATTTTAAACGCCCACTTCAACCAGTGCCACCATTCAAACGGGAAAAAGGTAAGTGGGCAAAAAATGACAAAGAAAAAGCTTTGGCATTTGCTAAACATCCGGAAAGATTATTTCGCCTATTTGCATCGCGAATAAATCTAACAGTAGAACGCAACTATACGCAAATTCATAGAAGAACGATTTTAAATGGATTTTCCTTCCAAAAACTTTACAGTAAAAAATCTGACTGAAACTAATCCGAAAAAAGCTCCAGGGTGGGATTTAATTACAGAAAAGGCATTACATGAACTCACAGCTTAATGTATAAAAGTAATAAGAGACATATTTAATGCGACTAAAATGTTTTCCCAAAATATGGAAAATACCACAAATAATTATGATTTCAAAGCTAGAAAGAAACTTAAACAACGTATACAGACCCATAAGCTTATTATCTGTACTATCAAAAGGAGACAAAAAGTTGCTGCTAAAATGTCTTAAGTCAATACTGGATCGAATAAATCTAATTCCAAATCATCAGTTTGGATTTTTTGTCACCATAACACAGTAGAACAGATACACAGAATTGTTTGAAAGATAAATAACTCTCTAGAATCCAAAAGGTAGTAATCAGGGATATTTATCGATATTAAACAAGCATTTGACGAAGTTTGGTACAAGGTTTTATACTACAAAAGCAGATGGCTCTTAGATAAGCAACAAGAAAAATTGACATCCTTTTCCCCGGTGTACCTCAGGGTAGTGTTTTGGGACCAGTACATTACTTTTTCTATACAGCTGATATACCTATAACCCATAAAATAAAAAAATAACAATAGTTACTTGAGTTCGTAAAGCTGTGTCATTTTGCACAATGTTGAAAACGGAATACCAAGCGGTGATTAAATTTCTCACTAAAGAAAGATCCAGTGATATTAAATAACGTTTGGATGGTGAATCTTCGCCTTATATTCCACTGTAAAGAAATGGGAAAATAATCGTTTGAGTAAGAAAGTATCGAAGACAAACCGACGATGAAAAAATAGCGTGAGGTGCTATATGATAGGCATTTAGTCTCTTCGGTACCAAGCGATTTATTCTTTATTTCCCAAATGACAATTTTTTTACTCTCATAGTACCAACCGTCAATATTTTGTAAATGTTTTTTTACTACTCTGAGTCCAAATGTCAAAATTTTGACATTTTTAATTTTCCTTTGAAACTCGATAGTTAAAAGGAAATATGTTTTGGTTTTATATTAGTTACATTATTTTCCACATCTAAGAAAAAAATTAATATTCTTTTTAGTTGAAGCTATTTAGAAGACATTTTGAAGCCAATGTCAGAGAACGAGAAGGGAACGAGTGGGAATTCCAGCGATGAGTCCTTACCTGGCCTTAAAGGAGAAAGCGATACACAAAGCTCTGCTATACGGGAGGATGATGAACATCGTTTGAGCAACATGAGAACAATGACCATTATTAAAACAATAACGGCGAAGATAATTCTTCTAACACAGGTGATAAATTGCCAGCCTTTTAAAGATCTTCCAATCTGTCTGCAATTAGCAGGATTGGAAAAAGCGCTATAGCTCCGTCTTCGCAGCTTGTTCCAAGTCATCTCGCTAAAGTGGGATGGGAAAACGGTCTTTCGGCCAAAAACGACATCATTTACTCCCAGTCCTGACACATACCACTCGGACTTTGATCAAAATTCAGCACCCTGAAACTTTTGAAATACTACGGGGATAATGTGATGATGGACGAAATATGCCAAGAAACTAACCGGTATGTCACCCAAAAAAAGATCACCAAGTCAAAAGGACTTCTAAAATGGCGTCTTAAGACGTGGAGAGTTTTGAAATTCATGACCCTATGGAACTGGTGAAACACAGCGATTTGAAAGACTATTAGAGAAAAGCCAATTTATTCCAGATTCCAATCTCCGGAAAAGCCATGGCGAAAAGTAAATGTTAAAGTTACTATCCACAAACTTTCAGTCCATAAAAGGAGGCTTCATTTTTGCCACTCTTTTGCTTCTCCAGCCCAGCTCTTGGGTCCTACTTAGCCAAGAAACGTACGTATTACATTGGCATCTTACAAAAGAAAGGAGCCGGAAAGGTAAAAACATAATGAAAGAGAAACTAAAGAAGAGTAAAGTCGAGCCTTACAATCCCGAGGGATTCTCATCGAACAGTGAGTTAAAATTTAAAAAAAAATTATTTACATTGAGAAATATCGCTTTGTTTTACAGTCCGATAAGCTGAAGAAAGGTGCCTATGATAAAAAGCTTCCTTCTCCATGAGAACTCCAATAACTCCAGGAAAAACCTAACATGATTTTGGTTTACTCACAAATGGGACAATATTATGAAACTTAACCAATCGACCCGAAAAGTCTTTAGTGGTACAAAAAGGTGTTCTTTCATCTCTACGACCACACCATCTACAATAGCTTCAGAGCGTATAAGCAACGCGTTGTGGAAGCACTGGTGAAAAATATTCTTCAAGAATACCCTACTATTCGCAGTACCATTTTACGCCCAAGTCGACTAGTCCAAGAAAATCGACTGTTTGAATGCTCACTTTCCTACCCAAAAAAAGAATGAAAATGAAAAAACGGAATGTGGCCAATCTCACGTTTTTTCAATTCAGATAAACCGTAAACGATCATAGTTTCGTTGCCATAAGTGCAATAAGTAATTATGTGGCTCGGAGAAGTTTTCTGTTTTGAAAACTTTTGACACCTCATCTGTTCTTCCCACTAGCAGCTAAGCACTGCTTTTAGAATAAAAAATTTTATAAAAATTATCCTTAAATTTAAATTTACAATAAAATAATTATAAACATACAGTTTAATATTTATTTTCTTGAATTTGAGAAAAAATCTTGAAAAATGGCTTGGGCTCTTGGTAATTTTAAAAAAATTTGATGTGTTGGGCAATAAAAATTAAATGCTAATATATACTGCATTTGTCCAAATATGTAATTCTTAAATCAATTTTAATTTAAAATTTCCTCTATCCATCTTTTCTATGTGGTTTAGCTATTTCAGGCAAATATCATTTCTAGTCTTTACTTAAGCATAAATACGTAAACGATGACAATGGCGAAGATGACGACGACGATAATTCTTCTGACGAAGGTGATGAATTGTCAACCGTTTAAAGATCTTCCAATCTGTCCTCAATTAGCAGAATTAGAAAAACCGATGCTATAGCTCCGTCTCCACAGCTTTTTCCAGGTCATCCTAGTCATTACGAGCAGCACCCAGACTTTGTCTTTGATCAAAATTCAACACCTCTTGGAACTTTTGAAATGCTATTGGGACAATGCCAAGAAACCAACCGGCATGCTGCCCAAAAAAAGGTCACCAAATCAAGGACACTTTTAAAATCGCTCCTTAAGACGTAAAGAATTTTGGAAATTCATGGCCCTATCGACACTGAGAGGCTATTGGAGAAAAGCCAATTTATTCCAGATTCCAATCTCCGGCAAAACCATGACGAGAAATAGGTGATATTCCGCCAAAGAACATAAATGTCAAAAATAAGACCAAATTACTATCTAAAAATCTCCAAATTGACGCGCAAAGACATCGAATTTACAACCCTCCGCTACATATCAATTTACTTCAAATCAAGCTAGAAGCACTCAATAATCGCCTTGTAAAGCGACGTAAAATAAATATACGATTTGGTACATGTAGGAGTAAGTTATTTTTTAATCACATATTGTCTTCGTTATTATCGCAATCTTATTATCAATAACCTTAGTTGCAAGAGTCAAATCTAGTTTAAAAATAATTCAATTATCCTCAAACTCGAAAACATTTTCTAATTCGCCAAACAAATCAGATAGCAATTCTATCGGGCTTTTCGCGTAAACATCCCGCTGTCGGTCCAAAGGTTGCAGCGCGTGCAAATTTAGCTTTCGAGAGCATCCTCATTACGTTTCATAACCAGCATTTGGAGTAATTACGTTAGTCGCAAGGGAACGCGTAGTACGATAGTTGTATCTTCACACTAATTACGGCGCCTACATATCAGGTTATTACGACTTACGATAGACTAATCTCGAAAAGTACCGGATTCGTTAAAATGTGCCGCCGGGGTCAAAAAGTCCGAGTGGTTTCATAAGGCCGCAATTGGGCCGATTTTAAGACTAGCGTGTTAATTAACTACCAATAAATTGATTAAATGGAGGCTACACCCCCACTTAGCTGTTTCGGCCGAGTTTGCCTTGTTGACTTCACTTTTCCTTTTTATAAGCTGAAAAAATAATAAAAAATACCCCGTATGTGTTTACGCGCTTTTTCTTTTTTTTTATAATTAATTATTTTAGATTTATAAAATCGTACATGCCAATTGTAAAGGCCATACTTCACGCACTAGCTGTGTTTTAAACAGAAAATTTTATTAGTGTACCCCATACCTTTAAGACAAATCCGCCGTAAATTGTAAAAAATAAGACACTTCCAACTCGATCCACAACACAAAACTGCTAGCGAAATCCAAACTAAAGCCAACACCAACCGTTGAGGCTGATGCAACAAGCAAAATATTTACATGATGATGGAAAAGCACTAACTAAACGGATAATTTTTTATCGATTTACTATAAGTTATAGTCATCGAGCTAGTTGAAAGACTGCTTTCCTAAAGAAGTGCCGCACGTGTTGATTAAGAGGTGCAACTTTGCAGTTATAGCTTGACCTGTGTAACCTTGCTAAATTTCTGTATTGCAATGGTGTTCGTATAATTATTAAGACAAGTTTTAGTTTTGTAGGTGAGTACATTAAAAAGCAACTTATAGTATAAACAATTTTTTCTACTCCAAATTGACTGCATTGGACAGTCAAGACATTAAAGTATGTGAAGTAAGAGCTATTATATGTATTTCCACTTCAAAATTAAAGCTCGCAAAATCTATAAAATGTGAAGAAGATGCATTTTCTCTTACATTAGGTATATCTTGCAGCACCTTGCATAGTAATCATCTGTAGAGCTAGGCAATCTACTATCCGTATCGCATACATAGAATTATTTTAGCTCTAACCGCAGTTTAAGTTTAATCCGATGAATTAAGTACGAAGAAACTAAGAAAATAATAAAAAAATGGGTGCATTATATCTACAAGGTACGTCCGGAAATTAATGGGACTTACTTTCTTGATTCAAGAAGAATCGGGGGTGGAGTCTTCAGGCCTGACGATTGGAGGGGGGATGTCAGGTAAACCTCCTGACAGCTTATTTGTCTTTAAGCCTTTCCAAAGTGCGGATCGCTTGTGAAGTGGACGTCACGCCACGGGTCATAATTCAGAATAGTATCTATTAGCGATAAACGATAAAAATTTGCGTTAAACTCGACATAATAGGCCAGAAAAATCCTACGGGAAAGGTTTTATAAAAAGAACGAGTGTTTAGGTGACATGAAGCGTTGAGGAAAAGAAGAAAAGATACACTTTGGACGCTGTGGCTAAGGTGAAAGCGGTTTTGGACCCTGACGTTTTGAGGGTTAAATTGATAGTTAATGAAGCGGAAATTTCAAAATATCATTAAGTTTCCTAAAGTTTTGATCAATAAATAGAAGAAAAGCCATGAGATTTTAGGCCATGTAAAAAGCTAGACTGCCTTAAATCCAGCTTGAAAGAACACCATCTTGAGGCTCTTAAAATGTGTAGATTGCTATCACGAGTGCTTTGAAAGGATTCCCGTTCAAGACTTTCAGGCCAAATATGGCACGTGGTGAAACCGCTGATAACGGTGTAGAAGAATATTAAGTGTATAAATATACATTCCGCATGACAAGAAAGTGACCGTCATCATTTCGTAAAGAGGCACCGCATCGCCATCTATGTTACTTTGCTTGAATCTTTATTTCGTACTGGTTTGCGCAGTATGTTTTGCCGGCACATTGTGTTACTGGTGCCGGTAAACTATGGTAGATAAAAACAATGAATGCCAAATTCCTGAAGCGATATGAGGTTTTGGTAAATCATCGAAAAAGCGGATGCAAAGTACACGAGAAAATTGGAGGCATTCATTAAGTGGGTAAAGCGATATTTGGAAATTGGGAATGTAAACAATCTGCCAGAGAGGGAATAGCCCGCGTCACAACAGCGAAGAGGGATCGTGCGTCACTTGAAGACAAGCCAGGCCTTTCGCTGCGCTGTGCCCGAATGACACTCCCCAAAAAAGAAATTTAGGTCTCTCAAAATACAATTCGAGGTAGGCTATGTAAAAACGTTGTTTTTTTCGATTAACTTTGAGGAAACCTTTATTACCAGAAAAACAAATTATTATATCAAGATTGGGACAATATTATCTTCACGGGCGGGTCTTCTTTCTGGGTATAGTCTTCCTTATCGGAAGCACAGTCAGCGAAGAGTAATAGCGCACAGCAAAACACCATGTAAAAGTGCATGCTTGGGGATGGTTCTATAAACGTCGCTTTGGTTGCCTCTTTATGTTTACAGACAATTTAGATACCGAGAAAATGTGCACCATTTTCCAGAAGTGCTGGATGAAGTCTGCTGAAAAGTTTTTTGGTTGTAACAGAACAGCAAGTTGGGTGCTTCAATAAGTCAATGACCTTAAACATAGCAGCAAACTGTGCAGTGCGTGGGAACAACAAAATAACATCACTACGATGAAATGGCCCGCAATGTCTCCATATGTTAGTACCGTTGAAAATGTGTGGTTGTGCATAAAAATGAAGCTGAAAGAAAAACCAGTACACATGGTAAAGGAGCTGTAATTTAAAATAAGAATATATTGCACTTTATTATTGAACAGACTATATCGTCAACTAAACAAATTTTCTTTATTTTCCGGGGATACCTTGTATAACAAAAACTTTGATAATATAGAATTGCATGCCCAAATTTAGGATTTACTGAAAGATTAATTTTTTCGAATATTATCAAATACTTAACGAAAAATTAATGTTATTTCGTGATTTACTGATGTTAAACCTTACTAGGAAAGATACATCATTTAGAAAGTCAGTTAGACCACAAGAAAGAATTTCAACTTATTTGAAGTGTGTATATATTCATTGATAACTGTATTTTGTTATAGTTTATAATGCAAAATCAACTAAACGAATAACAGAAACCATGAAAAATATTTTATTTGGTTGAAAGGTAAATATACATTATAAGTGTTAGCATAGGACGGTACCGCAGCCGAGGAAAGATAGTACTGCTATTTGTAAAAGGCCTTGGTTGCTTTAAAGATTTGGATCTGATAATGAAGCATCAGTTCTTATTTCTACTAGATCTATCTGATATTTCTGAAACGAAAAATATTAAAATCGCTCATTCGTTGATACACAATGACGAAACAAAAGCTTTACGACCTATAGCGAATCAAGATGAACAAAGTCAAATCTGTACAATCACATTTATGGCAAGAAGAACCACATGCCCCTGCAACATTTAAGGGCGCTCCACTGCGGTTAAAACAGAAACCAAGTATCTAGGATTCCATCTCGACAGACAACTAGCCTGGTACCCCCACCTCAAATAAAAAGGAGACAGATGGTTCTCAAATGTACTGGCTCTTTGGACCTAAATCTAAACAATCAACTGAAAACAGAGTGCTACTGTATAAAACATGCCTGATCCCTATCTAGACATACGAAATCCAGCCTCTGGGAGTGCGACAAAAAATACAGGATAAACATAATACAACGCGCTCAATCCAACATTCTACAAGGTCTCTTAAATGCACCTTGGTTTATTATAAACCGAACTTTACCCGACGACCTTAATATATATTTCTTAGTGGATGTGATAGAGAAGAAAATAAACTTATCCAAATACCCATTACCAACTCGGAGACTGAATAAACAATAGTCCATTGACCTCTTTATTGGGGCAATTAGTATTTCAATATATTCGTACTCTCGCTTTCAAAAGCAGTAATTTGTTCTTAAATGCCAGGATATTAGAGCAACTATTCGAGCCCCGAGTTGCTCGAATAATTGAGAAATTAAAATCAAATAAAGTTGAATTAATTTTACTTCCCAACAAATATGTTATCCAATAAGTTGAACGCAGATCTTAGAACAAAAGCTTAAAAGACTTGATGTTCTGCATAAACACTTTTTGAAATGGAAGCCTTAGTTCTTTATTTTGATGTTGGTATGAATGTGGCAGGTTCAATTAAAACTTCCAATGTTATGATTCTCTCTAATGGCACTTAAGAATAAAGTCAAAACTACCATTTGTGATCTCAAAACCGAAATTTAGAGTTTAATTATATGATTAAAATATTAATTAAGATGCAAGGGTAACCGAACAATTAGTTACGTGGTAAGATCATAAAAATTGTATGACAGTTCATTTTGTCTTTGTTAAGTTGATAAGCCTTGGCATAAGTTTTGGACACGGTCACAATTCTCCACCATTAAATTAATCATTTAGGCTACGCTTTCGTCCATTATATGATTTTCAATAAGAAATAAAATAAAAATGCAAATTTGTAGAACAGGATCAGTGATGTTAGAAAATCTTGTTAATATCCTATTCCATATTCCTATCCCTGTTCCAAGACTCTTAAACAAAAGCATATTATTCGCTCAGAAATCAGAAGTAATGAGCAACACTTTAACTTCTATTTTCCTTACACCACATATGATACTAAACAATTTTTCTGTTCATACAATAAGTAAGTTGCACCTACAAGTACAAATGTTACTAAAACATCCAGAGCATTACTTTTTTGAGATCTGAGATTCTTTGCAGAAGTTTCATTATTTATTGATTCCTCCGTGGATGATCAATTCTGATCCTGTTCGTTTTGTTGTAATGTTATAGTGGAGCTAGTTTAGATGACTGGAATAAGCTAAGTTTTTTTAATACTACCGTTTTCGCTGTCTTTTGATTACCATTTTTCCAATTCTCTGCGGTAATTACCGGGAAAATTTGTTTTGCAGAAGAAGCAATAGGAGTTACTGTTGGTTTTAAGAAGCCCAAATTTGAAAAAACCCGTCCAAAAGAAATAAATTTGGAATTAAAAGTGTTTTTGGCTTATATGCATTATCCAAAACTTAGTAACTTTTACTTCAATCTTTACGTGCTTCTTGCAGTCATTTACACTAAAACAGGGCAGTATTGGGGAATACCTGTGTTAGATGAATAAACTTGTAGACAATTTTGATTAATACTAACTAAAATTATAATACTCAGAAATATATTTTAATTCAGAATATTGAAATGTTAAAATTTAAAGTGATGAGCGATGTTATCAGCAAGTCGTTACTGTTTTTGAGTACTCCCTGGTGCACTCCATATTAATCAACGTTTATTATAAGTTGTCGTATTTTAATTTAACCCACACTCTTTTATCTTTTAAAGCATGTCTATCTGTGTTCTTTAAGCTCTTTTCTTGTATCACCATTTTCAGTCCGTTCAAAGTCAAGAAATTGTTTTGCAAAATATTCTTTTCTTTTTTGAGCTTCCACGAAGTATAATAATATTTAGTTTCTTTTATTCTTCGTCAGGTTTTTTATTTGAAACATTTTCTTTGTGGTAAATTTTTATAATTATAATTTCTTTGATTAACTTTGATAAAATAGTTGATATTCGTTTTTCTTCGTGTCCAACTTTAGTCATTTTAGTGTACTGTAATATTATCATGTAAATGTCAAATAATAATATTCTTTATATAGATTTATTTTAATAAGTTAATTCCCCTAAATTCTCAAATCTTTTAACTAATGATTTTGTTTTCGTTTTTTTTTTGTTTAAGTCTCATTTTGTTAATTTTTTGGTGTTTTAAGTTTTTTGCCCTTCTGAAACTTTTTTGTCTGCTTTAAGTCCCTTTAGAGAAAAAGCAGACTATTTTTCGTTTATAAAAGATACTAATATGACCACTAAATTGAACAAACTCTAAGTAAATTTATTTTAATCCTGGTTTTATTTTTAAGTATTTGTACAATAAAAAAAGCTTCTTCTTATTGCGTCGTCTCCTTATGAAGGTTGACGATCCATATGGCAAATTTTGTTTTAGAATATTGGTGTGGCGGCCTTTTTGCCCTTGAACCACTTGTGTATCGTGGCGGCACATGCTGGTGGCTTTGATATCTGCCGCCACGTTTTGCTATCGCACACAAAACGGCATATGGGCTTTTGCTCAGCCGGCGAGTCTGCATACGCCGTCGGCGGCACCCTTTGAGACGAAAAGTGCTGTCGAATTAAGATTCCCCGCAAATGATCTAGCGCTAAGCCAGGCATGAAGTCCGGCGACATACTCACACCGTAACGCGGCCAGTGCGGCCGCATTTAACCAACCCGCAGATAACTACCCCGCAAGACATATTCGATCCGCATCGCATCTCGGCCAGCGCGGTCGTGTTCCAGGCACGAAGACATCGCAACAAGGTGGCCACCGTGAAACCATCGTCGCCGAAGCCGATTACAGGTGAGCGATTTGGCTTTACTTATCGGTTGATATCGGTAGCCGCCCCCATCCGCTTTCGCGCCGGCCGTTTAAGGGACGATTTGGACTTCAGCGTTTGACTTTTCAAAACGGGCCGTACTTAGTTCCCCACACCGCACCACGAGGGCACAGCTATTTACACGCCTGCCTCTCCAAATATGTCAATGGAATTACAACCAAGCCAGCGGCGGATATCTTCTAACCAAGAGATTTTCGGTCTCGCTACTGACCTCTTCCCTGGATTTTTCCTTCGATAATTAAGCGGAGTATTTCATATTTACTACCCCGCATGACATGCCCCAAGCGTTGTATTTTTCTTTCCTTCAAAGTTAATAGAAGCTCTTTATCGGTATTCATTCGTTGGAGTACTTCGGCATTTGTTATTCTTTTTGGCCAGGGTATAAGAAGAATTCGTCGGAAGATGTACATTTCGAAGGATTCTATTTTTTTTTTGTGGTGGGATCCAAAATTCAACATTTGCATCCATACAGAAGATTCGGGATACGTAGCATCGTATCATTCCTAATTGTAGATTGAGGCTGAGGTCGGATCTGGTAAAAAACTTTTTCGTGCTTGTAAATGTTCTTTTTTCTTTCCTGTTATCTTCATTTCCATTAATAAGGGTTCTTAGGTATTTGAAATTGGGTACTTGTTCTATGATGTTACCTTTTATTTGTAAAGTTACCCTGGTCTTAGTTTTTGATAGACCCATTACTTTAGTTTTTGATATGTTCAAGGTTAAATCGTATTTTTCACTACACTCCACCAATCGATCGACCATCATTTTCAATGTTGGTACATTTGTTGCCATTATAACTGTATCGTCTGCATAACGAAGATTTGTTACTCTGCAACCATTGATCACCACTCCTCCAATGTTTTCGTCTAGAGATTCTCTAAATATAACCTCTGAATACAAATTAAAAAGCAGCAACTGAATGAAAGGTTCCTCGTTCTATTTTAATTTCAGCTGATTGTTGAATACGATGCTTCAGTTATGGGAATATCTCTGTTGCTACTCTAGTTGACTGTAGTATTTCTATTAGTTTTTATATATTATATATATACACATTTATGTCTCGACATCGTTGCGTCAGGACATTCAAACAAAAGATTGCTTTACAAGTACTCAGCTCTTTTCGGAAACCAAATTTAATGTCATTTATTATATATCCTATGAATAAGTCTTAGGCTGATCATTCGATAGTCATCGCAGTATAAAGGACTAGGCTTTTTTGTATTGTGGCAATAGTTGATTTCAACTAGTCCGTTGGAATTTTTCCTGTGCAATATATTGAACTGAATAATGATAGCAATAGTTATCTCTTCGTCATCTCATTCCGCAATAATCTTTAATACCACACTATGAATTTTGTCTGGTCCTATTGTTTTTCCATCTTTCTGCGTGTTTATAGCATGGATAACTTCTGCTTTAGTGATATCTGGGCCTTTGTCCCTTTCTGCGTCATTTACTCGCTCAATTACATCAGGCCTGTTATCATCGAAGAGCTGTTCGACGTGTTTCTTCCACGTTTTAGTTTTTTCTTGAAGATCTACTATGATCTTATTTTCTTTATTTTTAAGTGTTGATGTTTGGTGTTTTTATGTTTTTGGGTCATTTGCTTGATCTTTTTATGGAGGTTAAACATATCGTTCTTGTTCTGGAGTGTTTCTATTGCTTGGCATTTTTCCGCCATCCACTGTTCTTTAGCTTCCCTACACTTTCGTCGAATTAGTTTGTTTATCTGTTTGTATCTATTTGCAACCTTGGTGCTATACTTCCTTCTTTCGTTTATTAGATTTAGTATCGCGTCAATCATATATTTGGCAATCTTCACTGTTTCTATTTTGTTGTTCTGAATGTCTACAATGTTATTTTTTATAAAATCCCAAGTTCTTTCAACTTCAGTTTCAGCTTCGTTTTCTGTTTTATTAGGAGTTTTATCTTAAATTTGTCCTCTAACTTCTTCTTCAATCTCTGGTATATTGGTTTTCCGTTTATCTATTCTCTTGGTTTTAGGTGGTCTTGACTTACAGAAATTGGCGCACTTTGAAGTACGTAATTATCGGATTGCGATCCGATCCCGCATCTGCACCCGGGTATTTCTTCAAGTTTTTTTTAATTATGATCAAACTTATTTGGTTTCTCACAACGTTTTTTTTTTATCTGTTGGCGATTTCACGTATATAAACGTCTTGGAGGCAGCTTGAAAAAGGTGCTGGCTACAAGAAGATCTTGTTTATTGCAAAATTCGAGGATTGCGTCTCCTTTTAAATTTCGTATACTTAGACCGTATTTTCCTACTACATCGTCTTTTCTGCAGCCCCTGTTTTCGAGTTAAAATCATCTATAATCATTATCAGTTCACCTTTTTTATGGATTTTTAGGGTATTATGTAGGTTGTTGTAACATTTTACAACTGCGTCATCTTCAGGCTTCTTATTTGTTGGTGCGTAAACTTGGAAAATATTCATAATCCTGTGGGAGGTTTTTAATCTTAATAGCATCATTCGTTCATTGGTGGGAATAAAGGTGAGAACTAATTTTGCTATTTGAGGTGACACCATTATTCGTGTTTTGAATCATCACGCCTAGAATAGCAAATAGTGTCATTTTTGTGATTTGTTGACCCGTTCCGGGCCATCTAACTTCGCTGAGACCTAAAATGTCAATTGTTAATCTACATCTTTCTAAATTCACGTTTGCAAGTTTCCCTACCATATACAGGCTGCGTATATTCCAGGTGGCAATTCGTACAATGTTGTTATAAATTTGTACTTTGTTCATATCTTTATAGGTAAACTCACTTAAGACGTACCGTGGACCGAGGGCTAATTCTATATTTTCGTCAGCCATAAAGTTACAATGGAATAATAATAATAGTAGTACAATAGTAATTCAGCTGTGCCTTCCGCTATTCAATACTAGGCTGTTTCAAAGTCATTCTTCCCACACCGTAGTTCGATTTTGACGCAACTGCTACCCTTCGTCAGGTCGCAGTGTCACATTCCGCAAAATCCGTTGAGATTTTCGACTAGGAGTATCCGAGATCGAGCCTTTAGAGAAGGAAGCGTAACTGCTGCCTTATGCCTCTCTGGACTAATAAGTCTAATCTACCCTATTGAATCAGCCGCCCATTTTGAGTTAGACGCTGTTGCTAGTTTTGGTCCACCCCGGGTATTTTATTTCTCCGGTACCCACCATATCTGGTGAGCATTTGCCTATCCGCCACTTGGGAAGGCGCTCGATGAGGGACTAGCAACCCCACACGAGGCTAGCATTACCTTATTTATGGTTTAAGTATTCCAAACAATTCTATTATTTTTATATTTGTTCAAATTCGCGTATAAAAATCTAGAATTGCATGGTTTTTTTTTTATTAGGAATTTGCCTGCTCAACAATTTACACTGTTATACAAGACATTGATAACTTAGTATGTAATACATAATATATATTGAATAGCATAAGCGGTGAGTATGACCACAAGAAAGTTTTATTATTGTTTATTTTTCACTATGAGAGCACTAGGTTTAGAATCGGTCACTTGTGTTAATTATCATCACTATAGTCACTGAGAAATATATCTTGGGGTAGTTTTCGTTTTAGCCTTGCGTAGATTCCGCGTTGCCCTAGTGTGTAGTAAGCTGCACCACTGCAGTTGGTGAGATTGGCATGAAAGTTTCGCTATATGCTACTCAATTGTGGGAAAACCCAGTTCGTAGTGTAGCTGTTGGTTTGTGATGAACCAGGGAGCGTTGACAGCGATTCTCAGGATTTTATTTTGGAATACTTGGATTTTGCGAAGATTCGTTTTGGATGTGTTGCCCCATATGACACACCCATAGAGGATTAATGGTCGTAACAGTGATTTGTACAGGATAGTGGTACATTGAGTAAGCAAGGTGGACTTTCGGTTTAGCAGTGGGTAGAGTTGGATTAGTCTCTTGTGCCCTTCGTTTAATTTTTTGAGGACATGGTATTTCCAGGTGAGCTTGGTGTCAAGATATATACCTAAGTATTTAATGGGTTTGTCGGTGGCGTTCCACTGAATGGAGTGTCCGTTAATAGTGATTTCTGGTGGGTTATTAAATCGTCTTAATGTGAAGATTTTTGTGGTGCATTTGTCATAATTGATGGATAGGTTCCATTTCTTGAGCCACCTACTGAGGATAGTGCTGGTTTTTTGCAGTTTCGAGATAGCCATTTTTTAGGCTTTCGTCTTTGGTTATTACGACTGTGTCATCTGCATATAATGCAAGGTCAGCGTTGACGGTAGGGAAGTCCCGCATGTAGATGTTGAAAAGAATGGGCCTAAGACACTGCCCCGAGGAACCCCTGCTTGTATGTTTTTGATGGCAGACAGGGATGTGTGAATTTTGACTGCGTACGTGCGTTTATCAAGAAAGGAGAAAAGCACGGATTTGATGTAATTGGGTAGTTGAAGTTGTAAGATTTTATATTTTAGGCCGTTTATCCATACGCGGTCAAAAGCTTGAGCTATGTCGATAAACAAAGTTACTGTGTATTGTTTGGATTCGTAACCTCTTTCAATTGTTTCCGTAACGCGCTGTAATTGAGGGCAGGTGGAATGACCTTCTCTAAAGCCAAATTGATAAGCTGGTAGAATGTTCAGTCTAAGAGGTTCGTCATTTAGTCGAGAATGGATGACTTTTTCTAGCAGTTTCGAAATAGTTGATAATAAACTAATGGGTCCATAGCTTCTGATATCTTTCTTATCCTTCCCCGGTTTTGGGAACATAAGAATGATTGCATGTTTCCATATGTTTGGGAAGTAACCTATTCGTAGACAAGTGTTGAATGTCGTTGTCAAATACGCTAATGCTTTCTTGGTGAGTTTTTTCAATACGATATTGGGTATTTTGTCATTGCCCGGTGATTTCTTGATTGACAGGGTTTTGATAATTAAAGCAAGTTCCTTGGGTGAGGTTGGTTTGAAGATTAGTTCCGGGATAGGTTGGTGTGTTTCAATAAAATTGGTCACTATGTTATTGAAAACCGGGTCCTTATAGGTGTGAGTAGTGAATGTTTTCTCAAGTTGATCTGCAAAAGCTTCGCTTTTTTTCTGCAACAGAACTGAGTATTTAATTGTCCATGGTGATTGGAGGTATTTCGTGGGGTTGTCGTAGTATCCGTTTGGTTGTTCTCCACAGTCCTGGATCTTGTGGTTCAAGATTGTTGATGTGTTTTTGGTAAGAGTAAGTTCGGTACTCTTCTAATTGGTTTCTGATACGGTGAGATAAATTATTTACGATGTTTTTTGTTATGGGACTTGGGGATTTCTGCCATTCTCTTCTCAGTGAATTTTTTCTCTTGATTAGATCAGTTATGTCTTTTGGTGGTAAGTTAATGGTTGAGCGTTTTCTATTTTCCCTCTCTTCGGTAGCCTTAGGGATGCTGTCAGTAATGCTTTTTGTTATGTGTATAATTGTTTCATCTATTTGGGTTGTTGATTGGAGATTGTTAGGGTACTTGAGTTGTTTGTCAAGATACTCGCCGTAGGATCCCCAGTTGACTATCCCATTAATTAGTCTAGGCTCTGGGGTGAATTTTGCTGGTGTTATTAGAAATGAAATGATAACTGGCAGGTGGTCAGAGTCTAGTTCTGGAGGTACTTGTTGTAATGCTTGTTTATTAAAGTTTTTGCGAGCAAGAATGTCTAAGACTTATAAGAATTATAATATTTCTGCAAGTTGCATAAGTTGCTCTAGAGATGACTACTTTTAAGTAGAGCAACGCAGTTATAATATCCTTTAAGATAATGTTAAAAATAAAGTTCATGTTATTATTAACTTACACTTTACAGTCTTACTATCTATAGACGTTTAGAAATTTTTATGACTGCTTATGTGCATATAAACAGCATGTCAGAAGTAGTACATTAATTACTTCTTTAAACAAAACAAAAGTAGTTCTAACTTATGTACATAATATAACTACAACAGACAGCTTCGTATAATAAATTAACCTCTATATTTATTGTCTAAATTGATGTGGTAAGTCAGAAGGATTAAAACTCTTGAGCTATCCTAGGTTGCCATTATTATCGATCGAACATTCAAAAGTCTATTTGGATGCACACCAATCCTGCCGCAATGTGTCACTAACAAAATCTATTCTAAGATCGCTGATAATAATATCGATAGGCAAATACCAAGGGGGGTTAATCAAGGTTCTTAAACTTCTTTCGTAAAGATAAATATTGGCTGGTAAATTATTTTTAATTTTGTAATGTAATTCAACACGCCACAACACGTCGAATGCTTGAATACTATAGAGTTGCATATTTTTTGTCCTAAATCTTTGCTTGTTGCGTTCGTTACACAATAAATCTGCTTAGTTGTGGTGTGATAATAACTTTTTTGACTTTTCCTGCGATTTTGGTGCTGCAATAATTTTGAAAAAGTGATTTTGTTTTTAAATAGTCTTACTACAGCATTGAATAAGTAAATTTAAGTCTGAAGCAACTTTTCGGCATCTATTTCAGAAGTTTGCCCGTGATCAGTTCACAGCCATTGGCTTTTCTTGGGTTTAGATCGTTTTTCCAAACCCCAAAATTTTATATTTCTTACATGACATGCACATTTGGAAAAGAGCCTCAAAATGCTGGGGTATTCGGTTTCTTCTTCTAAGGTGATTTTAAGTGCAAAGTATTTAAAAACCTTTGATAAATGGGAGGCAAAAACTAATGTCTTTTATTACTTCTAGTTCGTCTACTGATTTCGGTTGTGTTGGGTTAATTTGCTGACTCAGAAGTTGTCAGGTGTTTAAAGTAATTTTGCACTGTTTTATTTTTTATCTCTAATAGAAGGTTTATAAGTTCAACTGTAGCTTGGTTACCATACTTTGTGTTATCTTTTCTTTTGGGTTATTTTCTTTTTTACCATTACAGGACATACTGAACTCGATATATGTTGCATCCGTTTGGGAATAGCTTCCTAAGCAACATTCTGTATTAATTTTGTTATTCTGTATCAACTTCATTTATTTACGTTTTTATTTTTAGGGGATGACCTATTTGCATCGATTCGTCAGATAGGTTTCTGAATAAATCTTAATTCGTGCTAAAGAACGGCAGTTTGTACTTAACGTGACTAACTCGTGATTCTATAATAAATCAAGAATGGAATCTGCTTTGAGATAATTTAAGTTATTGGTTTTTACTATACGAAGATAAAGTAAATTAGTTATCTTATTAAAACTTGCCAGTAAATATATAACCTTACATATCGATTATCATCATATGTCATGTTCGGTCTGCTGAACATTGGCGATCACTTCGGTAAATGCGTTTCAGTTTTTCGCTAATCTAAAAAGTTCTCCGACGTTTCGAATCCCTGTCCATTTTCGGATATCCTTTAGCCATGAAGTCTTCTTCCTTTCTACTCCTCTACGATCTTATATCTTACCCTTCAGTACTAATTGAACTCTATAATATTTGTTGCCTTTTAAAATACGATATGCGTTCAAGTGCTAAAGTCTCCAAAAATTTTTCTGAAAAAATACAAAAAAGTTGAAACTTCTGTTACTTCTCAGCATTAAAGATTTCTTGCAAAATGCAGAACTTGAATGCACTTCTTATGTTCTAGGTAAGACAATTTTTTCATTTGTACCATTGTGAACAGTTCTTCTATTAGAGCTCTTTGCAGGACTAGTTCGTTGGTTTGTATACATCTTTTCTTTGGTTTCTACACTTCTGTAATAGAACTCTCAGAGTAAATAAAGCTTCTCTAGTTCCAAAAGAGTTCCTAAATCTATATTGTGTTTTTTTAATCATATTTTTGATTTGGTTGTGTATTATCTTTAGGAATACTCTAAGTGTTTGATTTATTAAGCTGATCATTCGATAATCCGAGCATTTCCTAGCTTTATGTTTTTTTGGGGATTAAAAATTGATTTGAGCCAATCTGAAGGTATTTATGTAATATTTAATTTAACTAATAATTGTATATGATTTTCGTCTATTAATTGTAATAGTTCTACAGGAATTTTGTCTAGTGCTTTCTTAGTTTTTGCGTTTTTTATGGCATATTTTATTTCTGATTTTATGATCTCCGAGACTTCACACACAGTATCTGAATAGTTTTAATATATAGATTTTCTATACGTTTATTAATTTGTTTTCCTCGATGTCCAAGCTTGATTTGCACTGTTCGTCAATATCCGAAGAACTTGTCTTTTGAAAACCCTAGATATCTCTTTAACTTTTCTATATATGTAAGTTCTCCATCTCCATGCGTATTTCTTTCATCTATTTTTCTTTTGCACGGTGAATGTCTTTGTTTATTTGTTGTTGTAGTTGTCTATACTTCTGTGCGTTGTTTTTCGTGAGTCTATTTTATTTCATTAAATTGGGTATGTCGTCTGTCATCCATTTTTTTCCTCTTGCGATTATTATACTTATTATTGTGGTTTCTGATCACTCAAGTCGGTTGGCTGCTAAATTGCATCCACAAGTCTTCTACGTTTTTGCGGTTTTCTTGAACATTATTTAATTTTGCGTTTATTTCTTGAGTACTTTTGCTCTTTATTTTAATTGGTAACCAGATTATGGATATTTGTTTTTTGGCTCTTTTTAACGTTGGCTTTTTCAACCTTATTTTAGTGTTGGATACAAGAGATTATTATTATAACTCGTTTAGCAGTAATTCTATGGTGCTTATTAATCAGATCTGGATTCGAGTAGAGTTGGGGTAACTGAATCGTCTTTCGGTGCTTTCCCCGTGTTAATTTGCCAAGTGTTGATGACGATCTTGTCATTCTCTTCGCAGATGTTGTAAAGTTTGTCTCCTCTATCGTTAGAAAGTCCCAATCCATGCGTTCCGACTATGTTGCCACGACAGCTTTGTCTACTTCAGCATTAAAATCTCCCATTGTGTATGTAATTTCGTCAGTCTTTAGACTTTTTAAGATATTGGCAATCTGATCATACAATCCTTCTGTTTCTTTGTTATATTTTTATCTAATGTATTTATCTATATTTTTAGAATGATTGCTTTAAAAAGTCTACTATTTAATTGTATAATAATAATTCGATCTAAAGCTGGAACAATGGTGTTTATAAATTCCTTGTATTTGTTCCTTATCAATATGCCAACTCCGTTTCTATGATGACGTGGATCGTCTGCTTTACTTCAAAAATAGTGTGGTTTGGTTTCTAGTACAGATGCTTTCTGCTGGTAATTTCAGTTTGCTTATCCCAAGTAAATCGATGTTCTCTGCGTTGTTCAGTTTTCCAGCTACCTAAAGCTTTAAATATTATATGAGCAACTGTAAAAAGAAATTTACTATGTTGAACCGAGGGATTCTTAGCAGCCTTTGCCTATCTAAGAACCACCTGGGACTAGAGGCCATTATTCTCAGGTTTCTCGCCATATAGAGATGTCCTGGGATTAAATTGATCCGAAGTGGTATCCTGTTGCCTTCTTCGGGTGGTAAATATATGGGGAAAGATAAATATGGAATGGTAGGTATCTAAGAATAGGACATGGACTCCTCAATATTAGGAGGTGAGGAGACAAACCATGAGCTCTTATGGACAGAGTCACTACTCTGAAGTACAACGGATATCGTAGGAGAGTTTCTACTCGTTGCCCAAGTGTCGATAAAACATTTAAATGATTTGTATAAGTGGCTTTGCAAATTTTTTTCTGGCGGTGGTGAATCTGAAATCCAATAAATTGTTTTTAAATTTATCTTATTTATTATTGTGTCTCAAGAAGCAATAGATTGCTGAAACGGTTTAGGTCCACTTCAATCTTTCATAACTATCGAGGTAGTTTGAATCTTTTCTCAGTCACATTTTTAAAGGGAACTTTTACCAATTACTGCTATACCGGTATGAGCGCCTCTATCTGAATGCTATGTGGAATAGATTGTGTAACGTGGGATGCACATATAGCACATTGCTGTTCTAATTTTGTACCATTACTGGTTATTCTTGAAACTAGAGTTATTAGTGGGTTCAAAAAAGTATCTTGGAGGTAAGTCTGACTCCTTGTATCTTTTTAATCTTCTCAGTTTATCACCTTTGACCATTGACTTTATAACTGGTTTATTGGGATTCACTTCCACTTGGTCAATGCGTTGTTTACTATAGTTTTTTTAATTTGTTCTCTAACTGAAGGCACACACATTGTTTTATATATTCAGTACGCACCACGACGCTTCTGCTATTGCATGCAGAATTTTGATCCCCAGCTCTTGTAGACCATAAGTCTATATAGGCCTCATTATGACTTTGTATATTAGAATATTGCTTTAAACTTTAGTTGAAATGGCTACAGTTTTAGTTATAATATAAATATAGGTGGAATTTTAGAATCCTTTTCAGCTGCATTATCTGCTTGTTTACTATTAGGATCTTCATTGTCCAGTGATGAGTGTCAATTTGGTGAAATTTAAACATCATTTAACCAATAGTCTAAAGTTTATCGTTTGCTTCTTTTCTAAGACGTTTTTTATTTTGTACAACATTTCCTTTCGATTTCGTAGCACTTTATTGAACTTGTGAAAGCTGACGACTGAAATTGGTCTGTCATAAATTTGGATTTGACAGATGCAGAATATCAATTATATTAATTGGAAAGTAATGTATTAGAGTTTATGATTGCTGATATGTTTATTGAACATACTGCATTTGTTGATTATAGTCTACTTGCATTGTAATGCTACGTTGAATTGAGTACAGACTCCAGTGCAATATTATTAACAAATTAATAAAGCTATATTTAAAAATGCATATTTTAATAATTTCAATTAATTGTAAAATAAAATTAAATAAATAGACGTAGCTGACCTTTCGACCCTAGCGAATGCGCAGGTAAGACGTCCGCCCCGCTTGAAGATACGGCCTGCAATCCCTTTTATTTAAATAAAGATGATATCTTGCTTTTTTGCCTTTTGATATTAAGAAAGTGTGATCCTACACCAAAAGACGAAATGAATAGAAGAAAAGATTGGTCTATTTTATTTTGTCTAATTTTTTTACAATAAATATCAAATAACAATTTACTTTTACTCGAAAAAGCTCTCTCATTATGAAAACAAGCGTTGTTGTCTGAAACAGAGCTCCAATAAGAAAATGAAGAAGCTAAAATCTTAAGATGTGGATGCCTCTTAACGGTCCTACTATAAAGTCAAAAATTAGCATGTTTGGGGTACAGTTGGGGACCTCAAATTTTAAGCCTTTAAAGCAGCATTGCGGTATATCATTGTCTGTCAATAAGAGTTCCTAAAACCCCAGGGTTTCAAAAGCCATTGCTAAGGTTTTCGTAAAAATAGTAATGAATAACAAGATCGGTTGCCAATTTGTAGCTAGTGTGTGCATCACCTCCCTAATAAGATAACTAATATCTTAATTGATCTTTCGTAGTGTTTTCCGCCTCGAATACATACTTAGTCTAAAGGCTGCTTCAAACTTTAGGTTGGGGTTTCTTCTTATATAAATATTATTTCAAGGATTTCGCAAAAACAAAGAACGTTAAAGTGTTGCGGAGAGGTCTATGGCAGCGAAAAGGAAGATACAAATTTCTAACTAGAGGAGATATGGTCAAACTTGAGGAGAAATGCCTTCTTGATGGCATCTTTAACACTTATGCTGGACACTAGACAAGACCCTAAACTTTAAAGGCGAGAAGTGTGTGAATGACAAGCACTTGAGACAACATATTACTGTGCTAGTGGTAAAAAATATTAGTGAAAAGTTAAAACACTCGCGGTATTTTACGAAAATAAAACGATTGCTGTTTATATGCAGAGCGAATAAATTTACAGCTTTTGTAAAGAAAATTCCGGGATGGAATGTAACTCTGAAGAAAAAATTTACTACCTGCTCACCCTACCATGTCCAATTTGTGGAACATAGAGACAGTTTTTTCCTGAAAACTCAAAAGTTCTGTGGGTGGTAGTACTATCTTCTTCTTCTTAAAGTTCCGATCCGTTTCGGATGTTGGAAACCATGATGGCAATACGGACTTTATCAACAGCGGCACGAAACAGTCCAGTTGTTGTTGTATTGAACCATACTCGCAGGTTTTTCAGCCACGATATGCGTCTTCTGCCGATGCTTCTTTTTCCTTCGATCTTACCCTGGAGGACCAATTGTAGGAGCCCATATCTCTGATTGTTGCGCATGATGTGCCCTAGAAACTCCAGCTTACGAACTTTTATTGTTGTGAGGAGTTCTGTTTCTTGTTTCCCCATTTTCCTCAACACGGTGTGGTTGGTTACATGCTCTGTCCAAGATATACGGAGGATTCTGCGGTACAACCACATCTCGAAGGCCTCTATTTTTCGTCTTGATGCCTCTGTCAGTGTCCACGTCTCTGCTCCATACAGCAATACGCTGAAGACATAACATCTCAGTAGTCTTAATTTAATGGGTAAAGATAATTCATGGCACTTGAATAGTTTGGCTCTCGCCTTTTGAATTCTACACTTTATTTCCAGTGAGTGGTCCCAGTTTTCATCGATTGTTGTCCCAAGGTAAGTATATTTCCGCACACGTTCGATCCTGTTGTTGTCAATCGTTAATCCGGTGTCAACAATGTGATTTTTGTAATTATCATATATTTGGTCTTTTTGGCATTTAGGGTCAGTCCGAACCGCTTGCTAACTTCTGTAATTCTGTTCATAATTCGTTGGAGACTGGTGATGTCGTTTGTAAACACTATCGTGTCATATCTAAAATTATTTAATATTTCTCCGTTGACTCTGATTCCATCATCTATGCTGCCCAGAGCTTGCTGAAAGATGTGTTCCGAATACACGTTGAACAGAAGAGGAGAAAGTACGCATCCTTGCCTGAGACCGCGTTTTATCTTGATGTCTTCTGATATCATGTTGCCAGTTTGCACTGATGCTTTTTGATTCCAATAAAGGTTGCTTATTATTCTTATGTCTCGATTATCAAGGCCTATTTCTTGAAGTATGTCTATTAGTTTATTATGTTGGACTTTATCGAAGGCTTTTTGATAATCGATGAAGCAAGCATATATGTCATGATTTACATCTCTGGCTCATTGAAATAGAACTTGTAGGCTAAAAATAGCTTCGCGAGTTCCCAAGGCATTGCGGAATCCGAACTGTTCTCTACTTATTTGTGCTTCACACGTTGTAAAAATTCTGCGGTGTATAATTTTTAGAAATAATTTTAGGAGGTGACTCATAAGGCTGATGGTGCGGTAATCTTCGCAATATTTAGCATTTGGTTTTTTGGGGATTGTCACAAATGTTGATCTTAACCACGGTTCAGGGATTTTTCCGGTGGTATAGATAATGTTAAAAAATTTTTCTAGCCATTCTACACTCGCTTCGTCCATCATTTTTAAAAAATCGGTATGTATATGATCAGGACCTGGAACCTTTCCGATTTTTAACTGTTTTATGCATTTTTCCACTTCGTCGGTGGTAATGGGTAAGGGCTCTACTTCTGGATATTCTTGAGGTTCATCTGATCTATCAACGTCTTCGAAAAGGTCTTCAACATATTTCTGCCAGGCAGAAATTTTTGCGTCTGGTTCTATAATTATTTTTCCGTCCTTGTTGAGTAGCCTTGTTGTATTGTTTACTTTGTAGATTCCTGCAGCTTCTTTTACTTTTTTATACATGTTAAATGCATCCTGTTTTTGTTCTAATTGTTCAATTTCTTTGCATTGTGTTGTTAGCCATGTTTCTTTAGCCATCCTTATTTTGTATTTTATTAATTTCTGGATTTCTTTGTATCTGGTGTCGTTATTTTTTGCTTTTCTTCTTTCATCCATTAATTGTAGGATTTCGTCAGTCATCCACTTTCTTTTCTTTCGGTTTTGTACTGTCAGATACTTATCTCCGATTTTGTCAAAGGATGTTGTCATGTCTCGAATGTTCTTCTACCGTTTGGTTTTTGTTTATACTCTGTTCACATGCTACACCTAGTTCTTGTGTCATATTCCCACGCGTTTGCGGGCTATCACTTATTTTCCTAAGGTCCCATTTCTTTTTTACAATTTTTCTCGAGCATTTCTTTAGTTTTAATCTGAATTTTCCTACTAATAAGCAATGGTCTGATGCAATGTCCGCTCCAGGGTACGTTTTGGCGGCTAAACAGCTATTGCGATAACGTTTGTTTATTAGAAGATAGTCGATTTGGTTTCGTACTCTCTTCTGTTTGGGTTCGTCGGGGTTGGTGGGGGCGGTCCATGTGTAGAGTCTTCTTGGTGGTAGCTTATATAACGTATTAAGGATAACAAAGTCTTCTTCTTCTACGAACATTTTAAGTCGCTCTCCCCGCTCATTTCGTACTCCCAGTCCGTATTCACCGATATGCTCTCCGCTTCTACCTTGGCCTATTTTAGCGTTTAAATCTCCCATAATAAGAGTTAGTTCTTGCTTTTTTAGTTGGTTCAATGTATTTTTAAGAGATTCGTAGAACTCTTCTATTTTCCACTTAGTTGGATAAGTATGAAGTTAGTAACATATTTTTGAAGTTTGCTTGATAGTATCAATCCGACACCATTTATAAATTGACCTTTTTCGTTTCCTGAATAGTATACTTGGTGTTCGTCTATTAAGTATTGGCCATTGTTTGGCCATCTCATCTCGCTTACCCCCATTATGTCCAGTTGAAGTCTTTTGATTTCAGCTACTGCGTTATTAATTTTTCCTTGTTGGCCCATCGTACGGACATTCCAAGTTCCAATTTTGATTGGACTCTTTGACAATTTTAGCCTCTGTTGGTCTTGTGATTTGCAAGGGTTTCGCTGGATGACGACCTGAGAAGCCTTGCTGGTGTTTCTCCTCCTGCCGAATCTTGGGTTCCGATTACCATGATTAGTATTCATTGTATTATTGCAACTGTTTGCCATCTTGATTTTTTCTTGGAAATGCACTTTGTGCCTCTAATCAGGTGGTTTTCCGTTGCCTTCCTGATCCCAATGCCGTTGATCTTTCTCACCCTCAGGACAATAGGGTGCCCATCCTGACCCGGGAGTCAGGTTTGTTTGCTTATACCGGCGCACATTCGGTCTCCAGAGCTACGTTTGCCACCAATCCTTAGGTGTTCCCATCCTTTACCACGGGGAGGTGTAGTTGGAGTTTCTCTATCATCGAGCTTAAGACCTTACGGCATTTCTTAAACTCTCCAGATCTTATAAAGGACGGTAGTACTATAAAAAATGTAAATAGGTTCTACGGAATAATATACTCACGAAAGTTTATCGAGTTAAATGTTGAATAGGGTGATTTTTGAGTATAGAAGAAGGTACTAGCAGCAATCATACATCACTATATTTGCTACGTGAAGCTATAGACCATTAAACGAATGGAACAAACTATTCAACCCTTTGTTCTTGAGCAAATCAATGGCACGAAAAAACAAAGACAACTTTTAAACGCAACCGAGTTACTTGGAAATAATGTACAGAAATACTCAAAATGCAGGGTAAGGTGTAAAAACCTTATCAGAAAAATAGAATAGTTCAAAGATAACAACTATTTGAAGTTTTTTTTGGGGGGGGGGGATATTACTGTACTAATCTATAATTTATTTTTTAGTTTCTTCTGTCATCTTGTTTACTCTTGGATCAAGAAATTCATTACATTAAAATAGTCGCTTAAGCTAACTTCCATATAATAAAATAATTATAAAAATATTATCTGGACTAATTTATAAAAATAATACTGACATTTCTACAGCCATTAATCACCCAAACACGACCAAAGCGCTAATTAACCATATCGAGGAATCACCCGAATCTTTCATCCGAAGAGTAGCATGAAAAAGCGGCTGTCAGCCGTCACGTACCGCCTCCTTCGCCTCAAACACAAATCTTGATCGGCGCCACAGTCGATTACCATTTTTTGTGCCGAAAGGTTCACCAAACTTTCGAACTAGACCAGAGGCGCGCAGTGGCGCAGTAACTTTGCGTGTTATCGTGGCTTTTGACCCCAAAAGCTCGCCTACGGGACGCGATACAAGAGCTGATAGGCGCCCGAGTTGTGGCAGATTGACGCAACGGCTGAACAAGCAATTAGGCGAAGTGATATAACATGTCACAGCAAAAACATCTCGCTGACTTTGTAAAACAATCAAAAATGTAGTATCACAGTATTTCTAACTTATGAAAGGCTGTTCTTTGCCTTAATTATAGTAAGGGTAGATTTTAAGCTGCTTCTGCTTTTAACGAAAATAAAAGGCAAAAAAGTAAAATAACTTGTATGGCATAAAAAAGTATGGCAATTTGTAGATATTACGCTTCAAAACAACATATCTATATCTTCAAAATTTTGAACTGTCGGTGAATTAATCAGCAAAAATAAGTTTTTGTTTTATACAGACACTTCTATATAACATCGTTTAATATTGGAATTGAAAACTGGCATTAGCATTCTCATTGCATTCCAATAGAAAAATTCTGCACCCTGAAAGACATTTGAAAGAAAATATGTGTGTATACGCATATACATAGCTATTAAGTTAAGTTACCTAATATTTGTGTTCCTGTTGCAAACTTAAAATTCATACGAATTAAAGTAATCCTTATTAATCGAATTTAACTGTAAATTTAAAAAATATACACACAAATGTTATTCAGATAAAACTTTCTGCTACATGCAATTGGAAAAACCGATTTGGCGTCAACTCAAATTTGTATACGATGCAAAGCCTTCAAGGATGGTATGAGAACTATTACGAGATCAAGCCAAGTTCTAGATCATTAATGACGTTTAAATATCATGAAAATATTATTGAAACTCTCAAAACGACGAAATTTAGTGCAAAATTCGATGCATAAAAACAGTTCTGTTCTTTTTCTCCTGGAATATGGCTGGAGAGAAGTGCCTGTGGTAGAACGTTGTACCGGTAGAGACCTCGGTGTCTCTAAATGATGAGAAATTTTTTGCAGGTTTACTCCACTTACAGTCATGATAAGCGTTGACTCCATCCAACACGGAAAACCTGTCTCCTCCAGCGAGTGATGAAAACAACTCCTCTGGTGTTGCGGATATTGGATGATGTGATCTTGATTGTTCACTGTTACCTTGAAGTCACCCGGGTTTTGGATTTTTCCATTGGGCTCATTCAGTGGATTCGATGCACTCGATAACTCCAGACTGTTCCATTTCTACAAGCTCCTGATTGACTTTTGCATGTAATGCAAAAGAGAAAAATGAGCTTTCAAAAACTTTGATACTGCGTCATCCTTGAGAGAGATTTTCGTTTTAAATCCATTAATTCTACCAGTAGGAGATAAGAACAGGTCACCATACTCCTTTAAAAGAGACTCCAGTGTGAGGTTGCTGCTGCTTGCTGTAGTCTCTTTAACGTCGTAGATGGGAAGCTTAAATATCCGCATCAGATCACGACTGAATAAAGACTCGTATTCTTACCATTGGAATGTAACGTGTAATTTCCACCCCACTGTACTCCAACTTGCACAAGAGATCTCTGATAGTGTCTAAAGTTTCTTCCAAGTGAGTGAGGAATGTGTACTTGGACAAGTATAATTTTGGAAAGCCAATTTCTTTCCAAAAACCTTCATTGAGCATTTTATAACCTGTTGTGTTCCATTTGACAAGGATGACCATTGACTTCAATATTCAACATGATAAAGTGGATCCTCCGTAGAAGATACGACGGTTATTTACAACTTGTTGCTACTGTTTGGAATAGCAGTACTTTTTGAATTGCCTACGACTTCCGCAAGAATAACAAGTAACATTCTTGTGTGGACATTCCTTCACTCGACAGACTCATGTGCAAGTACGACTTGCACCACTTCCTCCAGTTTTACATCATCCTTTCCAAAACAGGCTTTCTGTGCTGCTACGCTGAACAAATTATAGATCAACTCGTCACGGAGTTGCTCGTGAGGTCCATGAACTTGCACGTAGTGGCCAGTTTTCGAAGCTCCGCCAGGTACGCGTTGATTCACCTTGTTGTTGTCGACGGTTAGCGAATTTAAAACGTTCCGCGAGAGCCTCTGGTGCGGGCTTTGAAATGCGCCTTCATGACTACGACGAGATCCTTAAGCGGTTTGGAGACTGGGTCGCCCGATGCTACCGGATTAGACAATATGGAGAAGGTGGCTATCCCAGTACTGAAGAGAAAGATAGCTCGTCACCGGTTTTCTTCTGTTTTCTGGTCAATCGTATTGACCAGTAGGAAACTGTTGAAGACTGGCTCGAAACTCCTTAATGCTTCAATAACTGACATTTTGGACTACCGCACACTGACAAAAAAATTATTAGTCCATCATACTCTGATCTGAGACTTATCTTTAAATTCAAACGGTGATAAGAATTCTTAAAATTTTTTGAATCCTACGCGGCACAGTCCATCTTATCGTTTTTCGGATCCCATCCCGTACGCCGTAAATTAGTGTCCAACTTAGATGCCGTATTTATTACGCCACCCGCTAACGTACTTTTTATTTTCTACAATTCAATTACAGTTTCTATGTGCACTTCAATAACACGTGTCATCTAAAACTAAACTAAATTCCTTATCTAGCAAATGACCCAGCTCTACGCGGCGTGCCCTGTACACGGCTCCTCGTGGCAATGGCCCACCTTTATGCCCTGAATACGGATACAACAAGGATGATGACTCAAAAATCAATATTAATCTGCGTCGCTCAATTAAACAATTGATCATGAATTATAACAGTCTAAAACAGAATCCTATCCCTGCTAGTTCCGTAACAGCTGAACGGCTGTAGCAACATGAAAGAGAAAAGAAGACAATCATGATAAAACTACTGCTATTATTTCTTGCTTCTTTTGCTATACGTTTTCCTAGTCTTTACAAAATCATAAGTGAATTTCCCACACATTGCATGACATTCTAAGGGTCTCTAATGACACGTATTTTTAAAAATTGATTAATTTGTGTAAGAGCTGATCAACCAACTTTGACTAAAATTGTACTAGAAGAAGATTGAAGGAAAAAACAAAAACAATTATTTCTAATCTTATTCCTCTTGGATGGGTTTTAAAAATTGTTCTGTGACTCAATCATATACCATGGTGGTCATGCTGCTGTATAACAGAACAACTGCTAACGAACCTTGATCAAAAAATCAACTCTACCTAAATCCACATAGTAATTTAGAGATAAAATTAATTTCTGCTGCAATAGTGTGTACCACAAAATTGTGTGATCGATTTAAGTGAACGGTGTACTTTTTAGAAAGGCCAGAAATTTAATATTGATTGAGCAGCACATCTAAACGTTCCGCCAGTAAATAGCTATATATACGCTAGTAAGTATACTATTAGTAAGACTGTTCAAATCAAACATGTTGATATTTATTTTTGTTAAGAACTACATAATTAATAATTTATACGAGATCAAATAACGTCCTTTGTCGTTCTGGAAATCTCCACTTTTGCCCAAGAGGGTTTAACACATGACATGGTAGCATAACTAAAGCAACACTTTTGAATTTTTTTGTTTCTTAATAAAAATAAAAAACAATTTCGTTAATAATTTTATTAAATAAAACTCATATAAAATACAAAAGTAATTTTGTCATAAATACAGATAAACACTTGAGTCAAAAAACGGGGCTTAGCTTCTAGTATTAATGTATAAATAAAAATCTTTACATCTCAATTTCTAATTCACATAGTCAGTCAATGCAGACGTGAATTTCTTCACTTGCTCAGAGCAGATGAAAGACTTATAGGTAAATGAGATACTGCTGAGGTATAGAACTAATAAATATGTCGTGCTTTACTCTCAACCCCTTGTACTATTTCCGAGACTAGAGCATTTGTCGATAGCTTTAAATTTGTATACACAAGAAATTCACTACTAATCTAGTAGCAACTCAATAACATAATGAGTATTATGTTGGGGTTACTTGATATCTACAGGTCGCAGCTGACGCTCGCCTTCATTCAGGAATATCAGCATGGCTTTGTACAACAGCAAAACGCCCAGCTTGTTCTGCTGGTGTGAGGACCACGTTGACGCGACTCCATAGAACTCGCCAGCCCTCATGTTCTTCACATTCTCAACCTTCAGCGCGCTAATTATAGCCGCCTCGCGCGTGTACGCCTCTGCCGGTATGATGTTCTGGAAGACATGCAGGCACACCACTCCAAAATCGTCGGCCCAAATATCCAAAATCTGCTGCTGCTTTCGGTTCACGGAGCGCACGTTCTTCTCTTTCCACACAGCAACTGCTTCGTTCAAATGGGCATATGGCCTGTTGCGCTTCCCCTTACCCACATAAAAAATGGAAGAGACAAATGTCTGCCAGATTTTCGCCGGGGTCATCTTTTCAGCCCGACACGGCAGGTTGGCGGTGATTCGCGGATCCAGCAACAGATACGTGAAGGAGAATTTGTTGATGCCTTCCCTCCATTTTCGTGATGGATCAGGATTGTTGAATTCTCTGCATAAAATTTCTTCGAATGTCTTATACTCTGATAAGTCATCCGTCCAGTTAGCATCTTTTATAGTTTTCTGGAGCTCTGACGAGTAAACTAAAAAATAAAATAAATCTATCTCAATTTAATTATAACCAAGCATATCTGTAAGCCTGTTTACAAGTGTCAGACACAATTGAAACTTGTTTTGACATTTTAAATGAAAATAAAACTTGTACACGTATCAAATGTCGCTCATTTATCGGTAAACGATCTGCACAAATTAGGTTGAAAACAATTTGGCGCCTCGTATCACGCTATTGCATTACACAAACGTTTTATTTGTGCAGTTTTATCTGTTGTTTTGTCAGAGGGGATGACTATTTAAAATTATATCTATTTATAAATTAAGAAATGTAAGTACATGCACAAAGCAGATAAGTATACTTAGCTCTTACCTACATTTTCTTTTTATGATAGAAAACAGCGAATTTTTTAGTAAGATACATCCCTTCATGGTGACACCAAATAAAAATAATTTGACAAATCCCCCACTAATTAAGTAAACAAAAAGCAACAATTCAAAATAAAAATGTTTACCTTTAGAAGGAGCTTCGACTGGCTTCTGGGGGATGGATAGCCTTTTCTTTAGATGATGCAATTTTTTTAAATAAACTCGTTTAGTACTTTTAGTAATTGGTCCAGGTTGAAATCCACATGCACTCAGTTCCCTTCTCAATGTATCTGTGTCATAATCAAAAGTAGCCGGTAAAGAGGATAGTTTGGAGGACTGAGATTGTACTACAGATGCACAACTTTCAGCTCTCTCACTATAAGGTACAAATCGATTAAACACCAATTAAGCAATGATGGCGTGTTCACTTACTTAGTTGGATTAACTATTAGTCGTTCCTCATATAATTCAACTCCCTCTTGAATATCTGTATACTTGTACACCTCTGTAATGCTGATTAAACTCGTGTTGGCTACTGATTCTTGCACATCAAATTCTGAGACATCACATGGCACATTAGTTGCACCTTTTACATCACTTAATTCATATCCAAAACTTACACCACAAGAGTTACTGCACTTGGTAACACTTTCATTACCAAAAGAAGTTATGCCAAAGATGTTTTTCTCCAAAATGTTGGTGCTTCCTGAAATTTCGTTACAAGTGAAGTAATCACTGCTGGTATCTCTCAAGTGCTTCAGCAGAGTTGTTTCTTCCAAGAAGCCCTCTTTGGCAGGCTCTTCCAAGTCACTTGTTACATCATTTAAAATTTCACTGTTGCTATCTTGAGACATATCAATAATGGTCATAATACCGCTTTCCCTGGAGTGCTCTGTAAATTTGCAAAAACTAGACGAAACAGTGGGTACATCCACGCCACTTTTCTTTTCTCTTCTAAGGCGGTACTTTGAGCTGCTTTCATATGGCAACGAGAATATTTCGATAACATTTTTGTTCTTGAAACGGGGCCTGCAGTTCACAAAATCCAAGTTGGGGGAGCTGCATCCGTTTGACTGCGATGAAAAGTTGGAGTCGTGCGAATCAACCTTCTCTACATCTTTCCTCAGCTTTCTCTCTTCCCTTTCGAATTTATTCGGATCGCTATCCAAGCTATGTTTTTCTACAGCGTGAGTGCGGCACCAACTTTGACGTATTCATCCGGCGACGTCTTTGGCAGTCGTTGCAAATTACAGGCCAAGCTGGATATGCCTGATGAGAGGTCTTTATCCACTGTTACATCCACTTCATACTCGGCTTCAGCAACCCCGTTCTTGATGATAACTCTGTCTGCGAAAACAAAATTGTTAGAATATGCTACGTGCGGTAAGAAGCAAAGGCGGCTTAGCTTACCCAACATCAGACGATAATCTTCGTTCTCTTGCGCCGCAAGCGCGTTGAGCTCTGATAACATGACAAAGCGAAGCAGATCTGCAATATCTTTATGGTTATAATCGATGGCGTAATCTATGGGCAACCTGCAGTCACTGTCTCTGATTTCAGGGTTCCCACCGCAGTTGAGGAGCAGTTCTACTATGGCCATGCGTCCCCAAGCAGCCGCTATGTGCATGGGAGTTAGGCCCTCGTCAGATCTGCTCAATTCAAAAACACAATCAGCTAAAGGCTTCAAGGAAGAGATATGATACCTACTGAATGTTAGGGTTGCCGTCGTGCTGCAAAATCAGTTTGGTGACTTTTAATGCAAACTCGTCGGAGTCGTCCCCTATAATAAGATGGAAGGAGGAAATGCCGAGGCCTGGAAGGACGACGTTAGCGTCGGCTCCTTTCTCCAGCAGCAGCAGTACACCTCTGGAACGATTTGTTTAGTTAACCTCACGGAATTTTTTTGACGTGAATGAGGGTAATAAAATTCTAAAACCAGTTTAATGGGGAATATTATTTAAACAAACCAGTAAAACCGGTTTTGGTGTACAGAGTCGATATATTAATCTCGATCAAAAGTAAATTGCTTCTCGATAAGTTAGCAAACAGCAGCCAGTTATATAACTTATTTTTGGGGCTAATTTTGGCAAGCGAAAACGGCTGGGTAATCGGTGATGTAAAAAACCAGCAAACTGGAGCACCCCGCCTACGTCAGAGCTGATAAAGTTCATTACCGCAGGATTCTGTAGCGGTCGTCAGGGGTAAGCCATGCTTTCGCAGAATCGAAAAAAGTTATCCTCGATTTCAGACAAAACACGCGCCGCACACGTAGCCAGATAAGCAGTCCGGGAGCTCCCTATCTGAAATTTGGAAACTGCGGACTTTGAGTTGCTGTCATGGATAACAGTGACGTACTAGTTTGGACTCGCTGCACCTATTTTTCTAAGAAAACCAAAAATACTTCCTTGGAAGATTGGAGCAACTTTATCTTCCAATGTTTGCATTATCCTTGAAGATAGTGGTGTCCGTAATCGAGATAACATAACAGAACATATTCAGAACACACAGTGTTTATCCATAAATTACACAAGCGAATATAAATGAATCGAAAATTCTTCCTTAATATCTATAAAGTCGGTAACTAGATTAAGCACCAGCGGCACCAATATTCACCTCCAAAAAGCAAAACAGTGTTAAAATTCTATTATATTGTATTGAAAATTATTAATGTTAAGAGAAACACCTCTAGGGCCAAGGTTGTCTTTCAGAGCAATTTAAGTTAAAAAAAAATAAAAGTAAAAATGTGAAATGTAAACTCAAAATTAGAGAGAAAAAGTGTTGGTTTATTTTAAAATTTACTTTGATTACTCTTTATATATTTAAATGTTTGTTCTTGAATGTGTATTTTTACACTTCCAAAACGTTCTCTTCGATAAGATAATTTGTCCCAATTGTTCGACCAATTCTGTAAATTGCCGATTTTTGGAAAACTGATTTTAATACAATAGCAAACATGTTTTTGCTAAAGTAATCCAATGCAGTTGTGCAAAGTTTCAAGATAAGAAATGACGTACACAAAACTGACAAATTGCGGTTCGAACAGGAGATCCTATCAGATGGGCTCAGAATGACGCAATTCTAGAGGCTGGCAAAGGCGCGGGCGGCCGACGCCAATTTTCAGCTTCATTTCCACTCCTATACATACAGATATGGGGAACGATAACCTTCTCGTCTCGTACTAATTTTTATTAGCTGTGTAATTGCTACAACGTATAGTAAGGCGGCCTCGCGTTTCATCAGCGCCTTGAATCGGGGCGACCCCGCCAAGGACGTGGGCGATATCGGAAAAATACGATCGTTTTTTATACTTGCCTTGGAAATATCAAAGATCATCTGCTACAACTGTTGCTATCTAATAAAGTAAGAATGTGACCACTGCACTCGCCAGATTTAACAAGGGAACCCTAGATAAACAGATGATGTAACAATATTTCATTGAGTAAATTAGATAACAAATACCAAAGCATCATTTTTTCAAAGAATACATTTCTCACGCAATAAATGTTAACAAAGACGCATTTTAAGAAAAACAAGCTGTGGAGTCCACCTAGAATGAACTGAATGGATGGGAAGTGGCATTACTATAGACACAAATATAGGAATAGACAGACCGACCAGTTGACCAAGCGACACACAGACACAGATATACACACGACTGTTTTAATGTATGTAGAGCAAAATTATACGCCATCTTGCTTCTTCAAAACAAACGGTAGTGAAAAATATCTTCATAAGCTGCTTTAACCAAGAAATAATTTAAGGTTTTTCTCTCTGACGTTTGGAAGTTAGAAAAATCATTTAAATTGGGGGTTTGTATGGCCGCCATATTTTCGAGGTGGCTTTACTATATAAAGGTAACGTAATAAGAGCTTCTTCTCTTCTAGAACACAATGAACATTCAAAATCGATACTAAATGTGCACCGTTATACATAGAGCCAGCACATTTATCTAACTTTGCAGCAAACTCAATTTGGCACCATTAATGTGAACCTACTAACAACCATAATGTTCAGATTCATAAAACAGAAAACCTTATCATCTACAAATTCGTTCTTCATGGGCAAAAATGATTTACTACATTCTTAAGGCCTGATAATATATAAAATACAAACTCCGAAAGAGATGAAGTAACAATTAATCTTCCGTAAAACCATCGTAACTATAACTCGAAATGGTCTACCGTTGAAATTTACCACAATCTTTATCAAACGCCCAATAACGCATTCGTAATCTTAAATCGAAAATTACATTTCTGGACAAAACTGGGTCTCCCGGTTTTGGATAATTTTATTTATCGTCACTTGATGATGAGGGTGTTTAAGTTATTCACACCTAAACTATAGCCAAGATCGTTATCCTAGAAGAAGTAAAGTGTGAGTGGTGTCTTTAAGAAAATCTCTTTTGAACCCACACACTTTTATCTATTTCGTGTACCTTACTTAGAGCAGAGTAATTCATGTCCGCTTCGCTTAAAACAATGTTCTCTCTAGGGCACAGAGCAGCTCGGCAGTTTTCCAGTAGCTTACATTTTTAAATTCAGCTTCAGTGACTGTGTTTGTTAAGAAGCTGTACCATTTTCTTATTTCGAACAGCTTAACTAAGAACGCTACTACCTTAACTACCATATCACTTAGTTATATAAAATATATCATAAAGAACTGACTAATAAAATTCATACTTATTTGCTCTCTAGAGAAGTTCAACAAGTTACAAATGCTACTCTCTTAAAATTTTAAAGATAAAATCACACTCAATCACAAAGCTACGGTTTTTGTATCATTTAAGAAGCATCAAAACGTAGACTGTTAATTGTAGTGTTTCAAATTCATCATTACGTTATTCATTTAAGCTGTAAACGTTTAAGATGCAGTTAGGACTTAATCAATGTGAAGCATTTGGTATATTGACACATAGTAGAATTTTTCTAGAATGCAATCGAAAATCAAAGTAGAAAAGACAATGGTTAAATACCGCGTTGGGTTCAGTTAGTGTCATCTTCTGCACCACGCTCTCTTTTAACATCTTCAAGCCAGTAGCAGAAATGAAAGAACTAAAAAATCATTACTAAAGTAACGGAACAAAATTCGTGGACGAGATATATCTATCACAATTACCTAGTTCCAACAATAAAATTTGGGAAGAAAAAAACAACTAACAAAATAACCCTTAGGACCTGCTGAACGCGTTTTGTAATTTGAGATCAATTTGCAGTCAACTTGAATAAGCTGCAATTTCGTATGCAAAAACAAAAACAATCAAAAAAGGTTTTCAGAATCCGATGTGGTAACTGTTCAGATAAAAAACAGTTCATTGAACTATAACACTCGTTATTTGACTATTAGGAAGTTCCGAATAGAGTCGGCACTTAAAAGTTTCTCAAGTTAAATCTACTTCTATCTCCGCCGAGTATCCTTCATGAATTTTGAATTAAAACTGAATTTCCTAAAATGTTACGCCCTGAGATAGTCACCTCGTTACCTAAGTACTAGCCCTGATATTATGCCGTGAAGCAAAACCGCCCTTTTTGTAAACAAATGGAATCTATGAGAAGGTCCTTGTTAAGACTACTTGACTACGTCAAAGACTTCCGGCTAGCTTTCCCCAATTTTATCGTCGGTGGTCTTGCTCTTGGATCTTATTTTTTAACTCCAGATGTAAAAGGTCTCTTCTTTATCTAACGATGAAGAAGATAATGTTTCTACTAAGTCTTCGACAAAACGAATGATGAAGCTGGGTCATGTTGATTTCCTCAAGTAAATGGTGAAGGTCGATTCTCGATATGGCGTTCCAAGTGATAATTTTACATCAAAGATAGTGAGAAGATGGGACATACCGCGTTACCTTTCAGAAACTAATAAATATGAAGAGGTATGTAGTTATTTAACAACTATATACATTTTCTCTGGAGCTCAATTGTCTCTTTCTGTAAACTTTATCAGAAGCTATGCACAATACTAGGCATTCCATGAGATAATGGGTGAAACCGTCATAAAAATTGCTTCTAGGTGATGGTTCATCTGCACAAGAAAACTTTGGTGTTCTCATTTTCGTTCTTCACACCGTCCAACTAGAAAATTGCGTTATAGCTGCGTGCACCGCAGTATTTGAAAAGCAATCGTTGCTCATCTCGATGTTTGGACAATTCACGGTAAAATAATAGAACAGAACCGCATTGCATCCTTGCACTCAAAAATATTTCCGTTGTACTATCACGATTGATATTTTTCGTAAAATTACCGTCCCATAACTCACTTAGTGGTAATAAGAAAAATTACTAAAGATAACATGTCTGAAGAGTGCTAGAAAATAAAATATTATATAAAACAACTTAGACTACTTAGCAAACTTTGTGAGTATTAAAAACCACTACTGAAAGATTTTTCAATACCAACTAGAAGGAGGAAGTTTTACATCGGCAGAGATAGATCAAATTCGAAGAAAGTACTCTTTTCAATATCTTCACTTGAAGATTTGACCAATCGACGTCGTGGCTAATAGAAATGTACCACTCTAACAGAAGCTCTATACCACCCTCCACTCATTTTAAATAAAATAAAGGCTAATTCCCCAAATGTTGCAACCCCTTCGTTGCCTAAAAGATAGGACAATTTTAGGTTTTAGGTTTTGATAGCGCCCTCAAAATTTTTCATCGTTCTATGTTGTAGCTGAAAAATACGCCGTCTTGAAAACTCAGAAGAAACTGAAGCCAAAACAATATCAGAAGTTTTCTGTATGTACAAAGTGGGCATTATATAGCCGACTGATTTGAAGTTCACTTTTTACCAAAATAACTCATCAATTACTACTATCTTACAAAAAATAAGTAAAATTATGTTCGTAATAATGTGCCCAATACCCCACCTAGTGAATAAGAAGAATCTGGTGGTATCATATTAAAACGGTTCGACAAAATGTGCAAGAAAATCCCAACATCTCTACCATGTGTCGCTCTCAAGTAACGCATCATATTAAACAAGGAATTGCAGTTGACTCAAGAGCTTCAACACAAAGACTATCAAAAAAGTCGTAAACACAATACTAGAATTTAGTGTCGAAGATGAGCTTTTTCTTGAAAACTCCATAGTGACCAATAGGGACCTTTTTGACTTATTTGGGTATTTTAATAAGCAAAACTGCCATATCTGGAGAGAAGAAAGCCTTCGTGTTATTCACAAACACCCGTTACATCCACGTAGAGTCACAGTTCAGTGCAGGATTTTTTTAGGGCAATTAAACCTTTTTTGGGAATAAATCAGGGAATTTTTCACCATTACTACCGTGCGTTACCGTAAAATAACAGAGAACCGCTTGTTCTCTCATTGAAGAATTAAAGTTGACAACATGTCATTTAAGCAAGATGATGTTTCCAGCACATTTAATCTCTCGTTTGAGTGAAGTAATTTGCCCCCCCCCCCTAGATCACCAAATTTGACTGTTGATAACTTTTTTCTATTGGGATATCTTAAAGATAAGCTTTATACTATCAACACGAACGCAACTGAGAAACTCAAAGAAAATATACAGAAAGCTAGTCAAATACAAAATAATTATAAAATTAGGCATAAAAATATTAATGTTTTATTTTAGGCACACAGTTATATATTGTCCACCCTGTATAAATATTTCTTCTAAACCAACCTCCCTTCCCTAGAAAAATTTAGACATTACAATCATTTTCTTTGTACGCCCATCTTCAAAACAGTTAAGAGAAAGTTCCAAAATGTTTCTCTTTCAATTACAACAGCCATTTATTCTGTACATTGCAGTAACTTGATAAACCAATCAGCAATTAAAAATGGTTCAGTGGGTGTTGATGTTCTTAGTTTTCTCCAAACATTCCTTACCTTTGTCTGCTTAGAATTAAAAACTCTGGAAAATGTGAAAAATCGGGTCACAACCATACCAGTATACATTGTCCTTGATCATCAAGCCGTTGTTTTCTTCACAATAGTAATTTTAGTGAAATTCAGGGACGTTTATTCTTCATCCAAAAAAGATTTCAAGAATCATAATTCTGGACATAATCTTGCTTATTTCGCTATCCTGGGGGATGAATCAGATAATCAGAACGATATCGGACGGATGACGTCAAAGAAATGTCTGAATGTGAGTTTTTTACGGCAAATACGTAGTTTCTTTGAGCCATTAGCGACACATGAAAGAGGACACAGCCATGTTTCTTTTTCTTTTTATTCCTCTCGCATCAAATTGGTTTTGATATCTGTATCCAATCTTGCAGCTGTTCTTATTTTTACCAGTTTGGTAATCTCTCTTTCAAATTTGTGTTTTGCAGTTCCGTGAAGCTCCTCCCCTTTCTCCATTTTGTAGAATTTACTACTGTTTCTATATCTGTCGGGTCCACCCTTAATAATAACTGGACTACCGTTTCAGAAATTTCCTTTGTATTTTCTGTACTACTGATTCCCAATTCAGTATTTTTCTAACCAGCTAATTTGCAATCATCTGTTTCGATAAGCACCCACTTATTCATTACAACTTATTTAAGATTGGCAGTTGTTTTTCGACACACTTTTTCAACTGAATCACCGAACATACCGGGAGAGAGAGCTATTAAAAATACAAAAAAACAAAAATTGAGTTATATGCACATTTGTGAGAAGGGTAGAGGTGAGCTTATTTGGCGAAGATACCAAAAGGCAAGGGTCTTAGTCGCATAATTTTCAAACAGAAGACAACTGAGATCAGCGTTTTCCTCAAGCAGAAAATAAAACAATAATACGTTTAAAGGTACTTGAAGTACAGAAAAAAAGCAAAATGGTAAAATAGTAAAATATTTGAGCAAAAAACAAGCGAATATTTACAACAATAACTTATAAGATATTACAAGTATGGGTGCCTTAACTACATTAACAGTTATAGAAACGTGGCGAAGAATTTAAATATCAAAGTCCACACATACATGTTTTATTTACTGACCTTATTTGAGACAAAAAAATATTAAAAGTTACTCCTGCATAAACCTGAGCAAATGCCAACATGTAAAGAAAGGCAAATTGGAATAAGAGCAAAGACATCTATCCCCATAACTTTTGTCATAATGAACGTTTAGAACCAAAGTTTAGTAGACGCAACCTTTCTGCCAAATTCCTTAAAAACAGCCTGGGCTTTTCCCAAAAATCGTGCACACTGACATTCACATGGACACGCTCAAAGACAAACAAATGAATATGTGTTTTTCAGCATTTACCAAATGGAGCGAAGCTCCATTCTTCTGCCGAAACCATAATTCTATTCTGTTTAAATTTCTAGAGGAGTTTATCTAATTAATATTAAGAATTCAGTGATTATCAAAAGTGTTATAAGATAATTTAACATCAGGTAATCTAACGTAAAACTCTGACAACTAAATAAACAATTTGACATATTAACCAATCTGTTATTCACAAAATTAATGAATTTTGAGCAAATTCAACAACTTTTATAGGATGAAAGATGATAATAAAATAAACAATCTTAAAAAGCCCTATTTAATACTTAATGATATACGGCGTCGCTATGACAACGCCACATACCTCGTGTTACAAGTTGCTTTATATAGGTTGCTTCGCAATTTTTTAAATTTTGCTTAGTTATATTAAATCTACCCTTCCCCTAAATTAATAAAAGCTTAAACAAGTTTTGGGATTATTAAATTATATAATGCCGAATTTAAATTCTACTAACTAAATCAGAGCGTTGCTTTCATCCCTTTTTTAGACTTACCTATGGTCATTATCTTGGATAGCATCATACAGAGCAGACGCAAGGGACAGCTCCCTGCGAGTCCTCCCGCGATATATGCTCATGCTGGCAGACAGCGATTGAATATAACTCGAGCACCTCAGCCTCCCGCACCGCCACTCAAAGAGCAAAGCACACGTCCCACGCTTAAGTTCGTGCACCGACTTCCTGCAGCGGGCCGAATGTTTGTTATATATCAGGCCAGCGAGGTTATGATCGTCGCGCCGGCCGCAGCCGAGCGCGGTCATTCGGCCTATCCTAGAAGGGGCAGCACGCCGACCGAGCGATAGCCCGCCATTCATAGTAAATACCGTAGTATGCGGCGAGCGGGACGGCGCCATCGGCCGTCCTTCTCGGCCGCGCGCTATAAATATACCGATAACGGCCGCTCGCGTCCCTAAACAGAGTAAAGTTCACGGAGCGATTATAAATAACCGGCTGTTTGTGTGATGACGACTTTGGACCGCCGCTGGCGGCGGCCGGGGAGTCGAAAGTGAGAGCGATTTGTGTGGAGCGGATAAGAGAATTGAAGTTTTTTCTTCACGAACCGGTATGATCCGGTCCGAGCGGCACAGAAGGTCTATTTACGACGAGCGTGTCTAATTTTACTCTTCAACCGCGCTAATTGAGCGCTCGTATCGGAGGAAATTAATTATTGTCTTTTAAATCGCAGCCTCTGTAAACAGGGCAATTAATTTCGCAATCTTTTTAGTACAGTACATAGCGTGTGGCCACAATAAGCTGCATGAAAAAGGAAAAATTTGTTTAGACCTGTGAAAAGTAGTCTTTAAATAAAAAATCTCACGGAAAAGCCCTCAAGAGGCAGACAGACTTCGTAATGTAACGATTGATGCAAATCAAACGAATCTGGTCGTATCTCTCCACTCTCTTTTCCCATCTCATTTTGGACCATCTCGTTATATATTTAAAAAATTTATATGTTAAATTTTAGCCTCCGAATTACGTGTCTTAAAAGTTCCAAAACAAAATAACACAATTTTTCAGAGGCAAGGGCATGACTATCATTACGTACCTCGCAACTATATCAACTACCTTAAAAAACAAACCAATAATTTAAACCTACATACTAAAAAACTTTTATACTTTCTTATTTTATTTACAATCTGTAGAATATATACATTCAGCAAATTATGTGACAAATTGTACGACATGTCGAAGAGTACTCAGTAGCCATTTTCATATAATGAGTAGGTTTTCTAGACCTAGTATGACCTTAGGATATTGTACTTATAGGCTAAACCTTAAATCTAAAACTAAAACTAACTTATTTAAAGCAAAATCTATTTGGTAATTCATTGGGCAGGTATAGTAAAAGTCTCTTATTGTTTCTTGGCTGGTTCATAAGGTTTGTTGCCAATTCGTTTGGGTTCACGCTGAGTCTGGTTCGATTTTGCTGAAATTTCCTATTTCTTTCTTGATCGTTGGTATTTCAAGACCACCTCGAATAACAGTATTTGGTACGTACCACGATGTATTCACGATCAGACGAAGCACCTTGGATTGAAAGTGTTCGAGAATTTCTATGTTGGAATTGGAAGCGGTGCCCCAGAGTTGGATTCCATAAGACCAGATCGGCTTAATTATGGCTTTATAGACAAGAAGTTTGTTGTTGATGGTAAGTTTTGAGTTACGCCCAAGTAACCAGTACATTTTGGTGAGAGTCAAATCTAATTGTTTCTTCTTCGTGAATAGGTGCTTGCGCCAGGTGAGTCTCCTATCTAGATGTAGCCCAAGGTATTTTACTTCTTCATGCTGTGGCAGTTATGTGTGATTTAGGTAAACAGTTTCTTGTCGTGTGATGAACGTTATTATTTTGGTCTCATTGACCTTTAATCTCCATCTTTTTAACCATAAGTGCATTGAATTTAGAGTGGTTTGCAGAGTTTGTGTGGCGATATCAGGATTATTATCGACAGCTAAGACAACGGCATCATCTGCAAACGTTGCTGTTAGGACTTCTGGTGCAGTTGGAGTATCGGCCGTGTATAATAGGTATAGCAGAGGACCAAGTACACTACTTTGGGGGTACTCCGGCATTTATTTTATACAGTTTACTGAGGTCAGTGCCAACTTTAACTAGGAAATGACAATTTTGCAGGTAGGATTTAAGTACGAGGAAGTAATTCAAGGGAAGTATTGATTGTAATTTAATTGACAGTCCAACCTGCCACACCTTGTCGAACGCTTGTGCGACATCAATAAACGCTGCAGAGCAGTATTGTTTGTTTTCAAACGTTTCGTTGATTTTTTTCAACCACTCGGTGGACTTGCTCTATTGTGGAATGCATTGGTCTAAAACCGAACTGATGGTTGGGTATAGTTTTATTTTGCTTGAGGACCGTGGATAATCTTGTTTGTAAGATTTTTTCAAAAACTTTAGCCGTTAAGGGTAGTAGACTTGTCGGCCTGTATGATTAGGAGGTTTTCCTAATTTTGGAATTAAAATAATCTGCGCTACCTTCCACTGGTTTGGAAAGTACCCAATGCGTAAGACAGCGAGAGATATTTTATTCTCTTGTGAGGCACATGTTTAAGGATTTGGCCAGTAATCAGGTCATACCAAGGTGCTTTCTTGGAGTGTAGAGTTTTGATGACACTTTGGACTTCGGCAATTTTGATGCGTGGGACTGGAAGCTCAAGTTGATAGGGTATCTCAAGTATCTGTACGAGTTCTTCTTCAGGTTCGTTTTCTGATGGATGTGGTCGAAACACGTCTGAAAGATGCTCTACAAAGACTCTTGCTTTTTCTTCTTTGCTTCTAGCCCATGTTCCTTGGCGTGTTCTAATTGGTGGAAAACCTTTTATAACATATTTAATCGGGTGTTCGCAGTCTTTGCCATTGTTTTCTAAGCATTCCTTTTCCAGGATTTTTTGTTGAATTAATGGAGGGCAATTTAAGGCTACATTGGGTTCAGCTAATTCAGGCGTAGAGTTCCAGCCAGCTTGTTGCACTATATCACTGAAAAGTTTGATAGCTGTTTCAATATTTTCTTCCGTTTCTAAAGAAACGCTATGTTGTTTGTCTAAATTCGTCTCGGTTTGTTCGTTTATTACTTATGCTCGGCTGTTTAATTGAACTTAGTACTTTTGTGGATAAAGTGATTAAAATTGGAGAGTGGTCAGGAGATAGATCAAAACATGATTTTATTGTAGCGAAACCGTGAGGGATGCCTTTTGTATACAGAAATCCACCAAATCGGGTATTTTGTTTTTATCTGTTGGCCAGTACGTGGGTTCTCCAGTGGACAGATATTTCAAGTGGTTTTTCTCCAAAGTTTTAAGTAGTTCACGGCCCTTAGGCGTAATAAGTCCAGAGCCCCAATCGGTGTGTTTAGTGTTGTAATCTCCGCCAGCAATTCATCGTCACCTAAGGTGCTAAAAAAACTTTCATAATGTTCCTGTATTACCCTGTGTTTAGAAGGAAACACACAGCCGATATAAATAAAAAACCTGAGGGGTCCTCTATAGCTACATTTGTGGCCTGAAGAAAATATTTGCTATAACTATTGGTGATGTTTTATCGAATTTTTTGTTATTACAGACATTTGGATGATTAGTCGAATGAATTGAATAGTTGTGAATTTTAAGGTGACTCCGCTCGGTAAAATGGGTTTCAGAAATGAGCATAATATCAATGTTGTGGTTGTGAATGAACACTTTTAGTTCTTCTGCGTGTTGTGAGAGCCCATTAGCATTCCATAAAGCGAATTGTAAATAGTCCATTAGTTGAGTTTAGTCAGCACGGTAGTTAGAAGGTTTAACATGGTGCCTATTTGCTCAAATAAGCCCTTAATCATATTTTTTAGTTCCAGCAAGTCATTGGTTGCTGGGGAGGTTGAATTTGATTTGGTATTTGTATAGTGTTGTTAGTAGCATGAGATTGTTGGTTTTGTGTTTTGGTTATTGATGAATATGAAAGTCCTGGTTGAGTTTGTAAGTTTTTATTTGTGCAGGAGGGGTGTACAATTTCGGTCGAAGTGGTTGAAATTGCTTGTTCTGAAGTTCCTTGTATCGTGCATCACGATGGTTTCCTCCACATAAGACATATGAGACTTCGCGGGATTTTGTTTCTCTTGAACATTCATCAGTAGTGTGATTTCCTACGCATCGTGGCTTTAGAATACAAAAATTTTGGTGTCCATATCTTTCGCATCTAGCACATTGAACGATTTCTCGTTTGTACTTTAGTAGTTTGGTTAATTTTGCATTGTTGAAGGTACCCCACATTATACTTACTTACTTAGTCCTAGGCCTTTCTACCTTTAGGTGTAAGGCTGTACTCCACATTATCTTTATTATTAGAGGCGGGTTTCAGTTCAACGAAGAACATTGGTAGTAGTATTTTGGTTTTATATAGTTTAATATTCCATACATTTGTAACTGTGACTTAATTTTCAACCTCTTTTTAATTTCATCGGTATTGATGGAATAGTCCAAGTATTTTAAGACCACCTTAAAGTTTCTTTTTTCTTTCAGCTTGTAGGGGTGAAATTCAGTTTTATCAATCGGGGCTTTTGTAATTTTTTCATAATATTCGGCTGTTCTGGGTTGCACTTTTACCTGATCATTTAACGTCATATTGTTGTTTAGCTATGGATTCTAACAGCTGCACCGGAGGTGCCATAACCTTGACTCCACTTATAAAAATTGGTGGAGGCTTTAGAGTTACTTCATGGTTGTTACCTTGTTGTTGGTCATTTTTGTTTTCTTCTGTTAGAGTTGAATATAGGTTTGATGGATTTAGCCAGTAATTATCTTCTTTTTGTTGTTTGGATTTATGTTCTGTTTTATTTTGAGTATTTCTGCCTCGTTTATATGTGACTGTTTTCCAGTTATTTGTGTCTAATTGCGGGGGAATCGGAGGGGGTTGTTGGGTGTAATGGGTTTGTTGGTGGGGTTGGGAATAAACTTATTGTTGTGGTGACAGGTAGTTTTGTATTGGAAGTGAAAAGGCCATGAAGGCCTTTTATAATTTTAATGTGTGTAGTTTCAATTTCTATTTCCAGTTGTAATTGTGACTGAATGTTAAATTATTAAATAAATAAATACGCCTTAAGGCTGCGGCTCGGGCGCGACGATATCGCAGGTAAAATTGGCCCGCATACTCTGAAAATAATCTTCAAGAATTCCAAAATTAAAGATTCCCAAAAATAAATAAGGAACGCGTTTCTTTACGTCCTACAGTTGGTGCATTCCGTTCTTCTAGTTATATCCTAGTCTCTTCAACCCTCTACAGGGCAAGTCTCATCCTACGCCTAAAATTTCATTTTCTCGAAATATCACAATTTTCTCTACACTTAGGGTAACATCATGGTCAGTCTTGATGCCGTCTCCTTATTTACTAACATCTCAATTCTTGAGACTTTGAATTTTTTTAAATCAACTTACAATTAAAACCCTCTCCTTAATCATTGTTTTTGTGATACCTACTTTGCAAAATAAATTTTACCGTCAAACTAACGGTGCTGTTGTAGGTTGCCCGATTTCACATCTTTCATCTTGAAACAAAAGCCCTCATCTTCTTTTCACTTTAAATCTTTCTCTCGAATACGGTATATCGATGCTTATCTGGCCTTATAAGACATAATCCTTTCTGAATTCCTTTGCCACCTAAACCAAATTCACACTAACATTAAATTTAGCGTAGAAACTAGACAAAACTATTTCCTGCATACTGCCTATAAGAAACTACTTGTTTACAAACTCCCTCATCACCAGATCCATCAGGCTTTCCAACATTAAACACTGAAAAATAAAACTTAAAACTACCACTACAATTTTACCATAAAACGGACATTCCCACAAATCCTTGTCTCATATAATTAGAAATGTTAACCAAAATACTAACTGAAAAATCCAAAACCTTCCCAACCAACAGAGTGTTCTAGCTTTACATGAAAGGCATTGCCAATAAAATAAGCCGCTTATTAATCAGGAAAGACATACCTACGTCCAATGATAAAATAGTTGACTATTCGTTCAACTAAGAATCATGGTTCTGGCGAATTTCAAAGAGCATATGAAATTCATCGTGGAGACTGCCAAAGGACCTTTATAGGTCAAACAAACCGTCAAATATCTAGCCGAATATAAGCACTCTCTGGCCGCACAGAAAGCGATAACCATTTGATACTTACCAAACATAATAAAGAAACAGACCGCAAAATTAACTTCCCTCATACAAAAACTATTTCCCCTTCTTTCCATTCTACCAGCAGAATTATTCTTAATCCCTAAATACCAGATGCGACAGTCAATGCTTACTTGTTATATAGAAACTCTTCATTATCTTATGACATAAAGACTCCTACAATAGGTATAATATTTAATACAAAAGACATTAAAAGATAGAAATTCTGTCATTTGGAATTAAATGTTTTTCCAAACAAGACGGAAACGATACTTACATAGTAATGTAAATAGAAGGACAATCTACCTATAGTTTCTATACCAATTAAATAATTTTCAAACAAATTTTATCTGCCAATATGAACTATATAGGTTTTCTTTCTTCGTCTTCCCTTCTTTCTTATGCCCTTATATGGCTGTTATCTACCGATCAATTTCGCCCACCTCAATCTGTCTATAGCTAATTTTCTCATTTGTTTAATCGCTTTTCGTCTTTTATCTTCTATTTCTGCTATCCATATCTTTTTTGGGTTCGCTCTTCTGTTCTTGTCTCTACCCGAAACCGTTATTTTTTTTACAAGTTCTCATTTATTCTAATTAAATAAATAAATAGTTCTAAATATTTCCAGATAAAGCTTAGGAATGCTTATTGTAGCTTTTCTTCATTCTCTATTAGTTTGTTTTTACAATATTTCTCAAAATAAATATGCTATCCTTTGTTTATTTGCTTGGTATGAATGCTGACTTCTCGTCTTCTAAGTGTAATTTTATAATTTTCCTTACTCCTTTCTCAACAATTCTTGTATACACTTAATAAAATGTTGAAGATAAATATACTGCTCTATAATTTCCGCAGTCTCCCTTTTTATGAATTGGTACTACGAGATTATGTTTGCAACCTTCTATATTATCTTGTCCTAAATCATTTTCTTATTGTAACTTCTTTTACTTCGTATTTTCTTAGTTTCACTTCATCATAATCCTCACGTTTATTTCTTTAAGTATGTTATCCGCCTTTTTATTGCTTTCATTCGGCTCTAAAATGTTTTGTTTTTTATATTTATGATTTAGTTTCTCCTCAAACTTCCTTTAAATTTTGTGCTTTACCTCCTACTATTTTAACATGATTACTTATGTTTAAGCGGTTCAAATATAATCGGGATTATTTTTTTACAAAAAAAAAAAAATAAATTGCCAAACGCTTGCACAGCTTCAACGTACTCCCCTCCGGAATCAAGACATTTTCTCCAATGTTCAAGATACATCCTGATGCCCTTTCAAAAAGGCTTTTGGTTGGCGGTGTATCCACTCCAGAATGGTTTGGATGTCGGGGTCGTTGTTGGGAAACCGCATGACTTGCAAGTCTAATTTGAGTGGAAATCACTTGAGGCCAAATCTGAGACTGTATGGTGGATGTAGTAGAAGGTTCTATTTCAATTTACGGAGAGTTTCCATTGTCGTTTTTGCGGTATGGGAACGTGCATTGTCGAAAGGTTACCCGCTTTCCATCTGTCTTCGGCTTAGATCAGATCTTTTCATTCATGTATGTTGCCAGGGGGATTGAGTAATAAGCTGCAATGACTGTTCTCACATCCGTCAAAAAGGCTACATGGATAACCCCAGAAAAACGTTGCCATCACTTTTGTTGTCGAACGGCTCCTCCGCGCTCTCTTGGGTTTGGGAGAACTGGTATGCCGCCACTCGCGTGATGACTGCTGGGACTCGGGAATGTAGTGCGTCCGCGTTTCATTGGTGGTCACTATAGACTTTAAAAATGCGTAACCTTCGCCATCAAACTGCTGTAGGAGACGACTGGGAGTTCGCATGCGCACCCTGTCCTCTCTGATCCACTTACACCACTCAAACGAATGGGTTCGTGGAAGACATTCTTCCCCATACTGTTGTTGGAGTCTGTGATGAATTTCAAGGGGCAGGAGGTTTCTTCCGAATTTGATCATAATGCGTTGTCCCACGCTCCACGGTAGATTGTGTTCGCTCATCACTGTAGCAATTCCAAAACAGGACTAAACAAGTTCTAAACTGAGCAGGAGGGAGGGTAAAGGTTATGGCTTCACTCTCTCAAGGTCGCAAAGCTGTTGGGCAATGCGGCTTGTTTATACACAAATCAGTCATATTTTGGATTAATAATTTTTTCCGTGATTATTCCTTGTTTAACTGCTTATTTAACTTCTTTATTCCATTGAATTGATATTCTAATATATTTATTTATTCTTTGTTCCGCGCAATTTTTTGCTTCATTATATATTTTAAATAAAAGTATCTTATTCATTTCCTTCTGTTCGTACATATATTTGGATTATATATTTTTCCCATTTTATGCTGGCTAATATTATTCTATAAGTCATTGCTCCAAAATCTATTACCTTTTCATTAATATCTTCGTTTGCAATTATTCCTACACATTCTTTGGCTGTTTCTCTAGGTATTACTCCTAAATAATATAAAGAAATAGGTAATTTTATAATTCCTGATACCCTCTTTTTCGTTTCACTTAGTTCTACTTGTTCGCGGCAATCTCCAATTACTTTATTTTGATTTTCAATTAGGGCCGGTCGTCTTTTGACTCCCTCTGTATACATGCTTTACTTTTGATTTTGAGATAGCGGCGGCGAATTTGCCCAACCAAGCGAAACGCTGATACATAAAGCAGTGGCCTTGTCTGGCTTTTTTTCGTGTGTCATGGTTTAAACATATGGTTGTATTCACTGGGATCTAATATCGCAAGGGATTAACTGCCAGACAGTCACGCATTTTTGGCCTAGTTTTTCACTTCTAGGATTTAGTTTTTCTTTACTAAGGTTGCATCCTCTTTGTCCAGATACTTAAACTGAGACACTCCCCTACCTCTATATCCCTCTATCCATAACACACAACCGTAAAGAAGTAATTGCAAGTTTTGACTGCTATATTTGTCGGCCACTGAAGTAACAGCCGATGCTATGTCCTCTGGTGTAAGCCTTTAATCGCGACAGGACAGCTGAGTGATCTGGAGGTTTAGTCTGCAGGAAATTTTTTACCTAGGCTGTTTTGTAGATTTTAAAATTTTCAGACTACAGCTCTACAGTTTTAAACTACTCAAGCATCTGGATGATTATCGCGATAGCTTATCTCCACCCATGATACTTTGGATTTCTTCTAACCCTATGGGTATCACCACACGGTATAAATTATATTGCTTTTTCAGTTTGTAAAAGATGAAATGTTGTTGTTTTAATCAACTTCATTTAAAATAATGATAAATGTGTTCTAAAAAATAGGAATTCTGTTATTTAGCAATTCTGTATTACGACACCGGCAATAAACCTAAATTGTAATTTAATCGGGCCTGGCCTATTTTTAGCTAATGCCAGATATCAATATTTTACAATAAAAAATTTCCACGTACAATCCAAGGCTTTTGCATTGATTCAATAACTGTAATAATTTAATCGAAGGAATACTATCAACACTTATGCAACATTACATAGTATTGAAGGTTTGGTCGTGTTTATCACATGTATACATAAAAAAGTTTATCTGGAGAAAATATGTTTTGTTGTACCAAAATAGCTTGGCCTTCACACTAAAATGAAACATGGTCAAGTACAGATTTCTGCGAATTATTTATTGGCATATCTTATAAGCTTCTTTTCAAGTTCTTATTTCAAAAATTATTTTTTTAATGAGCATGAAATCTTTTGCGCCAATTAAGCGCACTATGAAGTCAAAAATGGATAAAACGAATGTAATTCTGTCATTTCAGTTGTTTAGCGCAAATAAGGATTAAAAAATTTAGAATAGTCTGCGCAATCTTACTATATACCATAAATTTGAAGGTAGTAAAACTTACTGATTTTCAGTTTTCACTAATTCGACGTTTTTTTTTTGTTGAAGTACATAAAAAAACTACCTTGGAATCTCTTATACAGTGATTTCCAATAAGAATGGAGTGCAACAGCAATGTAAAAAAATATTTCAAAATATCCCCAGTGGAAAACATTGCGGTGGTTTTAGTTAGTATATCACTCAGGTAGTGATAGTATCGTACTGTGTCGTTTTTTGCAAGTCAATATTAGATCATAAAAAATCTGAACGTTGTCAATGCTAAATTATGAGAAAATGCCAGGATATAAAGTTAAATTGAACAGTTTTTTTAAGTACCATCATTTTGAAAATATTGAACGTTATATTTGCAGTGTATATAAAGGTAAGTCCATTAGTTGTTTCATAACAGAATCTTTTAAATTGGCAACACCAAAAAGATCGGAAGCGTAAATTTCAAAGATTAGTATTACAATTGCTAAGTACAACTAAAATAACTAGTCGCGCCGTTTTTTAACAATCGTCCAAGGAGAAAGCCGAAAAGTGTCGCCGTCTACAGGGCATGTTAAAACACTTTCCGGCTGGCCAGTAATTAGCGCCGAGTTTGTACGCAAAAGGCGCTCTTATTATACTCGCGTTCGTGCTATGCACACACGCTGCAACGTCGGCGGTTCATTTTTGAGTGTAAAAACGTTGAGAATTCCCTCCTTTTCGGCCATCACTGATTCACAGCGGAGCCGGTCGGAAGCGTCTTTCCTGGTGCAAAAGTCCCTTCTCGATTCCTCGCCGGGTCAGATATAAAGGAAATCGGACCGAGTTTTCTCACCGGCAAAATTTCAATTCCCGAAATGCAATCCGGAAACAAAACTTCTGGGGAGAGGTTAATTTAGTCGGCAAAATATCGAATTTCGCCACAAAATTAGCTTTAAACAAAACGGCCTCGCGGAAATGGAAACTTCTGCGCCAATCAAACACGCCGGCGAACTTTTGGTCAAAACGGCCTCGGACACGGAAAATTTAAAGCCGGTCGCCCGCTTTCTAAACTATCGCAACTAAAATTGAAAACGAAGCGAGCGCCGCTACCTCGTATCAAAACTAAAGTGCGTATACAGGAGGGAGCCAAAAGACGGCCGGTCCTAATTTAAAATCCAAATAAGTTATTGGAGAACAGTAAGCTAAAGTAAAACGGAAACTGATATTGGTCTAGTTTTTGATCACTAGATAACAAAAATTATTATTAAGTCAATTTTAAGGTGATATGGGAATGTCTGCAAAACCTTATAACATTTGTAAACCACAATAAAGTTACTCTTATTAAGGAAGAAAGGCATACCAGAAAGCAAAACTGTTGATGCATTTGGAAAAAAGGAATCATTTCATTAGAGCAACCACAACCACAATTCATAGTCTGTAAACTCATTAGATAAGTAAATACCATTATAACAACTGGAATGGGAAGGATCAAAACGCAATGAAGATGCTTAAAATTCCATCTAAGAAATCAATAGATGATATGCTGCATTTAAACAGACAGTAAGTTAGGCTAGTAACTGGAATAATTTATAATCATTATACCCTATGTCAGGATGTCCATACAATGGGTTTTTAGAGAACCTACTTGTAAAGGATAAAATAGCCTTACATATTATTTATGACTGTAAGAATTTCCCCCCAGACATTTACTAAAAATGCTATAAAAAGGTGACAAACCTTGACACTAAACAGGTGAATAAAAAAAATAATAATACAGTAAGTCCTCAAACTGGAGTACTTATGGTCTTTCATCATCTATGAATTTTTCAAATAATGTTAAGTCCATATAACCATATCAATAGCCACATTCAAATTAATTAAAGCAGAAAAAGAAGACACGAGTTTATTGAGATTTTCCCAACGCTTCATTTCATGTTTTAGTCTTCTCGTTCTTTAAATTTGTTTAATTGTAATTTTTTTCTAAATATATCTGTGGTTACACAGACAAACGATAAGCATTGGAAAAATTAATTATGCCATTTGCCAAACATCAATCAATTGAAAATGTTGAATACGATAAAAAAATTTCATTACAAAATCCATCTCCACTAACATATAAAAGGAAAAGATTAAATGATTACAAAATGCTTTAAAATTGTTTGGGATTCTGAATGTTCTTTTATCTTATTTAACACAAAAACTAAAATCTGATACTTGAATAATGGCACATGCCAGCAGTTTAACTGAACAGCTTCAACTATTGATATCCACCTAAGATTTTGAACCATATCAATCATAAAAAAGAAAACAATTTGCTTACAATCCTTTTGGAGAAAATAGGGTAGGATTCTACATTCTTCCACCATAATAATCAACAAAGGTTTATTTAAAAAAATATAGAATAAAATCATACAAATGCACATTGACAAAATAAAGAACTAGTATCACAATTACTGTTACAAGCGCACACAATGTCATTCCTACTTATCATTTAATATTCATTTCATTTTGTTGGAGTTAATCCAGACTGGAGATGCTACGGACCCAATTTGAACCCTGTTTATGGCAATAGTTTCGTCGAAAACGTTATCAACGTTGTAAAATTTGTATAAGTCTTCTATAGCTTTATCTTCCATCTAAAAGAATTACAGTAATAGGACATAAGTTCCAATATATATTTTTATAAGTTAGAAAGGTGGTGGCTTCATAAGATATCAGATACAACTTACTTACTAAAAGTAAATAAATATTTAAGAGTACCTTTTGTAAGTTATTTGATAAAAAACTTGGTTGATATAGTCTGATGTCATTCTTATAAAGTTATTCAATTTTGGTCAAACAAATTTAAGAATGGCAGAACAACAATAAAAAAATGCACTATGTCCTAGAGGTCCAAAACAGTTGTTATGCCAAAACCATCAACAAAGTCTATGATGTGGTTTTGGTTGGTAAATAAATCTGTATAATGAATTACATGAGAAACAACTGTAAGATCGGTGCTGCATCTGCTATTCTTCTTTTTTTATTTGACTCCATAGCAAATTATACAATCAGTCCAGAGAGGACTATAAGTATAACATATGTAGGCCTTAAATTTAATTAAAGCTAATAGAATACACGACATGGAGAGTAGCAATCCAGCGAAGGCCCTCTTAATTTACTATTGAATCGGTGAGTACGTTGTTTTTATGTAAATCTGGTAGGAAGGTCAGAAGGTTTAAATCTCTTCAGTCGCCTGGCGTCTTCATCTTCATTGACTAGCGAGGATGCAAGATCGTTTGGATGAGTGGTGATTCTATCTCTGTATTTGATGCTGTATCTTGTTATTTCTTCCTTAATGGTTGGTATCTTCAGGTCAGAATGTAGGAGTTTATTCGGGATGTACCAAGACGCATTTACTACAGCTCGGAGAGCGTTATTTTGAAAGCGCTGCAGTATTTCTAGGTTTGAGTTACTGGCTGTTCTCCAGAGCGATATACCGTATGACCATATTGGTTTTAGTATAGCCTTATATAATAGAAGTTTGTTTTCCATTGATAATTCAATACATTTGCTGCAATTTAAGTCCGAGCTGTTTTCTTTTTGTGAAAATGTGAGTGCGCCAGGTTAGTCGTCGATCAATAGGGATGCCTAAGTATTTGGCTACTGCTTCTTGCGGTATTATGTTTCCATTTAACGTGACTGGGGGACAGGTATCTTTCTTCAGTGTGTATGTGACGTGGACTGACTTGTTCTCATTCACTTTTATGCGCCATCGTTTTAACCATTTTTCCAATAGGTGCAGATAATTTTGTAAGTTTCTAGAAGCGATTATAGGGCTTGGGGGTGAAGATAAAATTGCTGTGTTATCGGCATATGTGGCTGTTATGGTTTGTTCAGATTGAGGTAAGTCTGTTACGTATATGGGGCCTAGGATGCTACCCTGAGGTACTCCAGATCGAATGGGGTAAAGCTGAGTATATTCCTCTCGATATTTGACTTGAAACGTCCTATTTGTGAGACATGATTGTAGTAGGGTGTAGTATGGGTGTGGGAGAACTTTTTCAAGTTTGTAGAGAAGGCCAGGATGCTATAACTTGTCAAAGGCTTGACTTATATCAATGAAGAGTGCAGAGCAGTAACGTTTGCCTTCCAAGTCTTTGGTGATTTTTCTAACCAGTCTGTGCGCTTGTTCGATAGTTCCATGTCCCTTACGGAACTTAAATTGATGTGGGGGTATTAGATTATTTTCGTCGATGATGGGCATCAAACCTTTAAGCAGTAGTTTTTCAAAACTTTGGATAAGAGCGAAAGGAGGCTAATTGGGCGATATGATCATTTGGAGCTTTGCCAGGTTTAGAAATCATTATTATTTGTCCTACTTTCCAGTGACAAGGGAAGTAGTTAATTCTGAAGATGGAATTATAAATTTGTTATTGGTGATCAGGTCATATTCGGGAGCCTTTTTTGGATTGATATCTGTGTTTATGGTTGTTACTACCTCATGAGCTTTAATTGATTTGATTGGGAGGGCCATCTAGTGAGGAATCTGTGGTTCATTAACAATGTTTTCTTCTTCATCCGCCCTTGTTACGGAAGAAAAGGGTTGAAACACTGATGCGAGATGTTCCGCGAAAGCTGTGGCCTTTTGTTTGTCCGTTTTCGTCCAGGTGCCGTCGCTTAGGCGTATAGGTGGTATTTGATGTTGGGGTCGTTTTATTTTTCGTGTAGCTTTCCATAGTGAGTAGTCTGTGGCTGCCGTTGGAGTGAGTTCTGTTAGATACTTTTGAATGGCTTGATTTTTCAGATTTTCTAACATTTTCTTGAGATCTTTTGCTATATTGTTGTATCTTTGTTTGTCCAAAGGATATCTTGTTAGTTGTCACTTTTTGCGAGCTCTCCTTTTTTCTGCTACTTTCTGTTTAACAGTTATTGGATATTCTTGCGTTATAGTGGTTTCACTTATTTCTGGTGTTACTCGCCATGCGGAATTTTGGTTAACTTTCGTTATGTGCTCTACGGCTCTCTCTGTCAAGTTCTGTTTTTAAGGACAAATCTAGTGATAATAGCTCATCAAGTAATGCTCGAAAATAATTCCAGTGCGTTCTTTTGCTGAATAGTGAGGGCTTCTTGGGTTTTTCAAGTTCTTGGGCTTTCCAAGTACTTGGGTATGCATGGTGACCAAGATTGGTGTGTGGTCCGATGATAGTTCATGACATGATACAACAGTAACTTTTTTGTTACCGATTTCTTTGGTTACACAAAAGTCTATTAGATCAGGTATTTTATTCCGATCGGTTGGCTAATATGTGGGTCTCCTCTGTTGATAAATGGCTTAGGTTGTTATTTGCCATCGTACTCAGTAGTTGTCGATCTATGGTGGTTGTGATTCGAGATCCCCAGTAGGTATTTTTGGCGTTGTAATCTCCGTCAGCTATGAAATGGTTTCCTAGAGTTTTGAAGAATTTACTGTATTCGTCCTGTGTGTTATTGTCTCGGGGGAGAGTAGATTCTGGAAAACGTGATTTCTCCTGTGCTATCTTCAACAGTAATGCTAGTAGCTTGTATGTTATTTTGTTTATATTCTGCTCTTTTGTAATGCTTGATGCTCAGTTTTATTATTACTGCGGTGCCTCCACGTGCAGTTTCATCTGGGTGGTTTGTGTTGTATATATTATAGTTTGGTATTATGTAACTTCTGTCAGTGAAATGTGTTTCTGATACTAATAGGATGGCTATATTGAGTTTGCAGAATTAATTTTGATTCTTGTAAGTGCTGTCACAAGCCATTGGCATTCCAAATCGCAATCTTTAAAGTTTGAGCCATTATTTGTTTTATTAATAAGTATTGACATGAGGTTTATTAATGTGCCCACTTGGTCGAGTACATTCATCATCTGCTTGAGTTCTATTAAGTCATTGGCAGATTGTGTCGTGATAACTGAGTTGAGTTGGTTTTGTTTGATGTGGGTATTCCATTTCGGTTTTGAACTGCTTGAGCGAACGTAGCTCCTAGTTGGATTTGTCTTGTTGATATTATTCTTTCCCTCAGTTTCGGGTACATTTTTTGTTGAATCTGTTTATGTATACACATCCTCTATAGTTTGCAGGATGTTTCTCATTACAGTTTACACATTTGACATTATCATCTTTTTCTTTTCTCGAACATTCACTGGTTGAGTGTGCACCTGTGCACTTGACACATCTTGGGTTGTTTCTGCAGTAGTTCTTAGTGTGTCCAAATCTTTGGCAGCGTATACACTGAGGTATCTCTCGTTTGGCATGTGGAGCTTCAAATATCACTTGCTATTCTAACACCAAGCACATTTGTGTAAGAAAATCAGCAGACTATTGACGAGTTTTTAAGAAGAATCAAACGAATTTTTTGCAGCCTTTTATAACCATGAATGAAAGTTGAATTTACTATTATATCAGAAAGGAAACAGGCATTTAAATAGTGCACTGCATGAGGCGAGTCAGCTCTGGAAAAGGCAAAAAGTGTCTCATTCAAGAAAAGGTGATCAGTTTTTTGGAATATAAACCTATCAAGAGAATACTAGTGGACATTTTTGAAGAGATTAAGATAGCAACCACGAAAACGCCCTGAAATAGCGAGAAGTGTTACTCTGCTGCACAATGCACAGACATAAGTCAGTTAAGTAAAAATTTATTGAGCTAAGGTTTAAAATTTTTTCAGATCCACACTATTCGCTTGAACTAGTTCAAACAAAAAAAAAGCGTAAACAAGTATTTTGTGGGTTTATAGATCTTCTTCTCTTCATTTTGAAATCATGGGAGAGACAGAAGTGGCTATTTACAGACTCTGCAACACAGTCCATTTGCAGAGATATGAAAGTGGAACATTTGAAAATTGGACGTATAGGTGAAGACCTACTGAGAACAGACCATACGACGCCAAAATTCACATTCAACATGAATTTTTTGAGGTTAATATTATGGATCAAAATAAATGTACAAAAGAAATGAGCAAGAGGAACAGACCCGGAAAAGTATTTGCTATACAGATGAATCAAACATTGAGTTTGGAATGGGAGCAGCCATATACCATAAAAAGGGAAATTTGCAGTTAAGGTTTTCACCAGGAAAATGCACATTCGTTTTTCAAGCAAAGATATTCACTATATTGCAGTGCACCAGGCAAAATAATTTGAGAGTTAATGGAAATAGACTAATCAATATACTTGTGAACAGTTAAGCATCCCTTTGACATTGACATTGGTACTTAACTCTTTTATTGGTACCAAGGCACTGAAAATCTATTAATTCTTGTGGGTACCAAGACACTGAAAAGCTAATGAGCTAATACAAGAATGATTATTATCAACTCCATATATGTCCTGCACAGATTCTGTAAGTACCTAAAAGTGCAATACAAAGCCGGGCGAGAGAATGGATCAGGAAACAACATAAAAAATACTGGAAAATGTACCGAGACAAAGATATGAGAAAACATTCATAAAAAACCATGTTGTAAATGAACTGAAAAATTAGTATAAAGCACGAATCAGCTATGAACTATTATAGGTTTCCCCACAGGACAATGTTTTCTTAGAGGACACACACCTCAACTAAATAGGATTGTACAATGGGGACCCGAGTTGCAGACAATGAGACAAGGAAAATGTGAAACAGTAGAATAAGTATTTAGTGTACACATGTTAACGGACTATAACTGACGTTTTTTGATTTTTAATAAATACACATAAACCACACTGCTAACGTTGATCATCTTAGTAGCTGACACATGCTATACTAATAAGGGACATCATACCTTTACTAGAAGTCCAAGAACTGATTTTTTAATTCTTTAACTGTGATATTTATTCAAAGACAAGAATTTGGTGTTATTCAGTCACTTGATATGTGGTATAAATAGACATTGGCTTGGAAATGTTTTCATTTAAACTCATTAGATGGTAAGCCTATATTTAGTAACCCATTAAGTGTTTGTTGACGCATTTACTTAGAACTTACACGAGTAACGTGATGGATGCAGCTTGCAAATAAAAAGTTAACATTGAGTTCTGCATTAAACTAAAGAAAGTCCCTAGTAAAACGTGGAATATGAGACAGCAAAAAATTTTGGGAGGTAGATTTAGTGTTAGACTATCCCAGAGTCGGTTACCCATCATCACATATTGCTGCAAATGTGGAACATGTGAGGCAGTTACTGCAAAAAGACAAGAACACATTTTTTTCCTTTTGGTGCATTTACAGACACTGCAGTCTCAAGGGCTTATTGTGTCCACTAACATGCACTTAAATGCTAGGACATTCACATACGCCCATGGGTTGGGCGAGACTCGAACTCGCGTGCCGGCTAGAGGACAGAGCCAACTGGTTGAACCATCTGAGCCACCGGGTCACCGACAAGGACACATACTGTGCACATATTAGAAAATTGGAAGTGGATGTGTGTTACAAAACTTACAAAACATTTTAGAAAATGTTAAAAGGAAAGTCGTGAAGATATTACACCTCAGATGAAGCTTTCTCTGCTTGCTTCCATGACTTATAGAAATGGTGGCAGCTGCACATAGATAGCCAAGGAAACTATTTTAACAAGGCCTAAGATTACTACTTAGTAAATTAAATAAATTATTTTTTGAGTTCAGTTCTGGAACTTTTAGGACAAATTTGTACCGTGTTTTGATACGATATGTTGAACATGTATAAACTACAGTGTGTGTATGTGTGTGTAAAATGAATCTGAAGAGCTCATAGTATGAGCAGCCCATATGCCACCTGCTGGTATGAAGAGCCGATATATATATATATATATATATATATATAAACATTGTTTTATTAGTTCGTAACTGAATTAATTCATATGCACAGGTGTAGCCCATTTTCATTTTTTTCAAATACTATTTTACTTATAAACTGTGAATTTATTATAATTTTAATAAACAAAAATATATCATCAGTGACCAGAATGCATACATATAAGAAGCAACAATTTACAACACATATAATTAATGTTACCTGTGTATGAATCAATAGCTTCGTCTTCATTTTCACCAAATTTTCCTTTTGCTTTATTTCATCACTTATAATAGAATTAATCGACGCCGAATTATCTGGCGAGCCAATTGGAGTGACATTGCTGATTTCCGCACATATTTTCCAAGGATTTTTTGGACTCTCTGAAAGCAAACAATGTATCGAGTTCGAAAGCCTAATAAACCTTAATCACCTGACAGCACGGGACTGCAAGGCTCTAATGTGTGCGAACTACTTTCCGATGACAATCTCTTCCGCTGCTTTTGTGACAACTTAGTAATTTTGTGCTTCAATTCGGTCTTCTCAGGCTTACGAAGTAGCTTCGAATGTGAATTCGAGTGGTGGCTCTCCAGTTCTGGAAAGTCTGTAAGAGACACCTCCGTGATGGCTGACTTAAATGGAAGCTTAGTGTAGTTTGTTAAAATATTATCACAGTCAACTTTGCTTTGAGCAAATGCTATCGCTTTTAGGCGAGCTTGAACTTTATTGGAATGGCTTTCTTGTGAATCTACTGCTTGTTCTACAATAGGATCAGTCTCATTTATAGAAACTTCATCTATGCTGCTCTCAATAAATTCGCTAGGTGATTCAATAGCATCAGAAAAAGACAAACTTTTCCTGTTTGAGTCAGACGTACTTCTTCTTGGACGTGGCCGCCTTTTCTGCAACTTTGGCGTGCTTTTCACGTCAACTTCATTGTCGCTGTTGTCCAATACAACTTGAAAAGCACTACCAGCTGCGTTTACAATCTCATCTGTAGGAGCATAGGAGTATGGAGTGATCACTCGCTGCTGCATTACAGGATTATATTCGGAATAAAAGTCTGTGAGGTCTTGCAACAATTGTTCATCCACCATCTCCAACAATCGCATCTCTAGCACTGCAGCAAGATTAGTACATATGAATTCCATACAGAAAGTTTTTAGTTGCTCTGCATTATACATCGAGGAAAATGACAGCATTTGGACCACATTCTTTAAAGTCACAAACGTGCTGAGCGTGCACTCGCAAGTTTCTTTAGCCTTGAAACAAACAGCTGATCGGCAAGAATTAGCAAGCTGCACACGTGGTCTATGTCTTTGCTTTCTAAAGATGGCAGTTCATCTGTGTATAGGAAGTCGATTAAATGATTGATTACGCTAGAAGAATATGGCAGTGAGATTTCTCTTGTTGGGGAGTTCTGCAATGCAAACATAAATATTAAACAAAATAATTAATTTTTTATTATACTTATACTAAATTATTTAATTATAATTTTTGAGCGTTTGAAGACTACTATGAATAATTAAACAATTTCAAGAAATATAAAAAATACACAAATTAGAATAACATTAAAATAGAAGTAATGTAAAAACCTTAGTTCTATACTTCACTGCATGCATAATTGACAGGATATTTGCTTTATTAAAAATTATCTTAAAAAACTGTTGAGCATAAGTACACATATTGTTAGCCTATTATGTATTTATTTCAACTCAAAATTAGTTGTAAAATGCTCAGAGACTAAGCAATCTTAATACTTAATACAAATGTGAAATGAGAAAAAAGGATATTAAAGAAATAAAATAAATATAAAGGTTTTTACGGTAAGTATTTTGATATACAAATTTAGTCATCGCATTAATGGCATATTTTGCAAAAGGTTCAACGATGATTTAAACCTCAAAGATCAGCCTCTCTTAGGACAATGTTCAAATTTTAATTGAAATTAATGGCAAGAGCTGTTCAAACTAAAGTCACAACTGAAATTGTAGATAAGCTTGAGGGTATAATGTAGCAATGTACACCACACAGAGTATACAAAAAATGGTGCCTTTATGCTATTAAGCGCACAATGTTATGCATAAAACAAGGCGGACACCCACCATCCTCAGAAAGTCATGCTCTGCATTTAATGGGGTTTGCTAAGGATTATCTACTTCAAGGTGCTACCGTAAGGCTTTAGAGTTATAGGTAACTCTAATGTGCTGCCGAAAAAAAATGCAGAAACATATCCTCAGCAAATAATGTGCAATCGCTTGTTGATTAGGCAAGAGCAAAGATTAATCTTGGAAATTCTGTTCCACTTGCTATATAGCTCCAACTTTGTACTAAAGGTTTATCATTTTTTCTGTGAGCTAAACAATGCCCTGTAATAATAGCAGTTTAGCAATGAAGCAGGGCTTCATCAGTGGGTGTTCAATTTCTTTTATCAGAATGCTGGTCAGCTTAATTGTAATACTTGAAGTAGTGATCGAGAGCATGACAGCCACGAGGTAAAGGCTCGAACTGCCGAACTAGCGCAGGGCTGCTCTGGGTTCGAACCCCGCCAATGGCAAAAATCTAATGCTCTCCAGCCGTCACACATTCTCTTCTTCTATATTGACGGGTTAGGCAGGTATCTACCTGCTCGAGATACGCCCAACATGGCTCACAGTACCGCACAATTGTGTGAGGTTAGAAACAGGCTAGCAGGATATAAGCAAGGAACATAACTATAAACAGAAAAGTTGCCTTTTGAAGCCCATACAGTCCAGAATCGGTATGCCAATCAGTCATATTTGCCATGAGCATTGAGGCAATCATCCCACTGATGCACCAGGTTGAGATATATTTGGTAAAACACTGTGTCCTGCTGCATGAAGAAATTCGTAATTGCCTGCTGCACATCCACATCCGACAGGAATCGTCGACCCTTCAAGGCTCTTTTAAGGGTCTGAAGGCGTGATAATCGTATGGGGAGAGATCAGGACTGTAAGGCGGGTATTCGAGTGTCTCCCACTTGAGTTGGCGTACCTGCTGAGTTACGACATTTGCGGTATGGGGATGTGCATTATCATGAAGCAGCAGCACCATACTCCAGTGATGGAGACAACAGGTTCCTTGAAATCAATAAACAATGGGCCCCGGTAATCAAAGAACAGGATGAGCATTATCTTTCCAGCAGATGGCTGGCTCTTGAACATCTTTGGTCGAGGGGACGATGGTGGACACCACTGCATCGTCGACGCTTTCCACTTCGGTTCTCAATAGTGGCACCAGCTGTCGTCGCCTGCAATAATGCGCTCAAGGAACGTGTTGCCTTCAACACTGAAACGCATTAGGTGCTTCAGGCAAACAGCCATCCAGTTTGTTTTTTGTTCGGCATTCAACGCCCGAGGTATCCACTGGCTGGAAATCTTACGGTAGCCTAACTCCTGCCGGATAATGTGTTGCACGCTACCGAAGCTGATGTTGAGATCCTTTGCTAGCGCACAAATGGTTATGCGACGTTCCGCTCTAATTGCATCTTCTGCTTTTTGTGGTCCATAGGGGATGAGGTTGGCGTCTTGTGTCAAATCGCGACCAGTACGGAACTTTGACCACCATTCTACAACAGTGGTTTTCGACAGACATGCTGCCCCATACACATTCTTCATTCTCCGATAGATGTCCACCGGTGTTTTACCTTCAGCAGCCAAGAAAAGAATAACAGCACATTGGTCCTGCTTGGACGCATTTGGTAATAACGTCGCCATAGTTCACGTTTCCGCATTTAACGCAAGCACGTCGGAAACACACGAATGCCACATCAATCCCTTGCTTTGATGTTGATGCTTATGTACTCGCATTGGAGTCGTGCTACTTTGCATCCACTTTGCATTCCACTTTGTGTCTACCTAGGTCTTGGTTTATCGCTCTCAAGGGGCAAAAAACAGACTGCAATGCCGCGAAAGAACGATGACGTCAGAGAATGCTAAAATATTACCTCCAATGATCCGATTGACGTCAGCAGCTAGCCCGATCATGTTATCTACCATCCTGGTGATGTCAACAACTCCCCCCCCCAACACTATGCCTACCATACTGGCACGAGTATAAAAGCGAAAATGCACGGGACAGTCACTTAATTTTTAGAAGATTTTCTTCTGAAGAAGTTCGCCGCAGTTGTGGACGACACGTTAAGAGTTTCTGAACTACGACCACGGCCTCATAACCCAAGAACCAACCACAAGATGCACCAGAACACCGGCCGTTTTTCAAAGTTAGGGGTATTGTTCATCACAAATTTATCCTGTTAGGGTAAGCAGTAAACTAAAAAGTTTATAATATTTATACTCAGATGTATGTGAAAGACACTATAATGTTATTATCCTGAGCTGAGGGCATTTAGGCAGTAAACTCTGTTGTTGGGCCAAATTACATCCAATTTTATTCTTAAGTAAAACTTATGAAAAGAACTATACAAGTTTCTGGCAACACTACAAGTGGTTCACGCATGTTAAAGTAGCCAGGCTATGAACGCAATTTATACTGTAATTTACTGCAATCGTTTGTTTGAAAAATTTATAAAAAATGGGTATCAGTATAGAATCATGTCATGTGATTTATAGATTTTAGAGATGTATTGTATTTAACTGAACTGTAATGTTAGTATGCATATTACATTTGTTATAAATTAATTCGTTCTTATAGTCAATAATTAACTTACCGTATTCCATCTCAGGGAAAACAAATTATTAAAATATTCCAGTCTGGCTGCTAAGATACATTTGTGAACAGCAATTTCCTCCCATCTTTGGTCTTCAAAATAACATCTTTTAATTTTGGGTGCTCTTTTCTATCAAATTTTGACCAAGTGCATATGTGCTTCTCCTTCTTCATTCTTATGCAACCACTTTCATAATACACATTTTCTAAATACTTCTGCAGCAACTTAACACCAAATCTCTTTGCAGCCTCTTGAAGCATGCGTACAGGATCTTTGCCATTTTCGTCAACAGACACCTGCTTTTGTTTGAGTTTTTGTTCACTATAATACTGGCAAGCTGAAACGTTTGTAGGTTGGTGCGTTTTGTCGACTTGCGCCAAGTCTTCACTTTTTTTTACTTTTTTGCACAACAACTGGAACTTTTCAGGGCAAACTCCAGTCTTGAGTAAATCACAAGATCCAGAATAAATAAATATTAGCATCTGTTGAAAGATGTCTGCTTGTACATTTAGTATTTCAATGATGTCATCAGTGCTTGCTGCTATAAGGTCACTAAGTTTACTGCTTTGGTATGCTACAACATAATGATGCACAGGAAAGAACCGACTTCCAACTTTAAATATAGCGTCATGGACTGAATCATCTTCTGAGCTGTCTTCAAGCAGCAAATGCATGTCATCTTTTATAAGTGATGAAGACACTTCTGGTACTCTTGTAAGGTTCCTATTAGGACTAGCCTAATAAATCGTAGCAACCATTAGAAATTTATTACCACATAATTGCAATACAAACCTGCAGAACTGCATAATTCCTCCCTTTCAAGTCGCTATATATAGCCACAGCCCTGTGTACGCGAGGTATTTTGTTCAGTTTGACCATCTGGCAGATGTTTTTGTCCAGAAAATCGTGAAACGCGCTTTTCTTGATATGCACGCCATACTCCATAGGCTTCCTTTTCCTCGTTTTCAGAACTCCCTGGAAGGTTTCTCCGCAATGCGTCACAAAAAGGATTTCAGTCAGATTTAACGCAAATTGGCGGATCCTCAAGGAACGATTGATGTTGAAGATGCATCTCGAGAACTGCTGGTCAGACTCTTCCCATATAAACAAGTTGCCAACTTTGTTTAATCCAACCATTCGCAGTTCATGGTTCTCTTCGGAAGATATGCTGTTGTCAATCTTTTCGTTTAGCTTGCCACCCACTACGTTGATTGAAGTTATACTTAGCTGCCTGGAACAGAAGATGGTAATGTTGTCAGAAATTCAATTAATATCTAACTTAAAGAGTTTTCTTTAGGAAATACAGATACTGGACAAAATGATGGAAACACTTGTCAAAAAGTGAGACATATTTTCATTGTGCCTGGTAACATTGGGCACTGCGTAAATAAACCTTCTCTTGTTTATTGCAGGTAGTATGCACTAATAGTAGAGTGAGGCAGTGCGGTTGTGGACGTTCTGTAGGTGTGATGAGTGATCAGTATGTCCGACCAACGGAATTTCAAAAAGGTCTAATTCTTGGTGCCTGTCTTTGAGCAAAATAGCGACGTTATACAATGTAACACAAGGCATGGTCTCGATCACATACATAGTGCATGGTAAAACAGGGTCGGAAAAGTATAATGATGGTCAAAAGACAAATTTGCAAGAGAGGGACTACCGGGCCTTGAAGTATATTGTGACGTTACAGAAAAAAACAACGACTGAGAAAGTGACTACAGTGTCATCCAGAACAGTGAGGTGGAAACTACATAAAATGGACATCCATGAGCGTGTTCCCATTGTCAAGCCCCTAACAATAGACACAAATGCATGGTGCAGTGCCCTCAAAAACTAAACGTTGGAAAACTAGCAACATGTCATTTGATCGGACGAGTCACCATTTTGCTATTCCCCACCACTGGACGCATGTTTGTATGGCAAATACCCTCTGAAGCACATGATATGGTGACAGCAGCCATCACATAACACGATCAGGTCACAGCAATAGTGTATAGAGAACTCTCGAGTAACCAGGTCCACCTAATAGTGCAAACTTTATTTTCAGATGGAAATCCCATATTCCAGAATGAGAATGCCCCTTCACACTGCTGGTCCTGTTCAAGGGTGGTTTTAAGAGTATGCTGATGAGGTTCAACATCTTCCCTGGCCCAGATCTGAATATCATTGAGTCTTTGTGGGCTGTTTTGGAAAACAGGGTTCGAAGTCGATTTCCATCTTTTCGTTTCTACCTGAGCTGGAGACTGTACTGCATGAAGAATGACTTCAAATTCCACTCACCACTATTCAGGACTTGTATCTCTCTATTCCATACATAATTCATGCTGTGTTGTGCGGTAAAGGTGGATCAACATTGTATTAATACAAAATATTCCGACCTCCACAAGTGTTTCCATTATTTTGTCCAATACCTGTATCTTCAAAAATTTACTTTAGATAATTAACAATAAACTAATTTCATTAGAAAATAATTGATACTATCAAAACAGCAGCAGTCAGTACTACTAGTATTGTATTAATATCAGTGGTACCAATTCTCGCCTGAGATGATATGTGACTTATCAAAAGAAGAGCTTATCTTCACAAGGTAAAACGTTCATTTATACTAATACTTCCATCTGAAGATTTGAGTATCACATGCTATCATGAAGTTTTTAGAAAAGGGCGGTCAAAACAAAGTTTAGAGTCCTATAAAGAACTAATGTAATTGGAAGAAAGATCTAAATTGAGCCATATGCAATACTAAACTAGCTGAAAAATTGTTTGAACATTAAGCAATTATTATTGATTTTCAGAGTGACTGTCACTGTAGTAATATTTTGAAAAAATTGTGACTTTTATTTTGCAGGCGCAGATTACAGAAATTTTTGCTTACAATGATGAAGAATATACATCAAGCACACTACTGTATTTAAAGCCTTCAAAATCAGCTGCAATATACAACAAATTTCAAATGAGGTCAGGCAATTTATTTGTTTTGATAACAACGTATTAACAGAGAATTTTTAAGCCCTTCCTGGTTCTGTCTTATTCTAATTGCTACAACATTCAGTGCTGTAATTTAAACGTATTTTCATTACTATTACTAATTCTTGACTGGTTACCACATTTAGGGTGTTTTTGATTCTGATAATTTAAATTAAAGTAAACATATATGTACATTTTTTGTCTATTTAAGTTGAATTAGTGATATTATAGATGCTATATCTGATTTTTAAATATATTAGTATTATTTCAGGTTTTAAATGTTATCTGATATGACTGGCTGTATTAGTCTATTAGCTATGAAAAAAAATATATATTTTTAAATAAAATAGTAGATACTAACAATTTTGTATATATGTCCCTGTTTTCAGACGATGGAAGAAATAAAAATAAAAAACATGATAGGCGAAATTTATATTAGGCAAAAATCGGACTTTGAAGCTCGTACCTTAGGATCAGGATGGAATATTGAAAAATGCAATTTATTGCATATTTATACATTGCTACAAACTGAGAGGTTAAGGCTCTCTCATGTGTCCGTCCTCACTACCTGATTGTTGCGCATCATCTCTGATATGGGGCAATGTGGCAAAGCACTACGTTTTAGACGATCGCCGTTTGTTGCAAGTGAATGCAGGTATTCATGTTAGTGACTGAGTAGGCCATCTGCCAGGCATCTGAGCCTAGGATTGAACTCGAGTCCATCCGCATCACAGCCAAGCGCCTCAATTACGCAACCACACTGGCACTCATCTATACATTACTTAATTCAAAATAAGTCCTGATCTGCATGTTTATGTCATGAGCTTCGCCTAACAAAGTCAACTTGAACAGCAAAAAATTATGAAAATAACAATAATGTAGTTAATATTTAGCTTTAATAATGAATGGCACAATTGGGCACATTGTAGCCAAGGCACATATCTGATGGACGTTCACTTCTTGAAGTAGTTGCAACTATATTTTTTTCAACAGTGAATTCAATCAGTTTGAACCCAAAATCAAAAAAATATTGTCGGATTTTTGATAAAGCACAAAGACTTTTCACATTGCACAATTTAAAAAAAATCTACAAAATTTCTTGTTTCTCTTTCTGAACACGACATAAGAAGACAAGTACTAAATGGCATGATTAACAGAAGTATTCAATGCAAGTTGCAGTGACTCTATCTCTACAATTGATATGGCATAAATGGTAAATATGTCGTCCCCGTTCTTCCATTTCATTGTGTATAACATTCTTCCTTGAAAACCAATTGTCTCTCCATTTTTTCATTTTTGGTTTTTCAATTTATTGAATATGTCTTTTCATAATATTTTTAACGTTCCAGAAACTTCAGTTTTATACCTAATTGAAAGATTGAGGTAAATTAACGACTTATTCATTGCCATTTAATAGCCTTTATTTGATAAAAGTTCAATTTGGATTATAACTATCTGTAAAAATATTGGAATGTTGCTAAAATCTTTACCCAAACCAGTGTTTTTGTCTATGTAAATTATAAAATCATACATGTATCCGTTCTATAATTTACATAATGCAAATATTTTTACCTTAAATCTAGTTCTCTTGTTTTTTTGGTGCAATTTTGAAATTGTTCTATGCAGATCTCCATAAAACGCCTAATTTTATTGTATTTTGCGCAAGACTGGTTTGTTGGATTGAATTTTTTATTACTTGAGAAATGCGGAAGTTATTTTGATCTAGGATTGTTTTTCATTCATATGTCACAGAAAAATGGTGTATATAATAGAAGAAGTTTCGTCATACAATGGCGGTTTTCTGTTTTTTACAATACTTTGTAAAGTAAAACAACCAAGCATACTTCTACTTCGTTGAGTCATTTGTTATAGTACATAGAGTACTTGTATATCTGTTTTATTAGTAATGGATTGATTATTCCAATAAAAGGTTTAAAGAATTTTAAATAATTACAATTAGTTTTAGTAAAAATAAATGTTAGAGATACAGGAGTGTTTAGTGTCAATAGTTGCTATTTCTAACAAATAACAACAATGTCGTTATTAGAATTTTCATCCATAAAAATATAATTTTAAAATCACGCCCACAATTTCCAAATTTTCGCCAATTTTCTTTACTGCTCATGATAAGGCAAAAAATGTAATGTAGAAGTGACAAAGGAAATATTAGATAAAGGTATTGTAATGAATTTCCGAACGTCACGTTTCGCGGCTGATGTCGAGGGTCGCCATTTTTGTTGTCGCCTAGCCCTCATGATCAAGCGGCGAACTTAATACCTTGCAGCCAGCTGTGCTGCTTGTGCGTGTGCGAGGGCTAGAGCAATGCAAAAATTTCCAAATGTTTACCAGATGGTTCCTGTAAACCGATCCTGATTGTTTAAATATTACGCAGTGAAGCAGCCAGGGGAAGTCAAGAATTAGAAGCGAAATAGATTGTGCTAGTATATACAGTAAATACAGTTATAGTGTAATGTTACGTTAATAATTTTTTGTTTAGTATACATAAATGTTAGTAAATAGTTCAATTCCTGTAAGTAAAAAAAAAGGTGGGAACATGAAACAATGTTCCACAAATATCCCAGCTTTTATACATATAAATTTTCATTATAAAATTATCAAGGTGTCGAGATGGCCCAGTGGTCTAAGGCGCTGCATTCAGGTTGCAGCCCACTCTGTGGAGTTCAAATCCCACTTCTAACAAGTCACTTTTTAATTAAAAAAGAGATCGGTCAGCGAAAGGTCACCCAAAGAGGATACGTTAGGAGCACAGTTAAGGAAAATAACAAAGACTTCATGGACAAAAAATTAAGTAAAACAGTAGAGGGCCAGAAAAAAGATGACAACAACAGCAATGGACATGGAAATGAAAGATTGAGAGATAAGCAAAAAAGTAATTGAGAACAGAAAAGTAAGGATAAACAAAAGCACGCAGAAAGAAAACAAATAGGGAAAGAAATTATTAGAGTTGGACAATAGAATGTAAGAACATTATACCAGGAGGGCAATTTAGCACAAGTTCAGAATGAAATGGACAGATACCGTATAGATATCTTGGGAATAAGTGAATGTAGATGGACAGGATATGGGGAATGCAAAACAGAAGAACGTAGTTTCATCTACTCTGGACTGGAAGAAGGAAGCAAGCATCAGTATGGTGTTGGAATCATCTCCAATAAAAACATAGAATTATTGGTGGAATGGAAGCCGGTTAGTGAAAGGATTATTATGGCAAGGATAAATTTTAGTAGTAAGAAAATGACAGTAAAATAGTGTTATGCGCCGATGGAGGTCGCTGAGTACGAGTTAAAGGAAGAGTTTTACGATACACTACACAAAGCCATTAAAAATGTCCAAAATGGGGATATAATATTATTGATGGGAGATTTTAATGCTAAGGTGGGTTCAAATAAACCTGCAAAGCTTGCAACGCTTAGCAAAGTGGCAAAGCAGTCTCCCAAACTAACACTGACCTTTGACAAATCAGTTTCAAAAATACTAGCAAACAAGCCTTTTTGGTCACCTGTCGATTGGTGAAAACAGAATTTGGAAATTCCCAGCCGATCTCGAGTTTTTGCTTGGACAGACGGACAACATGAAGTTAGTAAGTGACTCCTCTTCGCTTCGCCATTTAATAATGATGGTCTAGAGGAGATTATGAGTAAAGAAAGTATAGGGGATAGAAATGAAAACGGGGAGTTACTTATAGAATTATGTGGATTACATAAAATGAGGATAGGTGGTACAATATATAAGCATAAAAATTGTCATAAACTAACCTGGGTTGCATAGAGAACAGAGAGCCACTGATGTGGGAAGTGACTATTACCTGATAATGCCAAAAATAGCAATAAATATGGGAAAGACAAAGGAAAAAGCAAGAGGAATGAAAAGGAAGCGAATAGAATGACATAAAGCAGACTAATGACAAAGAGAAGAGACAAAAATTTAGTAAAGCGTTAATAAACAAGGGAAAGGATATTGATTATGGTAAAAGCGTTGAAAATACGTGGAATGACTGTAAACAAGCATTCATAAACACTGCGGAGAGTATAATGGGAAGAGCGAAAAGTGATAGTAAGAAAAAGTGGATGAGTGACGACACCAGGGAGTTAATAAGAGCAAGAAGAAATATTAAACAAAAAAGATTAGGAGAAAAAAATAAAGAAAAACAAGAAAGGCTGCAGGAAGATTATAAGAAGGTGAGCAAGGAAATAAAAAATGCAATTAGAAGAGATAAGCGCAAATATGTAGAGGACAAAGCTGGAAAAGCTCAGTATGCTGCTGGTAGAAGGGACATGAGAGAGATATATAAAAACATAAGGAAGCTAACTAATAAAGGCAAACAAATTTCGATCATAAAGAGCAAGAATGGGGAGATGCTATGCACAGAAGAGCAACAAATGGGTGGAATATTTCATTTCTAAGTGTTGAATGCAGAGCAGGAAGAAAATCTAGAAATTACCGAGCAGATAGAACAAAGGACGGAACTGAGAGCTAGAAATGATCCACCTACAGAAGAGGAAATTCAAAGAGATACTAAAGATAGATGTAGAAGTAACGGTAAAAATATTAAAACCACTGATAAAAAAAATATGAAAAGAAGGAAAATTCCCAAAAGATTGGAGAGAAGGAGTGATCATAAAAATACGAAAGAAAGGATATCTCAAAAAATGTGAAAATTGGAGGGGAATCACCCTGCTCAGTATTGTTAACAAGATATTCTATAAGATCATACAGGAAAGATTAGTAGCAGTACTGGATGGTGAGTTAAGAAAGAAGCAGTGTGGATGTAGGGCAAACCGGTCATGTATTGATCACATAATAACCTTACGAATTGCGGTAGAGCACTCTGTGCAGTATAATGCACTGCTATACATAGTTTTTATTGATTACCTGTGTGCTTTCGATTCACTAAATAGAGAGTGCATGTGGAACACCCTGCGAACTAAGGGAATACCACCCAATATAATAAATTTAATAAAAGAAGGATATAACGAATACGAATGCAGAGTTGAACAAAATGAAACGCTGTCAACAGCCTTCCAAAGTACGGTGTAAGACAAGGGTGTACCCTTTCCCCTCTGCTTTTTGTGCTGGTTTTAGATGAGGTGTTGAGAAAAGGCTATGAGAGGACAGCAGGGAGGAATAAGATGGAACTTCACAGAAACACTGAATGACCTAGATTTTGCGGATGACATCTGCCTCATTGCTAATAACGGTAAATATATGCAAGAAAAGTTAAAAAGTCTAGTGGAAAAGTAAGCAAAAGTTAGGCTAAAAGTAAATATCAAGAAGACAAAGTGTATATGTCTAAATGTAGATCGACCGAAAAACCTATTAATAAATGGTGAAGAAATAGAAAGACTTGATGAATTCGTCTACCTAGGGAGTGTAATGGCGGCGCTAGATGGAGGGCTCAAGGACGTAAAAAGTAGAATAAATAAAGCAAGAGGGGCATATATAAATTTGAGTGCCGTATGGAACGCAAGCAATTTAAATACCAAAACTAAAATACAAGTGTTTCATGCAATGGTGAAGCCGGTTTTGTTATACAGGTCAGAATCGTGTGATAAGTGATAAAACAAAAGCTGCAGGTGTTCGTAAACAGATGCTTGAGGGGTATACTGAAAGTGTGGTGGCCAGAGACCATTAGTAATGAAGAGCTGTGAAGAACAAATCAAGTGGACATAAATACGAAGATAAAAAAGAGGAAATATGGATGGTTGGGGGATACCTTGAGAAGAAGTGGTGGTGAAATTAGTAAGATGATATTAAAGTGGAATCCAGAAGGGAAAAGAAAAGAGGGCATCCAAAAAATACATGGAGAAATACGATAGAGGTGGAAACAAAAAAGTCATTTCCAGGGTTGGCACAAATAGCTAAGGATAGGAAGAAGTGAAATAATTACAACAAAACCCTATGACCCATAAGGGTATAATGGGACTTAATATTATTATATTCTCATAAACAAGCAAAAGCACTCTAATCCAGTAATTCTAGTAAATCAAGCTGACAACAGGTGGGGATGGGCAGATGATTGTAGAGAAGTGGGAAATTGAATGGTCTACAGTTCCTAGCAAGTAAAAATGTACAAAAACTGCAGTATGCACACATATGTCCATATGCTCCCACAAAAACATGCAGAGAGAGGGAAAGTAGAAGATGTAATATACAATAAGGTACTTCAAAATGAAATGATCAATAATATGAAGAAACAAACTGATCAAAAGTGACAAAGTAAATGGAAATATTTAAAAAGGATGTGATCAAGTCGTTTTAAATAGTGAAAAGTAGATTGAAAATAAAAATACTAATTAATTCTCAGTTAACAATGATTTAAATAAGTCGTAGAACCACTGAATCTATATCTATATAATTAAAAAATTAATAAATTAAGAAATAAAAAAATAAATCAACAAATGACTAATTAAAAGAAATAATTTAAAAGAAAAATATTTAAAATGTTCACAGACAAAGCAAAATGCCATCCATGAATTCTTAGTACTGTCCAAAACACGTTACAATTTGTGAAAAGCATAAAAATATGTTATGTTAATTTTAAATATATATTAGTATATTTAAGGTTTAACCATTTTAGTATTACTTTGAAATTTATTAAATTATTAAATGCATGTGTGGTTACACTGACAGGATAAAATTGTAGAGTAATATTTTATATGTACGACTTAAATAAAAGTAAAATTCATACCTGCAAACAATTCTACGGCACATGTACTCATGTAACACATAAATATCGCCCTTTGTAGTTACGATTGCTGTTGCGCCATTGCTTGCAGCAGCAGTTTTATTTCACTATCAAATCCAAAAAGGCACGTAACTAGTTTTGGAGTTATTATGTACTTCTGTGATGACTTATCATGTCCTAGCTGACCGCATGCAGGCCCCAAGTATAAATCGCCTTTGGTCCCCAAGCCACTGAGTGAAATCTTGCAGCAAATATACCTTCAATAGGGTGCTGCAGGTGAGAAATGTGCTGAGGTGCCAGAACCTGTGCTGGTGGGGGCTGAATCCCCAACACACGGTTGGCATTCAAGCCACACGTCCATACCTGAAACAGTAAAATTTTTAATAACCCTCACATAGGTGCATTTTGGTTTCACCTGGCCAGATTCAGTCAAAAATACGCTATGATCGATCGCAATACTGGCCATCTTGCAAACTACGGGGCAGGCGTGATGTCCGGCACTGAATTTCACTTGCTCTGGTGCGAGCACCGTTTTCTCAGTGCCGAGCCCCAGGCGCCCGCCTTGCCCGTGTCCGCAGGAGAACACCTGGCCATCCGTGGATACCAGCACGCAATGGAACTTCGCCAGACAGACCTGCTGCACGGGCAAGTTCGGGTGCTCCCTGTGGTAGGCGTCCAGCAGATCAGGTACCATGCGCGCTTGCTGGGGGCCCAGCGTATAGTTGGTGTTGGAGCCCCAGACATACACCTCCCCGTGGTTTTCATTATATGGACCAGTCAGCCGCTGGCAGTCTTCCATGGCATGTTCCAGGCTGGTTAATCCATTGAAATCCATCAAACCTATGTTTGCACCTTTGAAAAAAATTATGATTTAGCGTTATAAGAAAGTCAAATATTAAGAAATAAACTACACAAATGATATGTTTGTAAAGTTGCCAATTTTGGATTATTTTGGTGATGTTATCTTCTTTGCAACTCAATTATTGTTCTTTTGAAGTTTCACAACATTCAGTAATTTTGCTTATAAATAATTCTAATAGCAATTTTTCATTTATATTTTAAGTTTTAATATGTAGAGATGAGTATGTCAATGAAGTATAATATATAAACTGTAGAAAAAAAAATTGAAAATAAAATAAAATAATGTAGTATAAAATTGGAATATACTATTGGAAACACAATGTAGAATAGTAACAAGAAAATATTGATCCCAGAGAGCAAGAAAAATAAGGAAATAACTATGTCTTATTGGAACGAAGAAAAACTTAAAGCAATTCTCTAATGACAAAGAAATGATATACAGTAAACAATAAACAACAATGATAAATAATGTCACAAAAAAATAACTAAAATACCAATACAAAAAATAAAACCAAAATAATATCAATTCCAGATGGACAATATAAATGAAGACACTATATTAGCAATAGTAAAAGAAAACTTTGTTATAAAGTGTAAAATTTTTCCAGCAATATGGGAAAGTTCAAAATTTTATTTAATAGACAAGCACGTTACTTAAAATAAATGAAAATACTGACCTATATATGTATTAGCTGCCTTAGGCAAAAACTAAAGAAATAATACATAAAAAAACTTAACAAAAGAAAAGAAAATTGGAAATATCTTGAATAAACTATAAATTTACAGCTTAAAAATGTATACATGATCCTATAATAATTATTTAAAATATACCAGTAAAAAGGTCCTCCCAAGGACAGGCAACCCAAGCTAAATATTTGGTTTAGAGATTCGTCAACAATTGAAGAAAAAATAAGCCAATAATCGTTTTATCAGCCATATCTAATCATCATGACATTCGTTCGGCTATATTCGGTTTCACATAAATAAAGTTGTGCCGCATGCGCCTACTAACGGCAAGAATTGGCCACATAGTGCTTGAAACATCAAAATCTTCATGTATGTTTTGACCTACAACAGGTCAACCATGACATAAATCGAAAAACTAAAACATTTATGTGCAGTTTGGCAACAAACTGGTTCAAATGAAGTATTAACCTTTGAAATCGGTTCCTAACTGTAGGAGTTGCTATGTTAGTTACAAACAAATGCACAGAAATTGATGTTATTAGACCAATTATTTGTGCCAGTATGGCTATGCTGAGACACTTAGCTGCAGTGTGGATAGACCCGAGTTTATTTATGGGGATCAAAAGCTTGAAGGGTGACCTACCCAATTACTAAAAATAATTTAGTGCTCGTGTTTGTTCCATAGACTCGACATTTCGCAGTCTCCCTGTAAGAAAAAAAGTCGAGTTTTGTCTCTTTTTGTAATTATCGGACCTCATTTTCTTGCCGCGACGCTAGGTTCCGCCCCTATTTTTAAGGTTTTTCTGTGCATACACTGCGCTCGTTGGCGTTGCCATCGCCGTCATCGTAATTTTATAATTTATATACAATAAAATTCCGGAACAATTATATAACCCGATCTTTGAAGACCGCGCATAGAGTAGTGGGGGGAGCTTATAAAGAGAGAGGTACCATAATTAGAAAGAGACAGAAACTCGACTTTTTTCTTACAGGGAGACCGTCGAAAAAGCGTTGTGCTTACGGGGAACGTGTACTCAATTCTATATCTCTATGGTTTGTTCACTTCAACAAGTGGTAATAATGTAGTCATCTAAGTATCACAGATGGTGCGTGACGACCTGGCATGTGAGAGCCTCAATTCACAGGGGGCATAAAGTCTTACTATAGATTAATAGTTAAACTTAAATAAAATGGATACTGATACATATTTTCTAAATGTGATAAGTAGCTATATAGAAAATACAACTTACACTAGCTGAACAAAGGAAACAATAAGATGTAACATGTGTGGAGTATTTTAGGGTTAAATTCTAAAGCCATTTCTTTAGAATACATACATTAGAGACGTCTTGAAGACTTCTTGAAGTCAGGGAAAACACTGCCCTGTTAATATGTGTTAAAACAGAAAAATGATATGTTAAATCAAAAAAGTCATTGATATATGTAAATTCTCTAGAGCAGTTGATTATTTGTAATGCTAAATGGAGTTGCTGTTTAGTAGAAAAACATACGCAGGCAGTACGTACAAAACATTATTTAATGAAGCAATTCAAATCACGTTCCTAATACACAGACACAGAATTAATAAAACACAGAAAAAAGAAAACAAAGAACAATTTGTTAGAAAAATCGTTCTTTGGTGATCTTCTTCCACTATTTTTCCTTATAACACACTTTCTAATGCTTTAATATTAAATTAATGTCTGCAAGAATCCCTCCCCCGGGATGAAGATTCCTTAGAGGATAACAACTTATCCAATTGATAATAAACAGCTTAGATAGTTTTCCAAAAATGTATTAACCATTTTGAGCTAAAAAGAATATATTATGTTCATCATTGTAGAATGAACTTTATCTTACTGATTTTTCTTTAATGAAAGGCAGTTGTTTCATGTGTTGTATGTTGATCAATGAAAATCCATTGTCATATCAGAAGATAAGAAGTGTAGCAGATAATGGGATTTTATTTTCAAGTAATTGACGGTAAAACGCATTTATCAAGTATTTGTAGATTTATCTATTTATTTTTAGATCTACCCAAGTCCCATTTAATATAATTTTACTTTTTTAAAAATAACTTTTCAGTTACTCTTTTTACCTTTCATTGTATGGATTTATTTAACTTTATCTGGTTTTTCCATTTCTTTTTTTTTCACAATTTCTTGGTCACATTCTTTTCTATTTGTGAAATATTCGTTTCTTGTGTATTAATTTTTATTTCTTTTGGACATATTCTTTTAAACAAACCATTCTTTGAGTGTAGTAAGACATTTGTCGACTAAAGCTCGTCGTTGTAACAGAAATTTTTATCATGCGTTGTCTCTTGCACTGCATAAAACAGACCGCAATCGTTCAGTACAAGATCAGGCAAGTATGACGAGTTAAGCAGTACAATGTATTCAAGAAACTGCAGGATGTTAACAATATGGAGAGTGACATGTGGCTGTGCATTTTCATATTGAAGTAATAAGTCGCGACTCCATTTTTCATGTTGTTTCAGTGACTAGCAGTACTGTTTACTGGTAATGCTGGCACACAAGGCAGTCAATTCATCAGCAGTTTTTCATCTTAATTTCAAAAGACAATCACCATTTGAAATAAGCAATGTGTAGTCCCAAGGAGCCATGGCCTCTTGGGGCCAGGGCTTCCAATACGCTGGCATTTCTTTTCCAGCTTCATGTGTTGTAACCAGACACTCAAAGAATTCACTCTGGATGTATACTATACAGCTGCAGCAACTGTTGGCATACCTCTACATGCTTCTGCTGAACGGTGAGAGTATGACACACCAATTGTGCACAGACTTTTGTCATCTTCAAGTCCTCATGGATAATGGTATGTAAAGTTTCATAAAACAGGCCTGTAGCATCTGCCAGTGTATCAAATGTGATTAACCCATTTGCGCATTTATTGGACGCCTGCTGTTTTTGTTTTTCCAACAGTTCTTGTTGCCTTTGAATATTGACATCCAGTGAAACGCACTTCTGTAACTGGGTGCTGCGTTTTTACATACGGCTACTAACCTCATATGGATATATCTGCAGCAGTCACACTCCCTCATAAAGAAACTGTGCTGTCCATAGCTGCCCATAATTGTCTGCTTCCATGGCTTTCCGCTTTGTCCACAACTGTGTTTGCAGCACTGCACGAGTGGTTCACTCCCTTTTTTCTGTGTGTTCCAGCAAGGTACACTGGTGGCATCACATAGCATCCTAGTCTATCTTTAAACACCCAATGAACGCGAATTTTAATCTACAATGCAGTCAGAGTTCTAAAGTAAAGTGCCAATAATTTGAACGCCCTAAATTTTTGAGCTTTGCAATTTATTGTGTGGTGATCAATTTTAGCACATTTATGAGACCTAATTAGAGCAATAAAGTCTACAATCTCCCAATTTTTATTTTATTTGCCTATTCTGTAGACAATTATAGTATTATTAAATTTGAAATCCATTCCAATTTCTTGACGACATTATTGTTTACAATTTTAATTTCTGACCATAGATGTTATACCTTCTACTTTACTATTGTGCCATATGCATTTTATTATTTTTCTCATACAATTTATTAGTTCGTATTTAACGCTATATGTAATAACTATAGTCATTTTTTTCTGTTTCTGATACTCGTTTAATTTTTTTAGAATCATAAATGTATTTTCTATAATATTATCTGGCGTCTCAATCTTTTATCTTTTCCATGTCATCTTCAATGATTATGACACCGATGTTGTGTTCATTATAATTCACTTACAGATGTTTAAACATGTTTTTGTTTCATTGCTATCCGTGTCTATTTTCATATTCATTAATATAGCAAGATTTCCCTTTTCTATAGATTTAGGTATATCGTTTTTATCAGTCCTACGTTCATACAAATTTTTTGCCCATTGTACTTCTATAACTATTATTATTATTATTATTATTATTATTATTATTTGGGTTCTTATTGTGTTGCATATATTATTATTTCCTCTTCTAAAGTTACATTTTTATTTTAATGTTTTGCAGCTTTCTTTAAATATTGAAGTATAGTATAGTATATCTTTGTGTTCGTATTTTCTTTGATTATTTTACAAAGTGGTATAATTTCTTTAATAAGATTGTATACTATTATTATCATCAATTTTTGACATGACTTTCTTCTGCATTTTCTTTTGTTGTATGTATAAATTGTTTACAATGATATTTTCTGTTTCTCTTTAAGTATTTGTTGCCTTTCTTTATCTTCTATTTTAATTAAAATAATCTGTATCTGTTGTATGACCACTTGTGTTATCTATGATAACATTTCTTTTAAGTTTTTGATCCATACGATTTATTATCAGTACATCGTGTGATAAGCAGCAAGTTAGTTTCTTGGGATTGTTATACCTTCAACTACTTTGACTTTATTGTACAGATTCACTAATTGTTTTTGGAATACACAAATAGGGCAGATTCACCTACAAAAATCCATAATCCTAAAGGTGTTGGTCCATTAAGGGGGGCATACCAATTAGAATTTCAAAAAAATCGATTTTTTTTTGTTTTGATAAAATGGTTGTATACCATTTCAAGAATATTTCTGTAAAATTTTAGAATGAAATTCGAACTCGTTCCAGAGTTATGTCACGTTTTATGACGAGCGCTCTCGCTTTCTCTTTCTGTTCCCCGACTTTCCAGCTATTGTAAGGCCTTGAAAGATGGCAACATCGAGATGTTTTGAGAGTATTGTGTGAATGCAAAACCGTTAGAAATCTTTAGTGTGTATAAGCGAGCGCTTCAATTCTTTTTTTTGCTCGTCCAACGTGGTAAAGGAAACTACCGACACGAGTGAGTAGTGCGTCTTACCCCGTGCTAACCCGTAAAACTGCTGGTGGAGCTACCCAATCCCACATTTGTGGGCAACGGTTGCCGCCTGGGGTAGAGGATTCACGCGAATGACCTCAACGGCGACACGTAAAATGTGGTAAGGGAAGCCTTACCGACACGAGGACTAAGGAGAGGGGGATAGCCAACTGGGGCGGGCTTCCCGGTTTCCCCTCTATGGTGTTGGACTCATAGAGGTGGTGGCACCGCTTTAGGGACAGGAGGGCCCTGCTAACCTCATGTGAGCACATGCCCTTAAGTGAGGGGGGGCTTCGGTCTGCCCCCACCATCCGTCAAAAGCCCGTCCGGCCCCTGTCGCACATTGGCGAGTGGTGCTGTGACATCTCAGGCACTCTGACTGATGAAATAAGTGGTCATGGTTCAGTACCTAAGCTTCCTAGCCTCGACTTAGATGATTGTCCGGGTGCATGCGTTTGTGAGTGTGCTAGATTTCGGTCATACTGTAAGAAGGGCTAACCTCCTGGTTCGTGTTTGGAGACTCGGCAATAAGAGTACTCGGTACTGCATCGGGCACCGACAGGGTATGGGTGTATGCCCTTACTGGGGGTGGGGGGGTTCAAAACCCCCCCCCAGACCCCCATGTTGCGGTCGTAACCATAACTCTCTTTCTGTTCTACAGACTTTAAACGCATTTTCCCACAACTTGTGTTTTTTCCACTTGCGTAGAAAACTACGCAAAAACTATCCAATTGATCTTGCTGAAATTTTGCACACACATTCCTTATGTAATTCGGAAGTGTATGAACCTAACTAATTAAAAAAATATTGTTAAAAAAGTATTTATAACAATAGTTAAAAAAATAGGTCTTTTTTTAATTTTTCATTATTTATTTATTAAACAGGCATAATTTGAATATAATTTAGATTCATATTCTAGAAAATAATGTTTACTTTAAGAAGAAACTTTATTTTTATGTTTTAGATCAAAATTGCGGCCGTAGTTTTTAACGCAGCTTTTGAAAGGGGGTTCACGTATCGCTCTGTATATCCGCCACTTATTTTTTTATGAAAACTTCAATACTTGTGTAACAATATCCTAAAGTTTAAAAAAAATCTTTCCATTATTACTACCTTCAAAAAAATTCCTGAAAATATGCCTTTCTAATTGGTATGACTCCTTAAGAGTCAAATGTTTACTAGTGTAAGAACATATCGACCCACATTTCCACACTTTTCTTGATTAAAACTGACAGAGAGCCCGTTACCATAGTTGTGTCAGCGTCACACATAATTAAGAGAATTAAGAATGAAGGAATCAGAGTTTACATCTACAATTTTCGTTATCCTGTACATCATTTATGTGCTTGAGTTCTATATAAACTTTGACAGACATCTCAGATGACAGTTGCCATTTAGTTAGTTATTAAACTATGCAAATATTTATTTAAATAAGTTGAAATTTATATGTTTAGACGTTTAATATAGTGTTCAACGTAAGATTTTGTAATATTTAAGTACCAGGTAATTAATTTCCCAACTTGGTTTCTACAAAAAAGCAAAAGGATTCATGGAATATATGAAATTCTCTTTTGTAAGCATATGCGGGCGTCTATGTCCAGTTTTTTCAATCCATAATTCTCATTTTGGCGTCCACAAAATATTATATACATAAATCATTTGATAAAGTTATATTTTCTATTTATAAAAATATGCCCAAGAGAGTCATGCCTGCATAAAGTAAAGAGTTAGAAATATTTGAAATAATAAGTCAGTTTTAGGTTATGATAAAGGTAATAGCATTAACGATTTGGAAAAGACAAAAATGAGTAATTTATTTTAATGAAAGGAGCAGAATTCATAATTAAGAAACTGACATTGTAAAGTTAAAAGCACTTGAAAAAATTTGGTATAAAACCTGAACCAAGCCATGACATATCGACAAACACATGATCAGTCATAAGCTTTAATAGAATGTTCTTTAGAATTATAATGTGATCATGAAAAAGTGGAGCAAAAACTAAACAAAGATAAACAGAAGAAAATCGTTCATTGATCATCTAATCTTAGTCTAGCAACGTTACCTTGGATGTACTCAGAGATATGGATATAAAGATATTGTCTTAATCTATCCTCAATTATGGGAAAAGAAAAAAACTTGGTGGAGATTAGTTCATAGAGTACTTAATAATGACTAAAAGTTTCACTTTATAAACCTGTCACTAATTTGACATGGGTTAATGCCTATAATCACAACTTCTTGAATCTAAACTGCTTGTGAAAGAGTGACTACAAACTACAATCAAATTTGAATGAAGCTTGTCTCGCTATAGAAGCAAGTAGGACAACTAATGTTGGGGAAAAAAGCATATGAATCATAGCTGTATAAACGTTCTAAGATAACGTCACACTTCTTGATTTTTTCATCCATGCATTTGAAGTTCCACAAGTTTACTGAGGGTCCTCAAACAGCAGCCAAAGTAGCTGTGTATACACCACTGCTACCACTGGATCTAATTTTTTTTTGAATAATCAATAAAAATTACTTTAAAAAAGCTGAATGAAGAGTATTGTTAATATATGAGATAATTGACCTTTGCTAGAATTGAATAGCTTTTAGATTTTAAGTATTTGACTTAGGTTTCAAACAAGAGAGCATCTGTTTCTAAATGTACTTTGAATATACTGCATTGTTGCAACTCTCGCTTGACTATTTGTTCACTTGCTTGCAGTCTTAACTGTAGTATATGTTATTTTCCAAATTTTAGTCACCTAGCATCAACTGCAAGAATTTTTTGTTATATTGACTTTGTGCACTGCCACCTCAGTTGCAACCCCACAAAAAACTTTGCATTTAAGTATCTACACCTGCTGCAAGATAAGTAAAAAGGCATTCTGCTTATCTCTACCCCTTTCCTATCTTTTTTGTAAATTCCTTGCAATATGCAACTTTCTCAGTTTATGCAAATTTTTCCTCTAGAATGTAACACTGATTGTTAAAGCATTAAAAACTTTCAGTTCATTGGAAGGAGCTGACCGATAAAGCATTGAATGATGATGCCATTTAAAAGTTACTGATCAGCCTGTAACAATTGTGTTCTTGCCTAATGGTCCTACAACAGGAAAGTAAAAATATCAACTTCCATATTATTACATAGAAAAAGAAAAGCAAAACGTAACAAAGCAATTAAAATCTAAAGGTAAGGGCAAAGCAAAACATCTACAATCAAATTTGTTTTCTTCTCTAAAGATAACTTTATGTAGGTCAATATACTATCAAAAAAACCAAAAAAAGAAAAAGCAATATCTATCTTGTCAGAGAGATTAAAGATATGCTAAATTTTGAGTATAATACTTGAAAGAGATTAAAACGTCGTTAAATCAAAGGTATGCACAGTTTACATGCCAGTGCCATATTGGACACATACAAGCTTAGAATAGCTCATTAAAGCATGCTAATGTAATTGTTTTGCGTAACTAAATTAACTATCCCATTCTCTTGATGAGCAGTCATTTTCTTTGTAAGCGTCAAATTAAGTCACAAAGTGCTATTTGTACTGATCAATGAAACTTAAATGCTGCTCACTAAGTTTATCGCTCAGTTGTGCAACCTTCTTACTAACAAAGCAACAGATATGTAGTACTTAGCTCTTCAGAAAGTCTCAATTGGGTATCTCTACACTATATCTTAATAAAATACTTAGAATGTAGACTAATCTTAGTAATGCTTGCATCAAATTAGGATTATCTTAATTTAAAATCTAATGTAAATAGTTGTAAACTAACATATCTGAGCCTTCTGTTTAAACTTTCTCTTTGTAAATTGACTGAATATTTGGGGGCAATCATAACAGGCGTTGCGTAACTTGCTTTAAAGTACTAACCCATCTTGATGAGCGGCACAGCCACATGAATCTTCCCGTAAAAGATGCTCCTGTGCAGGGGCGTGTAGCCAGATTCGTTGTCCCTGCTGTTGACATTGGCGTGCCTCGCGCGCAGCAGCCACTTCACCACGTCCGCGCGCCCGCACGAGGCGGCTACGAGCAAAGCAGTGCGGCCCATGCCATCCTTCACGCTCTCGCACGAGCAGCATATATACTGCAGGTAGCCGCAGAGCTCCGAGTCCAGCACCTCTCGCTTCGTCAGGGCCGCACAGACGAGCTCGCCGTGCTGGACGCTCCTGCAACGGTCGACGCACTCTCGCTCCTCCAGCAGCTGCGACAGCGACATAACCTGCAAGGAGGCTAAAATTAGGCAACCAAGTCGCAGAAGAATCGTATCCGCCGCTGGATGCTTACTGCTGGCGCACTATCCTTCGTAGTGGTTACGAACTGAATGATGCACCCTATCAATTTGCGATAACTTGCGCAAGATTTTGCACCAACTCGGTAGCAATACACCTTGACAGCACTGGCCTTGTATTTGACGTTTGGAAGTTTGGTGGTGTATTTGTGGTTTTATTTTAACCGAATTTGAACGGTGTTGCCAAGGCTCAACGGTTTAAATTTTACAGGCACCTGTTTGAAATTTCGCAGGTAATTCCTGTGCTACGTTATAAAAAACTTAAATTAGTAATCTGCAAATAGAGAAAAACCGTCAAACATATTTGAAGAGTTTATAATTTAACCGCGAGATGTCGCAAAATTAAATGCAACTATAATGTATAGGATAAATCACAAAATAATATTTCGTAGGATATAAAATTACTAATTATTTGGTATTTTAATACACTTGAAGCAGATATGATACGAAAACGTTCCTTATTATGTAGGGAATAAATTTTATTCCTAAGGGCTCAACTACAACTCCCGCACCTTTTGAAGCGCGATGTTTTTAAATGCTTTTAGCAAGTTCGTAAATCGCTTTATAGAAATGATTTTGGGGTGAGCTCGTCCTTTTAATTCACTTTGGAGCTGTAAATTTTGCAGTAAGTATTGATGAATGACAATGTAGCAGGTGGCTCAAATGCGCCCTGACCGTAGCTGAAGGGGTTGTAGAATGGTGTTATAAGTACTATAGATTAGGACCCATGGGCCAATACGGTTACGGATTTTGCTTTAGTATAAAGTAAAGCGAGAATGTCGGCACCTTTGATCTCATGTTCCAAGATGTGTCTCTGCACAGGCCATAAAACTAAACATGGCGACGATGTTATACATAGAAAATGCAAAAAGTTATTTAGTGATTATACAGAGGAGTATAAATTATGATAAAGGGATCGTTATTGCAACACCAAAATGATACAGAGTTTGTATAAAAAGTATCGAAAAAAGTTTTGGAAAAATAGGTTTATTTGAGATATTGCTACAATATCTCAAAAGTCTTCAAAGTACATCCCTTAAGCGTCGACTCACTTTTGCCAGTAGCTTTTCCACGACTCGAAGGCTCTTTAGTAGGCGGGTTCCAGAACGTCTTTAAGGGTACGCGTGCAAGCTTCTTTGACGGCACTTAGGATCCCATGGTAGTGTTCTTTAAAGGAGGATTTTACTTTTGGGAATAGGAATGGCTGGTGCCAAGTCGGGACTGTGAGGGGGTTGGGAAAACGTCGCAATGCCGTTTATCGTCAGGTAGCCGGTGACCTTGGAGCAGGTATGGTTGGATGCGTTGTCGCCAAATTTTCAGCGATAATGATGTGCACCATGCGCACACTTAACCGACGGCCTGAATTCAGCACTTGACGCACAAGTTGCACATTGTCGTCGGTTCTTGAGGTCCAGCGCGGGGCTCGTCCTCCACACTCTCTCGGCCATCTTTGAAGAGCTTGTGCCATTTAAAAACTGCAGTTTTTTCCATGATTTCATCCGTGAACACTTGGCGAATTATGACCAACGTCTTCGTACCCGATTTCCCCAGTCCAACACAAAATTTGATGGCGTACCGCTATTCAATAGTTCGCTGCATTTTGCGCTTACACCGAATCACTCGGCAGGGGTCCACTAAAAACATGCTCTAGCCTGAACGAACTCTTGAAGGCGAGTGGCTCTGGGCGCGTCTTGAAGGTCACATTCCCTACCACCGAACATGCGCGGTGCGAGCGCGCTCCGACGTAGAGTCAGGCCAGGAAAATTGTTTCCGATACTTTTTACACAAACCTTGTAAGTGAAATTATATTGTTTGTAGCAAATTGTTTTTATATATAGATGGGTACTATAATTTTTGATCGTCAAATTTATAATCAAGGACGACTAAATAACTTATTAAATTATCCATGTATAACACGGTCGCCATGTCTGCCTTTGGGTCTGCGCGGCGGAAAATCTGGAGACACGAGATCAAAGGTGCTGACGCAAAGTGCAACTACTGCTTTACTATATACCGTGGTCGGTTTCAAGAATGATTTGATTTATATGGATTTTTTCTTATGGAGATATCTTAAATAAAGAGTGTACAGCGGCAATCCGGGCTTTCTGGTTCAATTGAAAAAAATATTTGTCAAGAAATGGCAGCCATTACGGAGACTACGTGCCGAGCAGTGTTCAGAAATGTTGCTTCTCGTTTAAAAGAGAATCGCGTGCATGCAGGATCACATTTAGATGACATTACATTTAAGGAATAATTTCCCAAAGTCTGTATTTTAATAATAAATGTTTTTTTTAATAAACGCCTCCTTTGTTTTTTTATAACTATCTCAAAAAGAAACTTTTCTTGGGACATCTTGTATCTTGAAACCGTTGTTTGTCTGAGCTGCTCGCCAAATAATTTAAAGACACCCCGAGATGTCTGTGGACATACACAACACGTATTATTCGACTGATAATAATGATAATCTACAAGAAAATGAAAACAAATCAAACGAAGAAGACATCAGATAAATATTTTCTGATTCTCTATTACGAGATATAGAAATCAGAGTTGCTGATAAACACTAAAAGCTAAATTTGGCTAAAGAACTATAAAACATTGCCAATTTTATCCACGGATATGAATACGAATACGAATAAACTAGAAGTTACTTGCTACAAGATATTTTTGCAATGTGGGAACGTATAAATTTTTAACTGCATCGGATTTTTCCCTGGATAGGAAATGTAAAATAATTTAACTTACAATCGAAGCTTCACTCGGCGAAAGCAAACCAAATCGCAGTGGCAGGCGCACTTTTGCGTTTTGCAGCGGCCCGATAACAGCCGCGGTCACTCGGTCATTCAGCAAGCAGCGAGAGCGGCCTCGACGTGCGTGCATTAACGCACAAATCTCCTCATGTAAATTAAGTGCTCAGGGCGCAGCCAAGCCAAATTTCATATTAGCCGTCTTTGTTTACCAGGTGTACCGGAAAGTCTTTACCGGTTTTTATGGAAAAAATGCATAATTTTCGATATAATGGAAAAATTTATTTATTCAAAATATTGACCATTTAATTCTGCACATCTTGCCCATCTTTCAGGCAATTTATGAATCCCATTCCAAAAAAATTGTTTTTCCTTTGAGCGAAACCATTCATCGATCCATTTTTTAACTTCTTCGAAATTGGCGAAGTGCTGCTCTGCTAATGCAGAGCCCATTGATGCGAAAAGGTGACGTCGGACGTGGCAAGGTCTGGAGAGTACGGCGGGTGCAATTATATTTCTCACCCAAGCGCTTTCAATGCTTCCTTGACCGGTTTTGCTGTATGAGGCAGCGCGTTAACGTGCTCTAAAATCACTTTACCGTGTCTTCGGGCCCATTCTGGACGTTTTTCGATCAATGCATGGTTCAAGTTGATCATTTGCTGTCGGTCATAATACACCACGGTCTGCCAGAACGTTCTTTGTCTTGCACATCGAAAACAAGTGTATCAAATGAAAAAGCCAGGTCATACAGAGATGCTAAAAGACAATTATACTACACAATCTTAGTAAAGGGTATCAAAGAAATTCAAAATAAAGAATTTGTTGCCAGTAATATAATCAATATTAAACGTGGACAACAAAAAAAAAACACTACCACTTTTCTTCGTAGATTTTGAACCAGGTGAGATATCTAATATATGATCTTAAGCACCTTCAAAACAAAGTCACTGCCAACATAGTATGGTTCACACCTAAATGTGCAATCAAGGGCTGTTAAGTATACCAAGTATTACAGATCAAGCATAAAATAGGAACTAAATAGCGAAAAGAAACTGATCCCGTCTTTACAAACTCACAACTCTCTACAATAAAATACTAAAACTAACAAACTATAGAAACATTAATAATTAACAAACGTATGCATAGTAAAATTAGATGACTTGCTGTATGGAACACCCATATTCTTCAAGTAACAGAGAAGGAAATCTCTCGATGTGCTTTTGTTTTCAACAACACACTTTACTTGCAAATCTTACACTAAAATGAGTAAACTACACTCTACCAAACAAATCATCCAGATGGAAAAGTCCACGGTGGATCAATAGCCCTAGAATTGTACGTTACGAATTCCCCAACTATTAAGATGATATATTACATGAAGCAACAGTTTGAGTAAATAAATCGTTTACGGATATCTCGATCTAATTCATTCCCAAGCAACTCAATTGGGTTGCAGACGGTGGTGGCAAAGCTATGTTTTTCAACTTTCTACAGCCTTGCAAAGTGCTATGGCTCATTGTCTTGCTGTAATACAAAGTTGTGTTCATAAAGGCAGAGTCCCGATGACATGGCGTGATCTTTAATATTGCTGTGTAATCCTTCTTCCGCATCTTGCCCTTCACAAAGTCTCCAACCTTTTGGCCACCAAAGCAACACCACACCATGATGAAACCTCCACCATGCTTGAAAGTAGATGCCACGCATCTTTCAACAGGGAATCTTCTAATGAACGCCAGCCGTTTATGGAAGAATATTTTAATCTTCGATTTGTTTGTAAATAGGACTTTTTGCTAATTCGCAGGGCCCCAAGTTTGATGTTTACGTGTCCACCGCGGCTTCTTCTTGTTTTGTAATCTTATAAGGGGGTTCTTTGCCCGAGTTAGATTTCATTAGATCTGCGTTTTTTAAAAGTTTTTCTTGATCTTCCACACCGGTTTCAGCGAACCAGCGTATGGCATATACCACTAATTATTTCGACATCTGCAGTTTTAGGCCGATTTCTCTGATTGAGATACCTTTTTTATAAAGAATCCACACTTGTGCTCTTTTTTTTCAGTGGAATACGGAACTCCAATCCCATAGTACTGAATTATGGGCCGAAGAAGTCAGATTATGCGAATGGTTAGAAAAGTTGCAAATTGTAGTACAGAAAATAAACAGTACCGTAATTAAACGACGCAAGCTGATTAGCAAGGGTTTATTAATGTTCTTTACCTATTGTTTAGAACTTTTTTGTTACAAAATTTCAATTTATCAAGGAACAGCCTTGTAAAATGGCAACTTTGATGGCAGCGATGGTTGCACAAGATACCAGTTTCTTGTATTTCTTTTTTATTCAATTGTCAAACAATTAGAATTTTATTACAGAAATATTACTGAAGTATCGTTTGATAGTTGTGCAAAGATGCGTTTACTTAATATTACAAGTTATGGATTTATTGACAAAAAACCAAGTGTCGGTAGTGTATGTCTTCTTCCCCCCATTCTCTCTCTTTTTTCTCTTTCCTTCTTTTTCTTCCCCTTTCTTACCCTCTCTCACCCCTCTTTCTCCTTTTCCCTCTTCCCTTTACTCTCTTCCCCTTTCCCTATTTCCCTATTTTTCTTTCTCTCCCTTTCCCCCACTATCCCTCTCCTTCCTCCCCATCCCCCTTTTTTATTTTTTCTTTTCCTCATTCTCTTCTCTACTATTAGTCTTAGAGCTAGTGTAGCTTTTCTTGTACCTGTGTTTTTCCTGCAAAAACTCCACCAAACTCATCTTTTGTGAGTTGTTCTTCTATTATTTTGCATTCTTCTGTATACGAGTTTTGTTAATATTTTCCATGCGTATGATACCAGGATGATTGTCCGCTAGTCAGATTTGTCTACTCTTTTCTTTTTTGAGATCAATATTATTATTACGTTATTGGTATAGATTTGTGATACTGTTCCTCTTTAATACATCTCACATACTAATTGGTAGAATACCTTACGATAACTTTCTCCTATATATTTTATGATTTCAAAGGATACTTTGTCTTTTCCTGCAGTCTTCAGATTTTGTACCCCTTTTCATATTCTGCATATGGTATTTCTATTCTATTTTTCTCTCCCTTTTTCCTCTTTGCGTTCTCTTTTATCGCTTTCTTCTTTCTATTTAGTATCATATACTTGTTCGAGGTATTGTTATCACTTTTTTTGCAATTTACTATTATTTTGTAGAATTTTTTCCTGTTTGTCTATAATTCAGTTGATACTCTTTTTGAGTTCTTTGAAAAAAGTTTTTACTATTTCATTTGTTGTATCCAATTTGTCTACTCAAAGTAGTTTGTCTACTTCTTCGTATATTTCTTCTATGTACTATTTTTCTTTTATCAATTTCCTATTCTATTTTTGAGTTTTCTATGGCGTCAATCGGTTTTGATGTTCTTGAATTGTCTCCTTTTTTCCTACACTCTACTGTTACGTTTGTTTCCTATGAATAGGGTCTGATTAATGTTTTTGGCGTCCTAGAATGACAATTTTTCATCCGCCTTCAAAATTTTAACGAACATTTACAAAGAAATTGATTGTTTAGACAAAATATGTCATTGATTTTTTTAACTTTTTAAATACATTTACACATCAATGAATAAAAATAAAAATAGATGTCCTTTCATGTAAAAACTTTTTTTTTAAAATATTTCTTGTTTCTAGTTTTAGAATTTTTAAATTATAATACCATTAATGCAACGGCCAACGGCTAATACAACAACACTAATTTATTTGTACCATTGTTGTTCGCTGTATGACTTTTCCTATTCGACTGTTGCGAATGATGTTGATGTTGACGGTACTTGGGACTAAGCTCCTAACCGTTCTTCTTTAGAAAGCTCCGACGTTGGAAGGTTGGTCAGCCATATAAGCGCTTCCTAAACAGATGAAAGCAGCTTAGTAGTGTTTCAGGCACGTTTGGTGTTTGCCAAACATGTCAAGAATGGTCTTCACGTCTTCTTAGCAGAACATCAGTTCCACAATGATTTTGACAAGATTCTGGCATTTTGTGTTGCAGCCGAGATGTTCTTAATGGCTCCCTAAAGTGATCCAACCCTGGTGTTCGGACTGCTGAGGTGCGGACTGCAATGGTCAGTAAGGGCTGTCTCGTCCCCACGAGCCGCTGCAGCGTAGGAGCGACCTGGGGTGGTCGTCGCTTGACGGGGACCTAGTTTAGGGAATGCACAGGACTCCATAAAACTAGCCAGGTGGGGTTCCCGGTAGTTGGCGTAGGTGGCTTTTTCCGCCCTTTTTACAATCACCGAAGTGATGTCCGCACTTCGAGGCAGCACTCCACCGCTAAAAATTTCTCCCTTCTTGGGCTGCTCCTCGTGACAGCCAGGTTAAAAATGCCTCACTGTTTATATATATTTTTTATTGTTGGACCGCTCAGGCTCTAAAAACATGAGCGGCACGGAGCGGCAGTTGGATCCTTTCATCATCCTTCTGGCGGTGAGGATGGGATAGTCGTGTTCCAAAACCTCACTCTTAAGATCGTCCTTGGGGAGATTTTCCGGGACACCTTTTTACGATTCGGAGCGGCTTATCTTCTTTAGAAGATAAAAGTGAAAAGGGATTTTGGTTTCGACGAGGGAGCAGGTCAGCCATCTATGGTCATATGCCGTAGCGAACCAATAGAAATACTATCTGCTACGTGATTGTCATGTCGAGCCTTTTGCACTGAAGACCAGGCCACTTTGTTCCCGACCACAGAAGAGATTTGTTTCAGTGGGGGAGCATTTGGCGGGTAAGGTGGCGTAAACTGGTGGGGCTGGGGGCTGGGGACAAATGGAGCATTTTGTTGGGGGTTGGAGTAGTTGGCATTGCGACATCATCTTTTTTGCGGTCGCTGAGAGTCTAGAAAAAGTTAGTGGTCAGCGGGGATGGCGGTACTATTGTGGTCCTAGCATAACGGTGGTGGACCCGACGGCGCTTGCGGTGAGGTTGGAAGTCCTGCTCTGCAGGAAGGCTCACCTCGGTGGTGTTGGCGCCGGCTTGGTCCAAACCGCTCTCAGGGAAAGCAGGTGGAAGCCATTGCAAGGCGACGGCGCTAACTGGGGCGGTGGTACTGCCGGGGGCGAATTCTAGCCGGTTTTGTTCGTCCGATCTTGGAGGACTGCAGACTGTTAATTCTGGGCCTTCTTCGTATAGGCTCATAAATTGAGTCTATCTTTTGAGTCTGGGCATTTCGAGCACATCTTCTCGAACCATGCGCTCGAGTCGTCACCATTACTTACTAAATAGCGTTGTTAGAAATGACTGGGATAGTGATTTATCATTCTGGATAGTTCCTTTCGAATAGAAAAGAGCAGATCGAATAGAAAAGAGCAGAAGTGTAGCCATTAAAATGTCAGCAGTATTTAAAAGTTGAGAACAAATCATGAATATAAAACTCAAAATGCTGCGCTGCTATGTGTTTTCAGTATTACTATACGCATGGACACTGACATAAGCAACGACAAAAAAGATCGAAGCTTTCGAGATTTAGCTTTATAAAAGGATGCTAAGAGTATCATAGACAGACCATGAACAGTGAAATCCTTAGAAGAATGTCAAAAGCAAAGGAAATCTTGAATACAATTAAAACAAGAAAATTACAATAACTAGGGCACATCATGCGCAACGAACACAGATATAATTTCTTCGAGTGCATACTACAGGGCAAAGTAAAAGAAAAGAGAAGTGCCGAAAAAAGAAGAATCTTATGGTTGAAAAATTGAAAGGACCTCGTTTTCCATGACAACTATTACGAGCAGCTGTAAATAAAGTGAGATTATCCAACATCTGAAACAGATAGGCACCCGAAGAAGAAGGACAGTTTATCTATAATTGTTTTGTGATATGTTATTTTCTTAAGCTGCACTTTACTTAACCCATGGGTTAAATTTTTGTTTCATTAGGATATAATTAATTTTATGTTGTCTGTGGTTTCTCGGAATTTTACACGGATACCTTCTGCGTACATGATGTTTAACGAGTATGTTATCGATGACTAAATTATGCTTTACCAAAATTCAACTAGTGCCTTCCTCTTTCGTTTTTTTTTCTTAACCCATATTATCAGACCGAGAGCAGTGGTGGTCTAGTGGATAGGTCGTTAGACTACGAAACCAAGAGTTACGGGTTCGAATCCCGCTCTCGCCAATTCGATCGCTGGCATTTTTACGGCCCAGCTCGACTCAGGCTGCAATAAATGAGTACCTGGAGGTCAAACTCTGGGGTAATAAAATAATAGGCGGTCGGTACGTAGCGCTAGCCACGTTCTACCCTGTGTACTGTAGCCTTTATATTGTAGCAGACCTATCCTGTTACGACCCCAAAGGGCCTATTATGAGAAACTATTATTAGACTATTCTTTTGTTAATATTTTCTCCTGGTATATCGCATTTCAGATTCCTGTCATTATTAGGTTCATTTCTTTTTAAATATTTTTTAAATATATTTAATTTAGTTATAGAAATTCAAATTACATAACAATATTTATGTACATTAACACATGTATAAAATCACATTATTTTATTGTATTTATTTCGGACACAATTTATTTTGCACCCCCGTTACTACTCCGCTGTGTGCTATTTATACATCCAGCATCTATACTGGAGTCTTCTCGGAGCGTTGGAAACGTGCGCATTCCTTCTGGAATATTCCATACTGTTCTAGTACTGGCACGGTTATGAATATGGTAGTGGGTCGCACATCGAAAATGACGCATAATGCTCACGTGACGGTGTCTTTACGGCGGCGTTCGAAAATTCGTTAAAGAGCATACCTTTTTACTCTTTCATTTATCTCTTTTCTCATAACAACTCCAACTCCTGCAATTCTATTTATTGCTCTTTCTGTGTTAGTTACCTTATAATCTCAGCTCTATGTATTCCCTCCTTATGGCATTTTATTTAATTCAATCCAAGTACATCTTGTTCATTTTGTATAACTTTGTGTTTTATGTTTTTTAATTTCCCACATTTTAGCAGGGTTTCTATACTATACATGTCTCCACCCTTCTGACCGAGGGGTTTTCTATCTTTGTTAGTTTTATCAACTTTACTTGCAAAACTGTTGAGATTAATTTAGGATCGATGATTGATGGAGCAAATATGAAATTTTATTTAATTGTCGCAAAATATTAAAACAAGTTTTTGATGATGAAACTAGGAATAGTTTAAAGAAGTTAAAGTTAAAAAAAGAATTTAGACAGTCGGTAAGTAATTGAGGGTGCTTATTAGTATTTACTATATTTATGAAACTACGCTATCAATAAACAGAAATATTCAAAAGTTTTTATGTACATAAATACACGAACATGCCGCCACTTTAACTGAGTTATATAAACGTAATCATAAATCACGGTTGCCATTTCTAACGCCCTTATACATTAGCAGCTAAACTGATTCCAGTTGCCTTAAGCCTTTTAGTGGGTGTGCGTCAGAGCCTGTAATATATAAGGCTCCTGAGCTCTCTCGTCCTTGAAAGGGCGCTCATAGTAGCTAATGGTGCTTTTTCTGCAGCCTAAGAGCAATACTAAATTTTCTTAAATCAGTTTTCTTTGAATTCCGCAACAGAAATAGAATTGAAGCTTTTCTTCAATTCGGACGCAAATTACTAATGTAATATTCCACAATGTTTAATTTATGTTAATTATAAACTCGTTCGACGTGTTTGGCACACAGATTACGCCATGGACGGTTGTTTAATTCTTATTTTTTTAAAATTTGTTTATAATTGTGAATATACCACAGAAAACAAGTTATTAATAGATTTTTAATAAAATTTTTCTTAGTGCAAATTCTATAATTGCGACGATTAACCAAAATATTAATGTAAGAAGCTGCATTCTATTTCATTAAACTTTCCATTGTCTTTGTATTCTTAAAAATGTATATATTGTATGTTCATAACTATAGCTATAAGAGTTATTTTGACTATTTATAGATTTTAAGGAAACAAACTTTGGATTTTTTAATTAAAATAAAATTTATGAAAATGTAAGTTCGAAAGATCACGCACGCATTTTATATGCCGCTTGTCACTTTACGATTTCCATTTTACGAGCAGTTTCGTTTTCGATTCGAAAAGCTGAACGGCGTACTATTTCTGCCTGCAATTTTGTCGCCTTTGTCTGCATCAGAGAGCTTTTTTACTGTCTTTATCTGTGTTCCAATATATCACGTGTATTTATGTATGTTAATACTTTACTTTAGTCTACAATCGTCACCCCTGTCTACAAACGCGTGCGCTACTAGTTTTTATTAATTTAGGGCTATGTTATCTTCTTCTTATTTGTTGTTAGCGCTCCTTTCAGTAGTGTTTTTTCTATTTTCTACTTTTATGTGCCCATTTGAAAACTAGCTGCCTCTTGGTCGTATTTGCAATCGCTTGTATTTGCTCGCATCTTAGAAATGCTTGTTTACGTGCTTCATAAGTTTATCAGTAGATGCATTTGATCAACCAAACATCATTTTACTGCCTTTAGGATTTTATTACTCATTTTTTATAAATTAATTATAAGCGTGTGTCTATAGCAGCGATTATTATGCTAAACCAAAGACAAAAAGAAATACGCCTATGAAAAAGATTTACGTGTATTTAGAGACTGCATCTGAATACGACGATAGTGATCTAAGTGTGTATCTGAGTGACTACGATAAAAGACGATAGCACTTACGGAAATGGCAGAGACGAGTTGCAAAGAAGAATAAAAGCTGTATCGTCTACATAAAATACCCTTAGTGTCATTTCAGCTAAATTTTGAAGTTTTCGAAAATTTTAGAGCAAAACATAATGAATTACAGTTTAGTTTCCTATTCATCTAAAAGGCATTTGGAGAGGCAGGCGTGTAAATAGCCGTGTCCTCGTGGTGCGGTGTGGGGAACTAAGTACGGCCCGTTTTGAAAAGTAAAACGTTGAGGCCCAAATCGTCCCTTAAACGGCCGGCGCGAAAGCGCATGGGGGCGGCTACCGATATCAACCGATGAGTAATTGCCAAATCGCTCACCTGTAATCGGCTTCGGCGGCGTTGGTTTCACGGTGACCACCTTGTTGCGATGTCTTCGTGCCTGGAACACGACCGTACTGGCCGCGTTGCGATTCGAATATTTCTTGCTGGTTGGTTAAACACGACGGAATTGGTCGCGTTGCGGGTCGAATATGCTTTGCGGGTTGGTTAAACACGACCGAATTGGCCGCGTTGCGGATCGAGTATCTCTTGCGGGTTGGTTAAACACGACCGAATTGGCCGCGTTGCGGGTCGAGTATCTCTTGCGGGTTGGTTAAACACGACCGAACTGGCCGCGTTGAGGCTCGAATATGTCGCCGGGCTTCGCGCCTGGCTTAGCAGTAGATCATTTGCGGGAAATTTTAATTAGACAGCACTTTTCGTCTCAAAGGGTGCCGCCGATGGCGTATGCAGACTTGCCGGCTGAGCAAAAGCCCATATGCCGTTTTGTGTGCGATAGCAAAACGTGGCGGCAGATATCGAAGCCACCAGCATGCCGCCAAGATACACAAGCGGTTCAAGGGCGAAAAGGCCGCCACACCAGCATTATTTTAATATAGTAAACAAAATTGTTAGGAAAATAAATAGATATGCAAGTTAGTGTATATACACATATTATTATATAACGCAGGTATGAAAGTAAGAAAAAATATATGTGCAAAAAAGTTAGATTTTTTATTGCACTGTTGTTAACTTGTTAACAAAACTGAATTTTCGTCTATATTAACTGAAAGTTGACTACTTATCTAATTTACTTTGCATTATATGCATTTTTTATTATTTTTTTATTATTCAGCAAGATATAGAATTCTGTGTTGAAAAAATAGGATAGTTTGGAGCTAATAAACTGGGCAAGACTTTTCTCGACAAGACGTTTTAGAAGGGAAATGGGTATGAGCCAGAAGATATAGGGGCTTCAAGAGGTGATAATCTAGAAAACCGAAGTATAGCATATAAGACGAGTGTAATAAAATTTCTCAATCCAGGTTGGTGATAGTTTCTAAAAGTCGTTTTGACGGTGCATTGTGGCGCATTGTCCTGAAATAAAATGACTTTTCTACTTCTCTTACTGGTATAAATTCTTTTTGCATCCATACCCCACTAATTCACTACATCAGTACAAATAATCTAAACAAAACATTTCCAACTTTGATTCAACACAGTGCCTTTGTCTTCCACCGTAATTTAAATTATTAACGAACGTTTAATACATTTTTTATCTGTATTTAGTTAGTGTGTTTACTAATAGGACTTAGTAGTTTGCAAGTAGTCTTTATAAGGTATATTTAGATGAAATTAAACTAATACATACATTGCATATTAATTAGTTGAGTTTTAGACAAAAGCAAATCTTTTATTAGACAAAAATGGTGATGTGTTAGGTTCCTAATTGTAAATATTATAATCAATACGAAATTTGTAAATTTTTAAATTTTTTAGTGGAACAAAAAGACAGACGCCAATGGGAAACATTGATTAGCATTATTTGTTATAATTATTAATATTTATTTATTATTATAATTTTTAGGCGTGGTGAAGATTCCAGAAGATTTGTTTAAAGTTGCCATTTTAAGGATGGCAATATGAAAATGGGTTTGAATTACTCCCTTTATAATAAAAATCAAATATTCTTGTACATCAACATCGGAAGAAGAAAGAAAGCACAATTCTGTATTGGATACTTCTTCTTAGAGTACTGTTTCCTATTGGAGGTTAGCAATCATCAAGGTCATTCGCATTTTGTTGTTAGCTGCTTTAAATACGTCGTTAACCTCTAACACATATACCACTCTCTTAAGTTCTCTAGCCAGGAGGTCTACGCTTTTTACGCCTTTTATTTGTCCCTGTACTATTAGCTTTAGCAATTATTATTTTTCACCTCTCAATATGTGGCCTAATTACTTCAATTTCCCTTTTTAGTTGTACGTAGTATTATACATTCATTTTCCATTTTACGTAATACTTCTGTGTTAGTTATTTTTTCTGTCCATGATATTCTCCATATTTTTCTATAGCACCACATTTTAAAAATATGATTTGTTTGCTCCAATGTTTCAAACATAGCATCTTATCATACATATTCGAAGGTCTAATTTAACATCTCGGCACCACAAGAATCTTTTCAACTTTATAAATACTTTTCTTGCTATTTCTATTCCTTCTTATTTTTTTTAGTTTGATCGCTAGTTTCTGCAACCCACACTCGTAAATAATTATAACAGTTGACCTTTTCAATTCCTGTATTAAAAATTGTCAAACTGTCGCCAACAATTAGTTTCCATAATATAATCGTTAGATGTGTCTTGTTAAGATTTAGTTTCAGGCCATAGTTATAACTGTGTAAGTTTATGTTTTCAACTAAACGCTGCAGGTCTTCCAAATTATCGGCTATTATTAGCGCATCGTCAGTATATCGTATATTGTTTATAATTTCTCCGTTTATAATTATTCCCATTGTTTCTTTTTCTACAGCATCCTGATATACTTAGTTCACGGGATAAACCGCGTCTATTTTGGGATAATTCTCGACGTTTCGGCATCGGCTTTGATGCCATTTTCAAGAGGTTAGCTCTTCACTCGGAATCTCAAACTGCCTACTCCCCAAGGATGGCTATGAGTCTTTGAATAGTATTGTATAGGCAATGATTTATTAGGGAGAGGATATTGTTATTTATATTATATGTTATATTATATACATATATACATATTAAACAAAATTGAAGAAAGAACATTCCTGGCAGACACCTCGGTTATTTTATTTTTCAGTTTCACTTTATATGTTTGATGGCAGTACAATTTGGCTATTATCCTTATGTTATGACTATCGTTATTTTATATTCAAATATTTCATATAGTTTTTCATGACTGGTTTTCTTCAAATTTCTTGTATACGCCTTTATAAATAACTTTAAGAAAACTTTTAATGTATGACCTATCAGTGCTATAGTTCTATGCTTCGAACAGTTCTTTGCATTATTTTTCTTTAGTAGTGGTATAAAAATTGGCGTCGACCATTCTTCTAGGATAACTCTTGTTTTGCAAATTGTACTAAGCAGGTTTGTCTTTATTTCCATTGTATCAGCGTTTATAAGTTTTAACAGTTTTTCCTGATTTTGCATTTCTAATAACATGTTCTACTTCACTGTTTCTATATATATTTCTAGCCCTGTATCTGCCGTTTCATTTTTTGTTAGCTCAGATCTGTCGTCCTTAAACAGTACTTTTATGTATTTCTTCCATGTCTGTAATTTCTGTTTTATACCAGTGATTATTCTTCCACCCTCATCGTTTAATATAGAAAATTGTTTTGTTCTTTGCATACCTGCTGATTTCTTAATCTTTATATGCATATTGAAATTATCATATTTCCGTTCATATTCTTCAATTTCTCTGCATTTTTCACTGTTTTTTTTTACTTTTTAATTTTTATTTTAATTATTTAATTAATTTATTTATATTTTTGTTTATTTTTTGCTTTGTTGTGCTCCCCTTTCTCCACTAAGTCATTTATTTGGTAGCTTAAATATCGTATTTATTGTTACTAATTTTTTGCTTTGACGAAATTCTATGAGTCGGTATCCTCGATCATTGCTCTTTCCATATTCTCTTGTACATCCTTTAGTTTTTATTTTGTCCACTTTAGCTTTTAAATCACCCATTATTAGAGTTATGTTATGTTTTTTAATAAATTTTAAGACATATTGTAATTGGTCATAACAGATTTCAATCTCTTCATCCTCTTTGTTCGTCATCGGTGCATATGCTTGGATTATGTTGTTTTTTCCTCTATTAAAGGATTATTATATGTTCAGAATAGAGAGTAAAACTTACTACTGATTTGTCTATTTTTTTCTATGATAATTACAACGCCACATCTATGTGTTTGGTCGTCAATATTTGCATAATATAAAACGTCTTTATTCATTATACATCTTTCTGATCCTAACCACTGTAAATCACTAATTCCAAATATACTCAGTTTAAATCTGTTCATTTCTGCAGTAGGACTTGCTAATTTTCCTGCTGCATACACGCTCTTTACATTCCAAGTTGCAATTTTAATTAGTTTTGAAAAATACTTTTTTACAACATTGTTTACAACCGTCTCCTCCGGAGACCCGAATGTGAGTTTTAAAATTCTGGAATATTTTGTTCTGAACTTTGCTATGATGTTTATACTAGAGATATCCATGTCACTGACCTTTATAGCAGTTCATTCGGTTTTAGCGCCAGTTTTTGAATCCTAGGACAAGAGAACGTCCTTTAACTTGTCAGCTGTTGGCTTTCTGGAAGTCTTTCGGTGAGGTACAGTCACTATAAGAGTCATTAAATTCATTAATTGTTGTTTCAGAATCAAATTGGCGAAATACGAATTTTAAATATTTTGGAAAAGCGAGGGCTTTTTCCGGGTTACCTTTGACCTAAGTATTATTTTTGAGGCGCAGGGGCGTCATGTGGTTTGGTGGTTGTTTTAGCTTCTTGGTCGATTTCCAAAGTGAGTAGTCACTGGCTTCCGTTGGTGACAAATTTTTTAGATAAGTTTGCACTAATATGTTTTTGATATCGCAGAGAAGTTTTTTCAGCTCTGAATCGCGTGACTGAGCTTTTGTTTAACATCGGGATGCTTTGTTATTTGCTATCTTTGGCGTAACTTACGTCTTTCGGCATTTTTTTCCTTAACCATAATAGGACTATCAGTGGTTTCTATTTTCTTTGCCTCTGACAGTCTCTCAACAACGGAGATTAATTCTTTATGCAATTTTAAAGACATATTAAGCGATAAAGTCTCATCAACGGTATTGATTTATTGCAGATGCTAGAAGGTTTTATTTTGTACATCACTTAGCCATTATGCTTGCAATAATAAGCGAGTGCTCAGCTGAAAGATCGAGGCAAGATGCTGCTTTAAAATAATTTGGGTTAATTATTTTACAATGTACAACTCGAGTAAACTGGTACTTTTACCATAGTGCAACTCATTATCGGTTATCGCATTTAGCAGTTCTCTGCCTTTAATAGTAGTAAGTCGCGAATCCCACTAAACATGATTTGCATTGCAGTCACCGCCAGAGATAAACATATTTCCCAGTGTTTGAAAATAATGTTCGTAGTGTTCTAATTCTTTGTTGTGCTCGGGTGGACTGCAAGCTATTGAGATTACTAAAGGCCCTTTTCAATCTTTAGTTGATATGGAAGTGACTTGAAGATATTCTGAGTTATATTTTGAAAGTTCATTGTGCTTGATTACGTTTTTACGATCGCAGTTCTAGCTTGAGCTCCGCCGTCTGGGTGCTGTATTGCGTATATCGCATATATATTTTTTTTTTTTAGGTAAGTTTCGTTTGTATAATGAGATTTAGATATCCATTTTGCTAATTTAATGTGCTAGTCTATTATTTAGTTTAAAAGCGATAATAGTTATAAGTCATTACCCATTTGTCGCATTAAGGGTTTTAACATATCGTTAAGTTCAGATAATTTATTTGATTTATTTACAGATGATTGAGCTGGTCTTCTATTAGGATCATATCGCTGATTGCTTCCGCTTGTTGCTTCAGCGTAATTAATATTTAACTGAGTCCGTTGTGCAGTATATTGACGAGTAGGTACAAATTTTCTGTTTCTTATCGGGGTGAACATTTTTTACTGTAATTTCTGGTAGATAAGATATCTCTTATAATTTTCAGGGTGGTTTCCACTAAAATTCACACATTTAACATCGGGGGTTCTTTCTTTCCGTTGGCATTGGGGAGTTAGATGGTTTTCGGTGCATTTCACACAACGAGGGGCTCTGTTATAGAAGTTTTTAGTATGTCCATATCTTTGACATTGCACATTGAGGTAGTTCGCGCTTTACTTTTGGGGGGTCAAACTTTATGACAGAATGTGCCAGTCTTCTTCTTTGTTGTTTTAGACTGGTTTTAATTCTACAAAAAACAGTGTTTAGGCGATCTTTGTGCTTCTTTGTTTAATATTTGCAATATTAGTAAACAAAATTTCCGTGTGCTTTTAGCTCTTCTTTCAATTCTTCTAAGTTAGCAAATGGATATATTTTTTAAAACTACCCTGAAACTTAGCATTTGCCTAGCTTTCCCTTTCCTATTATTTTTAATTTTTTGTTTATTAATAAGGTTAAGATTTTATAAGCTACATTTAATAACGAGATTGGGTTATAGTTGGTATATTCCTGTTTGTGTCCTTTTTTATATATTAGAGTCATAAAAGTTTCGTCCTATTCCGATAGCAACTTTTATTTTTTCATGTTTGTGTCATAAAGTCGAGCATCTTAATTTATAATAAACGGGAGACCCCACACCATTTACCCATAAAACTGCGGGTGGAGCTACCCTATCCCACATTTGTGGATAACAGATGCCGCCTGTAGTAATGACGTGGGGTAGAGGTTCACGCAAGTGACCTCGCCGGCAACTCGTCAAACGAGGCAGGAGAAATCCTGCCAACACGAGTACTGTCTATTGGAGTATTTGCTGCATCGATTAGGCCTAAGGCCTACGGAGACGTTAGACCACATGACGTTATCCCGTTAAAACTGTTATGCAGGCCATCCGATCTCACACTTGTGGGCAAAGGACGCCGGAAGCAGTAGCGATATGTGGTAGAGGTTCGCCCAAGCGACCTCGACAGCTGCTCGTCCAACGTGGTAGAGGAAACTCTACCGACACGAGTGGGGCTGCGTTTCACTCTACGACGCAGACTCGTAAAGGTGCTTCGAGCCACCCTATCCCACAATAGTGTGGATAACGGGCGCAACAAGTATCAACGGGTGTAGAGTAGAGGCTCACGCAAGTGAGTGGTGGGGGTAGGGCTCACCCCGACCCCCTGTTGCGGTCGTAACTATGACTCTCCTTAGTAACTCTGCTTGGATTTCGTTTATTTCTGGTCTATTATTATTTTTGATCTTTTTATTATTCTTTAGTGTTGGTTTATTTTTTTACCATTTTTGATCTGTCTTTTTCGCAATCTTCTCTCATACTTGTTCCTCTTTGCTTAAAACTTTCATATAATATTTCTTTTATTTCTATGCTATACGTTCCTCTCTTGCTATACTGCCTCCCTTTCTGTCTTTAAACAGGATCTGTCTAATCTAGTAGATCATTCTGTTGATCTTGAAATTTTTGTAGAAGAGCTTGATATTATTTTATTGTAGTTTCCTTCTACATCCTCCATCAATTTACTGCTTGCATATAATTTTCAATTTTTTTTCCTTAAACAATTTGTTTCTTGTCTTAAATGTAGGGGTAGCCACTTATTGAAGATTTTTAGTATTCAATTCAGACTCGTGTTTTTTATTTTTTTTAATATGAAATTGTCTTTGTTACCTTCTGTATTTTCGGTCTGTTTTTGTCGTATCATTCTTTGAACTTATTGTTGTTTTGTTTAATTTGTTCTTCTCTTTAGTAATATTTTATTCTTACAGCTTTATATTTTTCACTACTATTGTTTGTTTTCCTCGCCTGGTTGTATCTTGAACGCAGTTTTATTTTTCTTTCTACTCCTAGCTTATATTCCAATCATTTTTTGACATTCTCATCTATATCTTTTGTAATATGTACCCTTGAGTTGTCGCTTTGGTTCATACGGACACGACAATTGCTCTTCTGCCCGCGAGCCGGCGCAGGTGAGTTCGAGTCTCGCTGGAAATTCATGGGTGTGTGACGTCCTAGTTTAAGTCCTAGTATAAGTGCATGTTAGTAGCACAATAAGTCCTTGAGGCTGCAGTGCTCCAAAAAAAGTGTACCCTTTTTATTACCATATTTAACTTTTTTTACTTCTTTTCCTTGATTATATGTGACATATGTAGTATATTTTTTAACTCCCCAGTTATTCGCACTAGATCTTCCTTCTCCTTTCTTTGTTAAACTTTCTTTAGCTGTCATTTTGTTTTGATCGTCTTAAATTTATTCATAAATTCTTTCGATTTGTTGTTCAATTCTGCTTTTCTCAAAATTAAATTTTTTAGTTTTTTAAATTCTGTTTTCCTTGTCGATTTTGTCTTTGTATTGTTGGATTTATTATCTGCATCAAAAGGGCATGCAGAATATATTAAAAAAAAAAAAAGATTTTACAATGCTCCATCGAGAATTACGGTGTAATAAGTGTTTCAATTTGCGCTACTGTTATCTTTTAATTTATGGTATTGACCGGTGCATTTTTAAGATAATTAATCTGAAGGTGTCTTTTGATATCTAAAACAACTAATGCCATTACCTTTCCACCCTGTGTTTTGCAGTTATAAAAACCAATTTACTATATTTAGTCTATTGTGTTATTGTTAGTATGTGTGGTCTAAAATATGTAATGGTATTTCATAGAAAGTTTTCTCTCACTTAATTCGTTAAGTAATAAACAGTTATGAGTTCCTCGGTTTCACACATTTTTATGTAGTGGTCTGTTAAACCATACTACAGGTTGAACTAATTATTTTTGCTAGTGCCTTTGCAAAAGAATAGAAAACGAGGCAGCCGCCTCAGAAAATAACGTTTTTGGACAGCTCCAACCTCAATATAAAATTTAGCAACAAATTTAGTAACAAAATATTGGAACAATCCCAGTTTGATCTCTACCAGTGTAAAGTATAGACTTGACAGTTACGTGTGCATTATGATGCCTGCTAAATACCTTTCATGACTTCGCTAACTTGCTACCATACTTTTAGCGAAGCTTTCCATCATGCTTTTCTATAAATGGGGCTGTATTCTAGCAGTTACACTTTGTTCTTTTTTGGTCTTTGTTGACATAACATAGTCCAAGAGGAAAAAATGTAATAGGGTTAGGTAGCAACATCTCGGTGATCAATCGATGTTGCTTGTGCTGTGAGGCATGTAGCTGCATCTTGTTGAAACCACGCATTAAAGGCTGTTTAGCGTCTTCCAATGACAGTAACAACGTTGCCTGTTTTGCTCTCAAATAAGCATCCATCCAGCTCACAATGCGCATTAAACAGTGCATTTTTATGGATGCATTGGTTTTTAGTGAATATCACGTGGTTTCACTACCCCAGATGCAACAATTTTGACTAATCACAAAGGCATTTAGAGAAAAATGAGCTTCGACGCTTAATAGCCTGTTTTAATAATAAACTCAAAAGATATTCATGTGATTTTGTACAGTATACGATGCCGTAACAACTTTTCGCAAACCACGCATAATTTAAATCCTAAATTTAATTTCCATCACCCTATATTTACATCAATCGTTTTAAGCTGTAAACTACTGGTGCAATTCAGGCAGATCTTTTGTTCAATGTAAGATGTGCTATTATTTTATTTTTAGACTTAAACGCTAAGACGACATTAATTTACTATATTAATATAACAAAAATGCACGCCTTAAACATTTTTCATAAACTAACTGTTAATTATTGTTATTATATAAGCATATATTAAATTGTAAATATTATTTTGTTAAGAGTAAGGTTTTTCTTGATCGCTGCTCTTTACAAATTTATTTGACCGCAGTCATCGAGAGATTCAGTTAAAGTAAAAGAATCTGTAAGTATTCTTCACATTTGATTATTTGAATTTTAAAGATATGGTGTGCGATACTGACATCCGTCAATTATAATTATATATTATAAATTATAGTAAAGGCTACAAATTTGTAGTAATTCTAAATGCATTTAAGAACGAAACAGAGTTCCGCACTTGCAAACTCAAAAAGAGAAAATTTTGAGTTGTTCTAGAAGTTATTAATTTATCGCCAAAAGTTCTTAGCCTTTATCTGTCCACTTGAGAATATAGGTCTACTTAACTTGATTCTACCTTCATCTGTTTTGTGTTCTTTCTTGCCATGTGAATCTTTCGCCCATTGCGTTTTGAGGTTTTTCTGTAGGTCATCTGTCTCCCCTTGATCTTTAATTTAAAAGAGTTTTTGCCCGTTATTTTGTGATAACTTGCAACATGGGCTGTCCATTTCTATTTCTGTTTTGCCATTCCTTGAGCAATATAACCTACTTTGATACACTATGTAACTATATGCTAATTTTTTTGTCTTTAATGTCTACCCCGATTTTTTGCGCTCTACAGTTCATTGGTTGTTCCTGTTCTATGCAGTAACATGTATGTATTAGTTAAATACATTTACTTTTAGTATATATGAATTACCTATATTTATTATATAACTTAATTTGTTATAAGCTGTCTATCCCAGTTTAATTAAAAAAAATAATGGCGAGATACTAACGCCCTGTGTTTAGGAAAAGTCCGTCAACTGAGAAGTTCAGTCTCTCGCATTTAGTGCCCGGCATCTGATGTGGAGCAATCTTAGATTAGACGATCGCTATTACTAACCCTTTTTTTGAAACAAACGCAGGTGCCCAATTATTTTCAGTGACTGGATAGGCCACCGCTAAGTGTCTCAGCTCCAGAAACGAATCCGGATCCATTCGCACCACAGCCAAGCGCTGAAGCCGCGCTTCCACACTGGTGTTTTCAGTTGAATACGACTGTTTTATTTCACTTTGAGATTTTCTTTCTGTCTAAAATAGATATTTTCCACTTTTTATGTTCTTAAGCTTATTTGAATGCTAAATTGTATTTGTTATTATTGTTCTTTTTTTATATTTAATTCCAAATTGTATTCCCTAAAAACATTAGTCAGTTCAATTGTATGGCTTTTTTTGTTTCAAAGAAGCTTCTTAACTCTAGGTCTCACATAAATATGTTCAATAATATGGAGCCCAAAATGAGTCCCTGAGAAACGTCAGCATTAACGTATTGAGTCAAAAAATGGCTTGGATTGATTCGTAGTTGAAAGATTCATTCAGTAAGAAATAATCTGATAATATATAGAAGGTAAATAGATGTGTAGTAATCGCCTATACCCAACCTAAGGCTTGTGCCACGTCTAAAAATACTACCGGTGTATGCAGTTTTGCATATTTCTTTAATTTTTTCAGTAATTGTCAGTATATGGTAATTGATTGAGTGTGAGGTTTTAAAGTCGAATTGGGGGACTATGATCTAAATCTAGGAATTGATTTAAGCAAGACAGTATTATTCTTTCGAGAATTTTGGACACAGTAGATAAGAGTTTTATAGGTCGGTAGTGGGTAGAGGTTATGGTGTTTTCTAGATCTGAGAAAATTAGAATTACACCATGTTGTTAAAAATAACCAATTCTTAAACTAAGACAGTGGATTTGTTAGGTTAGTTTTCAAGAAATATAGTGGTTATTTGATTAATTCTTTGTGTCTTTCCATTTTTCAGACGTTTGATTTGTTATATGACTTGGGATAAAAAATTGGGTTCGTTACTATTTGATTATTAGCACTGCTTTATATCTGATGGATCTTTTATTGTGGTAAAAGTTTTTTTAAATTATTTATCGTTAGAGTAAGTACCAGTATAATTTTTATAAACGGTACAATCACTGGTTGTCTGATAATCAGTTTTGTGGCTGTTCATATGATTGGGTCTCTGGAGCTAAGAGATTCTAGATAATAGTGATTGTAAAAGCTAATTCTGAACTAGCCCAATTTTTTTGGATGCAATTTTGATTAGACTGTTAAGCCGTTGTTTTGTGTGAGTGTGAGGTATTGGTTTACAAAAGGCAAGCAATTTATAGAAAATTAATAATGAATTTAGAAGTATATAGTAACTACCCTAATAAGAAACTAGTACAGACTGGTACAAAGGACGAAGATGCTGGAAGTGCTGTAAGATGGACAATAAGTCCATGAGTGTTCTGACCAGTAGGTTTAGAGTACTGCATAAATTAACCGTCTCTTGTTTGTTGCAGGTAGTATGGACTGTTCGTTAATAGTATAGTAGATAGTACCGTTGTGTAGATGTGGTGAGTGTATGTCCGACCTGACGGAGTTTCAAAGAGGTTTAATTGTTGGTGCCCATCTAGCTGGAGCATCTGTGAGCAAAACATAGATGTTATGCAGTCTCAAAAATCATGACCGCACACACAATGCACAGTAAAACAAAGTCGACAAAGCATAATAGTGGTTGAAAATACGGACTGCCGGGCCTTGAAGCATATTGTGACGTCGCAGAAGAAATAATAAATAAAGTAACTACAGCACTTAAATGGCATCTAAAGATCCCAATGTTATCTAAAACAGTGAGATGAAAACTGCATAAAATGGGCGTGTTGTTTTTGCCAAGGTCTTAATAATAGACAAGAATGCTCAAAGTTGACGTCCAAGCCGCAATGTCCGCAAAAATAGTAGACGTTGAAGAACTAGCAGCGTGTCGTTTGATCGTTGAGTCACCCTTTACCATCTTTCCTACTACTGGATGCGTTTTTGTTTGGTGAATACGGTATGGGTTGTCTCCGCCCGACTGCCAACCATTGTGACTCTAGATCATGGTATTCGACAGCTCCCTTTCTCACATTATACGGCCGGGTCACAGCAGTAGTGTATAAAGAACTCTCGGATAACCAGGTCCACTCAATGCTGATGAGGTTTAACATCTACCTTGGTCCACCCAGTGCCCAGACCTGAATATCACCGAGCTTCTGTGTCTATTTTTACCTCCTTCGTCTCTACCTGAGCTGGAGGCTGTACTGCATGAAGAATGGCTTCAAATTTTACTCATCGCTATTCACGACTTGTATCGGTCTATTTAATCCAGAATTCAAGCTGCATTGCGTACTAAAGGTGGATCAACGCCGTAATAATACAAAATGTTCCGAGTTTCAAAATTATTTCCATTATTTTAATCAATACCTGTAGATTTCCATAACCTACTTATCATTTTTTTAATATGTTGGTTGTAAGATATAATAAAGTAGAGAGTACATACGCGATACAAATATTTAAAATTTACATAAACTAAAAAATAGTGATGATATGATAATATCTATTTTAGGGAAGCTTACAACAAAGTAGTAGTTTGAGTGCTACTATAAATTATTTTTAATTGTACGTTTAGAACAATAAGTAATATGTTCAAATCTAACATATACTTAATAATACCATAAACTATATGGTTGAATTTCTAACTAAAACTAGCACCCCTCTAATTCATACAAATGTCTCAGATTTAATTAATTAAACTTAAAACTTAATATGCCCAAGCAAGAAGGTTGATGTGATAAAAATATTGTGCAATATAAGAACTTCGTGAATAAGAACACAATATAGCATAAATTCTAAATTTTATTATTTCAAGGAACGCCTGACCCCAATTTTCACATTTGTTTTCTCTTCTTTTCCAGTTTAATCAACTTTAATGTGTATGAAAGTGCGGATTCAACTTTGCATTTATTGACTAACCTTGAAGGCAACTTCAGAAAGGCAATATTGTTTTTAGTTTTACCTTTATAATGTAGTTTTAAGAAAATATGACTAAATCTTTCCTAGAATTTTAAAGTATTTTTTGGAGGTAAGAAACTATTAGACAATAACATGTTTAAAATATTTTCTTTATCATTTGATTTGAATTATGTAAATACATTTAACTTTAAAAGTAGTTTTTGAGTATATATACAATTTAGAAAGAAAAACTGTGATACTAATTTTTAATTGATAAACTAAGAACTTTTCCAAAACTCTTATTTTAAGTAGTTATGCTAATTCAATTTTCTAGCAAAATCGTTTTTAATACAATACTTCCAATTAAACAGCAAATGTGCATAATGTAGTAGGATTTCTTCCTTAAAAAAGTCAAACACTTCTCGATAGTTTTTCTTTCGTTTGTGTAGTTTGTGCTTGCCATTTTTTAGAGCACGTACTGCAAGCAGACACTCTACAGTACTTCTTTGTTGTTCTTGAAAACTAGAAGCGGGTTCGTTTAAATGATGTCAAAAATAATTACTAACAGAACGTAAAAAGTGAATTTGAGTAATGTAAAACTGCACATGCTCTTGTTCATAAATTTAATTTTTAGCCAGAGTTCGCAATTTTTTAACGGAGATAATTTAAAGATGAATTTGAGTGAACTAAAATCATTAATTAAGTGTCTATGTTGTAGTAACCAAACCACAAGCTATGGCGTGATCGCGTAGAATGGATACGGAGACGATAATAATTAACAGCCGCTATATTTAGCTTACTCAAAAAAACTCGAAATCGCAAAATAAAAATTGCATGGGAGCTACAATATCAAAGTTGCTGCAGAAGAACAAGAAAGCGGTAAAAAAGTAAGAGGCGACTATTATGCGAAAATAAGTTAAGAATACGATTATTTGAGAGATCGATTAAGATGGAGCAGTTGAAAAACCAGGTGAAGTCGGCTTTAAGGGACGATTGCCGACTTGAGAAAGTATATCTGATGATAATATAAAACAGCGTTTTTGTATGGTTACAGGCGGTCCCATAACATATACAATGAACCACTATGTGGTATTGACGACATCTAAGACAAGTTTATTTTGAGGATGGATCTTTTAAATAAACTTGAGTTTCTAGTAGTATGCTAAAAACTGACCATAAAGAGTAAAGGAGAAGCCACTAGTATAGTTATAACTGACGACGTTGTACATTGGCACATCCAGAAGAATACTTCTTCTTCTTCTTCTCTAATCCTTCATGCCCTTTCAAGCGTCGGATGATGGTCTCTGGTCCCGTATCCTTCTTCCACCTCCTCCTGTCTCTCGCTATTGTTTTAATTTCCTCAGTGTCACACCTTTTTCTGCGGCTATTTCTTTGATTCGGTCCATCCATTTTTTCTAGGTCTGCCCCTTCGTTTTTTAGGTGGTATTCCCGCTTCCATTAGTCTTCTTGCGATTCTATTTAGTTCCATTCTTGTCAGATGCGCAAACTACTTCAGCTGCCTCTTTTTAATTTTTCTTGTATTGGTTCTTGTTTAATGGTTTCTCTTATGTCCTCGTTCCTCACTCTGCCCCACTTAGTCTTTCCTACTATTCTTCTGGGGTGTTTTATCTCCATGGCATTTATTTTAATGATTCGCTGGCATAAGTTATTGTTGGAAGTGTTATAGTATTATATATTTTATTTTCACCTCTAAATCTATGTCTTTATGGCCTACTATTGTTTTATTCATGGTGTAATAGATTCTTGACGATTTGTTTGCTCTGTTTGCTAATTTTCCATCTATTTTTCCATCCTCTGTTATTATCCTTCCAAGGAATTCGAAATCGATACTCTCCCCAGTTTTTTGTCTTTACATTTATGTCCCTGTTGTTTTGATCATCTTTTTATTTCTCATTCACAATCATGGTCTTCCGGAAGAATACAAGAAGAAAAAAGCTAAAGGCTAATATTAAGAATCAATTATAGAGAAGTAAACTACAAAACTCCAATAGAAATAGCTCTTACGAAAGTCGGAAATGTCATGCCTATTAGAATGATATTTTTAATTCGGGATCTGTAATCATAAAAAATACTGTAATAGCCCAATATACGCCCATATTACTTATGGTTAATGGCCAACCCTATACGAGATATTCACAGTTGACCTACCATGCAATGACGGCCACTTTAGCAGATGACACAGCGATATTAGCTTCTCACTCAGATCCAACGGAAGCATCGGCTATCCTAAAAACTAGTCTGGATAAAATGCAAAAATGGTTGCACAGGTGGCGAATACAAATTAATGAAAATAAATCCCCAACTATCACGTTTACGACGAAACACAACTCCGCTCCTTCGGTCACACTAAGTGGTATACAAATCCCAAATAAAAAGGAAGCTAAACACCTCGGCATGTACTTCGACAAGCGCTTAACGTGGAGAAGCCGCATTACAAACAAAAAAAGAAATCTAATGGACGCAAGAATTACTGGCTCCTAAGGAGAAAATCAAAGTTGTCGCTGCAAAATAAAATGCTAGTGTATAAGACAGTTATAGTTCTTTAGTTGCTTTAAGCAAACTTATTTTCTCAAATTCTAAATTATTAATTTAAGTTAATATAGGATAACTTTGAAGCTAATTTTCAGTTGATTTATACTGTTAGAAAAAATCTCGATAAAGACGCATTTTCTATGCCTTAAGATATTTTTGCTTATTTGAATTTCGTTTTCGTTCACCAAAACGGCGGTTTGCTTAACTTTCAAGTGTAGCAAATATACGTTTTCGATTTGTACAAAGAAACTGTGCTGCAATAGCACAAAAATGTCGAGAAAAATACTCGCCTAGCTTTAACTAAAAAATCAATTTAGCTTTATGGAGTGTGTTTTATCAGCTGCAAAACGTTAAACTTTTGCAAAATTGCCTTTGTAAAAATTTTATATGGCGGCGTGGTGCTGTAAGCTCAAGTGCATTGGCCTGCGGTCAGCTGGGAAAGCGCGCTTCCGGCACGAGAAAATGGATGAGGATTAAAAGCAACGCTGTAAAGCTCTTTGTGTAAAATTCAGCAGGACGATTACAAGAAGCTTTGCAAACTGTAAGGCACATTATATAATTCATGTGTAAGTCCGACAAAGTTAGCCTTACTTGAAGCGTCCGTCCTGTTAATAATGCAGGACGTTTGGAGGAATGGAGCTTGGCGCTAACAACGCATTTTTTAATTATGAAAATAATTGTAATCATAATGGTGGTATCTTTTGTTATGCATATATCGTAGTGAGCATAAAATAGCTGTGCAGGTTGCATATTTCTGGAGTTTCTAAGCAATGCTAGAAAAATAATGAAAGGGTTATGAGTTGCTAGATTAAAATAAAAGCAAATTTGACTGAATAACAAAAAGGTATTATTTCAACAAAACAAGGATACAAAAGAAAATAATAATATTTTCTACAAAAATAGTTAATACAAATTGTTATGGATACTTCGCAGAATATTCAGAAGTGTCAAGTAGTGCTTGAAAACACTGAGATATTGAAGTGATTAACTTGGTGATATCAGGGCCTGATTAAAGCAGTTTGGCGCCCTAGGCTGCCAATTTTTTACATGCCTTTCCCCATTTTCTTGTAAGTTTGAGACGTTATCAAAAAATTACAAAGAAGTTGATTGTTTAGACAAAACATTCATTCGCTTTTTAAAATTTCTTTACATACAAAGGGTGTACGATATTAAAGGTACAAGCTAAAATTACACTAATATTTATATTTAAAGAAAATATTTGATATATTCAACAAAAAACTACATAATTTAGTTTATTTCTCGACATAATCTTCGCAAACGTTGAGACATTTATGTAACTGTAGTTTGAACATACCTTCACGGTACTGCTGCGTGTCAAGTGGCTTGAAGTACCCCACAACGACATACTGCAATTTTTCCTGATCCAAAAAAGAGTTTTCCTCCAAAAGTTTCTTCAAAGCTCCGAATAAATGAAAATCTGGACTATACGGAGGATGTTGCAGGACCTCCCAATTCTGATGGGTCAACCACAGTTTAGATTGACTTGACGTGTGGAGTCTTGCGCCATCTTGCAAAAGTTTAACTTCTTTACGTAATCGTTCCAGCATTTTCATTTTAAATGACTGTATACAATCTGGAGAGTTTCCCAGTATCCGTCGGTGTTAATGGTTAGGCGCGGTTCGAGGAATTTCGACAGCAGTAAACCTTCACCATCCCAGAACACGGCGGCTATGATTCCGCAGACAGATGGTTAAGTTTTGAATTTTTATTAACTGGGGAAGCTGGACGTCTTCATATTATGAACTATTGTTTCGTCTCTGGGTTAAACTTATAAATCGTTTCGCTTTCGGTAACGATGATTTCAATGAAAGAATTCCCTTCCTGTTGGTATAGGGTGGGATTTTAAAGTGAAGCATTCATTCGATTAGTTTTTGTTCACCGAAGACCATTTTCGGTACCCAGCGAGCCAAAACTTTGCGAAAGTTTAGATCGTATACGATTTCATGAACACAACTCTTAGGAATGCCAGTCGTTTCAGCAATTTCACGAATTTTAATGGACGATCTTCCTTGATTAAACGTTCGACAATTGCGCAGTTGTCATTCGTGTGTGAGGTCCTTGATCTGCCTCTTTTGTTCTCCGGATCATTATTCAACTCCGTTTGTCCATCTTTAACTTTTTTGCACCAAACTCTGACTTCTTTTTGACTTAAAACATTCGGGCCATAAATGCCCTCTAATCTGATAATTCCACGCAACTCACACTTCGAATACTCTGCGATTACACACTCTATGTTTGTTTGCTTCTTGAAAGCTAAATTGAGTCTCGAACACAACAACGCTCCAGACTCTACTACTAGTCATGACGGCGATATTACGCATGCGCAGTTTGTATAACAGCTACTTGTACCTTTGAAATCGCAACCCTTGTACATATACTAAAATACATTCACACATCAGTGAGATAAAATACCAAATTTTAATTGCACCTAAAATCTTTTATTTGATTTCTTTTTCTGGTTTTAGAATTAGAAGAAAACACTCACAACAAATAAAATTGCAAGACGAGTCATTTTTTCTTGTTTTAATGTTAATTTCAAGACGCTTTACATTTTTTAAGAGCTGAAAAGGATGATTATCCAGTGCAGCTAGTAGCTGCAATACATTCCTCGAACGATAGCGGTATTGGGAATAGTAAACTCTACATCCCACGAATTTAATAATGCTAGGAGTCTTTGTGGTTCTAATTGTGTTTTTAGTTTCACATTTCTTCTTTGTCAGTACTTTTATGGATTTTTAAAAGTTATATTAAATTCACACATTCTGCGGGGAATGTTTTATCTAAATCAGAAGCATATTTTTTGACTACCCGATGTGCCATTTGCTGTATTTTGTCATTTTCTATTTGAGTGATTTCCCATAGAAATTTAAAAACTTTATGTATGCCTGTATAAATTTGAGGTTTAAAGAATTAACTCCAGTATAATATGTTTCTATCACGAAAGGCTTGCCGAGAAGACTCGCAATTTTCACCTTCGTTTTTACTAACAGAGAATTTTAACTTCTTGTAGATGTCAGTTCACACATCAATTTTGATTTGTTTTTTAGATTGTTTATAGAAGCTTTTGTATAGAGTAATAAAATTTGTGTTGTTTGTACTTTCTTATTGAAGACTTTCATATACTTCTCGAAATTTTACAAGAACATTGTTTCAGAAACATATCAATGCTATTTTAAAACTCTTTAGTTTTTTAAATTTTACATTTACTTTATACTGTGTGTCTTTAGTCTGATCACTACTATAGATAATGTGTGGCGGAGTATTAAGAACCTCTTGGTACGATTTGAATAATGCTTGACTAGCATCAGTATAGGCACTCCACGGGTAGTCGACAAAGTTTTTAAAGATAATGTGTCGTTTTTAAGGTATAACTGCCAGATATGCGATCTGTCGTTGAAGAACTAAAATGTTATATATTTATTATTCTAAAGAAAAAAATTAATGGAAGTACTTGCTGCTCTCCGCAGCTGCAGAACCAACTAGTTGTAAAGAGCGGGTTGTGTAAAGGATGTACGTGGCCAGAGGATTTACTTATTTTATTCTAACCTGAAGACTTGAAGACCCAGACATGTTGCTGGAATTGTCATAGCTCTGTCTTCTACAGTTATTAAATTAAAACTTGCAAATTATATGCTTGACTTTACAGAATTCGCCATCTCTTTACTTTTATAGTCACAGTTAGAAATAAACATCAGAAGTCGTTCAGTAGAAGTTCCTGTAGGTACCACATAGCGTACCACGAAAGACATTTGTGTGCGACACAACTGGCGTTCAATCCACAATTATGGAACATTTAACATTTGCAATCTCTTAGACAAGCTCTGACTTGACTTGATCCACTAATTGTAAAATAAATTTATTGATAGTTGTACTTCATAAATATGAGGAATCACCTCTCCTTTATGTCTAAATTTTGCTAGATTTTCGGACACAAAACAATAGAATTTTAAAATCAATTCTGCACAGATAACAAAGTTTATGTTTTTTACAGAGCTTTATACTTCATTATTCACACCTAGAACAATTCTTAAAAAAATATTTTACCAATACAAAGCTTCTTGCTTGTACTGTTCTGCTATTTTACAATTTACTCTTTGTGAAACTTTATTTCAACTAATGATAAAAATTTAAAATGCACTCTTTGTGTTCAGAGTTATGATAGTTTATTATATAGTTATTCTTCCAATGATCAAGCCCGTTAGTTGCTAGGAATATCGTTTCTTCAGAGTTTGCACAGCGCACAAAGTCCTCGCCCGGTAGCTTTTGAACAAACTAACCAATTTTCTTGACGCATTCTTCATTTATTAAACCTTTTATAAAACTACTTTCAAATCCTTTTGAGTGACACTATCTTTCAAATTTTTTAAAGTTAGCCATTATTTTGTTGGATGCCATTGTAGGCTATCAACTCACATAATTTATCCATTAGCATGCCGGGTTATCATGTGATATAATTGAGTCTATCTCTTTGAGAGTATTTTCAGAGCTCCGTGAGCTCAAAGCGTTTTGCAGCTGTATATTTGATGTACTACAATTGGGTAGTGAAATCGATGGCGACGATTGTGATTGCTCCACACTACGTGAAATATTTAGTTTTGGTATTTTCTTGATTACAGTAACCTGCCATTTGAGATGCTCATTATGTGACGCAAAAGAGTTTTTTATTACCATGGTCAAACTTTCAGACAGTTTTATGTTTGACGTTAGTTATAGCTAGGTTAATATTTGGAGTTTTGTTTACACTTTAGGTCAACACTGAATATGACGTCAACTAACACCAGCTATTCAGCCGAAGAAGGGGTCTTTATTGGGGCCGCTTTTTACGAGAAGGGCCAAAGTCTGTCTACAATAGAAAGGGAAAAATACCATAATAAAATTTGCTCTACAATTAAATTGTCTACTTTATCATGTTATAATAGGCTGATTTGAAAGTTTGAGAAGACAGGAAATGTAGTAGATGGCAATTTATCAAGAACGGGCAGATCGGTCACTGTGATCACTCGCGAGGCCGTAGAATAAGCTCGGGAGCTTTATGAACACAAACCTACAACTTTAGTTCCTAAAGGCCTCATCTCAGTATGAGTGTGGACTTTACGCACACCATCCTCCCAAAAAATTTAATGTACTACTGTGTACAAATATAACCCGGAATTTTGTTATAATTTTTGAAATCCTTATTTATTCTTAAAAATCTATTTCATCGCCTACGAAGTAATCCCCCTCGGCTGCAATGCACTTATGCCAGCGAATTTTCCACTCATCAAAACACTTTGAAAAGTCCTGTTTCGGTATGGCCTTCAGCACCTTCTTCGATTCGGCTTGAATCTCTTCTATCGTGTCAAAACGGTGTCCCCGGAGCGGTCTTTTTATTTTGTTGAATAGCCAGAAGTCCATTGGAGCTAAATCAGGCGAATACGGCGGTTGCGGAATGATATGGGTGGATTTTTTAGCGAAATGGTCACGAATAAATTGAGAGTTTTTGGAACCAAACGAGATTTGACTTTTTTGAGGCACAAAACTTCCTTCAAAATGGTGTTGACTGATCCATTTGAAATTCCAACGATGTCAGCAAGCTCTCTAGTTGTCAATCGACGATTTTGGAGCACTAATTCCTTAATTTTCGCGATGTGCTGTTCGTCAGTTGATGTTCTTGGACGTCTTTGATGTGGTTCGTCTTCAACGCCTTCACGACCCTCTTTGAACATTTTATGCTATTCGTATACTTGTGTTTTACACATAGCCTGTTCACCGAAGGCTTTTTGTAATATTCTGAGCGTTTCCGCAGCAGAAATATCATTTCTAACACAAAATTTAATCGAACTTCTTTGCTGAATATTTTCTGACATGGTAAAAATCGAAAAAGTTAATTTTGGTTGTTTACGAAAACGAGCGTCACTCTTCAACTAATTAAGATATTAACCTAAAATTTGACACAGATGTCAGTAGCAGTCCTACCAACTTAAAACTAAAAAGGTTTGTGCCCAACGAAATGCCCGCGCAATTTAATTTAAAAATTCCGGGTTATATTTGTACACAGTAGTATTTCTGTATAAGATTCAATTGCAAACGTCTCTGACCGAGGTTAATATTGGCAAAAGATTCACTTTGCAAAAGCGATCATGGAAATGGTTCGGACCAAAAAGTTGGACTTGTCCGTTTCGCGGATGAGGAATATTTTCAATTATGTGACTATGCCAATTAACGAAATTACCAACATTGGACTATCATAACGCTCATTTGACCGATTGCACCCAGAAAATGTTAGTGTATGATGTGTAATTTCCCATTACGGGACTGTCGGGCCACTGTCTTTTACAAAATATGTGAATAAAGAAGTTTACTGCACAGAAGTTCTCGAGAAATATATTTTAATTGTGAGAGACAAAAAACGAGTAAACCAATACTGATTTCAGCAAGATAGTGCTACCTTATCATATCTTCACAGAAGTCTTTGGAAAAAGGATCATAAGTGTTGACGCTCCCGTAAAAAAAGAAGGTGGCATCGAGTGGTCTTCAAATTGCCATGATTTAAATCCACGTAATTTCTTCTTATGGGGTTATCTTGGGGATAGGATTAAACCCCAGTCTAACGACTAACTCAAAAATAGCATCACAAAAGAGGTTTTGGCAATTTCTGTAAACATCAGAAAAGTCTCAATTGAGAATTTTGGGGAAAGAGTTTAACTGACCATCTCTGGTGAAGGCAGTCATTTTGAAAACATAATGCACTAAACTCCATTTATTCATCATTATAATAAAAAAAAATGGAATTTTATCTTGCTTAGTTTTTATAATAAATTTTTTATCGTTTGCGTCACATAATAAGGCCCTGTAGTATTCTTAACCCACAGATCAGCGGTTACTATAACAACACCAATTTATTTGCATCACCGTTGTCCGCTGTCTTAATTCTTACTGGACTTCTTTACTGAATTTTTCAATTCAGACGTGTCATATTCGGTAAGTTCTTACAGTGTCTTGTAGAGATTCAGTTTAGTTATTACATCAGTCACAATAAACGACGTAAGCATTTGGGCTATTACATTATTTTTCTTTAACTTTTTTTTCTATAACTCGTTAACAACGCCATCGATATGTAAATTGCTTGTGTCTTATAAAAGTGTCATATTCACAGTGAATACTGTAATTTCACTTTATAAATTCGAAGATGGTCCCTTTATATTGATTCTGCCTAGTTCTAGACTTATGCCAGATTGTGTTCTTATTCACGATAGTTTTTATATTGAATGATATTTTTTATCACATGAACCTTCTTGTTTGGTGATTTATATGATGTATCGTGTATTCTCTCCTTCATTATACTATGCAATCAATAGATCAGGCAAATGAGGAATAGGTTATCCAGATCTGTTAATTGTGGGAAACTTGGAAAAAATAAAATAAAATACGCAGATGCATAGTTAAGGTATTAGGCTGAAACATTTTTATGGTACGTGTTTTTACTCATTTTATTTTTACATTACCACATAGAGAATTTTTTTAAAAAAACAAAAAATCTTTAAATATGTCCAACTAAGCACTCTGTCGCATACATAGAATTATTTATTTGAAAGCTTAGAAAGACATAGAAAATTAAAGAAAAACGGTTGTGTAAATAAAGGAGACTTAGACTCTTTATGTTCTCTCCAGGACTCTTTATAAAAGCGTCATGAAGAAGCTAAAACGTAAAGGAAGTAAATGTCGGCGATCCCTGTCTTCTCCGAGACAAGATAGAGAAAGCGAAGCGTTTTAGAACTCCAAAAATGTTTATACACTTCATCTGCGTTTCAAGAATTGGTATTTTTATCAAAAAAGCGATTAGTTGCTATTTATCTATGCTACGTTAAGGTTACATTAATTAAAAATGTTTAGTTTAACTTTCTTTTGATCTAAAAATATATACATTAAGTTACTTAAATGTTGATCCTAACAAAAACCTTTTTGTAGCTGCAGCTTAAATAGATCGATGAATTTGCTAGCCTTTGTTTTCTACACAAAGCCAGATTATTAATGGACGAATCTTACTTATTGTTGAAGTGTGAATTGTTTTATAGAATTTTATATAAATAACTTCGGAGTAATATCTTATCCTTTTGATAAACTTTATAATTTATTATAATAATAACTTAAAATAATTAAAAGGCATTTAGTATTTTTGTCTTATTAATTAACATCAAAATAGTATAAAATTATGTTTAAATTAATTTATAGTAACTATTTGCTTAAAATGTCTTGCTCTAGAACGAAAAGATTTTTTCTTGCTAACTCTTTGTGAAATTAGGTACCTGGAAATATCAGATGCTTAACAGACTTAATGCAAAGACTGCTCTCAACATGATGAAAACGAACGGAATCGCTGACATTTAAAGTTTACTTGGCGGAAAGCGAACTTTGGCGTGATAGATGTGGAAATGAAGAGTCGGCAGCTTTTTAACTCTCTTGTAAGTCAGTTTTAGACCGTCAAAGCACACCAGAAATTACAAATTTAAATCGGAGTAAATAATCTGGTTGAAAAATTACGAATGTCACTTTATTTCCTTTAAATTTTCTAAAATAAATTTAAGATAAGAATATCGAAGTATCGGCGTTGGTTAACGTTATTTTCGTATATATATATATATATATATATATATATATATATATATATATATATTATACATTCCTTGAATAACAGATAACGTAATTTAAGGATTTAACTGGTATTTTATAAAGGATGTTTTTTTATAAAGGGCGCCGAAATTGAAAATTAAATAAATAGATCAAATTTTTATGAAAGTGGATATATATAACTTCCTTGTAATTACTAAAAGCCTTCATTTACGTATGAAACACCCGTACTGAGTCTACATGCATTTTTGCATGCTTCAAAATTACTGATAACTTTCTTGGAGAAGTTCGGTCCAATGCTTCCAACCACGCGTATGATTTCTGCCTTCAGTTCTAGAATTGTGCATGGTTTGTTAGCGTACACCTGTGACTTTGCAACCCCTCATAAGAAGATATCACAGGGTGTAAGATCGCAAGATCTTGTCGGTCATTTTTGGTCACTGTGCGAAAAAATCACTCGTTGCGTAAATTTTGTGTGGGGTAAGGCGTCTTGCGATGAAACGAGAGATCGTCAATCTCCATATCTTCAAAGGTAGGTTACAACCGAGTGGACGTTATATTTCGGTAACGTTCTTCGTTGACGGCAACTGTAGCCACCCCACCATCTTCAAAGAAGATGGGTAGCTCCACCTGCTTAAAAACCACACTACACAGTCGTTCTTAGTGTATGCTTTTGACGTTCCTAGATTATTTGAGGGGTTTCATTTCTCCAAATCTGACAGTTCTGGGTTGAGTGAAAGTGAGGTTTCTCACTAAAAATTATTTTTTTGAAAAATTTTCGTCCGTAGCCGATCTACGCACAACTCATTCAGCAAATTTGTTATTGCATCAGTTGGATTTTATACGCGTGCATGCAGAGATGGCAAATTCGATGTAACGAAGTTGTCGGAATGTCCAATTGCTGCGAACGTCGGCGAATCGATTTTCCAAGACTCACACTGACACTGTCTTGCACAACAGATTAGATGATTTTATCGTTCCTGCAGAACCAGTCGTCTCAAACTTCCTCATTAATCTTTGAACTGTAGATTCGTTGGATGCTTTATTCTCCCGATAATCGTACTGTGCGCGGCACTTTCACCGCTTTGGATGTTTAAACAATACGAATACATCGCTCTGTTGTAAACAGATGTGTCAACCAATGCTAAATTAATCGGAACTATGATAGGTAACAAAAATGATAAGAACAGGTCTACAAACTTCAAAACAAAAAATGCTGCCCGATTCAAATTGGACGCCTTTTGTGGAATACACTTTAGTACACAAGCTGACCACGAATATCTAGACATTTATTACCTTACTCGTAAGAGAACGTTGAAAGATGGCTGTAATCTGGCGAATAGATATAAAAGAAACACAGAACGGTGCATTGTTTAACATTAAGTTGTGTGAACGACAGGGCAATTCTTATATGTGTATCCCGAGAAAATGAGATCTGCTTTTAAGTTTTAACATAATAATTCCTTGTAAGAATATTGTTTGTTAATAATTGTTCTATCAGAAAAGAGCATATTTATAAAGCTTTGATACATTACCGTAAATTTCTATTCCAAGAGTGTTTCAGTTTTTCGGGATAATTTCTAATAGATTTTCATGAGTTCAATAAATACAACTGTGTCGCGTTACATTGCTATTCAGCTGAAATAGGATTTTACCGGCCCATTAAAGACTTTTCAAAAAAACAAAATTAAGTGCATGTCACACGAGGCACTATTGACAGAAACGCAAATTTGGATTGCGATATTTCCATGTTCACTTGCAAAAGCATTGCTCAATACAATCTCAGTTTCACATAGCACACACATTGTTTTCAAGTAATGGATCTTCTTTTTGAAAACCTAAGAGAGCTAATAAAACAGTCAGGAGTAAGGTGTTGTGCACTTTCCCCTGTTGTAAGTTTTCATGGGTGATAAATTCGCAGTAGATCCAGGAAAAATCTAAATTAAAATTTAGCATTGCTTAATCCCTTCGATTCCGCCGATAGCGATCAGGATTGGGTTACTGTGAGTGTAGTTTAATTTGACTTATCGCCTGTCTCAAGCCAGGATAAAAAGAGGAAGGGTAACAATTTCGTTAAAAAATCTGGGTTCAATCGGGTCCGGCTGATAGTAGTCAATAAGGGCCCCGAGCCAAGGTTATGGCCTGAGCGGTAATCACCACTATAGTATATTGTTGCCTTTAGTGCTAACAAATAAGTGTGGAAGGTCGTGTAAAAAATAATGTTACTTAAGAACCGCAGTTCTAAATACATTAATTAAAACATATGGAATGTCTTCCCATGTTGATCTTGATCTCCGGGGAGGACAATACGAGAAAATCGCACAAAGAAACAAATACATTAGCAAAACAGCGCAGTGGAATGTAAGAACATTACTCAAAAGTAGAAAACTTGAAAGCGTAAAAATTAGAAATGAAAAATCTAAATATTGTTATTATGTGCATAAGATAAACGAAATTACAACAGAGAGAAATCTTTCAAAATTAAAAATACAGACTCATACTAAATATACAACAGAACGGATAGTAGAAATTTCGTTTTAAACAGGAAATTTTAAAACAGGTAATATATTACAAATAATAAAAAAAATAATTTGGCAAAGATTAAAACAAAACCTGTTAGCACAGTGGTAACACAAGTATATATACCCACAAGTCAACATAGCGATAATTAATAGAAAAAGTATGATATACCTTAAGTAAAATACTAAAGGAAATACCAGATGATAAAAACTTAATATTTACAGGAGACTGAAATAATGTAGTAGAAGAAGAAAAAGAAGAAAATATAGTAGAAAAATGATAGAGGAGAAAGACTAAGTGGGATTCTGCATACAACATAAATTAATTGCAACTGATACAATATTTAAACCCGATGTTTGAAGGCGCTATACATTGAAAATACCGGGACACATAGCAAGATATCAAAGAGAGTACATACAAGCATGAAATAAGTAAAGTTTTGGAAATTAAGTTAAAGACACTAGAAGTTATCTTGAAACCGTCATAGACAGCGACCATAATATGGTAATAATGTAATACATTAAGCTAAAAGTATAAAGAAAAAAGGGAAACAAAAATTTTGAAAAATAGAACAAAAAGGAGGCGTCTACGCCACCGATATATCAAACAAATTGACGACGTGGACAAGAGTAACTGTAAAGAAAGGAAACGAAAAGCTGGGAGCAGACAAGATTGGAAACATGCATTAAACCAATCAGAGGACTGAAGACCTAGAAAGGGGGGAGTGGGGGAAGACAGGGAAACAAAAAGAGAATAGGGGAGAGATAAGGAGAGAACTTTGGAACAATATATACAAGAAAACAATATAAGAACTGTAAATGCAGTTGTGAAAGGAAGACTACATAATACAAAAGTTTTGCTTTTTTAAATCAACTTGAGCTAGTATATTCTTACGCATACTAAATACTGACGTGGGTTATTTAAAAGCAATTATAGATAACTAGTTAAAATTTACAACATGTTTTAATATTTTCCGTTTATTTTAATGTTATTACAAAGTTTAAACCAATTTTTAGTTGGATGGTAAAAAACACTGGTTGCCGTAATTAGATTATCTATTGCAGTTAGTGTAGTGTAATCTCATCAATATTATTCTGCAAATATTAACCTTGCCACGTTTGGTAACGGTGGGTTTCTTAATCCCAATCATTTTCAAACAGAAGGTACAAAATCGTTAAACATTGATAACAGTTGGGCCGTAATATTGTTAAATTTTGAGAACTATTCTATTGGTGTTTAGTCGGTACTAAAATAATGGACTGAGATTTACAAATCTTAAAGTTTAGGTTTATTTTTTAAAACTTTTTAATGCTATCGCAAAAAGAGAAACGAATATGACAAAATTGTAACAAGGAACAAATGTGAGTTCAATTCGTAAACTTAGATATAAAGGCCATGGCCATATAGACAGAGATAGAGATGGACGGAAAAACTAGTACTTTTCTAAGTAAAAACTTTTCTAAGAGTTGGCTACGCTTCTAGAGCCTCAGATTTTGCTAGCGGATGGATAGAAAGTTTGATTTTGCGTGTGTACTATAAAATTTTATTTTTACTATATGTGTTACTTAATTAAGTAAACTACATTCTTGTAAAATTGGAGACTCTTTTTGACAACACAATTTATACAGATTTACTTTAAGCCTTCAATTACAAAATACATTTTTTAGTTAATTCATCATTTCTTGCAGTAGCTTTACGATCAGTAAAATTATAGGTATATGACGCCATTTTTGCTCCTTTGATCAACAGCCTGGGTAAGTTATCAATATGAATACTAAAGAAGACTAGGATATTTCTACTACCAGCAAGATTTTTTTTTAATTTGCTCGACACAAGAGTTTTGGTGTTGGCTAAAACTCCCGGTGAAATAGTTAAGAGAGATTTGAACTTACATAATTAAGAGAAAATAATTATATTTTTATTCAGTACCGTCAAAAAAATCTCTGTAAAGAGTGACATAAAAATTATCGACCATTTTTGGTGATGACACAATTAAAAAATGTCTGTAATTTTTCTGCATAAAATGCTCATACAATTTATCCAAATTCTCATCTTGTGCAGAGACAGTTGGATTTACTTTAGTAAAGAAAGATTGACCTTCAGTATACACTTGAGTAAATCTATGGGATCTATACAATAACTTCAATGTTCATAAAAAAAGTAAAAAACAGTAAATTATAAGAATAAAATAGACTCGGGAACAATAAGAGACACATAACTTGATAACAAATATAAAACAGAAGATGATCCTATAGAAAAATTTATAAAAAAATTATTTCAGAACCATAGAGATCAATTAAGTATGGAAACTGATAAGACTGATAAATCTCGAACCGAAATCTTAAAAAAAGAGGTTTAATATGTCATAAAGAACACAAAAAGTGGAAAGATTGCTGGACTAGATGACATCTTTGTGGAACAAAAACAAAACGAAAACAATAAAGATATATACTTATAAAATTTCTGTTAAAACCAAGGATTATTTTTAAACCTCTACACGTTAAGAGTAAAAACTGCCAAAGGTTTGGTCACTCCAAAAGCTATTGCCACAGGATGCCAACATGCGTCGAATGCACTGGAGGACATGCTACAAAAACGGTGAGAGAAAAGAAAGAAGTAAAAACGCCAAAATGCGTGCATTGTCAGGAAAATCATCCCCATAAAGCTATAAAGGTTGTCTAGTCGCTAAAGAAATTCATAAACGTAAATTTTCACCACTAGGGCCCAAACTAAGTTTACAATTGGTTCAATCGGGTATATCATATCTCAAAAAGTTAACGAAAAAGACCCGCAACAGGCAGTGGGTCAATAACAAGTTCAAACATGGAATCAGCAACAGACAAATAACAGATTAGAAACAATGATGGTTAAATTAATGGAAAGAATGGATACTATACTCAACTTGCTCGCTACCATGATCTCTAAATTACCATAATGACTCAATTCCTAAACATTAAACTCTGGAATGCCAATGGCATAGCACAGCATAGTCAGGAAATTAAAGCATTTACAACAAATGATGAGGTTGATATTATCCTAATCTTATAAATAGATTTTACCCAACAATCACGCATAAAAATACTCAAATATTCCATTTATACTGTAAACCACCCAAACGTTTATAGAGGCTGAGTAGTAATAGTGAGAAACTCAATAAGACATTATGTAAATCACAAAAATCATCAACAGCTTCAAGCTATAAGTATTGTAGTTGCAGAACTCAATAGACATAACATTTGCAGCAGTATACTCTCTACCAAAGTACAAAAATAATTTAACTATTTTTTCAATACTCTTGGATCACGATTCATCTCGGATGAGACTATAACGAAAAAAATAAACAATGGCGATCAAGATTAACTTTACTTTAAAATCACTTAAACTGCGTATCAACTGAAGAACCTACCAACTGATCATCAGATCTTAACAAAATTTCTGATCTGCTTGATTTCTGCATCACAGAAGGAATAGCAAAAAGCAACATTAACGCTACATCATGTTTCTATCTATCCGTCGTTCGTAATTATCAAATACATTAGCAGAGCGCTGAAAACACCAAAACCTGTTCCACTTCACAATAAAGCCACTAAGTGGAATAGATACAGGAAGCTGATTGATACTAATGTTTATGTAAACATACATTTAAAAACAGAAAAATCTGTGGAACACCACTCATATTATACAATCTTCTGCTCGGGCTGCAACCATTAACCACGAAAAACAAGAAGACATAGAAGACTGCTCATCAGTAGCTACACAAAAATAGCCGAAAAAAGGAAACTGAGAAGAACTTGATAAAACACAAGACACTCAAGGGCCAAGAAAAAACTCAACAAGGCAACCCAGGAATTGAAATCTTTCCTGAACAATTTGGAAACAAGGCAATACAATAATAGCTGATTAAGCTAACTGCTACCAAATATAGAAATTACTTGTTATGGAAAGCTATTAAACAGTTAAAGCAGCCACGGGCAACAATTTCATCAGACTAGCAAATGTAAATTGGACGCGAAGTGCTAGTGCAAAGGCAACTTAACACGAGTTTTTCAACTATTTTGTCAGACTACAGGACAAGAAAGGCAAACTTACGAATTTGTCGAAATCAACACAAATCATCAAACCGTTTAAAGTCAAAGAAGTTGAGAAAGTTATAAAAAGGTGAATGATGTTCTCGGGTACAATTTAATCACTGCCAAAACATTGAAAGAACTACCAGAAAAGATGTGAAAATTGTAACATATATATTTAATGCCATTCTGAGGCTAAATTGCTTTTCGCAACTATGAAAATCAGTGTACGTAATTCTAACTCTAAAACCAGAAAGAAAGCCAGAAGAAACTACGTTATATAGGTCTAGAAAAACTAATTTTAAAAAAATTAAATCAATCCTCGAGGATAAAAACCTTATATCAAATCACCAGTTTGGTTTTAAAGAAGGACACGCTACCGTAGAAGAGGCACACAGAATAACCACCAAAATTAATCACAACCTCAAGTTTAAAAATACTGATTTGCGATCTTTTTTGATGTTCATCAAGCGTTCGACAAGGTGTGGCATGCAGAATTGCTTTACAAAATCAAAAAGAAACTCTCTAATTACTGTAAAATCTTAAAATTATACCTTGATCTACTCAAGATGATCAGGAGTTTCGCAGGGCAGTATCCTAGGACCTGTTTTATATCTATTGTATACCACAAACCTGTCATCCTTACAGCAAACATGCTTCGCATGACGACCCAAACACAATTTCTAAAATACTTCAAAGAACTTTACAGAAGGCAGAAGACTGGCTGAACATCTGGCGCATAAAAGTAAACGGAAGTAAATCAGTTCTTGTCATATTTGCGTTACGAAAGAAACGTGTACTTTATATATTAAACGGCAAAGTAATTTTCCAATAGGATACCGTTAAATAAAGTTTAATGAGGTGTTTAATAAAGCGCTGGATTAGTTTATTCTCAGGTACAAATAAAAAAAAGGATAATTTTAGTAATTATGACTTTCTCTTAGTTCCTTTCTATATTTTTCCTTTAGCCCGCAAAGGTCATTTTTGGGGCGCTGTTTGGTAAGCAACGGCTTCATGTTTGTATATATAAAAATAACTCCACATGGTTTGCCTACAGCAGAGTAACGAAGTTACATTTGCAAATCGTATTAAGGTGCATTCAGTGCATAAGTTCAATCAGTTTGAAATATTGATCAAATCTATATCTGGAATTAACTGCAATAGAGGTTCTGTCTCTTTCTGAACTCAATTCCAATAGCTAGATAGTATTGAAATCTACTGAAAAAGCGTAAAAACTTCAATAGGCCGGCCAGAATGGTGTTCGTCAGACACTGATTCTCGACCACTTTTGAACTGTTCTATCCACTTGTAAAAATTTCCACGGTTCATACAACTTTCACCATACACTTTAATCATTTTAGAGTATGCATTAGATGGTTTTTCACCTTCAGCGATCAAAAAACGAATCATAGAACGTTGTTCAAATAATGTGGAATTTTCAAGAAGACCCGACATCGTTTAACTTAATTTTAAGGTTATAAACAGAGCAATGTTGATCAATCAGTTGATTAGAACTCATCCCAGTGATGCCAACTTAAGATCCTAAATGTATCAAACTTGTACTACCAACAGTCTTTTCCCCACTCCAATTTGTCTCTTTAATTATTGAATGACCCTCATATTAATTATAACCAATTAGAAACATAAGTCTTGACTACTGATTTTCCTTACCTTAGAAGTACTTATACAACTAAAGTTGTCTTTATAAAATCTTTGTGTGTGCGTGAGAGAGGAGAGGTGCTATTTCTTACTGAAATTAGGTTATGTTTATTTTACAGAAACATCTCTATGTGTAGTATAGCATCACATAAAAACGGAATTTAACGAGAGCAACGTTGGATATGTGGAGAAAATCTATACTGAAAGCACTACATGTCTGAAAAATATTATAAGGTAGACCTTATAATTAACTTATAGGCTTTTAGTATAAAAATGCCAAAAAAATTTCTTTGCTTTTTATTGCCACTGTAAGCATTTATTTCTGTTTATATGACTTAACAGTTTAGATGTTCTTTCGCTAAGTTTTGTGCAGAACCAAAGGTTTCATTTATGCCAATCGTGTGACATCCATTTTCTTGTGCTGTTTACAATAGAGTAGATTATAGTACTCATTTTTTTGCATGAGATGTCACTGATCTATTTGATTTCTATTTGATTATTTTTGTTCTGATATTCTCCACTTGCTGCATTAACAACAATTATAATTACATACAAAAATTTAATCTTTACCATACTTTTTCTATGGCTCTAACTCCCCGCGTGAGAGCACGGCCTGCGAACTGAGAGATTAAGACTCTCAAATATTTGCCTTCTCTGCCCGGTCGTCGCGCACCATCTCTGGTGCGGGGCGATGTGGCAAGCACCGCGCCTTAGACGACCGCCATTGTTGCCCCTTGTTCGAAGTGAACACAGGTACTCAATTATTTTTAGTCACTGAGTAGGCCACCCGCCAAGCATCAGAGAGTTCCGGGAATGGAACCCGGGTCAGTCTGCTTGTATCACTCTGACGTTTATAATACTTTTATACCTTTCCTAACATGTACAGATCGTTAAAGAAATTAATTTCTGATGAGCACAAATTAAAGTCATCTGATCCAATATAAATAAGTATTCGGTTACGTACATCAAACTGCTTTTATTTATATCTAGCACCCCTAAAGATGCGGGGATTTACTTATAAACCACACCAACTTCTGTTTCTTAAAAAACATCCCCAGAATAAAAATTGTACATTTTTGAGTAGTACAAGGCAAGCCATTTTAGTTACCATCATGGCGTGTAGCTGGGAACACCGTGCGTTTGTATTGGATACTTATTTTTAAAATAGCGATTCTGCGATTGTGACATAGCACCTGTTTCGTAGGCGCTTCAGAGTAAATGTCACGGAAAAGTTCCGACCAAGAAAACCAAGATCTTATGGGTGCACAATTTCTGACACACTGAGTCAGCATTAAAATGGAAATCACCCCATATAAGCTGATAAGTACGTGACGTGGCAAATGTTCCAGCTGATGCTATTGTCCTCAGTAGTGATGGAGTTCATTTTCATTTATCGGGCTGCATGAATAAACAGAATTTTCAGTATTGGGTCTCACAATATTCTCGATAACTTGATTAGTAATCTCTCCACAGTTAGTGTGTAACTGTTTGGTGTGCTGTTACTAAATTTAGCAGCATACGGCTCTATTTCTTTGAGGAAGCAAGACGCGCGGTGGCTGTCACATCTAGCCGTTATGTTGCGATCTTACGCAATTTCTTGGAGCTCACACTCTACGAACATGTAAATGCACCACTGTGGTTCCAACAAAATGGCGCTGCCGTACACACGCCCAAAATTTTTTGAGAAGTTCTAGGACAAATATTTCCAGGTCGTCTCATCTGATTACATGGTCGGCTACGTTATTAAAAATGTCCTCTTGCAATTTATTTCTGTAGGACTTTTGAGGCCGTCAAATATTTAAAGGGTGCTATTCTCGCAATGCGATTGTGAAGAAGTAGAAATAACTCGACAATCAATGCAACACTTTACGATGAGGCTGCATGAGTCTATCGTTCGTGCGGATAGTCATTTTGACGATATCATATTCAAAATCCCTTGATGAATAATTGGCAAGAACTGTTTCGTGTAGTGGAATCATTTTTTATCGTGCACTACCTCTTTTATTGGATCAAACAGAGCTTAGCCACTCAGCACAAGACCTGCAAAATATGAAATGTGAGGCATGACGATGTACTCAATATTTTCATGTTAAGGTAACGCGCCAAGTCTCCATTTTCTATAATGATGTTAATCTCACAAGGAGGCAGCAAATTTATTTGGACCATCTTTTCTAATCTTGAAAAGAAAACATTGTTTGTTAACGACGTCTTGGTCGAGAACTATGATTCTGCTATCTGCAAAGAAAGTTTGAAAATTCTGTACAGTTGCAGTATACCTTTATACTTCTCTACTTCTATTGAGCGGCGACAGTATCGTGCACAGATTAGTTTTCAAGTTTTTAAAGATAATGATATGCATCATAATCCTCGCTCGCCTTTGAACTACAATATTTAGCAAAATACAGTTTTGCGATGTGGTGCTGCAATCTCACAAACTGCTGCAAACTTCCTACATATATCCAAAGTAGTCATTCCGTTCAATAAAAAAAACATTTCGTTTACAACTGCACTCTTGGTATTGCACAAATGACGCATTACCTTTTCCTTCGTGTGTTGCAGTAACGTCGTCTGGTGGTATCATGTAACACTAAAGGTTATCTTTGTCTATCTACTGGTCGCGAATTTTAGTCTAAAACACAACTGAAGTTTGAGGAGTAGTAACAAAATAATTCTGAATACTCTAAATATTTCCACCCTTGTACTGTGGTACATTCCCCTATTTTATTTATTCTTCTTCTTCTTAAAGTGCCTTATTCATTATTGAATGTTGGCAACAATCGAGGCAAAATTTTGTCTATCTTTGGTGTCTCTTATCAACTCATGTGTACTCATGTGGGTCCAATCTCTAATGTTCTTAAGCCAGGAGCATCTCCTGCGACCTCGCCCTCGTTTGCCTTCAACTTTTCCTTCCATAATGAGCTGCAAAGTATTGTATTTGTCATTCCGATATAAATGTCCAAGATAAGCTGTTTTTCTTTTTTTAATAGTTAATAGGAGTTCATTTTTTCTATTCATTCGTCTCAGGACCTCTTCGTTTGTGATATGCTCTGTCCAAGATATACGTAGCATTCTTCTAAACACCCAGTACTCAAAAGCTTGTATTCTCTTTTCTGTATTAGCCTTGAGGGTCCACGCTTCAGCAACATATAATAGTATTGTATATGTAGCACTGTACAAATCTGTATCTGGTTATAAGACGAAGATTGGGCTGGTAAGTAGTTTTTGAGTTTTGGAATGCTGATCTTGCTGTTTCTATTCTTATTTTTATTTCCGTTTCTGGTCTCCATTTTCTGTCAGCCAGCTTCCCAGGTATTTGAATTTTGTACTTTCTATTTGTCGATTATATATTATAAGTTGTGTTTGTGTTATTGGTGTTTTGCTGAAAATCATGTATTTTGTATTTTTAGTATTTATCTTTAATCCTATTGCGTCTCCTTCACGGCTTACTGCATCCATCAGCCGTTGTAGTCCTTCTAGGCTATCCGAGATTATTGTGGTGTCGTCAGCGTACCTTATATTATTAAAAAGTTTACCGTTTATTTTTATTCCGTCTTCGGAGTTTTCTAGGGCTTTGAGAAAAACTGTCTCTGAATAAATATTAAATAATAGTGGTGAGAGGATGCAACCTTGCCTCACTCCTCTTTTAATTGAGATAGCTTCCGTATTTTCATTATCTGTTCTCACTGTGGCGTTTTAGTTCCAGTATAGGTTTCTAATAGCTATTATGTCTTCTTGATCAAGTCCTTTCTCAGTCAATACTGTTAATAGTTCGTCGTGCTTTACACGGTCGAAGGCTTTTTCATAGTCGGTGAAGCACACGTAGATATCTTTTTGTTGGTTACGGCATTTTTGTAGCAGAACTGACAGGCTAAATAACGCTTCTCTGGTACTAAACCCTTTTCTAAATCCAAATTGGGGGTCGCTCAGAACTATTTCACATTTCTGATATATCCTACGGTGTAAAATTTTTAGAAATAACTTGAGAACGTGGCTCATCAAGCTTATGAGTCGAAAATCATCGCATTTATTTGCGTTGGGTTTTTTGGGTATAGTTATTTATATATATTTATTTATTAAAAATACTAAAATAATTGTTGTAGCGCTTTAATTTTATTCTGAAAGTAAAAAGCATAAATTAAGCGCAAAACAAAAGGCATTGTTTTAATTAATAACATGCCTAAGGTAAATAATTATCTAGCAAATTTAATTTCACCAGAAAGCTATTACTGCAGAACAAAGAAACAAGCGATGCCTGAAAATTGTTGTTTTTGCGCAACAGCATCTCCTTCTACTCTGGCAAAGTACAATTAAGAACAATTAACCACGTACTTATTCTCTTATTTTCCGTTTGATTTATGTCGTTTTTGCGAAAATTGCTAAAAATTAAAATAATTAACGTAAAAACATACGAACTTTTAAATTACTTAAAATAAAATTAAAAACAATGTATTTAAATGAATTAAATTAAAGGTAGTATTTAAATTTTAAATAAAACAGTTTTTGATGCTATGATTAGATTTTTATTGAGTATTAAAACACACAATCGCCGATTAAATATGGAACGTTATGTCTGACAAATGCCCATATCGGCTTTGGATTTTTCAAAAATTTTAAATTATACTTTTATATTCATTTTATCGATGATATTTCGGATTTCGTTTGTAGATTGCTGGCCTAAATTTGGATTTTAGGTAACTACAAAAAAATCACATGATATTGAATCGCAAGATCTTGTTGGCCAAATTATCCGTCCAGGAAATTGTTGCTAGAGCTGTATGGCAGGTTGCGCCGACCTGCTGAAACCACATTTGTTCCAGATCCATGTTGCCCAGTTGGCCCCAAAAACTGGTTAATCATGTAACGGCAACGGGTGCCGTTCAAGTTACAGTATTTTCAGGATTATTTTCAAAAAAGTATGGGTTTATTACGGCACTTGATCAAAATTCACATCAAAAAGTGACTCGTTAGAGTTGCACGAGGATTTTCTGTACTGATATTGCAAACGATGAAAATGGATCAGCAAGCTCTTGTATTAGTTAAATTGTTGTTTGGCAATTATATGCCGGAAAGAACGCCTTGAAATATTCAATTGTTATTTACGATGCCGAGTCGTTATTTGCAGCGACATTGTCAGTATTCTCATTTTCATCAAAATACCTGGAACTCGGCGTGCATTTATGGGACTTTGTAATGTAAGAATAAAATAATCCCATTCATTATATTCAATTGCAAAATTGTTGCTTTAAAATTTAAAATGAAAATGTTTACTTTAGAAAGAAATCAATTTTTTAAAAGACCTAATTACAGAAAATGTTATCGTCTTAGTGTAGTAAGACTAGTTGATGTGAATATGACGACAATACTTTTTTCTAAACAAATAATTAAATTAGTATTGCAATAGACCTTAAGTTATTGGCTTTCATACCCTTCTCATTTCCCATTATCAAAAAAAAGTTAGAATGCTGGTAGAATAGCTTTGCATTATGGGACGTAAACATTTTGCTTTGTCTTCCTACAAACACTATTGAATAGACTAACATAAAGCAACAAGTGTCGAATAATTTTTTAATTGCAAAGGTTAGGGAATATGGAAGTTCATGGTCATCTAAATAATGCGTGCTGAGGTTATAAGTTTTAGTACAGGATAAAATTAGCCATATGAAGAATAAGTAGTTTCCACCACCGATGGATAGCTTAGAAAATCTTTAAAGTGTTTATAGTTATTTAGTTGATAGTTTTATTTATAGGTATTGGATAAAATAATGGAAACACTTGTGGAAGTCGGAACATTTGTATTAATACAGCGTTAGTTTACCTTTAGCGCACAATACAGCTTAATTTCTGGAAGGAATGGACCGATAGAAGTCCTGAATAGTGGTGCGTGGAATTTCTTTATGCAGCACAGCCTTTAGCTTTAGGTAGAGACGAAGGAGGTGGAAATCGACGCCGAACCCTGTTTTCTAAAACCAGTCTACAGAGGTTTGATGATATTCAGGTCTGCGGACTGGGCGAGCGGGAAGATGTTAGATATATCAGTATGCTTTTGAAACCACTCTTTAACAGGGCCACTAGTGTGAATAGGGGCATTATCATACTGGAATATGGCATTTCCGTCTGGAAATAAAGTTTGCACTATTAGGTAAACCTGGTTACTCAAGAGTACTCTATAGATTGCTGTGACCCGACTGAGTAATGTGATGGCTATCGCCACTATGTTTAACAGTCAGGCGAAGATAGTGCATATCGTATGCTTTAGAGGATATTCGCCAGAAAAACACGCGTCCAGTGGTGGGAAAGTGGGTAAATGGTGACGTCCTACCAAACGACACGTTGCCGGTCCACCACCGTCCAGTTTTTGTGGGCATTGCACTATGCGAGTTGCCTTTGAGCATTTGTGTCTAATGTTAGAGGCTTGACAATAGCAACACGCCCATGGATGGCCATTTATGCAGTTTTTACCTTACTGTTCTGGACGACACCGTAGTCACTTTTTTGGTCGTTGTTTTCTTCTGCAACGTTACAATATGCTTCAAGGTCTGGCAGTCCCTATCCTGGAAATTTGTCTTTTAAACACCATTATATTTTCGCAACTCTGTTTTATCATGCATTGTGTACGCAGTTTTAACTTTCGAGACCGTGCTTTGGGTTATACCGTATAACATCGCTATTTTGCTCAAAGATGCTCCAGCTAGACAGGCACCAAGAATTAGACCTCTTTGAAACTCCTTCAGGTTGGACATACTAATCACTCACTATACCTGCACAACGTCCACAATTACACTGCCTCGCTCTACTATTAGTGCATACTACCTGCAACAAACAAGAGACGGTTGATTTACGCAGCGCCCAGTGTTACCAGGCACAATGAAAATATGTCTCACTTTTGACAATTATTTTGTCCAGTATCTGTATTTCCCAAAGAAAACTCTTTAAGTTAAATATTAATTGAATTTTTGACAACAAAAGTAACATTACCATCTTCTGTTCCAGGCAGCTAAGTATAACTTCAATCAATAAAGTGGGTGGCAAGCTAAACGAAAAGATTGACAGCAGCATATCTTCCGAAGAGAACCATGAACTGCTAATGGTTGGATTAAACCAAGTTGGCAACTTGTATATATGGGAAGAGTCTGACCAGCAGTTCTCGAAATGCATCTTCAACATCAATCGTTCCTTGAGAATCCGCCAATTTGCATTAAATCTGACTGAAATCCTTTTTGTGGTTCACTGCGGGAAAGCCTTTCAGGGAGTTCTGAAAACGACGAAAAGGAAGCCTATGGACTATTGCGTGCATATCAAGAAAAGCGTGTTTCACGATTTTTTGGATGAAAACATCTGCCAGATGGTCAAACTGAACAAAATACGTCGCGTACATAGGACTGTGGCTTGAAAGGAAGAAATCGGGCAGTTCTGCATGTGCAATTATGAGATAATAAACTTCTATTGGTTGCTATGATTTATTAGTCTAGGCCTAAGAGGAATCTTACAAAGTACCAGAAGTGACTTCCTCACTTATAAAAGATGACATGCATTTGCTGCTGGAAGACAGCTCAGAAGATGATTCAGTCCATGACGCTATATTTAAAGTTGGAAGTCGGTTTTTCCTGTGCATCATTATGTTGTAGCATACCAAAGCAGTAAATTTAGTGATCTTATAGCAGCAAGCACTGTTGACATCAATGAAATACTAAATGTTCAAGCAGACATCTTTCAACAGATACTAATATTTATTTATTTTGGATCTTGTGATTTACTTAAAACTGGAGTTTGTTCTGAAAAGTTCCAATTGCTGTGTAAAAAAGTAGAAAAAAGTGAAGACTTGGAACAAGTCGAGAAAACTCATCAACCTACAAACGTTTTAGCTTACCAGTATTATAGTGAACAAAAATCCAAACAAAAACAGATGTCTGTTGACGAAAACGACAAAGATCCTGTACGCATGCTTCAGGAAGCTGCAAAGAGATTTGGTGTTAAGATGCTGCAGAAGTATTTAGAAAACGTGTATTATGAAAGTGGCAGCTTAAGAATAAAGAAAGAGAAGCACATGTGCACTCGGTCAATATTTGAAAGAAAAGAGCACCCCAACTTATAAGATGTTATTTTGAAGACCAAAGATGAGAAGGAAATTGTTGTTCACAAATGTATTTTAGCAGCAAAACTGAAATATTTTAATAATCAGTTTTCCCTGATAAGGAATATGATAAGTTAATTATTGACTATTAGAACGAATTAATTTATAATAAACGCAATCTGCATACTAATATAACAGTTTGGTTAAATACAATACATCTCTAAAATATATAAATCACATGACTACTTTAACATGCATAAACCACTTAGTGTTACCAAGAACTTGTGTAGTTCTTTTCATAAGTTTTGCTTAAACATTTCAAGTATTGTATAAAGTTTGTACTAAATTTGGTTCAAAACTACATTTTGAAATTCGACAATTAATCCTTATAACCCCAAGTTCTCTATATACTTTTACTGTGACTCGACCGTGTAATGTGATAAAGGGGCAGCCGAATACCACGATATAACACCCCAGACCATAATAGAGGCGCCATCATGTTTAGCAGTCGAACGGAAACAGTCTGTATCTTATACTTCAGAGGGTATTCGCCAGACAAACACGTCTTCATTTATAGCAAAAAAAAAATAAATAAAAGTGAATCGTCTTACCAAACGACACATTATCAGTGCTCCAACGTGCAGTTTTTGTGAGCATTGTACCATACACGTCGCCTTTGAGCATTCGTGTCTGTTATTAACGGTTTAGCAGTACCAATACGCCCATGGATACCCATTTTATGCATTTTTTGTCTTACTTTTTGGATGACATTGCGGTGTTTAGGTACTGACTAAGTATTCAGTACACTGTGTATGCGGTTACTGTTTTGCTCACAGATGCTCCAGCTAGACGGGCACCGACAATTAGACCTCTTTGAAACTGCGTTAGGTTAGACATACTGGTCACTCGCCACATCTGCACAACGTCCACAACCGCACTGCCTCACTCTAGTATTAGTGCACTGTCCATACTATCTGCAACAAACAAGAGATGGTTGATTTACGTAGTGCCCAGTGTTACCCGGCACATTGATAATATGTCCCACTTTTGATACATATTTCCATTATTTTGTCCAATACTGTATATGAACAGAGCTACAGTGAAGGCACCAGCTGACAAAGCCGCCGTTAATAACATGATACTTAGAAGAATCCGTTGTGAAGAAAGGTACACCGAATTATTAGGAAAAAACAGAATAATAGGAAGAAAACCCATGGACATTAAATAGAATATGGAATACATTCTAGGAGACAATACTGCAAGTAGCAACAGACGTATGCGGGATAAAAAAAGGTTTCTTTGAAGGCCTTCCATCTTTTAATTAGGGTCAATTGACTTTCTCCTTGGCCTTCTTGTTCTTCAAATTTGTTTAGATTTTCAGTTACTTTGTTTTTATATTCGTGTCTTATTTCTGAGTTTTCTAAAGTTTTCATTTTGATCTATTTATAGCTTTTCGTTCGTTCTTTAAGCGGTTTCTTAATGTTCGTGTCAGCAATCACCAGTCTGTGTGTTCGTATTTAACTCCGCCCCTCTTATTACTTTTACATTGTTCACTGCGTATCTCATATTTCTAGTGCACGGGATGTAATCTATCATTCTTTTTCTTTCTAGTTCTTCTGCTTCCTATGTTATTTTCGGTATTGTTTTGTGTTTAAAATATGTATTTCCTATCTGCAGTTGGTTCGTAATGCAGCAGTCTAGCATTCATATTCCATTTTCGTTTACATCCCCTTCTAGACATTGACCTCCCATTGTTTCGTATCCATGCTCTTCGTTATTTCGCAACGTTCCAATTCCCTATAATAACTACGTGTCTATTGTCGTTTTGCATTTTCTCTATAGATCTTTGCAGGTCTTCATAGAAAGTTTTTTTATCTTGTACAACTGGATTTTCTGTGGGCGCGTATATTTGGATTAGTCTAATCTACTTTTGAAGTTGTAGGTTTATTGTTATAATTATGGAGTTTTTCTTTTGATTTTACCTATTCCTACACCTTCTTTGTTCTATTTCCGACTGGTGTGCCCGCATATCTAAGAGTGTACCCTTTGTTCATGTTTTTGAAGGCAATGCAATAGCCGCATTGGCCCCGTTACCTCGGGACAACTGATGCTGGTACGTCAGTGGTCTGTTATATGGCAGGATGTACCGAACAAATTGGTTGCCATTCGTGCAGGTGGGGTTAACATTTGTGTCCTAGTTGTTGGTGGACCTCTTACAACCCAAATACTTACAAAAGAAAAACAAATGCCATGAGAATCATCATATAAAAAGTGGTTCAAATATAACCGACTAATTTTTTTTACAAAATAACCGAATTTCCAAACACTTACTTGCACATGTTAGTCTTTAACGTACTCCCCTCCGAAGTCAATAAATTTTTTGAACGTTCTGGAAACACCCTGATGGCCTTTACAAAAAAGCTTTTGGTTGGCGGCGTATCCTCTCCCTAACAATTTGGATGACGGCATCGTCCGCAAACTGCATGCCGTGCAAGTCTTATTTGATCCTTCTGAACAGGTAAAAATTACTTAGGGCCAAATCGAGACTGTACGGCGGATGTGCATTTCCTTCACGTCAGTCAAAGTGCGTGGTACGCACCATGCATTCACCTTGCGATAGTGCAGGTGCCTTTTCTTCTACACCACCAACACTGATGGACAGCAATGCTCCAAGTTTCTTGATAGCGTTATGCCCATTCTGACAAATAAGCGCGTCTGCACGATCAACGCTTGGCTCGGTGATGAATGTTTGCGGCCGCCGATCATGCGGTTCATTCTCCGCGTGCTCTCTGCCTTCTCTGAAGCACGTAACGCCACTCAAACACACGGGTGCGTGGAAGACACTCATTCTTATGGTGTTCTTGGAGCCTGGGCACAGATAATGCGTTGTTTCACATTTCGCGGTACCTTCTGTCCACTCATCACTCTAGCAATTCTTAAACAAAACTGAATAGGTTCTAACCCGAGCAGAAGGGATGGTGGAGGTTGTAGCTCTTCTCTCTCAAGGCCTAACAACTGCCGTGAAGTGAGGCTTGCTTATACACAAATGAGTTTTGGTTATATTTGAACCACCTTGTAGTGGTATATCATTGATATATATATATATATATATATATATATATATATGTGTGTGGTTATTCTTAGATATTTTCTGCATACGATAAGCGTCAACGTTTAGAAAAAAAGTATATGATAACGTCCCGAGAATAAAAATTTGGCTAGCAATAAGTAGGCCGCAGATCCCAGGGAAATGGATTAACATAGCAAAACAGATGTGCTAAAATACAAAAGCAAAAATAAAAATCGGAAAACTAACTCAAAGCATCATCACTAGAAACGGCTCAGACAAGGACGTACAGTATCACTATTATTATTATACACTGGATAAAATAACAAAATAAAATAATTAACTGTTTTTGAATAATATTTTTAGGATTTATTAGATGGTTATTAGTAAGTATAATTGTAACTGATCTATTTAAAATGGCTATACTTAATCTTTATGCAAGCTTTAAAACATCTGGGTCACTCATCTATGGCAGCACGCATTACATCTGTTGGATAAATATTGACTGCACCCATCAGAAGTTGCTTCAATAAATCAATATTAAGGTGTTTTTTTGAGCAAACTATGCCCTCTACTTGTAATTTAAAATCTAATGGGTTGAGATCTGGGCTACCGTAAGATCAACCCTCTGCAGTTAGAACATGAAGCAAATGTTGCTCAGCCAAGTTTAAATTAACCATTCTTTGTGGACGAGTTTTGGTGAAATAGCGTGTGATGCAGAGATTTTACTATATCTTCAAAGTATTCTGTTGATACATGGTCACCAAAGTTTTACCTGATTTTCAGAAAAATAAATATATTTCACTCCATTAGAACTCACTTGAATGATGGCCTCTCTGAACCCTTGGTACTACCTAAGATGCTTCTTTGGACGACCTAGCGTATACCCTTCCATTTTGCTTGTTGAATAATTTCTCCACTGTAAAATTTTTTCCATCCGCAAACAACATTTATTTTGTGGTCATCATACGGAGTATTTAGTTAACAATCTCTTTGCTTTTCTCGCCTACATTCCTTTAAAGTATCTGTTTCGTATGTCTTTTATAAGCAGTTAGTCCCCTAGGTCTTGCTTAATAACACGAGACATCGAAGTTTTGGAAATGTGTATCTCCAGAGACATCATCTTCTTTTTACAAAGAGGATTTTGTTTAATTCAGGCTTTGACTATCTAAACAGTCCGAATTTAACGTGATTTTCCATATTTTGAACGACCCTTCATTCTTATTAAACAATTTTATGGCCCGATACACAAAAATACGGCTAATGCCAAGTGGATTCGGGGTCTTAAAAATTATAATTTTTTAGTTGCTCACTTACATAATGTTACTACAACAATATGATATTCTTTGTCATCGTACCCCATTGGTAAATAAACTTGACAAGAAACACAATGTAGCTTACAACTTTAAAACTTAACAATTGTAACCATATGTTAACATCATAGATATCTTAATTCTGTGTAAAACAAGGGAAGGTTTGGTTTTGTAACAGTATTTATGGAATTACTAGGTATAGACGAAAAACTACAGGAATAGAATCTTAGGTATATAGAAAGAAAGACTTCAGTTGTAGACAAAGTGTATCTGCATAGGAGAAGAAGAGAACGACATAAACCTAAGACACCATAGCATTAAATACTCCGATACATTCAAATATCTAGAACCAATTATAACAAATAATGATAAAGTAGAAGAAGATATAAATAATAGGGTCAGAATGTGGAAAAGGCAACAAAGACACTATATAGAATTATATGGTATAAAATGTGGTGAGCTCTGAGCTTAAGTTTGGTTGACTATATTTAGGATCGTTTTGCATATCTTACTTTCGTAAGATCGCTGCATTGATTTGTCGCACTATTGTTATTTGTAAGTAAATTGTCCCACGTTCCTATCTTGCAAAAATTTGAGGGTAGGCGCGTAAAAAATTGTCAGCCTAGGACACCAAAAATACCGTTTTGCGGGCAACCCCTTGTAATATTATATCGTGGAGAAATTATATGACGTGATATAATAAAATAACAGAATAAAACTTCCTAAGAAGAAGCTTGGACATTACCAGAGAAGATAAGTGGCGTACAGAAGAAGTGTGATAGGAAATAGGAATAAAATCGCCATATGTGGAGAGAATGTCTGAAGGGAGGTGATCTATGAACTACAAGGAAGACAACGAAGGAGAATACCGATGGAAAACATACTACATTATAATTACTCATAAAAGTAGGGCGCCTCATCTCTGGCGCCTTTAATATTTATTGAGAATTTTCCAGTGAATTTTCAGCGTCACCTAAATTATTTTCAGTGCCTTATAGGCTGTTTGTCCGAGCAGCATGGCGCCTTATAGGGCCGGCGGCCGCGGGCCACAATCGCTCCGAATTTCCATCAAGGTGGATGCCTCCGCCTCCCGATATAACTCAAGTTCGGAACAGCTGATCTTTAGCGACGCCTGCCAGACGACGCAGACGTGACCGACGCGCCGGCTCCAAATGTAGGTGCCGTGTTTACTCGGAGCCGACGGGAGAGCTGGAGCTTACGAGTGCCCGTGCGAACGTCCGCTGAAGTCAGTGCTCGTGCGGCAAATGCGTGCATGTATACGAACTCCGAAGTGTCTTACGCGAAGCCCAGCCATGTAAGCAATTTCCTTACTATGTAAGCCCTTTGTTCGGAGCTGGCATTGGCTCCGTTTGAACCGCGCGACAAGTACGCAACAGCGGGCGTATTTTTGAAAACTTGACGCGCCGCACCGCGAGCTCGAACCGAAAAGTTCCAGCAGCTGCTTATTATAATTGGCCCAGCGCAAACGAAAATGCAAAACCCGGCTGAACTGCCCCCGAAGCTCAGCTAGCGAAAATTAAAAATAGCGCCTTGAAAGGGGTGGCTATTAGCGGCCTGCAGTCATAAGCAATTGAGATATGGGTCAAGTATATGTTTTGTGGTCAAGTGCTTGGCGTTCCACATTTATACCTGGCTATTTATAATGCGTTCCTAAGCTAAAGCTCTTTTCTTGCAACTGCATGCAGCCGGTTTTTGAAAAGCTCGCGCAGCTGAGTGAGATTTCCGCTCCAAATTGTTTTTCTTGGAAGCAAAATGAAATTCCGTTGTCGATAATTCCCGCAGATTTTTAATTTCTTATTTATTGTAGTTTAGATTCTATACCTTTTTTGAACAACTAATTTAAATATAAGGAATAGGCATCAATTTCTTCAAAGCGGTGTATTTTGTTGGAAACGAGAGCCGCCAATGTTTACAGAAACAACATATTTCAAACTCCTGTTTTGCCTGCATTCTAGGGCGCATTTGGAGGAGCAACGACCACATAGACGGCTGTAAATTATCCGAACGAGTAGTTCATGTAATATATAATAACTCCGGCAATCGGCAACTTTTACGAATTTACAATTTAAAAATCGCAGCCTCTAAGTGAGCTTTGCTTCAAATTTGGTATTTAATTACTCAACTTGGTCGAAACGGCAAAAAAGTCCAGTTCTCCTTATTTTGTCTGATATAATTTTAATATTACTGACAGCGCCATGACGTTTTCTGGAAATTTTAATGTTTAAAGATTCAATAAGTCTGAATTCCTTGAAGTGTAGGAATTTAATTGCTTAATTAAAGCAGCTATTCCGTAAAGATAGGTAACTTTCTTTTGAATATAAGTTCGGTTTAAGAATAATAATGAGCACTGTTTAAGTTTAAAATTTTCTCGGTATAACTTTTAAATTAAGTTGCTCAAAAATAATTTCTACATTTTTTTAAGATTTAATCATTTGTTTTGTGTTTACTTATTCTTCTATACAATGTAGATTATTATTTAATTTTAAAATAATTTTTAATATTTGATTATCAAAAATAACATCTTCTATATAGCGTTGTTTGTATCTGGAGTTGTTAGGCTGTGGAAATTTGACGTTTCGTCCACAACTGCGGCGGACATCTTTAGAAGGAAATTTCTGAAATTTAATTACTGTATAGGCATTAAGGTGATGGATTGTAAATATAAATACAATGAATATGCGAAACATATATTTTAATATACGCGGTACCATGACAGACAAGCCAAAAACAGCTAGCAACAAAATCTCAGTAGGCAGACGTGTACCTGGCTACGGCTCGCCGCGCTCTACTCTAACGCAGAACGAAGTGCTTCTTGCAACAACTGAATGCTAACTTCCTGCTTTTGTCATTTGCAAACAGGTCACAGGTAAGGGTTGAAACTTGTCCATCTCGGGGACAATGAAGGGAAATATTTCCTATAATTTTTGCAGGTCCCCGATCCAATTATTTTGTCAAGGGCTAATTGTAGTCTGCACCGATCGACCCTAAAACCATTAAAAATATGACCATTATAGGAAATATTTCTCGAGTATTCGCTCAGCTACAATTGTTTGAGGAGGCTTGGCGTTCTTGAGCCTAGCTCCTAACTCCTGTTTTTTTTGATAATCTGGTGTACAATGTGGATGGTCGTATAGACCGCCTTCGTGCCGCCTCACGGATGAACCAAAATTTTCGAACGCTTGTGACGGACGCCTCTATCAACTTCACAGTAGTAAAGGTCGCATGCGGTGAAATTACCGTGATCTTGTATTGATTCATAGAACTGTTGGGCGACACGGGTTTTTAATTAAAAATTGTAATTTTTTATTTATTTATAAAGTATACAGTATAGGGTTACGTATGGAATAGAATACCGGGTAAGTCGCATCCACGACTTTGCTGGCATATGCGCACTCTTTCGTTGAAATTTTCCATAACCGTTTTGCATAAATGTGGCTGAATATCGTTGATACAGCGCTTATTTTCCTCCTTCAAGGCGTGGGTGGTCGTGGACTTGTTGACATAACTCTTAGACTTCAAAAAGCCGCAAAGAAAAAAAATCTAACTGCGTTAAATTGCACGATCTAGACGGCCAATTCTGATCACCAAAACGGGAAATTACACGACCAGGAAATGACCGATACAGTAATTGAATTGTTTTGTGGGCTGTATGGCATGTGGCACCGTCTTGTTGAAACCACATGTCGTCTACATCCATATTTTGCAATTTAGACATAAAAACTGTCGCGAAAGCGAGTATCAGTAACTGTTATTGCCTAACCAGCGGCATTTTCAAAGAGGAATGGTCCGACGATGTCTCCAGTCCAAAATTCGCACGAAGCAGTGACACGTTGTGCATGCATTTCTTGCTCAACAATCACTCGTAAATTTTCTGAACCTCAAATGCGACAATTTTGACGATTAACAAACCCCTCAAGATGAAAACGAGCCTCATCGCTGAAAATGATTTTGTTCCATAATCTATTGAACGAAGTCTCTTCGCTGTGGTCAGTAGGCTTCAGTTCTTGAGTCAAGTTTCTCAAAGTGTCTAATATTTGACCACGGTGCCGATAGATGTTTCTGGACTCTCGGCAACATTCTCAAGAACTACTTCCATATTTTGTGTTGAACGACTTGTTCAAGAGCGGCCAGAATGTCTATTGTCAATGATTAATCCAGTCTCTCAGAATTTTTAAATTAATCTCTGCATAGTTGGTGAATTAAAATCATTATTCCGACCATATTTTGTACGAAAATTGGGAACTGTAGTTGCGTAACTTTCATTATTTTTAAAATATGACAATGAAAACGCGTTGTTCTTTCGTGTAGCGCTCTATTTTTAATAACTCTCAATTGTCAGCTGTTACGCTGTCTTTTTTTTCTTTGGCAACACTTTATCGCACCAATGGCGCGAAATTCAAATCTTGCGTAAATGTTGGGACACCCAATAGGTATATGGCCAGTTTAGTTCGCCTTCGAGGATGGATGAGGGAGTCGAGCGGTATTTTTGCCGATTTAGCCTTGCTAATCGCCCTACCTACGCGTGATCTTCAGGTCAGTTTGCGATCCAGAATAACCCCGAGATAGCTGACTTCTTTCTTCCAGGGTACCTCTCTGTTGAAGGTTTTGAGATCCGACAGGTCGCCAGTGAAGCGGCTTCTTGGTGGAGAATAGGACCGCTGAGCTTTTCTTCGCATTGATTTCCATTTTCCACTTATTACACCAGTCTTAATTACTGTTCCGTGCACTCTTACTTTTATAATCGTACACGTGTGGTAGGGGGGCCGTTGATGAAGCTACCGGTTTTGCTGTTGACATAAATCGGCTCGTTGCAAGTAACATCTCGGCATTTGCTGACGTTACTCGCTTTTTACTGCATGGAAGTTTGTTTTTTGCCCTTTATGAGCAGTAAACTAAGATTTAGATAAATAAAATACGTCACCTGTGTTAAAATTAAAGGACAATTAGAGAACCTGTACAAAAATAAATTGCAGCAACTGTTCAGCCTTGCCTTATTACTGCGATGTTGAAATCAGAAGATAGTATCTACAAATCAAATGCTACCTCTCAAGCCCAATGAATTTGTCGAAAAACAAAACTTAACTTACAGAACAAGTGCAGACTACAAAAAGGACCATCGCCGTGTGCACTCTAGAACTGATGTAAATGCATGTTAGCGTGGCTAGCAGAATTTACAAAGACAACTGGGATACTGTAGACGAAGCGGATGCCACCAATAGAAAATTGTCTAAATTCAAGCGTTTACGGAAGAAAAGCTGGAGTGTTAACAAACCGTAATAAACTTTTCCAAACATAATTTAGCCAGTGCCTCCAGCAAAGGAGAAGAGTTTGTAGTAGCTCCTAAATATCGTAGAAGTAGCCATACGAAACCTTCCACCGGATGAAGCAAAAAAGTTCGAGTCCAGATTTTAGCCATCTCGCATCGTGCTAAGTCGCCTAAAAAGAGCCCACCTAGAGCGGAATTAAATGCTATTGGCAAGCCCCAAAATAACGACACTATCATCATTTCATCAGCAGATAAAGGTAATACCATTGTTATGCATGTATAAATAAGAGACCAAATTGCTTGGTTCGAAAACTTACATCGTTCTCAAACGATAACTCATAGCACGAAAACTACGTGACTAAAAAAGTCCTTTTTGGGAGACACTATTAAGAAAAAAATAATATCATAAGAGGTGTTGCCCGCAAGAATATACGGGCTTCTCAACATTCAGTTCTTGTACCACTGCTATTCATTGTCAATCGATGGTCCTACCTACAAATTGCCAAAATACTACCCAGACTGTTACAACTACACATTGGACCCCGGCTAATTTATCAACCACCTTAATGACATGCAGTTATAGGACAGAGATCCAATGGGCAATTTTGATACAACGTCTCGGTTTACCAAAGTTTGAGTTTAAGATACCTTGGACTACCTAAAGCAGGTTTTTAGATAATGCTTTACGTTTAGATATTTTGTTTGACAAGTCGTATATTACGAACAAAAAGATGGAATAGCGAGAGAAAGCTCACTTAGAACTTTATCCCAATTTACTACATGGAGAAATTTAAAGATATCACCATTAATACATGACCACAGGCTTGCTTCTTTGGACTCACAGACGTTGAGATCAAAAAATGTACATTTACAATACACTGTGTACATAAAATCCACGCTTACAAATCGATACCATCACATGTTATGAAATCACCAACTACGCCAAAAAAGGTTGTAAAAACATTGGTAGCTCAAGCATGGCACATCATCTTAGTTTTTTGATAAAGAACTTGAACATCTGAAATAATCCTTACAAAGGAATAGTTACTTGAAGAAGAACATAAGCAGAACAATCTGAATCCGTCGTGGTAACAAAGCTTCTTTACTTTAATTTAACAAAGTTTTGGGTCGGATAGAAAGAATACTGGACAAGCACAAATCATATAAACCATCTACGATACTTGCTTTAAAATACGGGACTTGCTTCAATCATTTAAGAACACAAAAACCCATATGATTACCCCAAGACTAGAAGAACATCGACATGCTTTATTCAATTCGAAAAATTAGTTGTTGCCGAATAGGCTTTGAAAAATCCTAATCACGAGACAGACTTCGTGCAAACATAAGTTTTGTCTAACTAGAAATTATTACCTGAAATTATACAGAAAGGTTGTGGAAATTTATAAATATAAAAATAATTTTAACAGAGAAGACGAATTTTATTTACCTAAAGCTTGGCTCTCTCCTTTCAAGGAGGAAAAAACAGACTGCTATACCTACAAGAAAGCGAGTGACGTCAAGAACGGTTTCCCCCACCGTTCCTGTCATACACCTAGGAGTATAACAGCAGGGTGCACTGAACAGTAATTTAATTTTTAAGAGATTTTTTTCTGAACATGTCTGCTGCACTTGTGGAAGAATAAATGATACGATACACAGCAAAACACCGACAGTCAAAGCCTTTATTTAAGCTCTTCTATAGAATTATAACAGAGTTTTATTTTCTCAATTTTTCATCTGGGTTTTACTCATTAAATAGTGATGGTAATGTTTAATTAGGAATTGTAAATTGTTTTACTTAGAACTTACTATAGTTTCTTAGATTATTTACAGAAACGGCAATGGCTAAAATGATAAAATGATTTGTATGTAAACTAGAATTGCTGTAGTGTTACAAAGAATTCTGTTTTAAACAATTTTTATTCAAAATTTTTGGTTTAAGCCTAAGTTTTATCAAAAAGCTGGGATTAAACTGATAAAGCTTGGCATCATCTTAATTCTTGAATTGGTCTCTTGTTTGTGTTTTATTATACCTAATTAGTTAATAATATGTTAGAAACAATTAAATCTTTGTATTTTGACAAGAACATCAACTAGAAATGTTGAAAACATAACTTTAGAATTTTAACCCCTAAAATATATTCCCATTTTTTGCTTCGTTTTCTTAAAATTTAATTTTTGGTTTACTTGAAAACAACTGGATTTCTACTTAAATCAATAGAACAAAATTTAATATAACCACTTACAGGATTTGTAAGATTCTATATTTCTATATTTTTTACTACAATACGTTTGTGGAAATTGAGAAAACTTGGAAGGGACAAACAGTGCCGTAGAACAGACGTTCATAAAAAAGATTTGTAATATTTAGCCCAATAAATGTGCTATAAGGGTTTAACAGACCTTCTTGCTTCTACGATGCTTACGTAAAACCAATTTTTATAAAATCCCAGTTTAATTCTAACCTTTTAGTGAAAATTTTATTAGCATGCGGATTATATATACAAAGGTGGAGGTTACTATATAAAATAAAACTGGGATGAAACCGTAAAAAATCTTATAAGAGGTTAAAAATATGAGTAATTTAAAATATTAATACAAACAGAACTGAACCTTCTTACAGGGTAGTAGAAGTAAAACTATAAAATAAATAAACAACGAAAATAACATTAAAATACAAGGAAAATTAAATTGTATTCAAATGAAACGTAACTAAATTGTACTGAGAATCATATTACTCAATGTAATCCACGAACTTCTCGATTCACGACCTACATCTGTTACAGACCAGCACAACTTGTTCCTTGTTTATATATGTCATTATATCTGTAATGGAGGCCTTCAAGTTATTCTTATAATACCCCCTATTGACCTTCACGGCGACCACGGCCTACATGGAATAAAGGGACTGTAGTCGGAACTGGAGGATAGTTAAAAGTCGAGAGACCAATGGTCATATAAATTATTGTACAGGCATGCCCGAATAGGGCAGAGTCTTGATGAAATCTAGGGCTTGGCACGTTGAACGTCATTACATTCTATTCTCTTCTCACCTTGCTATCCGAAAAGAATCTCAAGAAGTCAGCGCTATCGTACTTGGGCCTTCAACATTCTGTTTATCTCGTTTTTATTACTCATCTCAAAGACTTGCAGTGCACGATCTGGTGTACTGCTAGACAGACCGGCGACTTTGTCACGCCCATTTCTTTTGTTAGTTCAGCTATGCTCCGCCCAGAATCCTAATCAATCTCCTCTTTCAGTGCGCGGATGAATTCACCACTGGTGGTCTGTTTTTTTATACTTATTGGCTACGTTGTGAACGTAGGTTTTTTTGTAGACAAATTACGCGAAGGGATTTGAGTATAGCAGCTCTGCTTACGTATTCTCAGCTCATTTTGTCAACAATCTTAAGTTGTTAGTTATATGAAGCTAAGTTTTTGTGAATTGCCTATGCGCATAAGGCAGCCTTTCGGATTTTCCACAATACAACCTAAAAAGATTTACCTCGATGATCCTTTATAAACAGGAATATCAGTATCTTGTATAATTATTTGTATATAATAATAACAGTGTGGCTTAACACCCCGCGTGGGAGCTTGGTTTGTCCGGTCGTCGCGCATCATCTCTGATGCGGGGCGATGTGGCAAGCACCGCGCCTTAGACGACCGCCATTATTACCCCTTGTTCGAATGAACGCAGGTACTCAATTATTTTTAGTGACTGAATAGGCCACCCGCCAGGCCACAGAGCTCCGGGAATGAATCCGGGTTCGTCCGTACTGCAGCCCGCGCTTCAACCGCGGGACTACACTGAAGTGATAATTTGTATGTAGAACTATTTAAAATAATTCTAGCATTTGCAGTTTTAAAAGATAAGATAAAACCGAACATTCCAAAGATTTAGAACAAAAACATAGATAATGCTGTCAAACCATTATCAATTGCCGGAACAAAATATATTGATGAAAGTATCAACAAATCCAGAGGGAAGCAGCCTATAAAATATAATATCGGCCAAATGTTCCCCAAGACTTCGCAACTATACCACCATTCTTTTAGCGAAGTTATTTACAATGATTTTCCATTTGTGCGTCTCTATTTCAGCTATGACACGTCTGATGTCTTTTAATCCTGGGATTCTCGTAATTTTGTTAACATCAACTATTTACTTGTAAGAGTTACAGGGGAAAAATGAGCCTTATTTCTAAATTTGGTTTGAAGTAAAGTAAGTGTTTCACGTGTTGTGTGACATGTGGCTCACTCTGTTAAAACCACATGTCATTCAATTTCAAATTATTGGTTTCATTAAAAAAAGTTGTTTAGCATCTTCCGATAGCATATACCATTAACAGTATCAGCATTGCCAGTTTCGTCCTCAAAAAAGTACGGGCCAAGGATTTCTTCAACCCATAATTCAGCCAAACAACGAATTATTATTGATGCATTGGCTTTCATGAATAGCACATAAATTTTGACTACTGTAAATACAACAATTTTGCTATTTAAAGAAAAATAAGCTTCTTCGTTTAATACTTTTACAATTTTCTTTACAAAAAATCATTTCACAAATGTACGGCTTTTTTAGTAGTTTTTAGCCGACTTTGCTATGGGTTTAGGTACCCAATGTGCAAATACTAACTATATATATATATATATATATATATATATATATATATATATACATATATATATATATAAAATATAAGATATGGCCTATAGTAATTTTTATTTATAATTTTGCCACATTTTTTTGATAATCCAAATAATATTTGATTGCGTTGTCTAGGATATCTGAACGAAAAAATATTTGTTAACAGTAATTTGATTTCTTTGTTTAAATTGTTGATAATCAGTTTTGAAAAAGAAAAACAAATCAAATTTTGTAATAAAATTCAATTTGGTGCTATTTGCTAAGGAATACCAGTCACAATACAATGAAGACAAATGGTATTCCATAAAGGGCGCCGAATTTGAATAGGACGGCATTACTTTGTTTTAAAGTTGGTAGACCCGTTATTATTATTTTTGTTATCTATTTTCTGATTAATTTAGCATTAATTGTTTTTTCAGTGCATCAGTTTGCTTGGGTTCGTTTTCGTCATGGAATAGTTGACAACGTAGCAACATGTTGTTATTTTTAAAATATTTTGCCAAAGTGGTGAAAGTGACACGCAGAAAACTTCGTGCGATTCTTGAAATAAATAAAGCACTTAACAGTTTAAAGACTAATGAGAAAGCTTGAGACGACTCAGTGAGAACGATAAAATTGGCTGGGTGGAATCGGTCTCGACAGACGGAGCAACAAATCGCTGTTCTGTAAGCCAGTGTCACCGTAAGTTCTGGAAAATCAATCGTCGACGTTTACAGCACTTGGACATTTGAAAAATTTACATTTAATTTTGCTTAAAGATCTCCATATGCACGCGTGTAAAATCAAATTGACGCAACAACTTAAGCTTGCTAATCATGGGAAACGGAGGCAATTTGCTGAATGGGTTGCGAAAAAATAGACAACGTCCAGAAATTTCAAAAAAAAAAATTAGTTACGAAGCCCACTTTCACTTGAGTGAGTTTGTTAACAGAACTGTCAAATTTGGAAAAATGAAAATCATCGAATAATTTAGGAATGTGAAATGCATCCACCAAGAACGATTGCGTAGTGTAGTTTTTGGGCAGATGAAGATAATGAGGGAACTGTACTTAGTCAATCAAGTACGCTACCGTAACATAATGTCTAATGGGTTGTGGCCTACTTTTGAAGATATAGAGATTGACAATCTTTAATCTCTGCAGGATGGAGTGACTTGCCAAACTGCGCTAGACGATTGCTTTTTTTTTTGTTTCTTTGATGGATTCATGTTTTGCTGCAGCCTATGCCTTATTTTGATTACCCTAATAAAGTAAACTCACAGCCAATCTGTAATTGATGTCCCCTGAATCAACAAATACAGATGCCTTACAGGGTGTGTTTGAAAGTCTTCCGATTCTAGGATCAGTCTTCCGAATGTATGCTGCCTTTTCTTGCACAGCGCATCGCACTTACATAGGATATGTAAGGCTGTTTCTGGTTCTTTGCTACAGAGTCTGCATCCAAGATCACCATTGAATTTACCAATTTTTCGTAGGTATTCTTAACAGTCGCATGTCCTGTGAGAAATCCTATGGTTGTCTTTAGCTGTGGCCTACTTAGATTAAGAAATTCTGCAGCTCTATTTTGGTAAGGCCCCTTATTGAAGGTTTTGCTGAAATTATGCCCCGGTGGATTCTTCCAGTATATTCAATGATGAGTGCGTGTCCTCTCCTTGATAAAGCTTTGGACAGCACTTCGTGAGATTCTAGAGCAGGTTCTGGGCCGATATAAGCCTCACTAGATTCTTGCCTAGCCAATTTATCGGCTTTCTCATTGCCGTAGATACCACAGTGTCGAGGTGCTCACAGCAGTTTCAACGTATTATGTTCTGCCAGTGCATTGAGTTCGTTGATGCATTCCATATCAGTCTAAATGATGCTTTAGTGCTTAATAAAGCGTTTAAAGTTACTTGTCTGTCTGGTATAGTATAGATTCGCTTGCTCCTGTAAGCCCTCTTACCGTTTTCACGAGCGCATTGTAGTATCGCGTGTATTTCTGTCTGAAAGACAGAAGCGCACTAACCCAGGGGAAAGCTTAGCTCTACACTGGAAACTTCAGCATATATTCCTGCTCCGATATCCATCTCGGTTTTAGACCCATCTGTGTACCAGATTAGGTTACCAGGTGCAATTGCCTGTGTAAATATCTCGCTCCTACTTCGATCCTGCATGATTTGAGGTTATGTGATCCGTCCTAATTTTAAGCAGAGGGCTCCCCACACTATCAATTATTCTTGTGTAATCTGTACCCATACGTATTTTGTACAGTGAATGGTACAGCCTGTAGTGACCCAGTCTTGCCCCCTGAATCACTATGTGCAGCAGGCATGGTTCTCATAGCTCCTGTAATACCCAAACAGGCAAGTCTTTGTACCTTACTTAGTTTTAGTTTGTTTGTTTCTTGTATAACTTTGGGTCACTAGACCAAAGCTGACAATGAGTATGTAAGAGAGGGTCTAACCACTCTGGTGTACAATCACTGCACCATTTCCGGTTTTAGCCCCCACAACCTGCCGTACATCCGTTTGACAACTGCTAAAGTTGTCACCGATTTGTCGACCACTTTCTCAATATAACGGTTCCAAGTAAATTTATAATCGAAAACGACTCTTAGATTATTTGCTTCTCCCGATATGGTGATTTCTTTTTTGCCAAGGAAGAGGGGTGTAAGCCCCTTTAATTTTTTCCTTCGCGTAAAGGGTATAATTGTGGTTTTACTGAGACTAACCTTGAAGATTTTCCGTTTAGTCCATTCAGTTACCACGTTCAGAGTTCTCTGCATCCGTTCCCTGATCGTGCCTGCAAATTTCCCTTCCACCAAAACAACGAGATCATCGGCATGCCCTACAGAAGACGGTTGCTTTACTCCATGAAAATTTCCCGCAACGGGTAATTTCTTTGTACGGTAGCGAGGAATGGCTGGCAAGGTTATACAATCTTACACCCTTTAATTTCTTCTTATGGGAATTTGTGACATCACAAGTGTACGCTAATAAACCACGCACAATTCTGCAGTTGAAAGTGAGAATAATATGCGTGGCATCAGGTCAGACATCTGCGAGAAAGTTATCAATAAATTTGAGGCATGTATAAGTGCATGTAGACTCAGTGCGGGTGGGCATATGTCTGACACAGTGTTTCATACGTAAATGGGAGATTTTACTGATTAAAACTATGTTAAATAGAACCAATTTCATGGATATTTAACTGATTTATCGAATTTTCAAATTTGGGGCTGTTTATAATTTCAAAAAATTTAAATGTAACAGCCACGACTTCTAAGGTCATTTAAATTAGGAAGACCTACTGTGGTGGATTCGGAAGTTACACCTCAAGTTGTCCAAGGTAATTAGTAAGGAAATGAAAAAGAACTTTTAAGTTATTACGGAAAGTTAAGATTTTCTGATCATGTGTGCATCTTCACTTTATTGCACTTGAAAAGATGAAGAACGGCTGAGTTTTACTTTATAATATGACTTAGGTACAAGTATAGAATACTTGAATATTATTTATAATTTTTTATAAACCCCAAAACAATAGCTTCATCAATCAAATTATTACGTAATTCAGACATGCCTAGGGAATAATTAAATCCAGAATACAAAATAATGTTACGCAGTTAGTGAATCTAATTTATTTATTCGGGATACTCGTGGCACGACTGCAGAACATCGCTCTGTTCAAGTAAAACGAAGGTATGTACGTTGCTCTGGCTGAACTCTATTTGGGGCTAGGGCGTTTCATAGCCGCCAGTTTATTGCTAGATCCAATTCATCGCCGGATGATTCACCGCTTGCTAGTGCACCATTAGTTATAGTAAGCGGTTATTATTATTTATGTATGCACAGCGAAAACTCGTATAGGATAAAAGGACTATAAGTTGTTGTTCCGCCGAATGAAATAGTAACTTTTTAAGTGAAACATATATTAATATATAAATTTACTTGAGGCATTCAAAAATATTTGGCTCTATAGTTATTTTCTGGTCCGGTGCATTGTGTCAAAACCATTGTTGGCCTGCTGTGACCAGACATTCAAAGGATATCTTTGAATTTACCCTATACAATTGCAACAACGGTTGGCGCACTTCTACTTATGTTGAGCATTGAGAGTATGGGGAATAGATTTAGTACAATTATTTATCATCTTTATGTTATTATGAATGAAGTTACGTAAAGTTTTGAGAGAAAGACCAATTACATCCACCAGTGGATTGAATGTGATTTGCCTTTTTGGCATTATCATGTCATACACATTATCTAGAACATTGTCGGACACCAATTAGTTTTGGCTTTGCCTATACGGTCCTTGCCACAAAATACAATTCTCGATACAATGTTGTGTTTCCACACACGGAAATTCACTTCGTGAATATATCTGAATTAGCTACTTAAAAAACACACCTTCATGATTGTTTGCTTTCATAGTTTTTCATTTTGTTGACAACTGTATAAGCAACACAAATTGAGTTTCAATTATAAAAATATTAGTAAAAATTAGATCTCATGATAGAAAGCATAGTAAATTCTACCGTGCACAGATATTAACAATCTTTGAAAACTAATTAATATTGGTATGTAAAGTGTCTGCGAGATAAACCTGTTACATCCGCTAGTGTGTTAAACATCAGTTGCCTGTTTTGCCATTATTAAGTCAGACACAAGCTGGGTAATATATGGCTTGCGTACATTTGTCGAATATTCCCTACCTTTGCTTTTTTCAGCATATTCTTAGATTTTTTGAATTCTGAATTTCAAGCCTCTCATATATAGCTAGTAATCTCGTATAGATGTCCAAAGTACTCACTCCCTTCTTTTTCATTATTTCGTATGCTTCTATGGTTTTCCGCTTTGCCCACAACTGGACTTGCAGCACTACTAAATGACTTATTATCTCTCTTTCTGTGTCTTCCAACAACACTATCTGTCTAACCTGTTTAAACAGAAATGGAAAGAATAAATTCAAAATTTGAAAATTGTACTTATAATTTGCTTACTATTTAATATCAGACGCATTACCAAAAGTAATAGATTCGAACAACAATTCATGTCTGATGATGAAACTTTAAAGGTTTTTTACATTTGAATTTGTTTTGAATGATTGTTGCATAAATATAAAACTGTGGCTCAACTTTATTTTGATCTTGTAAATAGAAAAGCGTGACAATGCGACTCTTTTTGGCAGTCAAAAGAATAAAAATTAAAATCAGAAAACCTAATGCAATTAAACTTGTTTATAGTCTTAATTTTTCCCCATTAGATTACTAATTATTTTTTTGCGAAAGGCATTTTGAAGATTTTGGGGAAGTGAGGATTAGGATACGAGAATTTATTGTTTTTAAGATTCCTACTTCTCTTTGAATTCTCAATAATTTTTATCTTATATGGTGGGAAATTTGTGTATTTTTAGTCAAATACCTCGATTTAGAAATGGCCTAAAAATTTAGAAGTTCTTGCACAAGTGCTACAAATGACAATAACATATGAAAAAGTGAAAATGTCTTATGGTTAAGCTGCAGTATATTAATTTGACTAATATAAATTGAGTTATTTGCTACATTTCTTTTGAATTTTATCGAAAAGGGTAACAACTTTGTATTTTGGATATTATAATTCCAAATGTTTCTATTAATTTACAGCTTTTGAATATTGTGGTAGATTAATTTTTGATATTTTTGTAATAAAAGTTTATTAGTAAAGTGAGAAATTTTAAAAGGTATCAGTATAGTCCACCAGCAAAAATAATTTCTACATATTTATGCGCAGCAATTTTGTAACTACAACCTGTATAATAAGAAGGTGCCAGAACTATCTAAAAGGAAAATAAACTTATTAGCAATAAATTTATGGTAATTTTAATGCTTAGAATTTGGACTAAAATGCACTTACATTAATAATGAATTTAATTACTACCCGCTTTTATAATAGACTGGCTTTCTATTAAATACATGGCAAATTTCCGTGGAAAAGATTTTTAAATTGATCGAGTTTTGATCATTAAGTGCTTTAAAATTGGTCGATCTATAAATTGTTCTTTCATTTTCTTTTAAGTTAATATTGGGCGATTGTGAAGCCCAGTTGAATGTTCCCTTTTTCAGGCTCTTCTGACCCGGATTGGATGTTTCTTGGAGTAGCCATTTTCCACTGTATTGATATAGCAGCATTGGATAGATGAAAATAAAATTTTTAATATTTTTTCCACATTCAGCTTGTCAGCAAAGAGGTAAAGCTTTCCAAATCTTTGTGCCGAAAAGCGTGTTTAAACAATTGTTAGTATATTGATGGCCGTGGATAAGGATTTTTCACAGTAGAATATGTCGAAAATTTTTTGTTTATAAATATATGTTACTTCATTCGCGATCTCTATTTTTGTATACCCAAGCTAGTTTCACGTTCACATGTTTTTCTGATAATAATTATTGGATTGTGCTGCACCACTGTACATCATGTGTACGGAAATGGCATCGAATGGTTTTACATGATATTCTTAAGGGTTTACATTGTAATTATTATACCTTTTTTGAAACAGGCGCACGACTGTTTCTAATTCTTTTTTTATAGGGTTTTAATTATCCATAGTTTTCGTCCTCATATAACATTTCAACCATTGCTAAATGTAACGATTATTTCAACTAAAGTTGTCTATACTAAGAAAAAAACCTGTTCTAAGTTTTCAAAATTAGAATAAAAACATTAAGCCGACACCCGTAAGGGTAAAAAGACGATAGATAAAGAAAAAAAGAATAACGATATTGTTATTTCTAAACCATAAATAACAATATAAATGAAAAAATAACGTTAAACAAAAAACAAAAACAGAAATCTGCAAGTAGCATAAGTTACATGAATGCAGCTATGCGTTTCAATGGGTTATTAAAAATAAATATGTATAATAAAACAAAAGGATATGATATTTACAAGCATTGCCTTAATGAGTAAATAGAGATACATTTTATTGTGTTGAAGTAGGTTATAAAACTACACTAATGATTTTAGAGCTCAAATTATAATAAATCTAAGATAATGTCTTGACTCACAAATACAATACTTGCTGTATCCCATTTCATGTTTCACTAGGGTTTTCTTTAGTTTAATATAGAATTTAATGATAACTCTCCGTTTGTCCCACAAGCTGCATAGTGGGTTGCTAAACACAGCCTACCACCTAGTAAGTTTACATGGTAATACTTTCAAGGTCTGACTATTCAGAAGAGATATTAGAGATTATGTCCATTTTTTTGTTTGAAAATCACGGGTATAAAATCACAAGTACAAAATCAGTCTTGGAACAGTTTGACAAAGGTCCGTGGAGTGAAACGTATTAGTATTATATAATATAAACGCAGCTTGAGCTTGCAAAATAAAAGTAAACCATATAGATAGTTCTGAACTGATGCAGGTAATTGAGCGATGGACAACTGGGAAAACTAAATTTTTTACAAAACTTTTATTTCAAAAATAATATTTTATATCACAATTGGAGTTTAAGAAAAATGAAAATATTTATTAAACCACTGTATTACAGTACCACAAACCTAAACCTTGAAAAATTGAATTTTTGAGATTAATTTTGCACGAGAAGTCAATTTTGGCTTTCATTATTAACATATTTTAAAAAGATCAAGGGCGGTAGATTTATTTTTTCAAATTTCTCGTAATTGTGATTTCCTAAGAAATTTGACCGCTTTGCATGCGTATAATAGTTACAAAATATTATTAAAAACTAATTGAAGAACTATGTGATTGCCTTATTTTAATAATGCGTTATGTTTGGGTTATTTTCAAGCCGTTAATGTAAACACCTCGTCATTAAATGGTTGTGGAAATTATGATCTATGTTAATTGTTTCATAGTAAATATTTAAAAGTCATTTCTTGTAACACATTTAGTTTATTTAAAATTAGAACGCTGAAAGCAAATTCATAAACGCAACTTTAGTCCTTAGATCTAGTTTTCAATTTTTAATTAAGTAAAAATTGCCATAACTTAGCTTCTCATTTATAACTCATACCTGGTAACTTCAAATGTTGTCTCTCAGTTTACCATTGCCCAGTTCCTTATTACCCAATTCTAGTATTTTTAAGCGGACAGGTAAATGCAAAAACTATTTCTAGAAATTGGTTATTTTAAATGCTTTGTAAAAGAAAAATACTTTCTCCAAATAAAAGAGAAAATTAAGGGACTTGTTCAACGGCAACTGAATCTGGCAAAGAATGCAGATTGGAATGGAGATTGCGGACAGGAGCATTGCATGTAGACTAAGGTAGAAGAGAATGTCGACAAATGGTGGCAGCGACTAGTAGATTAAGGCAGTAGCGAATATAAGCTTGTGCGGTATGTTACTTGGTCTTTTAAAATCGAAAACAGTACTTTTTGACTCAAACAAGGCAACTGAATGCAAGCAGAAGCAGCTTGTTGTTCCACCGTTTTAAAACAAAGACAAAAATTAGACATTAGAAGTGACAAAACGCGTAGATTAATGCATAGAATAATCACATGCAGATTAAAAGATTTGATAACCATTTTAATCGTGATACAATCATAAAGAAGAAAATTTATGCTACTACATAAGAAAGGAAACCTCGAGAAGGGAACTCGAATTATTAAGAAATATATAATATATAAAGTGCGACAAGGTAAGATAAAATACAATATATCAATTTACAAAGAAAAAAGTATTAAACAAATGGAGCAAATATATATTAAAGATAATTCATAAAATATATTTATTGAATTTAGATAAAAAACTGATATACAATAATTGCATCCTGCGTAGAAGTACAACTCGCACATTGAAAAGGACGCATAAAACTAGACATATATAAATAAATGTCATATATTTTTTTTGGTAACCCCAAAGGAAGAATTTAGAAGCTGTTAAATTTTAAGAGTGTTGGATATGCAATTTGTTTATTTTACACTACAATACGCGTTGCTGTGGTTCTGCTTTTACGTTCAGTAGATGGCGGTATTTTTCAAAAAAATCATGTTTTTACCTGTCACAGGTGTGACATCTATACATAAAAACACGCGTATTCGAATGCAACGTTGTGTCAAAATTTCAAAGCAATCGCTGAAAAACTTTCGGAGATTTAAGATTTTGATCAAACGAACATTTACATTTTTATTTATATAGATGCGACCACCACAGTATAGTAAGTGCCATTATAGCTTTAAACTCAAATTAAACTGCATCTTATATAGGGTAATCCAAATTATTGGAAAAATTCGAATTTATTGTTATCAGTGTAAAGTACAGACACAAACTTTTTCCTTTAAATAGCCCTAGAGAAAAAAGTCTAGTGGGGTTAGATCCCAAGACTGCGGTGTCCAATCAATGCCTCCCTTCTGCGAGATAACATGATCCGGAAATTGTATTTAAATTAAAGTGAGGGTTTTACGTGCTGTGCAACATGTAGCTCCATCTTGTTGAAACCACATGTCATTTACGTTGACATCGTTGGTTTTATTGAAAATAAAGTTGTTCAGACCAATAGCTTAGATTATTGAAAGTAACAATGCTGCCAGCATCATCCTCCAAGAAAAGTACGGGTTAATGATTCCTCCAGTCCACGATGCACATTAAACCGTGTATTTTTGTAGATTTATTGGTTTTTCGTGTACAGCACTTAGATTTTTACTACCCCAGATGTGACAACTTTACGATTTATAAAGTCGCTCAAAGAAAAATGTTCAATATACAATTTTTTTAAAGCACCATAAATTTTATGTGTTCTTTAAAACCTAGTTTACAAATGTACGGCGTTTCTGGTGGTTTTCGGTAGACGTTGCGTTCAAATACCAATTAAAGTTTAATTAGAATTATCACATATAAAAAGAAGTACGTACTAAAGTATGTAACAATAACGTTTACGAAAATTAGATTCTCTTTTAGTGGAAATCTTGATTTTTCTTCAGCACTCTCTTCTTAGTGTTTTTGTTTGTCAATGTAACACGTAGCCTCTTAGAGCAAGCAAACCGAAAACAAAGCTCTGCTAACAAAAATAGCCAAAATTTTATATGTGACCTATTTTTAAAATAAAACCGAACAATTTTAGTTTTATAACTTGTATAGATATTTGGAGTCGAGTTATTATTTCTATTTTTTATTATTACTTTGAACAAAAAATAATGTAAAATAAATATGCAGTTTTATTATAAATCTATTAATTAACTGCAAGGCATTTTGTCAGAAAATAACTTTCTTTAAATATTTATTAAATACAAATTTAAAAACTTAATTGTTTATATAACTATGCATAAAAACTAAGTTTTACATGGAACGTCTGCAGGAGATTGTCAAAATACAGACCGTTTAAAATATACATTTACAAATCAAATTACAAATTTACAAATCAAACTATACTTAATACCAAAATTATATTTTACTCAAATGGATAAAGAGATAGAAGTTAAGAAGCAAAATAAGGTAGTTAAACAACCAAATTATATTTTTGTTAACATTTCACCTCATTTTTCCCATTTTAGCAGATTAGTAGTTAAAGAATTCATAGAATATCTTCTTCGATTGAAAATTAAATGACAACTTATATCCAAAATAAATTGGACGCGGTAAATTGCTTCAAATAATGTTTCATTGGTAAAATGATACAATAAGGTAATCAAATTGAACTTTAGGATTTCAGTTCTGCGCCGTTGGAAGTTTGCATTTGTACAATTAGTATCTAACCACAGGGCAACACCACCAGAAATGTCGTACATTTGTAAACTAAGTTTTAAAGAAACTGATGCTGTGTTAACAAAATCATATTGAGCGATGATGCTCATTTTTTAATGTCTTTGTGAATAGGCGAAATCCATGTGTTATTTACGAAAAACCATTTACAAAATTGCACTATTTGGTAGGCTGAAACGATCACAGACCTGTACTTTTTTGAGGACGAAGCAGGTAACGCTATTAGTGTCAATAGTATACGCTATTGGTGAATGTTAAACAATTTTTTTTTCAATGAAACCAACGATTTGAACTTAAAAGATGTATGGTTTCAATAAGATGGAGCTACATGTCACACAACACGTGAAATCTCACTTTACTGTCAAATTTTCTAGTCGTATTATCTTACAGAGGGGTGACATCGATTGGCCATCGCGCTGTTGCGGTTTAACCCTATTTGACTTCTGTCTCTGAAGCTAGTTCAACGAAAGAGTGAATGTGAACAAATCTGCTATGATTTTAGGACTAAAAGAGAATATCAGATGTGTAATCGCTGTGAAATAGAGCTGAATTTATGCGAAAGCTTTAGGAAAAACTTTGTTAATAAAATGGTTGCATGTTAGCAAAGTCGTGGAGGGCATGTGTCTGATATCATATTTTATAATAACAGTTTATTCTGTACTGTACAATGACCATGTTTCAATGTTTTGTATTTTATTCAGAAAAAACTTTCTAAAGTTTAATTTGAATTATCTTGAACTAAGAAATTCGAGAAAGTAGTGTTGCTTTATTAAATCAAAACATTTGTACATGCATATGCTATTGCTTGCTAAACAATCTAAATTTTAATTCATTTATTTTGTGAATCTCAAATGTCAGTTTGTTCTCCAAAACACGGCATATTTTGAGTTAGAAGAAAGGGGAAATTAAGGCTGCCAACAGTATTTTGAGAATATCGTAGAAAGTTATATTTAGCAGGAAATTGAAAGAGAGCGTTTATGTTAAAATATAAAATATAATTTGAAAACTAACAACAACCCAAGTCTTCAATTTACTTTTAAATCCTACAAATATTTGTTTAATTTTGATGCTGTTTTTCCTATTTTACAGATGTTTTAAAATTCGTTGCATAACTATGGCCGACTTGCTATTATTTTCTAATTAATGCTCAGTTTTTTAATCAACATTTAATTCAGCTTGCAGTTTAAGCTTCTTTATAAATTAAATTTTAGCCAAAGTAATTAGTTAATATCTACAGATATTTTTACGGTTATGAATGTTAATTTTTTATATTCAGAAATACAATTTGGCTGCTAAATGCAGGTGCGTAGTATTAGGACTGCCTTTATTTGTGTCCGTTTTTGTATTACAATTGTCTTTTAGTCATAGTCGCATACATTCTACTTCGATTATTTTTGCAGGGAAATTTGTAGTAAATGATTCAATTTAAATTTTAAACCGTAAAGTTGTCAGTTGCGTGAAATAATTGCTAGTTATTAGTATCAAGCCTTTATTAGTAATACTACAGCATCCATTTAAATGCAAATAAAGTAATATGCAAACAAACAGTGGAGCAGTGGCGGATTATACCAACAGCAATATCAAGTAGCTTATACTCATATTATCCCTTAAACAGCAATAACTGTAATTATAATTACAAACAAGCAGAAAATCAGTTTAGTGTTAATTAAACGTAATTGCAGGACACGCCACCTCACCCTCGTAGAACACAAATACATCCAATATCATTTCTGTAACTAATAACATAAAAACATATTACTGCAACGACGTTCGACCCGACAAAGCACAGTTTTCAATGTTCGATGGCAACTGAACTACTTAACACGGGTGCAGAAAATGTAACAGATAACGTTAAAAAATTTGAAGAGAAGGTATGCAATTAAATAAATTCTAGGAAGTTTAACTCGTTTGAAATAAGAGAGGACAAACTAGTCCAGGAACGGAAAGACAAGGCACTCACTGAATCGGGTAATAAAGGTGTGGCTGGTGTAAGCAGCGAAAATGCGCGATAACAATTGTAACACATAAGTGTGCACCATCAGATTTTTCACTGCTGAGTCAGGCAAGTACCCAGCAATAGATAAGAGAGATAGAAAACAGTGCCGACCCGGCAGATGGTACAACCAAAGTCGTTACATCAACAAACTAATACAATCATGCATTAAGAATGGACAATTACGTTTCACAGAAAACCATTATAAGTTAAATTAACGTGATAATGGATTTGCTATGAAAGCTACACTTAGACAACAAATCATCAACAAAAATGGCTCAGTATAAGTTTTACATTTAACGCAAACTATTTCACGTAACATTTCTGAGCAAAAAGTTTCCTTAACATAAAAAATTGATATTTTACTTATTTCTGACTCACATTTTACTGACTGCACTTATTAAAAGTATTAGATTTCAAATTTATGATACACAGTATTCTAATGACAATGCTAATGGTAAAACTGCAATTATTGTATCATTAGATAAAATATCAAGCATCAACAGAGATTTTTTCCAAGTCATATTTGTAAAGGTGGAAGACCTCTATCAATTTCAGTAGCATTTCTCTTCCTCTCTTCTCAAACACCGAAACAAATAAAGAAGGATTTGTAGAATACTTCAAATCGTTAGATTTATTTCTGGGAAAGATTACAAACCATCCTACAGGGTATTTCGATTGGTTTTTCCAGAATGTAGAATTCTTTAATCACTCCTAGATTACGTCTCTGTGAAAAATTCGAACTACTTGCCAACCTATGACTGCTAACACTTCTTCATTCTTCATTACGAATTCTGTATAGATCAGAACATAATACTAACTGTAAAGACATCTATAATTGCAAAGAAATAAGCCGCAACTACACAATCATCATATTTATTGAAATTACTTTTGGAAGAAGCTCTAAATATAAAATATAAAAGGTCAGTACCTTTCATGGGATTGATTTTCATCCAAATCGGTTAACGGAAACCGGAAGTGACCGTTATGATTTCGCACCGCTGTAGAAAGTTTCCTTTACGGCATTACACCGTTCTTGCTTATATTACTCTGGATAGGATGATAGACAGATGGCGAGGCAAACAAAGTAAAAAAGAAAAATTCCTACCTTGTCCCTGTTAAAAGAAAAATATCAAATTTAAACATATATGTTTTTGCAGAGATTAGTAAGCCATAGTGTAATGTGCTACTTTCCTTATACCGACATTTAATTGTTCTAAATGTATTTATTATATAACGTAATGCAGCTTAGAACGCCAGAGTGGTCCAAGCGGTAGAGGCGCGGACTGCGATGCGGACGGACCCGTGTTCTATTCTTGGAGCTCTCTGATGTCTGGTGGGTAGCCTACTCAATCACTATAAATAATTGAGTACCTGCGTTTACTCGAACAAGGGGTAATAATGGCGGTCGTCTTAGGCGCGGTGCTTGCCACATCGCCCCGCATCAAAGATGGTGCGTGACGGCCGGGCAGTAAAGTCAAACATATGAGAACCTTAACCTCCTTCAGTTCGCAGGCCATGCTCCCACGCGGTGCGTTAGAGCCTTACCATTATTTATTAATGCACCTTATAGCTTAAATTGATAGTGAAATTAGACAAAACTCTTTTTGTATTATTTCACATTGAGACTATGCTAAACTATTGGTCAATTTGATCAATAAAAGAAGTTGTTATGCAGCATTGTTACCAGATTCGAAAATTAAAATTGCACTCGCAATAATTTTATCAAAAACTTGCAGTACTTATATAAATGTGGTGACTTCTGAACGATTATATCTTAAGGGTAGGCTATGTATTACCTTCTTCAGTAACAGTGATAGTGAAAAAAAAAATCAACATGTTAGAATTGAAGTATTATCGTTTGAATTAGGGCAGATATGTTATCCAAAAAAGACTTAAATTTTTGGAATTGCTAACAAGATTGTTAATGTCTAAGTGCTGAAGAAATATTTCAGGTGCAAGTCAATGTATTGAGCTTTCGAGACGAATCTTAGTTAAAATTTTTATTATTAATCTGCAAGTGGGGATTTAATTATGTCTTGAGGTATATATTTTTTTTCATTATTATAAAAATAAAGACAGAAAGAGAAACAGACGAGAAATAGACGCCAAGAAATTTTCTATTCACTGCTAGACAGCCGCTATGTTGTTAAACTTTTGTCATTGTAGAACCTTGCTTACAACTTGGAAAAGATGATAGATACTCTGTGGATGCAGAGCTGGTGATATTTGGCGAGTCGCTTGAGTTACGTGTCATCACACCTTGTTTTGTAGGAAATGAACAAATTTTATCAAGAGTATGTTTTATAATTATTTTGGCGGTAGCACTTCGAAGTGAATAGTGTCAAATTTTGGTTGAAGCTGTAGCTGCTTTTCATTGTTTGTATAAGATCTCTAGTGACTTAAACACACTACTACGACTGTTTGAGTAAGACTGACCTTTCGTGTGTCTTGTTTTGTTATTTATAGAGCTAGAAATGAAAGTTTGGTGAGAGTGTTGTTTGGCGGGAAATACAATTGGTTAAGAACAGTTTGTTGGATTAGGGGTATTGCGTAATTGAAGGTGGGAGGTAATAAGGATTTTTCATATGACGGGTAAACATTGGAGACCATCTCTTGTGTTCAAGAATTGTGGGCGTTTTTCTATTTCAATTCAAGCCGCATATTAATGAGACAAAAGATACGTATGGTCTTCTCTAGCAGAATTGTTTTGTGAGGCAATTGAAATCGAAAAATGCCTACAATGACTGAACACAAGAGATGATAGTCAACGTTTACCAGTCATACGGAAATCCCTTATTACCCTGCACTACCATGTGGTTGTAAAAATGGACCTGAGTGCTCCCATTATCAAAATGTATAACGTGCATTTGGTAGGTTTTATATAAAGTTTACGAATTGAAATTACTTTTGTAGTAACTTAAATATTTTATAATAAATTTGAAAAATATTGGTAAGCTTAATCAGTGACGATGGTTGCGCACATATGTACAAATACTTGGATTCCCAAGTGTTTTAGCTTTGTTGTGGACATTTTGCACTACCGTGCACTTATGCCGCATGAAGAAAAAATAAATGAGTTACTTTAATAAGACTAACTTGCCGTTATGTATAGAACAAGATCAAGATGGTGGTACTGAACGTATTAGTGGTAAACAACTGGACGATCATAAAGAATTTGAATGCGTCCTAATCATAAAAATATTAGTTTTCTACTATCTTTTACTATTTGGTACTTGCGTAAACGATAAATGCTATAAATATATTGTAAATTAAAAAAAAATTAATATCCATTTAAGATTTTTCTCCAAAGCTTTCTATACACTGTAGTAATTTAGCAGTACAGAATTTTATATAAGGAACAGCTCATAATCTATCAAATCCTTCGGATAAAAGACGATAATGAAAGTTTTCAAGAATACCTAACCTCAACAGTGGACAAAAGTAATTCTCTTTAAAAAGCAACTAAAAGAATGAAGGTCTAGAATTAACCAATCTCTTGTAAAGAAAAACAAACGGATGCAAATAAAGAAGATTTCTTTGCTCAACATCTAATATTTCAAGTTACCCCATCTCAAGTAATCAAAGAGGAAATAGCAATACAAAATTTCTTAGGCACATCCCATTAACTTACTCTTGGCCGGGAAATTACTCACAGTAATAGAAATCAAAAATATGATAGAAACAACATAAACTCCAGGACAGTAATGCTAATCATGTTGTAAATTGCTGTCTTGAGACTGGGTTACTTTCCGACACAGTGTAAGATAGTGCAGATAAAATACATTTTCAAACTTGGAGAACCTCCAAATGAAGTAAGTTTCTGCAGGCCAATTAGGTAAACTCTTAGAAAAATAACCAAACGACCAATACTAATCTTAGAAGAAAACGACATTATCCCGGACCACCAATTTGGCTTTTGGAGAAACTATTCCACTATATAACAGGGTTACGAAGTCTTAGACACCATTAATCAGATTTTTCAAGGAGAACAATATTGAATACTTACCTTTTTCGACGAAAAACAAGCATATGAAAAACGATTACAGATTTACTGTACAAATTCAGCAAATTTATCATGGCTTCTATGCTATCCTTAAAATTAGTAATATTTAGATAACACCAAAGAAAGCTTCACCCCCAAAGCAGTGTTCTTGGTCTGATTTTGTACCTCACATAAACCTTAGATATATCTATAAATCAAAACTCCCTTATTAAAACAGTTGCTAATGATAAAGTCATTATGGTGAAATAAAGACCTGATCTTCTTTAACAAAGCTTAGACCAAAAGATGACAAGTTAAATTAAACAAAGCTAAATCTTTTTATATCACTTTCTCCAAACACCATTAGTTTTTATAAAAAGGATACTAATAACTCAAATAAGTGAAGTAAAATACTTCTTCTTCTTCTTCTTTCTCTTTGTCCCCATTTATACCTCACAGTGTTGGGTCTTTTATCCATCTCTTGAAGGTGTTCCTTTCTCTTGCCATTCTCCGTATTTCAGTGATGTTTTTTCCTCTTTTCCTTGCCATTTCCTCTATTGATTCTTCCCACTGGATCCTTGGTCTTCTGCTTTTTCTTCTTCCTTCGGGTCTCATATTTAACATTTTCTTGGGTATCCTTTCCTCCCCCATGCGAACCAGGTGTCCATACCAGCTTAGTTGTTTTTCCTCTATTTCTTCTACTAGAGGTTTTACTTCTAATTCGTCCCTTACGCTTCTGTTACGTACCCTATCTCTTCTGGTTTTGCCTATTATCTTCCAGAGGTACCTCATTTCTGCAGCTGTTATTCTGGATTTATGCTGGTCCAGCATCGTCCACGTTTCTGATCCATAATTGAGTGTCGCTGTATATATGGTTTTGTATAAGTGTAGCTTTGTTTTAGTGCTTAATTCCTGCTTTCCTACTAGAGTGTTGTTTATTTGGTAGTAGACTCTACTTGCTTTGGCTATTCTGTTTCGTATTTCATGGTCGATCTTCCCGTCTTTACTTATCATTGTTTCTAAATATTCGTATGTTTCTACTATCTCTAGTTGTTGTCCATCTATTCTTACGTCTATGTTTTCTTCTCTTTCTTCTTTTGTGATGTGTAGAATCTTACTCTTGTTCTTGTTTATTTCCATTCCTTTTTCTTGCAGGCAGGCATTCCATATTTGGATGTTTCTTTGTAAGACATTTACCTTGTCGGATATTAGAACAATATCGTCTGCGTAAATCAGGTCTTGTGTGTAAACTGGAATTAGGTTGTGGTACCCTAATCTTGTCGGTCTAGTTTGATTCTTCGTTCTTTTTATTATTGTATCCATGTAGGCTACGAAAAGAAGTGGACTTAAGCTGTCGCCTTGTTTAACCCCCTTTTTTATTCTAAACTCTTCTGATGTCTTTCCGTTTAGTCTAACTGTTCCCGTCACATTATTGTATATGCTGAAGTAAAATACAAGGACAAAAAAAAAAAACTCCTTTTGGTTATCATTGACAGACACGCGTAGATATAAAATCTCTACTATGCACCTTAGAAAGCTACAACAGTATTTTTCGACTTAGTAACCATGCAAATTGAAGCACTTGTTATGTCTTACAAGGTTTTAAATTTCTTTCACAGAAAACTTTCTCGCTTAGGATTAAAGTCACCCTGTAACAGCATTTTGAAGTGTAGTGCCATAGTCAAAGTTATTGTTTCATGACGAGCCTTTTTATCAATGTTATGCATATGTTTATTACTGATTATAAATGGGCGGCCACTCCTTGTCTTATCGTGTACGTTAGTGCATCCATTTTTAAACATGCGACACGATTGACGTAAGACATATTCATTCATCACGTTTGCTTCATAAACATTAAATAGTTCGCTATGACTCGCAGCTGTTAAAATTTTTTTACATACAGAAATTGTCTTAGTGCACACACTTCACATTTGTAGAGCTTTTCTATGGTAGTGATTTTTTTAAGTTAAGAGTTTAATTAGAGGACGAGTAATCTGCAACTCATCATTCTTCTTCCACTTCGCACTGCTTACTAAATTACTACGTACAGCGCAACAAGACGGACGTTATTATCCCCGCCTAATTTTTGGCGTGCGCACATGTTTTTTTTAATTGCTCTCGTACCGGTCACCTACCCCAACAAACGTTTAAAATTTTGTATTTGAAAAAACCTTGGCTACTTGACAAAAAATCTAATTTATCTCTATCTAATAAGCTCATTGTGTAGGTTGCATTTTTCAAACTCATCTGGAATTACAGATAATCGAAAGATTTTAATTCAAAGAGTTACGTGCTATGCGTGATACTCTCTACTTTGTGAAAAATTGAAGTGATTTGAAAGAATTGATGGTGAAGTTCAAGGATGAGTATTCTAAGAAAATTAGAAAGCAAAAATTTACAAAGAATAAATAAACATAAATTCTTACACTTACCTCATAGATTTGATGAGTTGAAGTAATAATCATAATAGCATGTGCTGATAAACAAATTAAACAATTTAAAGTAACTTCTGTGTTGTAAATCGCTGGTTTTCAGTTTCACGTCATATGTTTTGGTTGTTGTTGTAAACATATAACATTTGTACACTAACGAGTTAAAGATTTAAAGAGCTCCAGGTCATAGACGTGTCTTATTATAAGCAACAAAATAACTCTTAAATATGACTACAGATATATTTTAATTACTTTGTTTATTAAAAAAATTTCTGTCGTAATTTACAATCTCTAAGAATTTTTAGTACCAAAAGAAGACAATAAAGACTGCTGTTTATCCCATAAATAAACTGTTTGCGACTACATAAAACAACGATAGTTAAACAGTTCTAAAGCGGATTTATACAGCGAAAGCGATAAATTGTTGCATTTCATTAAGGACCGGATTTTATCGATTGTAAAGTGTTTAAGTTTGGCCTTAATGCAGAGTTACATCCCAGAGGACGCTCAAACAGATTTGCAGCTTTATTCGATGCTATATTGAACTGAATGTTTTTGTGAAAATTGCCCCGAGTGTTCAAATCAATTGTAAAATGTCTAAAATGTTTACAGCTTTTTTATGTTTAACAGTTTATTTGTAATCTATGTTATATCGATTATAGCACTAGGTAAATATAAAATGATTAAAAATGATGATTTTAATTTTGCAATTGATTCAAAATCAGGACGAGTGATAAATTACATCTTATTGTACTCACATTCACGTTTATAAATCCTCGTCATCATGACATCATCTAGACAGTAGCAGAATTCATGCCACATACAGTGAGGAATATTTCGCGTCATTGAGTTTACTACAGCTGGGATAGGGTAGTCTTACGTCATTTAAAGTCATTTGTAGATGTGGCACACAAATGTTTTATAAACCCCCACAAGAAAAAGTTGCATGGTGTAAGATCAAGAAATCTCTGGGGCATAAGTGCAAAGTCTTTATTCTCTATGTGACCTATTTATCATTGAGGTAGAAGTGGAACACCCCTGTGTCAATGGGGAGCTCAGTCATGTTGGAAAATTAAGTTTTCTGAACCTTCACTCATTTGAGGAAGAAGCTAGTTTCGCAACATCGCAAGATAAGTTACGGCAGTGACCATGGTATAATAAAAAAAGAAAGATCTAGAAACCCTTGAACTTACGAAAAGTTCCTCGTATGTTCCAGTATTTTATGGGAATTTTGTAGCCCAATATTCGAACATTTTGTTGATTTAGTGTCTGACTTAGGTGGAACGTTGTTCCGCTACTAAAAATTAAACGAACCGAAAAATGCCAGCTTCCATGTTTTTAAGTATACCATTAGAATACTTTAGCTTGCCGCTTGCGCGAAGATCCTGTACCAGTTGCAGATGGCGTGGTTTGAGTATTGAACGGAGCCTGAACGCACACCAGGCGTTTGTGACAGTCTAAGTTTTCTATTCATTCTAAGGGTTGACTTTATTAGGCTACGCTCTAAACTCTCTCGAATTCGGCCAACATTCTGCCTTGATACATGAGGTCAGCCCATGCTTTTATCTTTATACAAACAGCCAGTTTGATCAAACTAATAATTCCAACAATAAATGCTCTTCCTCATTGAAGGTTCAGTGTTGTAATCACAACAAAATTTACATTGCACCGCAGTTGCCAACTTTATTTTACTGTAACCATCTCGTTCACAACTAACGCTGCTGGATGATTAGCGGTAATGTTCGAAACTATAAAACATCGTCTTTGAATGTTATGTGATTCATTCACATACATTATATAATAGTAGTAGACATGGGGTGTCTTAATATAATTTTTTTTATTTATCATTCGCTCACGAACGTATCGAACAATGTAGTTGTCAAATATTTATCCTCCAAGTGCTTCTTTTAGTGGTTCGGACTGTAGAGAGGATGTTTTAGAGTAGTTAAAACAAATCCTTAATTTTTGTTAAACTTGGACAGCCGTATGGAGCCGGGTGTTATAATCAAACAAGATAACACATCGGACTGCCAGAGCACCGTTTCGGCTTATTCCAACCTCAGAAGCAATTTTAAGAACTGTTAATTTGCGGTCGTCCTCAAAAAGGCGGCAAAAAATGCGAATATTTTTCTTGATCACGCTGGCCTTGAGGGACATCGGTGATCTTTCTTTTAACTGTTTCCAGTTCTCCTAAAATTGTTTACGCCGAGGTTAAGCTTTAGTCCCTGAACTGTATTTTAGGACTTCTTCAAATCTTGAACGGTTTTACAGCTTCTGTTGTAAAAGACTTGATAACTTCGTGCTTTGACATTTTAATACAGGCTAAACAAGTGATGTTGACCTTAAGGCGCAAAAAAAGCTTCGCTATATATGTTTTGATTTCCTCCTTGTTGTATGCTGCTGCAAGAATCTCGTGTAGAGTTTTGTTATTTTCGTATTATTCTTTATTGACCGTTGTATAAAGTTTCGTTTTCATTGTATTGTAGAAGTTTGTAATTTTCACATAACTGCAGAATTAAATCGCATAAGTCCACTGGAACTAACACTGCGACAGCAAACAATACTTTAATTTCTTTCCTAAATGTCAGTGCACTTTTTAAATCTATATCTAGTTCTTTTCTCTATTAAAAACGTGTGATTTCTAAATTATCCTTCTATTTAGATGTATACCAAGATATTTAGTTTCTTCTTAATCGGAATTGTGTATCATTTAGAGAGACCTTAGAAGTGGTGTTTTGCAGTGAGGTAGATTTAGATTTATTTTCGTTGATTTTTATACTACCCTTCCAGCCATGTTTGGTTAGTATTTTTTTGTATAATGTTAAAGATGCAGTATTTTTTACAATTATGATGGTAACTATTTTTTGCCACAAGAAAGATTTGTTGTAAATGTTTGGTATAAAGTGTGTCTCAGGATACTACAACTGCATTAAGTAAATGTAAAAGGCAACAATATGCTCCGTATTTAATCTAATAATATCTCTAATTTGATTATGATTTAAAAAAAGGTAATACTGGAATGTGAAAAAAGTTTAATTTTACAAAATAATTTAGGATGGCAAACTCAGTCAAAAGCATGTTAAGAAATGTCACTACCCAATACTTGGAACACTTTTTTGCATTAGCTGACCTGTGAATCTGTTGTAGTGTGGAATTCTACTCTCAATTTAAATTGATGTGGCGCAAATCTTATTGATATTAATTTTTTAACTGCAATATGACGTAATTATAAGATGGTTCATATATGAACGGGACTTACTTGCACATGTCGGTCTTCAACATACTCCCCTCCAAAGTCAACGTTCTGGAAGCATCCTGATGATGGCGTCGTTGATCGCAAACCGCATGTCTTGGTAGTCTGATTTGATTTTCATTGTTTTGGCCGTATGGAGGTGTGCATTGTCTTGAAGGAAGGCTACCCGCTTCCCATTGTGCTTTCCGTTTGGATCGGATTTTTTTTTCACGTCAGTTCCAGAGGAACGTTGCCATCACTTTTCATACCAAAAGGTTCCTCTGAGCTCTTTTGGGTTTGGGAGAAATGGTATGCTGCCACTCACGTAATGACTGCTGGAAATCGAGAATAAAGTAGTGCATCAATGTTTAATCGGTGATTACTACAGACTTAAAAAGAATCATCTTCATCTTCAAATTGCCGTAGGAGACGACTGTTTAAGTACGTGGTACCCACCGTGCATACAACTTGCGATAGGACAGGTGGTTTTTAACGATATTTTGTACACTACCAACACTGATGAATAGTGTTGCTCCAAGTTCCTTAATAGTGTTGCGCCTATTATCACAAATAAGCACGTCTGCACCATCAATGTTTGGCTTGGTGAAGGATGTTCGCGGCCGACGATCATGCGGTTCATTCTGCATGTGCTCTCTGCCTTCTCTGAAGCACTCTTATACTACTCAAACACACGGATTCGTAAGAGACACTCTTTCCCTTATTGTTCTTGGAGTCTGTGAAATCTATTTGCTGATCGCTCTAGTAATTCCAAAACAGGACTGAACAGGTTCTAACTCGAGCAGGAAGGAGGGAGGAGGTTGTAGCTCCAGCTGCTGTATAGTGTGACATGTTTACAAAAAATTAGTTTCGATCATATTTGAACCACCTGGGCAAGTTTTCTCGGTTTCCAAAATAAAATTATTTGGCTGAATTCCTACAGTACTGAAAAAATCACAATTTGCACATTATTGCCTTACTGGAGTTTCTTTTAGCGATGTTACAATAATTAGGCAATATTCTACCATGTCTTCAAATTTTTTTAATTAGAAGAGCATCTAGGTATTTTAAAATCTTGCTGTTTTTTTCAAGTATGGTGGGGTAGGGCTACTGTTCAAAATAAGTGTTCTGCAAATATTTCTTGCCTGTGTATCATGAACTTTGTAAATTGATAGAATAGGATGTCTAAGACCTTTAATTTCTTTGTAACTTTCCATAGTAAATATTTATTTTATGATTAGCGAGACAAGTTACTTATATTTCATTTTTCTGTTAATTTAATGGCAATTTTAAGTTGGAATTAAGTAGTATGTATAATGTATGGTATTTTTTAAGTGCTCAACAGTTTCGTCAATTTTATTCTCCATTTTTAATCATAATTTAATATTTATATTGATTGTTGAACGTAATCTCAACATTTCTCAATTCGTACGTTAGTTATGAAGTAAGGGTTCAATTTGTTTTGTAAATATAGATACTGATTATAACTATTAGGAAGAATTATCTACGTTAATAAAATAATTTCCAGCGTCAGGGTTTTATTTAAAAATTTAAATTAGTAGTTATATTTCCAAATTGGATTTTCACGTTATTTCCTAACACTTGGAAGAATTCTTCATGCTGGTCTTGTTTTATGGAAGGTTTTGGTGGGCTGCAAACTGCTGCCAAACCGGTGGTTTGTTAGAAAATTTAACGCTGATTATCAGTACTTAGTAGATAGTCAGTGTGTTAACCTATTTGTATTTCAGAGTGTTACGTGGAAAGAATTTATGATTCAAATTTGTTACTGACGCGGTAAGCCAATTTAAAAACATGCTATGCTAATTCATAAATTGATTAAACTCGATTTTAATTCCGGTAGAAATGAATATAGTGCCATTTTGACTACTTATTTGAGTTTGATTCAAAGCGGTAAGAACTACTAAGAACGGTAAAAGCAGAGAGCACCGGTAAATACATAAATCGTTCTGCCTCCGATCCCATATTAGTTGGATCAGGCGCCGAACGCCTACCTTCCGTTTTAGAATGAAAGATGCATTGCTTGGTCGGAAGTTCTCTTTCAACAGCGAGCTTTAATTGGCTCTTTATTTTTCAAAAAAATGGTTTGCAGCAGCTTTACGAGAGCCTACATTCGCAGCAGTTGGAAAATTCCGACAACTCCGTTACATCAAAATTTGCATAAAAATCTCCATATGGATGTATAAAATCCAACTGACGTAGCTTATGCCTGCTGATCATGGGAAATGAAGGGGATATGCTGAACGGTACTGGTGGCGGAGGAAAATTTCGCAAAAAATAGTTTTCAGTGATAAAGTCTACTTTCACTTGAGTAAGCTCTTCAACAAAAAGAACTGCCGGATTTAGAAAAATGAAAATCCTCGAATAATTCAGTTACTGTCATTGAGGAACGTTACCGCAACATTATATCCATTCAGATTTGGCAATCTCTGGTTTTTGTATGATGGTGCGACCTGTTACATTTCGCACTAGACGGTTGCCTTACTCCACGATAAATTCTCGCAACGAGTGATTTCTTTTCTCAGTGACTAGGAATGGCCGACAGGGTCTTGCGATCTTACACTATGTGATTTTTTCTTATGGGGGTTTTTGAAATCACAGATATACGCTAAAAAGTATGCACAATTCTGGAATTGAAGGCGGAAATCATACAAGTGATTGGAGGCATCGGGCGGACATCGGCAAGCGAGTTGTCAGTAATTTTGAAGAACGGGTAATGCACACAGATTCAGTGCGGATGGAAGATTTTAGATTTACAAGTATATTATGGAACAAGTTTTAATTTATGCAATAATTCTATTCTGCATCTTAATCAGACTGGGTGTTAATAGCGTGGACTCGCTGATAACATACTATTCGCTAGTCATCTGAACCAAAACACCAATTTACAAATTACAGAATGCAAACAGCAGCACAATCACACCAGTACTACAATGATTCAAACATACTAAGAAAATCAAACAACCAACGCTCATCAGAAGATAACACAATCATCCTCGGTACTTTCCTGGAAGAATTCAAGAATATGTTTCAACATTCTTTGCAACAAAACAGCTCAATTCGCAACATGCTTACAATGCTCATTGATAAATTCGCTAGATTTGTAAGAATCATCCAATGGAATGCCAATGGCATCCTCCAACACAAAAGAGCAGTGGGAGACATTTTTCAATCATAACTCAATAGATATTCTTCTCATTAGCAAAACTCATTTTACTGAAAGATCTTTCTTTATCTAATCTAATATCTTTAAAGCGCGATGCGGAGGTCCTCGGTCTCCGGTCCCCCGACCGTGTGAAAAGCATTGGTTGCCAGAGAAACGCGTTCGGGGCCACGCGGAAATACAAGAACGATCGTTGTATCTTTAAAGCACATTGCAATTTTAAAAACTTAAATTAAAATTAAAATATTTATCCTGTTGTTTTAGTTTTTCTGTTATTTTTTTTCTGTTTTTTTCTGTTATTGCAAACGAGCATTCTTTGGTATGGAACGGGTACAAACAGCTAAGCACCACAGAAATTACATGAGAAAACGAAGGAGTGAGCAGACTGCGGATGAAAGGGCAGCAATAAATGAAGCGAGGCGACGTATATGTTTCAAAAAAAAAGAACACTAGAGGAAGTTGAAGCAGAAAACCAAGCAAGACGACAATGACGTTCTCAAAGAACACCAGAAGAAGGCGACAGCGAAGTTACAAGGAACCCTGGATGAAATAGCAGCAAGAAACTAAGCAAGGCGACTGCGACGTTCTCAAAGGACATCGGAAGAAATAGCTGCAGAATAGTAATGATTGCTACAGAAAGTTCGTAACACTTGCGTTCTCTATAGCAGCCAAGCGCAGCTGGCTGAATTTTCTAGTTTAACATATTACAAAAATCACCCGGATAACACAGCACATGCGGGGACTGCCATACTAATCAAAAATACTATAAGCCTTTATGTTATACCTAACTATGAAACAAATCACTTACAAGCCATATTACTGAAAGTCAAGATGCTCTCCTACGAACAGTTTCTGATGTACATTTCCCTCCAAGATGCAATTTAAAAATCAATCATTTTCGGGTTTATTTACCACACTAGGCTCAAAATGTATTTTCGGAGGCGACTATAACAGCAAACAGAATCTTTGGGGCTCCATGCTTATAACTACATACAAGAAAACCGTTATTTTTTTCTATCTACTAGTCACTCAATATACTCGCCTAGCGATACCAATCAAATGTCAGACTTTATGGACTTTTTATTATCAGTGGAATTTATTTCACATATATAGAAGTAACTCCAAGCTATCATCTCTCATCGGACCACTCCCCAATAATTGCAACAGTCAGTACGTTCGAAATTTTAAGACCATCCACAATAATAAAACTAACTGGGACAACTACAGGAGCAAAACGTTTCTACAGGTCAACCTTAAAAAAAGCCCTAAAACTCCTAGGCAAACTATTTTTAAACTATCTGCAATCAAATGTACTCCGTTCATTACTCCCGACAAAAATGTAATATTAATATCAATTGAAATTAAACAATTAATTGCTAAAAAACAAAAAGAAAGACTTAGGCGGCACCGCACCCAGACACAAGAGGATAAAACCATTCTCAACCGTATTAGCAACCAACCAAAAGTAAAACTTAGAGAATTCAGTGAAAAATTCTTTACCGACTACGTCGGCGATCAACAAAGTCCAAGAAAGACCAAAGGAACACAATGCTTCAATAAGAAACTTTGACATGCCTAACGCTAAATGGGTCAGAAGACTACTACTACAGAGAATCAATTCCATCAGAAGACTGGATTCCACCACACCAATTCGGATTCCGTACGTATTATTTAACTGTTCAGCGAACTTATCGATTAATCTAAGTAATCGACGAAGAATTTGAGCAGAAACAATACTGTACTTCTGTTTTCTTACTTGTGAGTTAAGCCGTTGACAAGGCGTGACACAACGGATTATTGCATAAAATTAAAGAAATCCTTTTCTGCAGTACTATGGAATCTTGAAATTCTACTTAACAGACCGCAGATTCAGAAGTAAAATGGGCGGAGTTCGCTCGGATTATCGTCCAATTAAGGCAGGAGTTGCCCAAAGAAGCCTTCTGGGGTCCAGTCCTCTATAACTTGCACACATCAGATATTCCAACAACCATAGACACGACTATAGGAACTTTTGCTGGCGACACTGGAATTTTAGCTGTCCACGAGCTTTCTGCGGTAGCTTGTAATCTAATTTAAACTCACTTAAACATACTACAGGAATGGTTATGTAAATGGAAAATTAAAATAAACGAAAATAAATCTCAACACATCCACATCACCTTAAGAAAAAACAGATATCCTCCGATCTACTTAAATAATGTTGAACTGCTCCGAACGCTCATCACAAAATATCTTGGGTTTTACTTGGGCACAAGACTGACATGGAAAGAACAGGAAACAGATGAACCTGAAAATCAAAGACCTCTACTTGCTTCTAGGAAAGAATTTGAAACTGTAGTTAAAAACAAAACATTGCTCTACAAAACGATTATAATTCGAATATGGACATTTGGAATAGAACTATAGGGTTGCGCAAGCAATTGCAACATTGCATTACTACAAGCAAGCTAATAAAAAATTGATGGTAGATCAAGCACCGTGGTTTGTATTGAACTAAACACTACATGAACATCTACGAATTTCTTATGTTCAAGATGTTATAAAGCTATATAGAAAACACCACGATCGAATGAAAATTCACACAAATGCCCTACTTATATCGCTGCTAGATTCTGGGCAGCTGACCTGATCGAGAGAGGAGCTTTATAGAGGAGCTCTCGTCAAGTCAATATAAGTTTGTAGCTTTTAAGTTAACATATTAGCCCATAGAACGTATTTAATTCTGATTGCTAATAATAAATTTAAAAAAAATATCTTCCGAATAGTGATCTTGAAGTTCTAATGCCATTATGTATGCAAAAATAAAGTAAAAGAATAAGTACAATGCTTTGATACATTTTGCATAAGAAAAAAATTATAGTTTTGTATAGTTAAAATGAGAAAAATGAAAATAAGAGGGTAGAAATGTAAAAAATATCTTGTTTTTGAAGTACAACATTCCGATTTAAAAATTTTATGTACGTTAAAATTAGAAATAAACAATTCAAATGGCAATTTATGTCTGAACGCCCCCTATATTAGATTTCAGCCCTGGGGACTTTGCAGGCGAAATTGTTTTTCTTGCTTAAAATGGAAATTTATGCTATTAAGCTTTATGAGTTGTCGAGATTCGGAAGTTGATAGATTATTCAGATTCTGATTACTTTGAGTAATGCCTTCCAAGATGAATTTCTGGAAAGGACTGTAACAAGCGGATTTCACTTTCATAAGCCCCTAATAAGCCGCAGAACCGCCCTGGCGTTATTAATGCTGAATTTGATAGACGGCGGATACGGTTCTAGCTCGGCTGGCCCACAAATCTGTTCAATGACCACTCGTTAGCCCCCCGCCCGTTTAATGATCGCGTCAAGATTTTATCTGCATTATTTATTCCTACCTTCCGCCGCGCGCTTAAAGCGGGCGCTTAATCTTCGTCCTCTCCTACGTTCGCGGCTGCCTTGATAAGGTGGGCGATAAATCACCGGAATTTATATTTTCGCCCGCGCCGCGCCCCGTCTGGGCCCGGGGCGGCGCCGGTGCCCGGCGCTTAATTCGAACGTACTATTGCGTGTCGCAAATCTCCTCACATTGTGTGGTTTGCTGTTCCGGATCGCGAATCATCGGATTATTCCCGCGCGAATGCCGGCAAAATGGGCTGCTAATATCTGCCGGGTGTTATGCATATCGCCCTGGAAATTGGGAAAGGGCTCGCTGGTGCACGCCAAATTTGCGCGTACCGTGTGTGAATACCATCGCTTGTTGTTTACTAAGATCAAATCAAAAATACTGAATTGAGAAAAGTAGAAATTGTGAGGGTACACAAAAATTAAATACAAAGATACAAAGTTATTTATACATACAATTTTCTGAAACAAATTTTTCTTAATAGGCGGAATAAAGGGTATTATGGTACTAGCAAATTGAGCACGAATATTTCGGCAGCAATACTCTTATCAAATTTCTGCCTTCCAAGTGCTTTTTTACTAGTCCAAACAAATGATAATCGCAAAACCATAAGTCTGGTTTGTATAGGGGAGGTTCCACAGTAGTCCAAAATTTTTTTTGTCCAGTTTTATAGAACAATGACATGTCGAATCCTCTAAATACTACCGTAGTTTATTCCCACCTTCAAACAATTTCAGCAACTATTAATCAGAGGCCATCTTAAAAAAGCAAAGAACAATACGATTATTCTCTCTAGTACGTTAGCCTCGAGCGACGTTTGCTACTTGTCTTTTCAGAAATTGTTTATACCACACGTGTAGTTGAGTCTGCTGAAGGGTATTGTCCTCCAATCGTTATATAGTTTTGCGCCATTTATGTAGTTGCTGCGTCTAAGAAGTTTCAGTTGCAATTTTTGCAAAATTTGATTGCTATGCATTCATGACTACCACTTGTATTTTTATTTATTTTAATCTGGTACATTATTACAAACATCTTACGTAACAATCAAATATAAACCGAAATATTTTTTAATTTATTTTTTATCAAGCTTTATAAAAATAATTTTTTTAATAGAATATCTTGGCTTAAAAACACTCCTAATGGATAGATAGTTCCTTGACCCCCCTACTATAAAATGAAGGCGAGTAAGATATCGGCCAATCATGCACGAACGCTCTTAGGAAAAGTGTTGCGGTTTAGTTCAGAACAAAACTTCAATTTATTGTCGAGTTTGGACAGCTGCATGAGCCAGAGAGTTAACGTAAAAAACTATAACGTCTCGGATTGCCTGATTATTGACGTAGCTTATTTCGACTATAATAAATATAATAAATTTTGGCATTTGTTATCCTGGGATCATCTTGGAGAAGGCAGCGAGAAATTACGCAGATCCGTAGAAGACATAGGTAACTTTCATTTTCAACTGCTTCTCATCTCACTCATGCCATGCATACACTTGAATCTTTTTAAAGATGTTGTCTTCAAGCTGTTCCACAAGCTTCGTAAAAATTTCGGAGACTACTTCCCAAAACTACTAAGCCATCAATCTGCTGCCGGTTTTGGAGAAGGTTGTGGAAAGAGTCATCCACAAGTGTCTGAGGACAGCTGTCAAAGACCTCCGACTGATTCCAGAGAGTCAGTTTGGCTTTCTTTCCCGCCACTCTACTGTCATCCAGCTTCTTCGGACATTGAAACGCATCACCGAGGGTGTAGTCTGCTTTGATGTGGCCAAGATCTTCGACAAGGTGCAGTACAACAGACTAGTTATACAACATGGTTTTAATTGCAATTTCGCTGCGAGGGTTCAGCTTGTTTGGTTCTTCTTCTCCGGCATGAGATTCCGGGTCAAGCTCAGTGACATGAGATCATTAGAGACACAACTTTATGCCGTTTTCCAAGACTCCATTTTTTTCCGATATTTTATAATATCTACTTTTGGAACATGACCACGACGTGCTCCATAGCAACGGTCCAATGTGCAGACGACACGGCATCCTTTGTAGGAAGACGACTGTAACAGAAACGGGACTTCTTGGAAGACTGGTGCAACCGGTGGAGAATAGGCATCAAGGCGGAGAAGAGCTAGACGGCCCTATTCTTTACCAAGAAATTACTTCATTGGTGAGATGATCTGGCAAATCTTAGGATTTTCGAAAAAGGACTGCATTGGAAGGAAGAAACTACCTACCTCGAAGTGATCCTGGACCGAAAATTAACTTGGAAAGCTTATGTTGATAGGGTGGTGAACAAAGCAAAGGCAACTCAAACGGCTCTCGGTTTCCTTCTGCATTTAAGGAGCCGACTATAGAGTGCAAAAAGATGACAATTTATAAAATAATTTGACCTGTAATTATGTATGCAACTCCATCTTGAGGTTGGGTCGCAAAACCCCCATCTGTGACCTCCACAAAGATGCGGACACTGACACAATATAGAGTATATCTCTCGCAGCGCTCAACACTTATACGACAGCGTACAGGACCAACTTCAGGACAACTGCACCATCCGTGCCAATATGAAGGTAACAGAGGCGCTTATTATAAACACCCAAAGATCTCAATCCCTTCGTGAGTGCGGCACAGAAGTGGCCTGAACGGTTATTCACAATCCCATGCTAGGCCATATCAAAAGGATTGAAATTAGGGGCTGGACCTAGACACCTCTAATTTTGGTACTACAGTGAACGTCAACGCCTCTTCAAGAAACCTACCTACAATGTTCGAAAGCCGCGCTCTTCTCTGTTCAATAATTTTGGTTTATGTTTGATATATGCACATACATGCGCACACACATTCAGAATGTTTATATAAGTTTGATGAGTACATAGAGAACATAGACAAAAAGTAAGAAAGAGAATATAAAACAAAGTAACGTAAAAATAGAAAATTTTGATAGATATTGATAATAGGTATAGCAACAGTTCTTATTTGTATTTTAGTTACTTAGACACCGATTTTGTAACTTACCTTTGTTTTGTCTACTACCCTACAGATTGCATTTTAAAGCTGTTGTCTCATCGTCTAAACATTGGAAACGGTAGTACTTGGAATGGTTGATAATAGTGGTCTTTCTTTTATTGATAATTATCTCATATTACTTCAGTTCAGAGTTACATTAATAATTTCTAATTTATTGTTCCGTTAGGCTTTATAACGCCTCAAAACATTCTTTATACTTACAGAGTTACAAAATAGACATCCAAACTTAACTTTGACAATAACGTTAGAGACTGTCATTTTTAACAAGAATAAATGACAATAGTAAGAACTACTTTTCCCTATGTTAATTTTCATAATAAGCTGCATCACGGTCTTTCAACCTACTCTTTTAGATAACTTTCCGAGACAGCTGTCTACTTCTATATCCCTTTCATTTCCATTGTTTCAGTATAACACTCAATTGGTAGTAATATAGGTAGTGCCGTTTTTTTATAATTGAATAGCTCTAGGAAGTGCTGCTTTTAAGACTTTTATTAGCGATGTATTCTTATTTCTATTGATTTGCAATATATAATTGCCTTTAAAAAGTCTTCACAAAAAAATCTTACAATTTTACACAAAAACCTTAGTCAAGACCATAGCAATATTTCTTATTTCTTATTCTTGGTGATATTTTTAAAACCGAAAGGTAGATACTGGAACCTAATCTTATTGGTAGTGACAACAAATAACTTTTCAAGTCATTAATCATAAAATAAACTGCGGCATTTATTTTGTTTTGGAATAGTAATCTTAACCTCAGTAGTAGTGCTCACGTATTCCTGATTCTCAGAGTTTAACAGTAGCGTTCGTATTCAGTTTCATCGACGATAATAGAAAATATCGTTTATCTATGGAAGAATAAGCTTAAGAAGTTCCAGTTTCTCGCATTCCCGTAGAATCATTTCATTCAAAAACTTTATCTTGACAAGATATTTTACTATTTATAGGTAATTTTTTAAATTTAGTGAGGGAGTTGTAAATAAGGTTATTCTCTTTATGAATTCTAGCAATCCTCAAAGTTCAGGAATAAACAGATGTCTAAGCTCAACTTTATCGCGGCGATGGAAAAGTCATTTTCTTTATAGATAGATGTAGGACTTGCTTTTTAGAACTTTTGCCAATTCATAGGGAAAGGCCTCATTAAAGATTTTTTGTTTACTTTTCAAACAGCAGCTTATATCTCTTTTACCATTTTTGAACTTTTTAACCATCTGTCTTTTTCTTATGGGGTTCAAGGCACTTGCATATTTCTGTCGATGTTCAAAGCTCAGGAATCATGCTAATGGTTTATATGTGCTATATTTAGAACTGTGATTACTTACAGAGAAGCCACATTGGTGACTTTCAAATTACTATCCTAAACGTTATGTTCAGGACCGGTGCTTAGTCTTCTTTTCTGTTATGTTGCGTTTCTTCATTATTCTACATTAAAATCGATGTCGTTTTAGAGTATGTTTTCTGAGACGGTTGGCTCATCGTTTTGGTCTAGCGCTGGAACGGAATAGATAAATTATGTAAGCTTAAAGAATTGAAGATAGGTAGCTACAAGAAAAAACAAATATATAGTTAATTTAAAAATGATTAAGTAAGAATAGTTGCAAGTAATAGCGAATGGGTAGAAGAAAAAGAGCAAATCAAATTTTATGAAAAGTTACAAAATTATTGAAATGAAGACAAATGTAAAACTGGAGTAAAACCTTTGAAAGTTCAATGATCTCATATACTATTTATTTCTGATACCTCCAAGCTTGGTTTATAAATTTTTTGGGTCTTGTAATTATTGCTTTTGTGTTATTTTCGCACTATTACATTGTTTTATTTTTCTACCTTTTAGAATACCATTTTAGATAATCTTATCTTTGGTGAGAAGCATATGCGTTATGAGTTTTAGTGTTAAAAAGGGATTAGTTCCTTCTACCTTTTTTCTTTGGGGCTTTAAATATATGTATTTTATATCACCCATTTTTTATTGTCAACTACTTGCATACATATAATTTTGTCATTTATTTATTTGAGGGTTTTAATTAAATTCTAGGAATATTTAGAATATATGCGTAAAAAGGTCAATGTGGGTTATATTTCCCGCAGTCACAGGGCAGAGAAAGAACATTTTATCATTTAAGTAATGAATTTTGTTACATATCATAGAAAGCTTTGGTCTTACTTAGCGTTTTTTATTATTTATTATTTTTATTTCAGATATGCCTCTTCTGATTTTTTCCAATAGTTCTTAAGAAAATTTTGTGAATAGCAAATTTTCAGCTAAGTGCTCATGTATCAATAGATTAAAGTTATTTAATACTTTCTTATATTATTTTAAGAAAAAGAAAAGGAAGTTTTTGGTGATAGATTTTAGAAAATGTAATATGACTGGGTACTGGGAACAATCAGACAGCAGGAGTAATCTTTGTGCAGTTTATAACTAATCACGTGATAATATTGAGATTGGTAATAATATTTTCAATACAAGAGCTATTCAACCCCTAAAAAATATTATATAATATTTAAAATATGAATATAATATTTTAATACTATATTTTCCACATGTTTCTTAATGTTAATGTGTTATCTAAGTGCTTTGAAATGTTGTTACGTAAAAGAGTGTCACTACAAAAAGGCTGTATTTGTCTTATTTTAAATTAGTTTAAAATATTGGCACAAAAAATTCCGACAAAATATGTATAATAAAAATACGTTAAAAGCATTATTAATATTTAGTCCAATATGGTACAATTTTTTATTATCATTGTGAGAAAAAGTGATCATTCTTTTAGCACTGACTAATTAAGAAAATAATTAAAATGCTTCCCCAATTTTTATGGATCTTCGTAACTTTATGCCAATCTATTAGTCATCTTATTTTCTTCACTATATTACTTTTTTACCACAACCTTTACTTGATTAACTTTCAATACCATTTTGTCTAGATCTCTAATTTTTCACTTCTATTTCAGTGACTTTTACTCTTTTTCTCATCTGTACGTTCGTCTTTAACGTGTTTTTTTTGCACTTCTGCTTTGAGGATTTTTACCTTATTACGTATTTCTCATGTACAGGTTTAGATCTTTGAACCATATGTTATAACCGACGAAATGCACTGATTACATAGTTGAATTTCTTTACTTTTAGTCAAATTTGTCATATTGTTAGTTTTATCAAATATTATTTTCAAGTCGATTAGTTTTGAAACTAAATAAACACCTATTAGCATACTTTTTCGTTTATCTTTTGGCTTTCCTTTGATCGCAGTACCATCGGCAAATCGAAGATGATGTAAGGCTTCTTACCTTTTAATCCTTTATTTTCCCAGTCGATACGTGAAGATATCCTTTAGTAATAATGTAAATAATTTTGGCGGAAATCGATAGATACAAATGAAAGTGTTGATTCAAATCATCAATTGAAAAATTGCCCTTTTTATTTATTTATTTATATACCTACAGTTAAGATACTTTTTGGTGATTTGGCCACTTGTAAAATTTCTTGTTATATTTTATTCTTTCAAAATTTCTTGCAATATACAAAACAAATTGATATAATCAGGACTAACAAATTCTTAAGCTCTGGATGCTACGCTACGATATATTGGTGGGTGTCCTGGAAAACCTAAAGTAGACTATTTAAATTAAGACCCGAGAAAAACAAACATGGAAATTGTAAATTTGCGTCGTTTCTCATTGTGCATCAAATTTTGCTACTAATATAATTATGTTTAAATCATTTAACAAAGTTACCAAGCTTTGAAGGAAGCTATGACTTGATATTATCTGTGCTGCATGTATTTTAACATCTGACAAGAAAGCTAAGGGAAACAGTTTTTTAATTGCAAAATTAAACTTTTGTTAGTACGATACTATATAAGACCATTAAAAAACGCAAGTTTTGCTTTGGATATTTAGAAACACTGTTGCTGTTGCTTTAATTACAGCTTTTTCTAAATTAGAATAATTTCTAAATTCAATTAGATATTTGCTGTTTATCAGCCCCGGTAACTTTCTAAGCCACAATTCCGCCTTTTTAAATTCTTTTGCTGGGAAACCATTTGTGATTAATGCTACTTGTATAATTTTATCACAAACACCTTGTTTACGTGCATCTCAATTTTATATGCTCACTTAAATTCTTCCATTAAAATTGTGGCTTTTAAGCCAATGCAAGTAAAACTCGTAAATTATCCATCCATTTACATATTAAAATTCTGCGGTGATTAATTATACGCCGAAGCTACAAAGTTCACGTGGCAAAATTATAAATCAACATGACCAGGATGTCTGTTTTAACTTAAAAAAATTGCTTTGAACTTTAAATAATCTTAGGGGAACCTAATCAATTAATTTGCCAAAATCAAAAATGGTCTTTAGAGAAATTTTTCAAATCTGATATTTTAAATTTTTAATGTTAAAAATTTCAAAAGTTTTCACTGATCTATTGTCAATGTTTCTACTTACTGAAATTTCCTCAACCCCATTAATAGACGGATCTGAACGGTAGCTTATTTCATTCTTCTTAATTAATATATATATATATATATATATATATATATATATATATATATATATATATATATATTATCAAGACCTTTCCTACCATACAGTGTAAAGGTATGTATTTACAAAATAAAACTAAACTAATTCTTGACATAATATTTAAAACTAAAATTATTCTTGATTTCTACTCGTATGTACTAATCTGGTCCACTCCTTTTGTTCTGTGCCATTACCTTCGCTTCTTGCCATGTTATTCCTTTCTGAAGAAGTTTTCTTCTATTGTTTTTGTCCATGTTTTCGTGGTCTTCCTCTTGTTCTACTAGTACCTACTTTCGATTCTCATATTTTCTTAACCTGTCTATCTTTGTCCATTCTAAGTAGATGTCCTAACCATTGTAGCTGTCGTGTTTCTATTTTTTTTCCAGTGGTTCTACTTTAAGTTCTTCTCAATTATTTGATTTCGTAATTTATCTCTTCTGGTTACTCCTAGTACTTTCCTCAGATATTTCATTTCCATACTTTGTAGTTTACTTTCCTGTCTCTTCGTTGTTACCCACGATTCCCCCCCAAATGTCAATGTCGGTAGATAAATTGTTTTATATATGGTGAGTTTTGTTTTCCTAGAAATCTCTTTGTTGTTCAAGAATGTCTTTCCTAGTGCGTAGTACAACTTGGCAGTGTTTTCTATTCGTTTGTTTAGTTCAGCTTCGTGTCCTTCTTTGCTGTCTATAGTAACTCCTAAATATGTGAAACTTTTGACTTGTTCTAATTTACTGTTGTTGATTTTTATGTTTGTCTGCTCTTCTTGTTTACCAATTGCCATGACCTTAGTTTTGCCTATGTTAATTTTCATGTTGTAGTCCTCTAACGTTTCTTTCCATATTTCCAGATTGCATTGTAGGTCCCTCTCCTTTGGTGCGAATATCACAACGTCATCAGCAAACGTCTTCTTAATTAAACTTCATTATTTTAATTTTGTTTAAGTTTTTGTTCGATTTTTACTTACGTATTTACAATCTTCTCGTATCTGCATCAAAATGTACAATAAAATTGAAACAAATAATTTGTTTAGCGGCACTTTTGTGCTATTACGTTACACAACATCCACGAATAGGTTTATTAAAACCAGTGTGCCTTAAAGATAAAACGATTTTTAGTTGAAATGGGAAGAGATCAGTTGATATTTTTATTGCCCATGTTACATACCAGTGTGTTCTTTAACCTGTCGGTGTTCTCGATGTCCTTAGGGGAGATATTTTATGTCGATATTTTGACGCACACCCATTTAGAATGTCTCCTGCCATATAAACAAATCTTTTGTTAGTGCGTTATGTATATTTTTATACTTTACCGACAATGCTAGATTATTTGACCAATTGAATTGTTTTGCATTTGTTGTGGGAATCTCGGAAATTTAAAGACTGAAAAGGACGAAAACAAGGCCCGATCTTTTAGGCAATCCATTGCTCAGTTTTAACATTTTTAAAAGAGACTTGCAATGTGTTTACGTCAGTTGATTAGATTCTATAAATAGTGTCGTAAGCGGAAATCACATTGACTAAAATAATGGCAGTCTTCAAGCATCTTCAATTTATCACTAGTGGTCTCTCCCGAAATTATCGAATTAATGTTAATATAATAAAAACAATTTTTGTGGCTGCGATGTAACCTGGTAGCCTATGCGAGTAGACCATAATGCGCATGGGTGAATAAGGCAAGATTAGTTGGGAATTAGACACCAGAGGGTAAGCACATGTAATGTGCGCTCGTTGTATTTACAATGACTAAAAGAGCATTTAATGCCTTCGTTCCTAGAAAAACTTCGGTTGATTCAGAAGGCTTTTGGGAATAATTCAATGAGTGCGGAACTAATAAAGCCATGGTACAAACGACAGAAATTGTTGAAATTCGTTGAAAGTGAATCACGTTCTAGAAGGTCAGCAAGAACCAGAATACCAGAAAAAATTGAACCCGTATCGGCTACAGTTAACAAGTATTCGTGATTGAGAGTTCGAGAACTAAAAAATGAGTTGGACCTTATAGTCCAAATTTGTTTTTCTGTCACATCTGACTGTTTTCTTGTACATGTTTATTAAATATACAGATTTTTGTTTTTGTGTGATTTAAATTTGTGTATTCTATGACTGAATACTTTCAGAGCAGATTGTAGGCTTAAAACCTACTTGGCATAGTTACAAACCGACTAGAAACTGTTTAATAGTATTTTTAGTTTGTAATATAAACTTAAAATAGCTAAAAGACTACAACTTTTCGATACCTAGATATTAGGTTTTAAAACTAACATTTTAAATTTTTTAGCAGTAAGATAATCCTTCTTCTTAATAATCAATCCGCAGATTGGTTTGCAGCGCTTCATCTGTTTCTATCGCCGGCCATTATTTTCATGTTACTATAACTATCAGTGGCAGCGTAATTTTATTGCTTGTTTTATAAATTCAAGTCGTGGTCTTCCCCTTCCTGGTCTTTCTTGCCTTTGCCCTTATATCACATTTATTATAAATTGATTATCTCTGTATATATGTCCTAGTCACCTATGTCTTCTTTCTTGTATCAGTTCCCATATATGTCGGTCTTCGTCGATTCTTTCTAGCACTTCAGCATTTGTAATACGGTCTGTCAATTTTATTTTTGATACCCTTCTCCAGCACCACATCTCAAAGGCTTCTATAGCTTTTTTATCCGGTTGGCTGAACGTCTATGTTTCACACCCATATAGAGCTATACTCCATATAAGACTTTTTACTAATCGTTTTTGAAGGTTTAGACGAATGTTATTAGAACATAGGAGGTTTCTTTTCCTGTTAAATGTAGCCTTAGCTTGTGAAATTCGTTGCTTAATATCTGTTGTACTTCTTCCATCTTGAGTTATTCCTAGATATTTAAATGTTTTCGCATTCTTAATAAGTACGCCGTTCAGTTTGATGTTAATTTCTCCAGGTTCTTTGGAGCACACTAGTATTTCAGTTTTCTTTTTGTTAATATTCATTTTATATTTTTCTTGTAGTATATTTTTCATACATTGTAAAGATCTATTTAAGTTAGCTTCATCAGGGGAGATGATTGCGATGTCGTCCGCGAACCTCAGCATTTGTATTCTTTGTCCATTTATCTTAATACCTGTACAAAACTCTTTGCATTCCTCCATACCTTTTTCTATATATACATTAAATAGGTATGGTGACAAATTACACTCCTGTCTTACACCTTTTTGGATTTTAGCTGTTTTAACTTCACTGTTGTTGATTTTTATTTCTGCTTCTTGTTCTTTGTATAGATTGTATATTATACGCCTATCTCTGTAATCTATTTGTGCTTCTTTTAGTATCTGCATCAATAATTTCCAGTTTACATTATCAAATGCTTTTTGTAGGGCTACGAAAGCAACATATAATTGTCTATTACATCTTATAGTTTCCTCTATTATAATTCTGAGGCATAAAATGGCCTCCCTGGTTCCTCGGTTGTTTCTGAAACCAAACTGGTCGTCTGAAAGGTTTGAATCAATTTTAGATGCTATCCGTTTTTGAATAATGTTGGTAAGTATTTTGGAGGAATGTGATAGAATGCTTGGAGTTCTATAGTCTTCACATTTTTTTGATTTCCTTTTTTGGTAACATTACCATTATACGCTTTTGGAAATCGACGGGTATTTTTCCCGTCTCGTAGATCTCTTTAATTAGCAGGTACAAAATGTCCTTGGTTCTGTTATATAATGCTTGGAGTAATTTTGTAAGAATATTATCTGTGTCATACGCTTTTTTTGTTTTAAGGTCTTTCAAAGCTTTTTCAAATTCTTCTCTTATTATACTTGGGCATAAATTATCTTCTTCTACTTGTTTGTTTTCTATTTCTCCTGTGTCTTCATGCTCTTCTCTATACAGTTTTTCAATATATTCTTTCCATCGTTCAGCTATCTGATTTTGCTCTATTAAAATTTTTCTGTCTTCTGGCTGTATTGCATTTACTTTCATCTTGGAGTCGCCAAAATATCTGCTAATTAAGCTGTATGCTTTTTCTAGATTTCCTTTGTTCAGGTTTTCATCTATATCGTTACATATATTATTTAACCATTCTTGTTTTGCATCTTTGGCTGCTCTATTAACGGTATTTTTTAAACTGTTATATTTTTCGTTCATTTCCTCGTTTTGGGCATTTTTCTACTTTCTCCTCTCTTCTATTAATTTGATAACAATATCGTGTATCCATGGTTTTTGAGGTGCATTCTTTGGTAACTCTAAAGCATCGGTTGCCGCTGTGGCAATAGCATGTTTTAATTGTTCCCATCTATCGTTAGTTGTAATAGCAGATATTTTGTCATTATTTAGGCTTTGTTTGACAGACGTCTGGTACAATCCTATATTTTCTTGTGTTTTTAGTTTTGTTGTGTTCCATTTTTTAGTTGTGTGGGCGTTTGTAAAATTTTTTGCAATTTATTCTGTACTTCATACATACTAAATTGTGGTCGCTGTTTATATCAGCACCTGGGTATGTCTTACTTTGCATTACTTGTGATTGCTGTTTTTTCCTCACTATTATGAAGTCAATTTGGTATCTGCCATTATCTCCGAGTTTAATCCAAGTATACCTTCTTCTTAGCGGTTACTTAAACAATGTGTTGGTTATAACTAATTCTTTTTCTGTACAGAAATCAATTAACCTCTGCCCTCTTTTGTTTCTTTTACCAAGTCCATATTTTCCGGTCACATTGTTTCCTTTTTCTTCTCCCACAACTGCATTCCAATCACCTAATATAATTAAATTATCTTTTTTGTTTACGTATTCGAGAACTTCTTCTATTTGTTCGTATACTTCTTCCACTTCTTCATCAGAGTAGCCCGTTGTTGGCATGTATATTTGTATTGTTCGTTTGTAACCTGATTAACATGATTCTGTCGCTGTATAGTAGATAGCTTTTTACTCTTTTGTCCCATTGATTTTCTAATACAATTCCTACTCCTGTTGTTCCATCGCATCTGTAGTATTTCCTGTAGTTTCCCAAAAGTCTCCTTCGTCTTGTCATTCATTTTCCAAGTATACCGATATCTAGTCTTTCCATTTCAAGCTTCACGTTTTCTAATTTTCCACATATTTCCAACAATCGTACATTCCAATTTGCAATTTTATTAACTGTTTTTTGATGTTATTGTGGAGATTTTGCTTGCATTTATGACATTCGTTCTTTTCAATGAACCCTCCTAAACCAGTCGCCACCCGGAGATCCGATTGTGGGACTATTTTAACTCCGGAAAATTATGCTTCAGAAGGAGCCATCATTATTTAATTGCATAGTTGCTGCCGTTGAGAAATATTTAATATGGTGGTTTCTCCTTTTCTTCCATATCGCAGTCCAGCAGCAGGCTTAATGAATGCCATTTACCCCTGCTGGTGCCTGGTATGTAGCTATACTAACAAAACTTTGTTTCCACCTACATCCAGTACTGCAACAGCTGCTGCTCTATTGCAGTTGTGGTTCGTCTGCCTTTACAACCGTTGGAGTAGTCACTCTCATCCTCCTTCCAGCCATTGGCTGTTTTTCACCTGTAACCCTAGCCAAGGGCCCTTACAGGGTACTATCAACCGGACCAGTTGAACCCTGTTTTTTTTAATGAGGTATTTACACATCCCCCTCCTCCTTTCTCATACTGACTTGGGACAAGCAACGGTGGAGTTAGATAATCCTTAAAGAGTAAAATTTGATGAGTTGTGTTTTGTTTAAACCCCTACTGACTTCTGCGACAGTAGTTGGTTTTTAATATTCTTGGTGAACTTCAATTAACTGTTGTAAGTTTAGTTTCACCAGTACACTCTTGGCTGCTTAAGTCTTGGATAGGATAAATTTTAAAAGAGTTTGCAATATTTTTAGTCTACATTGATTGTGGATCCTTCCACTTGTTTCGCCAAGAGGGCAGAAAGTTCGTTTGCCATTTCAACATCTTCAGCATTTTGTAATTCTTAATACAGGCACTAGTGACGAACCGTCAGTAAACGCCTCAACCTGCCAAACTGACGGCGCTCGTTCGAACCCCGGCAATGACAAAAACATTTAATGCCTCCGGTCGTCATATAAACACCTTTGGCGTGTTACGTAAAATTCAATATCCACTGCCAAACCGCCCGGCAAGCGTGCGTTTAATTTTCCATTAACCAGCTATGCTCAATACTCTCACTGAAAAAAATACAGGCACTAATAATCATTCTTTTAACCTACTACGTATTCTTTGTAAAATTTTTAGCTATAATTTAAATTTGTTTATAAACCGAGCAGTTTCATTATTTAAAAATATATCTAACTACATTCAATTGTTTTGCAAAATTAACTCAATTGAACTTTGTAGAGGCTTTACAGTAAACAAAATAATTGGAATTTGGATAAAAATATTACAAACCGTAGGGTTTGGTTTGCTAAAGAATTTTATCATTAAATTGCGCAAATGTAGTGCGATCCAAATTGGGCTTCAGAACGTTTTTCCTGAATAAAACACAAAATATTTGAGCAATCAAAAATTTATTGTAATTTAGTGTAAAGTATAGACTTGGCAGTTACGTATAAAATAAGATGTGGACCAAATGCCCCATTTTGCTGACATGCGACTATTCTTTTAGCAAAGTTTTCCATAATGATTTCCCATAAATGCGGCTCTATTTCACAGCAATTACACATCCGATCTTCGTCTTTAGCCGTAGAATCGTGCAAGTTTGTTGACACGATGGGCTTAAATCGCAAGTCCGTGACGGAAAATCAATGTTACCTTCTGCAAGATAACACAACCAGAAATTTTATTTGAAGTAAAATGAGCGTTTCACATGCTGTGTGGCACGTGGCTCCATCTTGTTGAAACTACATGTCATTTTAATTTGAATTGTTGGTTTCAAAAAAAAAGTTATTTAGCATCTTCCGATAGCGTACACTATTGACAGTAATAGCGTTGCTATCCTCGTCTTCAAAAAATTACAAATCAATGATCCTTCTAGCTCACAATGCACACCAAACAATGCATTTCTGTAGATGCATTGGTTCGTTGTAAGGTTCTGGTAAATTTTGTCATGTGTTTAGATATCAACTGTACAACTGCAAACGTCCAGCATTGACAGTATGCAAAGCAGCCTAAAGTTTAGTTTGGATCGCCCTATATTAAGGTGAGGTTGTTGCTTTAGCTCAAGTAAAAACTTACTCGCTGAGGAGTATGATGGCTAGTAAAATTGCTAGCTTTGTGGTTAAATGCGTTTTGACGTTTATTTCTTTAATTATAAAAATTATATTGTATGAAAGTACCGATCTCATATAATCAATGAGAACCAGTTGTGTGTTAAGATAAATTTATATAATCTGGTTTAACATCCTGTGTTTATCTTCCAATAAGACCACTGTATGCTTAAATATTAAGCTTTAGTGAGACACATCTGAGACGAACTGATTCAGTAAATATAAATGTTCACATTAAAAGTATCTAAAAAATTAATTTAATGCCATTGCGTCTTGGCTGATTGTGTGTGTGCATATTTTCTTTTTATGTTGATTTTGATCTAGCAGAAGCTTTGAAATACCCACATTCATTACTTTCATTTGCATTTGGTTGGAAATCTGGAATAATTTTCTGTAAGTTTCTAGTCGATTGGTCTACTAATTAAAATCCGCGAAACGATGCAGGTAGTGAGAACATCAAAAAATGAGAGGATTTTCTGGCTGTCAAAGCTTTATTTCAGGGGTACACCGCAAGGGGGCAAATTAATTTATCGACTTGTCTTAATTTAATAAACCAGAAAAATTTCGCATGTTTTTAAATAAATCAGCCATAGGTTATCACTATATTATGTAATTCTTTCACGCACATTCACTCGGTTAATGTAACAGTTCTTGTATTTAGGAACTTTTTCCCATAATATTTTAGATATTTTACTGTAAACAAATCAGAACCCTTAATTTTTCATTTTTTCTAAAAATTAACTTTTAATAGGATTTTTTTTAGAGTTCACTGACATTTATACTAAGTTTTAACGATTATGAATGCAATAGCGGCACTGGGGTATTTTGGCGCAATTCGCAATCCACTAACTGTTTATCATCAGGTTACGAACTCAACTTTGTAGAGCTTTCAACCGAATGCGCTTTTAATGGTGACATTCAAACCTTTTATTGTTTGCAAAATTGTTGTATATACATTAAATAGTTTACGGTGTGCTTTGTTAACGCAAATTGCTTTTCTGATGGAAATGGCTAATTGTACGGTCGCTGCAATGCTGGGGCAGAAACAGTTGCAACTTGTAGGAAGTTTGAACAGCACTATACAGTAAATTCTGCATCTGCGAATAGTTAAGATGCAGTAACTTGCTCTAGATATAATAAAATAAAAACAAACTTTATATTAATACTATATTAAATGATAATAATAAAAATATTCAATTTTTTAAATATTTGTTGTATCTTAGCACAAATGTTTATAGTTATGTAATTTGTTCTAAAATAATCCGTTATTTAACAGTTCACGAAGGCACTTGCGAAGCAATAATGGGCCATAAATTTAAAAATTCGCAATATACTTGTTTGAATATCAAAAAATTATTAATACTACACGTCTCATATTTTTACAGTTACAGAGTTATAGCAGCGATAGTAATAAAAGTAAAACACTTACTGGAGCGCTTTATAGGAAATTTGTACAACACAATTACTAGGAATAATTTAACAAAGGCTTGACGTGCACGCATTTAACGTACACTTTTCATGCCATTTTTGATCGACTCTTTTTTAATTGTAGATCCAGTGCTTAATTGAAAAACTGCACAGTAGTGGTGGATGCATAAGTAGATATGAGAACTAAGGGAGTATTTGCAGACCAAAGGAAACAGTACTGCGCGTCCTTCAATTACATCGGTTGCGTCATCACCCTTTTATTAGCCGTGAAAAATGCAACGATGAAAATGCACGTTGTATGCTGCCACGCTTAATTTTTAATTTCCCCTTTATGTCTGACAGGTGACCCGCAACGTGCATCGATGTTTGTAACCTGCATCGGGCTTGTTCTAAAGGGGCAATAAAGATCATTTACGGGCTGTAATTAAGCGATGACAGGTCAATTATTATATTGTGATGAGCGACTGAACTACTCACATGATATATAGGGATACCATTTATCTATATATAAATTAATTTATGACATATTCTCTTTGATAGCGTACAGTTGGCGCTATAGCCTACAAAAATCTGTATAAAGTACAATATTATACAATTTATAAATCATTTATAAGACATTATTACGCTCTGATTTAATAAGGTATCCAATTACAATTATTATATATCTAATAGTAAAGATTTCCCATAGTGGTGTTTAGGCTTAGAACCTAATAAGTTGAAACGAGCGCCATATCCGCCAGGATAATTTCTTAGTGAATAATGTATGTTTACTCCTTAATTTGTACTTTTCAATCTATTGATTACATTTTCTTCTTTTTAAGGTCGTCGAGGTAAATCCAAAAAATGAATAAACAATAAGAATAACATAATTACAAGCAAAATTAAATTTATTTATATGAAATTTAGTATAGTAAAAATAAATAGTATTGAGAACCATATTATTCAATATATCAACGACCATTTGGAGCCGGAACCTAAATCTGCTGCAGAGCAACACGGCTTTTTTATTCATATGTGTTCTATGATGGAAACTCTTAAGCTGTCTTTGGTGTTATGATACTTCTCATTAGCCATCGTCTTGACTACGCTCCACACGTAGTAGTCAAGAGGATTTCAGTAGGGGCTTGAAATCGAAGGGCAAATGCTAATACAAATTGTTATTTCCTGAGTCTTTGTCACATTGTGAGCTGGAACACGTGCACCCATTCAGGAATCACCTCCTCAAATTAGAGCTTGCCAACTATCTCCAGCACGCTGATATAGTTATAAACTTCAGACCTTTCTCAAAGAATCGGGGCTCCATGACGTCCCCGTTGCTGCTTATAAGCGAAAAAAAATTGTAAATATGACGGTAGGCAATTATGAAGCATCTTGTCTGATCCAACGGTCATTTTAGTAATCACCAAATTTTTTTTTGTCCAAAAACGTTGTTCAGCAAAGATTTTTGTTTTTCGCAGCCAACAGTTGGCGGATCATCAGAAAAAAGACTTCTAGTGCAGGTCCTGGTGAACTGCTAGACTGACTGCTGACCTCGCTGCGCTCATTTCTTTTTCCAGTTCAATTATGCTCCGCCCGGAATCCTGATCGATCTTTTCTTTTAATTTGCGAACGAATTTGTCACTCCTCTTGCGATTACATTACTGTAGCTGTTGGTTGCATCGTAAACTTGAATCTTGAGTTCAGCCAAACTACTTAATAATTCTTTTCAGCGATCTTCCGGGACTAAGAGGTTTGAGTATAGCAGTCGCATCATTATTGGCTCCATAAAATTATCGAGCACACAATTTTCAAATATTTTAACCAACTCTTTTGCAACTAACACGTCTGTAAGAAACGTCATGTTTCAAATTCCTATTTACTAAAACCAACCCCAATCATGCAATTTAGTTTTTTTCCACGTACAGAATCAGTACTTTAATAGCCGTTTTAGAAACTATTAGGCAAACTTGACAAATGTCAATTTACTGGCCAAAGTTGCTCGCCTCTTTCTTAGATTGTAAAATTCATTGGCAGCTTTTATTTCTTGGTATTGCTTTATTCACTTTCGTACATCAGAAAATTGCGCGGTATCTACAGTACTAATTTGCGAGTTTATAGGGTGTTCGGGCCAATTACCAATTCCTTTTATTTGGGTTTTAAAATAGGGTCGGCCGTCTTGTGACTTCCTCTGTACGCATTTTGTTTAATTAGTGATAACTGCGGCAGTTGGTTTGCCTGTGCGGCGACGTCGCTGTAAAAGCGCAGCAGCTACGGTCGTTTGGGCGTAGCCATGATGGTTTTTGAAACGTTCGGTCGGCTTTAATTTTTCCGTGTGTACGAAACCGTTTTGACCGAGAGTTCGCCGGCGTGTTTGATTGGTGGTAGGAGTTTCTACATCCCGGAGGCTTGTTGCAGGCCGAATGCGTATACCGGGTTGCCGACGAAAAAACTAGATCCGTTTTCTTTTGTATTTGACCCGGCGAGAAAAGTAGAAAAACCTTGTTGTAAACCTCGGACACGACCAGCTGAAGGACCCACATTGGGGTAATTTGTCCTTTTTTCCACCTACACTCTTCTTTCCTCTTCCTCGATTCCCCTTAATTACAGCCCCGGGGAGCCGATTCCTGCAGCAGAGCATCCGTTTCCACGGTGAGAGTTTTCCAGATTTTTGGCCTCTTGATTGAAATTCCTTTGTTTGAAATTAAAAATACGATACAGTCCGCTTAAACTTGAACATAGGGTGATGACACAGGAGCACAGCATTTGTAAAATAGTACCACTTGCTTCGTCTACAGCAGAAAAAGTCAGTTGTAATTTATAAAGTATATCAGAATGCTTTTCAATAAAATAATTGATTGAGCAAATTACTTAATAATGACAATATAATGGCATTTTTTGGAAGTTCTTATCTTTAAAGTCCTGGTAAAACCATATTTTATTTGTATTCGATGAATAATAACGAGTGAGGAAGGAGTGATGTAGGATGCTTAAAGAAGTTTGGGGTTAAAGACGATTAGGTTTTTGATGGTGTCTAATAAACAAAAGAATAAATAAAGATCTAATTAAATGTCGTTTCATTAAATTTTTTATTATTTTATAATGTTAAACACAATCTAAAATGATCTTAAAACTCGTGTTAACAAATGTGTTTGCTCACTATCAACTACGTGGTTGCAGTTTTCTGGAGCTTCATATATTTTATTCAAGTACTTTATTGTAATTTGTCAGTCACATTAATGAAAACGTAGAGGGGCTAACACAACGTTAAATAATATTTTGCAAATTGCACAATTACCGATAACGGCAACATTTTCAATTTAAGAAAGCATATTAAATTAAGTGAAAATTAATAATTTAAAATTAAAATTTAATTAGTAATCACCTTCAATGTCTCATTAAAATTGTTTATTATTATCCATTTTTTAAAGCCTTACATAGTTCATTTCTGTAACGTTGACTATCATAAACTATAATTTGAAATTTGTATCACCTACACCTATTTCTTCTTCTTTCTTCAGTCGTTTTTTATCAATTGGATATAGGCCTCTCTCATGTTTGTCTATGTATTTTTGTTTTATTTGATACCAGTTGAGTCTCGCAACTTTCTTCATCTTATCATACTAGCGCTGTTGGGATCTTCCAGCACTTCTTCGTTCTCCCCATAGTCTCCATTTGGTGATGTAGCCGCTCCATTTTACTATATGTCTGGCTACATACCCCGCCCATTGCCGTTTTAAAGAGCCCATTCTTTTTATAATGGCTATAACTTTGGTTCTTTCTCTTATCCATTGGTTTGCCTTGTGATCTCTCAGTGATATTCCTAGAATCCTTTTCTCTATTGCTTTCTGGTGTACTCTTAGTTTGTTCTTAATCTTTTTAGTCAGGATCCAGGTCTCAAAACCGTATGTAACAACTGGAAATATGCACTCGTGGCAAACTTTTATTTTTAATGTCATTGGTATATGCATATTTAGTGTGTTTTTTAATTTAATCTAATTCTCTATCTATCTCTCGTTCCTGATTTTGTTTGCCTAGTGTTGTAATTCTTCTGGCATGTCTATCCTTTGCAAACAACACAATATCGTCAGCAACCCTCAGATTATGTAAGTATTCTTCTTGTATTTTTAATCCTTTATCTTTCCATTTTAGGTTTTTAAAGATTTTCTTGAGTACTAGAACAAACAATTTTAGTGAGATAACGTCTTCTTGGCGAATTCCTCTGTTGACGTTTATTCTATCCGTTGCCTCATATATTTTTATCGTCATCGTGGATTTCTTATATATGTTTTAATAATATTTATATAAAGTTGGCCTACTACATTTCGTAGAGATTTGATTATATACCATATCTTTAGAGTATTGAATGTCTTTCGGAAGTCGATAAAGACTATCCATACTTCTATGTTATATTCCATAGATTTCTACCGTATTGTATTTGCTTCGAAAACCAGTCTGTTCTTTTGATTGGTAAAACTCAAATTTTTGCTCTAATCTATTTGTAATTATTCTAGTGAATAGTTAATATATCTGAAATAGCAGATTGATCGGTCTGTAGTTTTTGTTCAGCCGGATTACTTTTTTTATAAAGCAGAACTACTATTGCATTCTCTCGATCCTTAGGGATGTGTTCTTCTGTTATGTTCTTCTTTGGTTTTTGTGTCACTTTATTTGCGCATCTCAGGTATATATATTGTTTTCTCCTGCTCCCCTTACCGTTGTTCATTTGGAACAACGCTTTATCTAGCTCTTCTACGTCTATTTCGGGTATTTCTTCTGAATTCTTTTTATATCTCTATGTTTGTTATTTTAGATTCATATAGGTTCCTATAATAAGATTCTACTAGCTTTAATATCTGTTGTCTATCTTCTGTGTTTTTGTTATTTCTTTTTTGTGTTTTGTCTTTTAAATATATTTAGACTTTGGTTATTTTTTAATACAGATTGTACTTGATACTTTTAATGTTTTAGGATTTTTTGCTTCACCATTTGTCTCACTGTCTTGTTAGTTTCTGTATATTCGATAGTGTCTCTATTTTATTTTTTGATCAATTCCCGTCTTTCCTCTAATAGTCGTTTAGTTTCAGTAGACTTTTCTTTAGAGTTTGGCTATTTTTCCGTTGTCTCATTTATAATTTTTGTTATTCTTATCGGTTGTTGACTCGATTATGTTTTATTTTAGCTGTTTCTTGTATTCTTTACTTTTTTCTCTTGGTTTTTCCCTATTTACTTTTGTTTTTATTTGTTGCATTTTTCTTTTCCTCTCTATTTTAGTATTTATAAATATCTCGTCTTTGACCATCCTGTGGCCACTACCCGTACTAAGTTAGTTAACTAGTCTACATTCTGAATTATGTATTTGTAGCGTGAGATAATAAAGTCGATCTCATTTATTGTTTGTCTATCTGGACTTCTCCAGGTCCATTTAGGTTTCTCCTTCTTTTCAAAAAAACTTGCTAACATTTTTCCTTTTTTGTTGCTGGTTCTCAGTCCAAATTTTCTTACATATGTCTTTGTTGGTTCTGACCCTTTACCTAGCTTAGCGTTAAAGTCTGCTTCCACAATTATGTGTGTCGTTTTGTTTTTATTTATTGCTCTTGTTATATCCTCATAGATTGTCTCAACTTTATCTTCTTTGTATCTGGTAATTGGTAGGTATGCTTGTATGTATTTCAAAGTTATCTTTTTGTTTATAGCTATTACGACATACATTACTCGATCTTACCCAAACCTTGTAAGGGGTTGTAATCAAGTTGTTTTATAATATATATTATTATAAGACTGTACAGTCGATATAATTGTATTTTATTTTATTTTAACATGTATGATAACGTGTGGCGATTGATTAAAGCCAAACACGTTTGGTCTTGCCAATTTCGATGAGTTTTAACGACAGTTATATAATCTTTGTTAGAACAATTCTAAGACTAATTTATTAACTTATTACCTGTGGTATTAAAACATAAGAAATGAGTGTTATTTACCTGATATGTGTTCTAAATAGACATGGTTTTGGAAGTAATTCCATGTAAACTCGTTAAGTGGCAGGGTTGTATTTAACAACCTCTTGTTTGGCAAAAGTGTATTTAGTTGAAAGATATAAACTAGTGACATGGTAAACACCTACTTGCAGAAGAATAGAATAAATCAAACAATCCATTGCTGCTAAATTGTTTAAAAGAGTCTCGTGTGAAAATACCTCTATGGTAAATCGTCATGAAGATATTGCAGCCATTATAAGCATTTCAGATGAAGCTTTTTCCAATTGCCTCTATGACCTCCAATATAGCTAAGGATATTAATTTAACCTAAGATTGTTAATAAGTTCAATAAATAATTTTTTATAAGCCCAGTCTTGGAACTTTTCTGACAAAGGATGTATTTAATTTCTCTCAACATTTTAACTGTAGTCAGTTATTTATGTCCTGTCGATTTTAATCAGTTTAATATTAATTAACCAGTTATCACTGTTTGAAATTTTTCTATTCTTTTTGATGAGATAACAGAGCTGTTTTACCACAGCATTTGAGCAGGCAGTGTTGCTCTCTTTTTGCTTTTCGAGGAAAACTTTCATATTCAATGTATATTTAGTCTTTAAATTTGCTAATGAAACTAACTACCTTAATACCGTATTTGTTCAGTTTATTCGCAGTGTATTGTCTGAAGCAACAACGTGCACTAATTTTTCAATTTTTTTAGTTGTAACTTATTTGAACGTACAATAAAAACCAGTTTGTATTTCTGCTTTCATTTTTTAGGTCGAACCGTAAGTCTTGTCTGAAAAAGAAATCTAAACCCAAAAAGTTAGTTTTCAAACCAGAAATTCTTACGCTTATTTCTCAAGAATTTATATTTGTTCCAAGTCCAATTTGTTTGATTTGGAAATGATAAAGAAGTGTGGTGGAAGAGCGCAAATGTTATATATGTTAGTTATTTTAATATACAATTTTCATTAATGTTTCACAATTTTCATATGCTGCTCTTAGCACAAGAAAAATGTTTTACGGCATTATGAGTTATATGATGCTTTTTGGATTATTTTATTTCCAAATCATAGATTAGATTGCATTTTATTATTGCGTATTTTGTGTTTCTTTTTAAATTAATGTTTAATATTTGATTTTCTGATGCTTTTATCTGTTTGTTCCTTCAAAACCTGTGGATCTTGTAGTCGAGTTTGACCTTAGAATTTTATCTTTTCGTTATTTTAAAATATTGAAATAAAAAATTAAATTAATAATTACATATATTGTTTTTGAAAAAGTTTCAGTTGGCAAAACAAAACAAGTTTGATGTGGTTTGTTCATTGTCGTCACTATATCACCTTCAGATGTTAAATAATCTTGAAGTTCTTTATTAAATATTGTTTACTGTATTAATGTTCATTGCCCGATCTTCCAGCACATCGTCTTTGTCTTACTTGTTGCTGAAATTTTCTTCATCTCCTTGTTTGTTTTATTGAAAATATTCGCTTATTAGATGATGAAACCGAGCTTGGTTTTGCTTTAAGATTATTGCGCTTAATTATTCAAATTATTAAGACAAAAATGAATAAATAATAAATAAAATCAAATTATTAATTGCGGGTATTGTTCTTGAAAAGATTTCAGGCAGGTAAAAGAAGACAAAAATTATTTTATATAACATAAAAAAGTTAAGTTATATGTTTTAATAAGTCGGCGAAAGAGATAAGTAATATATGGTAAATACAATAGGTAAACGTGATATTAGTTTTGCAACTAAAATGTTAGTGATAATGAACATACAACCAAGCGCTGCATTTCAAAAAGCTTAGATAAAATACGTAAGTATCTTTGAAAGAGCGTGAAGTTCTTTATTAAGAAGGTAAATATCAATCCTGTATGCAAATGGAAAAAAGCAATTCTAATATATGCTATGATAATTGAAATTTTTGTTGCTGATTAATAAAAATTAATATTTTTTTAATCTATTGACATAATCAAAACATTTATATTTCCAAAACGGTGTACTTATCAAATATGAATATAAATAGTTTTAATTTGCTTTTTAATGTATGTTATCTTTAATTTTTGCACACTAAAATATTTTTGTAACGGTTTGTCCTGGTATTGCACAGAAACTCTCTATGATCCCGGCAAAGACAGGAAAGCTACCCTGCCCACGCTATGGTTGGTTCTCTCTCACCTTCTAATACTGAGAGAATTATGTCCCAATGTACCATCTATCTTATATTTAATGTATCCGATCCGAATGAAAGCAACAGATTATTCAAAACCAGATTGAAACTGCAGAAAAATTATTTTTGTAAAGAGAAAATTTTGGATAGCTATGGGTAACAATAGGAAGCTACTTTACTACTTTTTCCGAGAATAACCACTATGATAGAACTTGAGTTCACAACGTTATTATAATATAACAGGGATGCTATGATCTGTGGGCAAAATAAAAATAAAAATGTAATCTCTGTAAAAGTCGGCACATAGAATACAAAAACGCTATTTTAAGGCGGAAAACTAGCTAATATAGTAAGAAAACTAAAAAGATAGCAAGTCCCCTAGACTAAATCTGGAATTTGCAAATTAATAGTACTATAATTTACTATTCTGGTAGAAATGATAAGGAACTTCTTGGTGTTCCAAAATCAGGAAATAAATTCTCCTACTTAGAAATATTGGTATTGTTACAACTAAAAGAAACCTAACAAATATTAATATTCTCCAAGTTTATTCTTTCACATCAGAAAATATTACAAATATATGGGAATTTTTTTACAAAGAAATACAAACCGTGTTAAAAGCAGTTAAGAAGCATGGAATTATTATACTAACTCTAAAGTTGGCAAATATAGAATCTTGGACATAATGGGTGAATATAGGCTTGAAAAAGGTAGACAGAGGTAACTATAACTAATAGATGGTATAAGCTGCTTGTGCGAAAACTATACATGTGGATGTCTATGCAGCACACGCCATAAGCCATAATCAGGAATTGATAAATTTTATAGCAATAAATAAAAGTTTTAGAAATGGCGCGCAATCAGATTATACTCTATAAGAAAATTTTAAGTTAAAAAGGAAAGAAAACTAATCTCAAGTGACAAAACAGACGTAATAAATTTTAAAAACAGAATGGAAAGAAAAGAGAACGTGGTAAATAGTATACAAACTGGTTGAGGTGGGGAAGAAGTGCTAAGTAAAAAAACAACGAATTTTAAACATAAATGAGCGACTAAAAATACTGATGCTAACGAACCAACAGAGAGGATACAAGAATAGAGATAATAACAAATACCGACAAAATAATAACATAATTAAGACAAAAAAATGGTTAGCAAAAAGTTGTGCAGAAATGGAAGTATTACAAAGAAAAAAATTTATAACATCAGTTACACAAACATTTGTACAGATATAGAGTTACGTAAATCTTTGTTGTAAAGCTTGGTGTGCGCTATTTCAGCTACATACCAAGGGGGAACTTATTGTAGGCGAATACACATTTAAAGAAAGATTTTTAGTTTCAGAATTTATTCTTGTTTAGTAATTAAAATTAATGGTTTCAAAACGACAGTAGGAGTTTTATACTGCTACTTGAAATCCACTAAAATTAATGGTTTCGAAGCTACATAATAAAAAATGCTAATTGACCTTTTCTTTAAAATAAATGCCTGCTGTATTGATTTATCCGTTCGAGTGCTACTTCATTGCTCGAGAGCACTCCCGAAAGTCATTTCCTGTAAGCCCTTCAGTTCGTTTATGATCCTTTTTAAGTTCCTCTATCGCGGAAAATATCTCTAGTACATTTTTCATTTTCAAGAACCAAAATGTTGCAAAATGCTGCAGACGTAAGTAGGATGTGGAAAGACAGTTGGGGCAGCCAAAATTAATGTACGGCGAGTAACGAATGAGCGGTACGCAGTGACGAATGTTCTACCATTTTAAAAACGTTTTTAAATTTGAGTGCAACTCGAGGCGTATTTTCATGATTATAAGTGAAACAAACGAGTTGTTTCACTTATAACCTTTCTGGTTTTGAAATAAAATTTAAAGTAAACATGCTTTTTAAGTCACTCTTGTATATTAATTTACATAAATGTAGAATGTAAACAAACGAAATTTTTTATAGCAATGGTGTAGATTAGATTTAGAGATACCTAGACAGGTTTCTAGAGTCATAGTTGCATACCACAGTGCTTTGAGTAGGACATTTCAATACTTGCAACTATTTTATGTTTATTTGTACACGATTAACAGTTAAAAATTATTACAAACAAATATAAAATAAGATCTGATGTTAGAACCATTTGATATTAGCAGAAACAAATATAAGTTGGTATTATTGCGCAAGACCAGAAACGAGATTGGTTTGATCATGACAAACCGACGCAATTATAACAGGCGTAACCGTCCTAAACGAAATCCAGGTTAGCGACCACAGGATGGCCAGACCACGGGTGAGAATAAACATAAAATCATAAAAATAGAACTTAATTTACAGGAAGAACAAGCAAGTTGATTATACACAAATACTAAGCCATGAAGAAACATCCAGACAACATCTAAAATAGGGGTTAGCAGATAATCCAATCAAAATGGAAGTTAGTGTAGATGAATTCAATAATTACATGATCGATAACATCATGCAAGCGACAGATAAAACGCTCGTAAACAAAATCATAACAAAGATACTAGTAAAATGCCAATAAAAACAAAAGAACTAATAAAGGAAAGGAACAAAACTAAACCAAGAATGACATCAAATACGTTACATCGAACAAACAAAGATATCAGAAAGAAGGCACGAAAATATAAAGCAGTGTTTAATAAAAAAGCAATAACAGAGACCATAGAGGAAAACAGAGGTCCAAGAGTGTTTAAAAAGAAACCTAAATTAGGCAATTTTAAAATACCATTCTTATAGGAGAATTCTTCAGATATTGAAAAAATATGTTGTTGAAGCACATAGAATTATTTTATAAAGATCTGTATAAATCAAAAGTTCAACAATCGGCCATCAATCCCCGAGACACTGACACTGAAGCAGTAGACCCGGATAAAATAATAAAAGAACTAATCACAGCTAGCGGGAGCATAATCTTGGAGTACTTAAAAAAGCTATTTAACCATTGCCTAGATGTTGGAGAAGTACCTCATAACTGCAAAAATGCAAATGTGGTGCTAATATTCAAAAAAGGGAACAAGTTGTCTCATTTATACAAACTATTTTCAAAAATAATAACAGAGTGTCAAACAAACTGTACGCCTTTCAACCACCAGAGCAACCAGACTTCGGGCAAGGATATAGTATCATGAATCACAAATTATGGATAAATCTCATGAATACAATTTACCATTATGTGTGGCCCCTATTGATTTCAAAAAGGTCTCGATACAGTCGAAACATGGACTCTGATAAACGCTATGAGAAGATGTAAAATTGATCATAGGTATATAGAAGTGATCAGAAATGTATACGATGACGCAACCATGACGATTAAAATTTTTGAACATACTAACCCTATCCAATTAAAAAGGGGTACCAGACAATGAAATACCATCTCTCCAAAACTTTTCACGAACCTATTGGAAAACGTTTTTAAGTCCACTATATCCTTTCCATATTTACCTATGCAACAGAGATATGCTCAGTCACAAAAATGGATCTGAAAAAACTGAGGGTGACACAGCGACGTATAGAGAGATCTATTCTCGGAATAAAATTACAAGATAGGATAACCAATGTATGGATTATAAACAAAACAAAAATTGAAGATGTAGTATCTCGTATCGCCAAACTAAAGTAGCCGTGGGCTGGACATCTAATGAGGAGACAAGATGACATATGGAGTAGAGGGGTGACAGAGTGGAGGTCGAGAATAGGAAAAAGATCACGGGGAAGACCCCGTACACGCTGAAAAAATGACATCGATAAAATAGCCGGAATACATTGGATGGGAGATACAGTAGATCGTGAAAAATGGAAGCAGCGAAGGGAGGCGTTTGTCCAACGACGGAACATTAAACGCTGATTTATGATGATGATCATGATGACGATTATTTTGAAGCTACTAAAGAAGAAGAAGTAAACAGATTTATTACTACTGAACTTTACTAGCAATCGAAATAAATCAGTATGGTAATTATTATCAATTAATAAATGCAACTATAAAGTAACATAATAAGAAAGATGTACAATGATATCACTTGTACAAATAAACCTATAGGCTATTTCTTCTATAATCATCAAATTTTTGCTGCTTCTATTTTCTAGTGAAGTTACACTTCCATGAGAATCAATATTTATGCTATTGCAATGTATTATAGCTTATTGTTTGATTATTACTGTTACATCAGTATGTAGTTTGACATTTCTTAAATACCATAGAGCGTCTGAAAACTTCCTTAACACATGTTGATGGTTGAATTACATCGTTACAGTTCACGTGTGTAGGTCCAGGTAGGACAAATAAAAGCTGTATACAGGGTCGTCGAAGTACATTCGATTTTTTTAGGTTGTATTACAGGAAAGACAAAAGATCGCCTGGTCAAAAAATACGTTATTTTTACATAATTAACAACATACGATAGTCAATAAAATGAACGGAGAATTCCTGACAGAAATGGTTGCACAAATTATAGCTACAAAAGATACAAGTTTACACTGTAGCCAAGAAGTGAGGGAATCTGACCACCAAGAAGAGGTACAGGGTACAGCAAAGATCTGATCACAACAGAAGTGATGAGTTCGTCGGCGAATCAAAAGAGAAGTTCGATTAGGTTATTGGCAAAAGAAATGGGCCTGGCGAAGTCGACAGTCAGTCTATTGGTATACCAGGATTTGCACTATAAATATTTCGTTTTAAGAAACCGCCAATTGTTGACTGAGAAAAACAATATAAACAAGAAGTTAAAGCTATAAGTACTGCTGAAGGGCATCAAGTATGACAGAGATGACTTTCTGAGAACTTCATCCAGGACAGGAAGGTGAATCTCCAAAATAAACATTAGATCTTCCAAGATGCCTCTGAAGGACCTGTCGTTAAACATGCAAAGTTTCTTGTTTCTATGATGGTGCTAGGACTTGTGAGCAGGGAAAGAGTTGTTATGGGGCTGCACTTCTTTGTTTAAGGCCTAAAATCGACTAACGATAATTCTATCAACATACTGGAGATAGTTGCCTAGCTTTGGATAGAGGTGGCCATATGAGCGGAAGTACGAATTCCAGCAGGAGCAGATGACCCAGGCGTGGCTATACAACAATTTGTATTACTACTAATCTTCCGAATTGTGGCCACCATCCGATTGAAAACCCCTCGATTACTACCTGTGGGACATGATTGAGGCAAAGGTCACTGAAGGACAGCTTAAGGTCTTCCATCATGGAGGCAATGCCACATATGAACAAGGAGGACATTGGGTTGGCCTGTAGTAGATCATAGCTCGAGGAGGTCGTGAGTTACAATGATATGATTCTCAATACTATTTACTTTAATTGTGCTAAGTGTCATAGACGTAAATTTAATTTTCCTTGCATCTTAATGTTATTTTTATTATTTATTCGTTTTTCGGATTTACTTGGACGATCCTGTGTAATAGTATCTTATTTCATTCTTAAATTTTAAATGCATTTTCTTACCCTTCTGGACCATGTGTCTTTCATGTCAGAATCTGTCTAAACCTAAGTCTAGATATCGAACTTTATTGGCATGACTTATAATGTTGTTTAGACTAATAAGAGAACATGTTGGATGCTTTGTTGTAAATGTTACGCGTAGTAATTTATCTCCGTTTACCATGTTTTTAATAAATGTAATTTCACTTGAAGTTACTTCGAAGTTATAAGTGGGCTTTGGTGACTCAAGAGAATAGTGTAACATTCCTATGCCTGTTCTTGCAATAGTTGGAATATTATATGACACAGCTGTGCCCCCAATATGGTTTCCTAAGAGGCTCTAGTAATTAAGGTTTTACTTGATAAATTGTCAGAGAAAGTTACTGTTGGAAACCGAACTAATGATTTGGCAAACATTGAGCTATAATTTTTATTTATTCTCTTTTGAGTTATTTTTTGCTAGAAACTTTAAACTTAACGGAAGCAAACTAATGGAATGGTAGAATTTTGACTCACCAGAGAATTTGTTTTGAAAATGATTTATACAAGTTTAATCCCTTTTGCTGGCAACAGTTTTAAAGTTACTTTGATGAAATCTTGTTTTGGTAACTTATATTTATTTAACAAATGTATTTTGCTTTTTACGTCGTTCACGATAAAATTTTACATTGGTGATAACTGCAATACTGATTTTAAATCCTCATAGATTTTGCAGTTAAGTTCATCAGAGTTTAGTTTAAGTACTTTTTCTAAGTGTTTTATGAAAGTTTGTGTTTTATCCTTTTCAGTTCTTACACAGTCGCTCCTTTTATCTATATAAATATATATAAAATAAATATAATATTTAAAATTTCTTTATAGGCGTCTTCCATAGAGCCTAATTACCAGAAGAAAAATATATTGTATAATTATTACAGTCTCTTTTTGAATTTGTTGCTAACTGATTAATATTATTTTATCATTAATATTACAACTGTCTGTTCACCTCTTTGTAAATTTGTTAAAAGGTCGTTTATAGTATATTTCAACTTACTTATTGTTATTAAGTTTAAATTTAGAATAGTAAGTAGTAAACGCTATTTTATTGTAAACAAATTGCATTGTTGGAACAAGCGATGTTTATTGTGCTTAGTACTTTAAATTCTTCCCGCCTCTGCTTGTTTTTGTTTCTTGGGAAAATCTGACATTGTCTTTACAAATCTTATTTTTTCCTTTCCTGTCCAACACGGCCGTTATTTGTATATGCAGAGGACTTAAAATATATTAATTTTTTTATCCTACTTTCAATATGTGGTCGAACTATGTGGGCTAATAAAATATAAACCGATGGTCGGGCGTTACTGTGAAGCAGTAAAAGGTCTTGGGTTATGAATTCGCGCCTATCTGATAGTCAATTGGAGAATCCAAATAATTCTTCTTACTCACGCTGGTGTTTGGGTAAAACCTTCATTTTCAACTGTTTTTAGTTCGCTTAAAAATTGTTTATGCCACGCGTACCCTTGAGTCTTTTTGAAGGTGTTTTACCCAAATTGTGCCTCAAGTTTTCCAAAAAATACAAATAATTTTATCTTCTTTTCTTTTTCTTTTTTTTTCTTTATTGCGAGAAGCTCATAATAACACTGGTTAACGATGATTTTGGTTCCCAAAAGCAAATCGCTGCCCTAAAAGCATTTTTTATGCTGAATCAGAAATGTAGCCTGTATTTCGCTATGATGTACAGATTGGTGGATATTTTCAAAAATCGGTATTAAATATTAGCTGCTTTGTGAGTAGGGACATTCTATTCATAAGTTGTCACCCTGTCCAGAGTAACTCTAGTTTTACCCCGTAAAGTTGCCAACTGTGTATTATTTAACAAAGGTAAAGCAACTACGTAACAGTCCTGATTCACTGTAGGCTTTCTATCAGTAATGTGAACTGTGTATTGTGCGTCTTTCAGTGATTGTTGTTCAGTTGTGTTCCTGGTGTACGTTCAAATTGATTCCTCACCATTCTGCGGTAAATAAATGAACATATAACCTAGAAACATGTCACGTAAACATACAAATGCCCCAGATAATTTCTGTTACATATGTGGTGAGTTCACCACGAAATATCAAAGAAGGTGCATTACCTCCTGTATAAAAAGAGCTTCTTACCCGTATTTTGGGTGCGATGTTTGTGATCAAGACAAGAAATAAGAACCTCATATTTGCTGTGTTTCATGAGCAAACAGGTTGCGCAAATGGTTTAAAGGTTCTCGTTCATCTATGGATTTTGTTGTACATGAAAGACAAGTTCTCAAAAGTTAGTGAGACAAAAATAAGAGGATACAAATTCAGGATTTGATTAGAGATATTGAATTCATTACAGTTTTAGAGGTAAAACAAAAAGGTCCTTGGAAATGCTTCAAAGATGTCACAAAACGTTTTTTTAGGTAACGCGAAGACTACAAGGATTATGTGGAAAGAATGTTGGTGGTCTACCGTAAGATGGACTGCAATATGTTTTTAAAGCTTTATTTTTTGCACGCCTACTTGGACTTTTTGGACAATTTAAGAGATATTAGTTACATACATAGAGAGCGATTTCATCAGGACATTTTGACAGTTGAAAAGCATTACCAGGGAAGATGGAACCCAGCCATGTTAGCAGATTACTGTTTGGTAGCAGTAAGATGAACACCAGCAACATTATACAAATAGAAGAGAGACAAAAAGTCCATGCAGTAAATTAAGTATACTGAAATTAGTACTTTACTTTTTCTGCGATTTACCAAATTTGATAAGTGATAAACTTGATTCATCTGCAAGATAGATCTAGAGAGTGAAATCTTGATAAAAGTATAATATTTATTTTCTTTTAGGAAAAACCTACTAGTCTTATTTTGTTCATACAATTTGAAAGAAAGGACTGTTTTCTTTTTGTAAGGAAAATATGAGCACTATCTGCTCATTTTTTCTTATGATTCTTACTATTGTTAATTTTTTGGCTAAATAGAACGACAAAATCCAATTGTTTGAGGTGATGTGTCTGTTGCTCCTGCAAATGGGTTTACATAGTCCCACCACCTGTTGTAAAGGTATTTTTTCTATTACTTTTATTGACAATCAGTAAGTATACAACTATAAGCTAATGTAATAACGTGTAAATACTCAACACTGAGATGACTATTAAGTCTGTTATAGTGTTTAATGCTACGCCCTTGGATGACTACTCACATAAGAAATTTTTAACTCCGTGTGAATGGTATGGTGAATGATATGGTACCACCATGGTTGTTACTAGCGCAACCCTATAGCTCTATCCCGAAAATTCAAATTGGTCGTAGTACTGCTTTCTAAATTATCAATTTATTTTCCATATATAATTTGGATTTGCGTCCTAGCAGCCAGTTAAGTTCTTTTGCTTTTAGGCCTAATTATTTACGTTTTAAATGTATGTTGCTTCCATTTAAGTGTGTTGTCTAGGAGTAGACCTAAATACGTAACGACTACTTGATTGATGCCTATTTTGAAGCACTGTCTTTTTCGCAGGGTGATGGTTATATATGTTGATTTTGTTTCGCTTGCCTTGATCTTCCGTTTATTTAGCCATGGTGATTTATATGTTCTTGGAGATTGGTTGAAGGTGCAACAGTATCTTCATGTGCTGCTAAAACCTTCGTATCGTCCCCGAATGTACCAACTGTTGTTTCATTGGTTGTTAGAAGGTCGGCTGTGTAAACCACATGTAGTAGTGGGCCCAAGATGCTTCCCTGTGGTACTCCAGATATGGGAAAACGATTGGGCGATTTACATTTGATTGTGGTTTCGAAGTGACGGTCCTTCAGATAGGATTTTAGTATGTTAAAATAACGCAATGGAAGTGTTTTTTAACTTGGTACAAAAATTTGGTATGCCACATATTGTCGAATGCTTGCTTTACTCCCCAAAAAGTAACGTTTCTTCCATAAATTTATTAATAATATTGGTGAAACGGTGGCATTATTGAATGGTCGAGTGAGACTGTTTAAAACCGGACTGATGATTTGGGATTTTGGTTTATTCTATTGATAATAAGTCTTTACACGAGGCTTAAAAATTATTGGTCGATAAGATGTGACATTCGCCATATTTTTTCCAAGCTTAAGTATTATAATAATTTGTACTGTTTTGAAATTTTTTTGCCTTGTCATTGCGTTAAATATTTACAAAAGTTTTATCAGTTCTTTTTGGGTAGTTCTTGTAGCATTTTTTCAGTGATCATATCTAGCCTTTGTACCTTTCTTGGGTTAGAGTCCTAATTACTTCTTGTGTTTGCTTTTGATTAAATAATTTTAGTCGTTCCTGTGTTAGAACTGTACTTTATTGTTATTGTGAGGGGAGAATACTTATGTTGCTAAACTATTTCCTTCTGTAAAGGTATGTAGTCGAAGTTTTTTTTCTTTTACATAATGAATTGTTTATGTTATATAAAAAATCATTACCACATTGATTTTATATTTAACTGTCTTGTTTCGGCTTTCCCTGAAATCAAACTGTTGCTCATCTATCCTAGTGTACCAATAAACATGTTTAATAAAGCTCATATTGAGAGAATCTTATTTTTATGTTGTCATTATTTTATGATTTATATTTTGTCAAACACAAGCAGTCCTTAAAAAGAAATAGTGTTTCCCAGACGTATTTACTCTAGGGATGCGAATTTCTCGTGTTTTTAGAAATAATAGCTCTATAGTGAACAAATAATTTTTTTTTAGCATCTTCTCTTATAAGAATCCAAAAAACACTAATTTTGTCTTGTTCAAAAAACTGTTGGTTAACATCTGTCTACATGTTAGAATGTTAAGATCTATCGATAAATTTCAATGCTATTTTTCCCGTGATGCTTTTGTGGCTTTGGTGTAATGTAGTGAAATAGGCAATTTATTGGCATTCCTTCGTGAATTATCTTTCTGTTTAATTCTCCATCTTCTAACTCGGTACCTTCTTTAGCTGAAAATTTTTATTTTTATATGCACTATCCTGACCCACATAATAAGAATTTGCTTACTTTTTAGCATTGCTTTCTAAGCCATGTTAATCTAAATAAGCCTTTTTTCATATAAGCCCATCTATTTTGCGTCAGTTAAGCCTTTACTAATTGAAGTCGTATTTTGCAAACATCGTTTCGAGAAATCACTTTACTAGTACGACACATCATATACTACACCCATATATTATAGTTTGGAGCAAGTCAATTAACATTGAAAAAGTTCAGGTCAGAAACTTTGTCACGATCTGGCGATTAGTACATTGGACTACCAGTTAACAGATTGCACGATTTACTACTTTTTGTAGTTTTAAGTGTTTTCAAAATTATAATTTGAGGCCAAGGGGGTGGAAAAACGATTTTATATTATGCCTTGGTGAACAGTAGACTGTTGATGCAAATACATACATAGTTATACCTTATAAGAAATCTATTTTGAATATTAGTAACTCGCAATGCCGTATGGCACTTATTATTACAGAACCACCACAGTAAAATATTGAATATGATATTATTAAAAAGGAAGTTTCTGAGTAACGCATTAATCGAAACTAGTAAGTCTCTATGTTGTTTGTACTTTATCAATCTTTAATTTCTAATTTAATGTGCGTAATTTATTAACTTCTTACAATTTAATTCGCAAACATTTAACCATTATTATATTAATTTGTTAATGACAATTGTCGGAATGTTTAAAACCTGATGTCTTGAGTGCAAGCTAGAAGTGTGTACATTTGTTGGTTAGAAATGATTTGGTTGCTCCGTTTTGATACTAAGGACAGAAATTTTTGAATGGTTAGGAATGGAAGTTGGTAGTTTCTAGATTATTAGGTTATTTTTGCTTTAATTTTTAATAAACAAAGCATCCACTGTAATTGGTTAAACGTGAGTTATCACACAATATATAATTAGTTTGATCTCTCTTGTTTTTAGCTGATTTTAGTATCACGTGGTTCAGTGCATTTAGCATATGCAAATAGTCTGTTGCAATACGCCTCTTTATTATTATAAATTTAATACCTAGTTTACTGTACTCTATTTTGGCTTAATCTGTGAGATTTAATTAGGAATTGCTTATTTTTTACATAAACGTCTTTATTATTCTCTCTATTATTATTAAGTGGCGAAGCGAAGCGGAGTCACTTACTAACTTCATGTTGTCCGTCCGTCCGAGCAATAGCTTGAGAACGGCTGGGAATTTTGAAATTCTGTTTTCACCAATCGACAGGTGACCAAAAAGGCTTGTTTGCTAGTAATGTTGAAACTGATTGGTCAAAGGTCAACTAGAGAGTTCTCAGATTTGGGAGACTGCTTCGCCACTTCGCTATGCATTGCAAGCTTTCCAGGTTTATTTTCCATAAAAATGATAGTAACAGATTCTTCCTCTATTCAAACTACTCTATAAAGGCAGTCTTGCTTTATTTGGTAAGTATGATGGTTAATATCATTATTTGGCATATATTTAATTATATTTCTATAAACGTCAGGGTTTGGTGTGTTTATTTTGACTATATAATTTGCCACTTTAAAAATTAAAAAAACACGGAAATGCTAATGTCAACTCAGAGGAGACGCCAGATATTTAAAACTAATTAAATTAAAACTGCTGTAACACTACTAAAGATAATAAAGTTCTGAGATCAGATGAAATTTTGAAATAGGGGAAAGGTATAATATTGGAGACAAAGAGAAAAAACAAAACAAAAATTTTTTTGAAATTATCGATCAGTGTTTCTACTATAATAAATTTACAAACTCTTTATCATAATTAATCGATTAACCCAGGAAGTGGGTGTCCACCAAACTATAGAATAGCCTGGATTCAAAAAGTATTTTAGCACATTCGTCTATTTATTCATTACGAGTATATTAATAGAGAAGCCAAATGAACACTATCTAGTCTTATTGTTTGCTTTTATAGACTATGAAAATGCCTTTGGTATCATGACGTTTTCCCTAGAGATAGATAATTTATCCGCAGTCAACGTAGAAAAGCAACCATAACAAAACAGTGAGACAGACCTATACTATTAAAAAGAAGAGTTAGACAAAGAGACAAAGACTCTTCGTATTGGTGATAAAAGGAATCTTCAAACAATTATAATAATTATACGTGGCAATAATCGTAGATGAAAATAACTACTTACATTCCCAAATTTTGAAGAACTTTAAACAAAGACAACCTAATTACCATATTAAAAGCTAAAAAATGAGAATTAAAAGAAATATGTTGCAAAACAAAAACTGTGCTTAACATAGGGGATGTAAGCAGTATAAATCTACAATGGTTATAACTTAAAAACCACCATTAAATAGGTCTACATATAGCAAATATTAAAAAGTAAAAAACAAACAAAAGAAGGGTTAAATTATTATTTCGGAAAGATACAAAAGATTCCCAAAATATCAAAATATGTCAGTATTTAAAAACTCCACTAAGTGTCTGATCAGTGAATTCTACAAGTTCTATCATATGGTTCACAAGCTTGGACTAGCTTGAAATGGATATTGGACAACAAGATCACAGATAAAATGCATTTCTACAGCATTGAAGCCTATTGTTTGGTAAGCTGGAAATTGCGCACAGATGAGATGGGGAAATATTGTAGACGCTTAGCAAATGATAAAGACAAATTGAAGGATATGAGAAAGCCCTATAGCCAAAGTTGGAAAATTTGAAAGGACTATAGAAAAAGGTTTGTTAGTCCTTAAATAGTATATTTTTATTTTCCTGTAGTGTTAGATTAAACTCATTATTTATTTTTTTATAATAGTCTATTATAATATGAATAACTATGAGTAACACTTTTGTAATAGTATTGTGTTTGTTGATGTTTATGTTTTTATTTTACTTTACTTATTTGGATAGATTATTGTTCATTAGTTACTTAAGGATTACGCTTTAGAGTTAGTCTTTTGATATCATTGATGAGCATTTTTTGCTAACGGCTAGAATATTGTATTATCCTCACATTATACATATGAGCACTTGTATTTTGTGTTTGTTTAGTTTATCGTGGAAGTTTACGAATTTGAGTTTATGTTGGTGATTGTAATATTAGTTAAATTGAGTAGAAAAGTATTGCAAAGTCGGTGATTGTTGCAAAACTGAATTAATGTGGACTAGGTGGGGGTGTTAAGTTAAAATGATATTTCCGTTATTTTATACAGTAGTAAACTATGGCCATTTTTTGCTTACTCAATTAATAATATCCTTATTAGTGCATTGTTGCCGTATTTTATTATTATTTCAGTATTTGTGGTTTTTTATTAAGTACTCTGTTTTTCACATATTTTTATTGAGATAATCTGTAGCGTGTTGTTGTATTTGTAATTGTATTTCATCAACTACTAGTTTTAATAAGTTTTTGGCATTTTCAACAAAGAAAACATTTATATTCCTAAAGTTTGTTTTAGAACTTCGGTATATGAATATTGTATGAATGCGTATTTAGAATTAGTGTCGTATAAATGTGTAGGATGCGATGGAATTAATTTGATAGGATGACACGATAGTCAGTTGAGTAACAAGGACAAAGGGGGATATTAGAAAATGAAAAGGTGGACATTAATTTAAGAGTAGTCCTAAAAAAAGCTGCAACTTCGGGGACGGTTCCTAATTCAGGGCGGCGCTTTTAACTCCGGCTGCTTCTGCTGGTCTTCCTGACCTGGGTTCATCTTTCACGGATTACCCTTGACACACTTCCTGGCTGAGATGCGACCTGCGCGTAAGAGAGTACGTTGCCACCATCACATTTTGCGTGAAGACATTCGGAGCGCTTTGCAGATTAATATCTTCCAGGGCAGAAATTTAATTGCTGCCCGCGACAACACGCGCGTGCTCCATCATAATCAAAGTGGGTCATCTGTCGTACGTAGATCGGAATTAATGCATTTCGATTATACTGAAAGCAGGGTTTAGTTACGTCCAATTTGAGCTGTCTTATACTATATAAACGGAAAATTTGTTTTTACTTGCATCTGTACAGTTTTAATTATTAGTAGATTCCGCATAGTTGATATTGAAGTACAATGGTAAAACAACGTTGTTTATTTGTTCATGCTAAAACCATTTGTGTTGGACTAATATTTAATTATTGGTTTGTGTTAATAATATTAATATTTGTTTAAAGAGTATGTCATGGAAATGCTATAGCTACAATAAAATAATCTCTTCCTTTTGGTGTTGTTTGGTTTTATTTTATATAGAAATTTGGGAATATCTGGGCCTGGTTAGAAATCGTGTAAGGTAATAGATTGATCTATACTATCTTGCTAGTTTTGCTACTACCTAACAGGCAAAGGGGTGTTTTTTTATTTAGGCAACTTTTCTCTTTTTGACTTTGTACCTTTTAGCAGCTTTGTATTGTTTCATTTTTGATTTTTATTTACTTGATTTATTTATCATCTACAACTTATACTATAATACTATTATTGACACCATCTTGTATGCGTTTATAATTCTAATCAATTTTTTTTTGTCAATTTCCTTAATACATTGGAGTTTTACGTAAAAAGCTAAAGTTTACTATAGCGTATCGTACTTCCTCATTTTACTCTTGGTCTGTCTAAGTTCGGTATCAAACATCCTGGTGCTAGTGATGCTTATTTACCATATTTACTCTTTTCGCAAAATAAAAATTCTTTATACTTTTCTCGTTATAATGCTCATGAATATCATGCACTTTTAGTTTCTAGTTTCTTCATTGTTAATTTTTGATACTTTTATTTATGATATTTATGGTCTTATGTAGAACAGACTTTATTCAAATTCCTGTTTTTTGGCATTGTGTTAAAATTTCCCTAACCATCAGTACTAAATTATTCATTATCAGTACTACTCTTTGTAGTACATCTACTTTCAGTGGTCTTTGTAGTAGTATTGGACGTAATGTAAACCGATTATAACTTTTTAAATTAAAATCGTATCTCTCTCGCTGAAAATTAAATGTAATTAAGTATATGTAGTTTTGATTATATTATTCTTCAGCTCTCAGCTTAAACGTCCTTTATAATTAATTTAGACATACCTTTTTTTTTAATTTGGAGCCTGCTTCTGCCTTTTCTACTATTCTTTACATTTTGTTTATAGTAATCAAAAATCTTTTTTAAAACTGTATTTGTATTTGCTTCTTCGCTCTATTCCCTTAGTAGTTTTATTTGTTAAAAAATATTAATTGCATGCATTGCTACAAATGTTTGTATCCATTTTGCAAAAGCTTTTATTCTTTCCGAGCAACCACTCTCTGATTAAGTCATCCGACTTTATAATTTTGCCACATTATTTAAATTCTTTCAGTATCAATATTCCTGCTACTTTTCTTTCATCTTTTTGGTTAGAAAATAATTTGTTGGTTATTATTAGCCATTTTTCTATTAAAGTTTTGTGTAATCGTAAGTATGAAGGTTGCACGAATTTCATCTATGAGCTCTGATTCTAAAGTATCCAGTCATATAATACAAAAAATTATAGTAACAAATTTTATATTTATAAAAATAACATAAAAATAGTTTTGAGAAAATTTGACTTATTTATATCAGTTTGATACAAGTCATTAAAAAAACTGTAACCAATGTTCTTTCTGGTACGATAATAACAATTTTTGCGCGAAATATTTTATGCTACAATATCCATCAACATACAGTTTATTTTTTTGGAAAACAAGTTTAATATTTTTTGATGTTTTGCTCGTTGCTAGTATTCTAGAACGTGCACCATGTCTGTATTTGTACTACAATGTCTTCGATAGGTTTCTAAATTATCCAAATATTTTTTTCTGACAAACATTTTAGCCTCATACAAAATTTGATGCTCTATCTGGTCATATATTGCAAATGCAACTGTCATATAGTACATATGTTTACTCACTGGCGTCTAACACCCCTTCCAACTGACACGGCCAATAAAGTTGTCCTCTTTCACACATGCGCTTTGTAGTCCCCTCTCGTTGCTTGCTAGGTCACATCGCGACAGTTTGAACTGTTTTTATTATATTAACAGTAGTAGGACAGACTTGATATTAACTCACATAGCATATTCTATGTGTATTTTATTATTTTAACATTTTATTCTTTATATGTACATTCTTCATTTTCTGCAGTTATAATTTGAGGATTTTTGTTCAAAGTATTGGATTTGATTAAATAATTTGAATGTAAGAAAACACCACGGTAATGAGAGTGTGTTTTTGGGGATTACAAGTAATTAATGCTGTTGTTACCGAATTATTCTTAAAACAAGGAATTATGTTGTCATACGTTGTGTAGACGTTACACGTTACTTATCCGGCGTAGAAGAACCTACGTTCATAAATTCGTTTACTTAAATTTTAGTTTAGTGTAATGCTTCAACTTACTATTTTAGGAACATCTACTATTTTTAGAACATCTAGCTACTACTAATATATGTGTATGTGCTTTGTTCTAAAAATATTGAGGCAATGTTAATGTAGTGAAAATAGTTTGCACGGCCGCATGTAATCTGGTACTAAATGAGTGCTATGCACAAACAAAAATAAGAATAACTTAAGATTAACTGAAATAATAGTTAGACTATGGTCAGTAAACACATGTAACGAGGTGCGTTTAAGTTCTAAGTTTCAAAGATGTGGTTAATTTTATTATATTTTGAAATACGCGGGCAATACTTTTGAATTTGTAGTACAGATGGCACGAAATGCCTCTATTGCAGTGAGTATTGTTTTGTATACTTCAAATGGCGACATTTAAGAACAACGTGTAATCATTCGTTTTCTCCTCTTGTGTAGTAAAATGCCCATCGAAGTTCATCGCCAATTGAGTGAGACTTGGAGACGTAATGGATGTTAAAAAAGTTTAAATAAGTTTGAGAGTTGTGTGACAATAAATTGAAGCAGCCTCGGTCACAAACCAGCCCGACAAAAACCATGATTGCACTAGTGGAGCACGTTGTGATGGAAGACTATCAACTAGGTGTCCGTGATATCGCCTCTAAACTTGACGTTTTCGTAGGATCTGTGGAGTCTATTTTGCATGATAACCTGAAAATGCGGAAAGTTTTTTAAAGCTATATTTCACGAATGCTAACCGACGAATACAAGGAACAAAGGGCATGTTGACACGTAATGCGGGTATGAATTCCTAACTATAAAGGACACTCTCCGTAGCCGCTCATTTTCCAATGAAGCCACTGGCGTATCAGCGGTTTTTCATTGGACAAAGTACACTCCTAAAGAAGTGTTCTCAGCAGTCATGGAATCATGGCGAGGACGTTATAAAAAATGTCTACGTTTGGACGGAGATTACGTTGAGAAGTAACAGAGCTTCAACTTTCTTGGGAAGTACTTTTCAGAAAAATGAAAACTTAGGACATAAAAGCACCTCGTAGCATACAATTGTCTCATTTCCAATTACTGAGTAAGTAAAGCAACCAATTTCTATCAATTCTTTATATCCTTTTTTATCCGAGCTTGGGATTGATAATGACAGAGTTAAGTCGGAATAAGGTTAAGTAGGTAACTTATTGTGACCTAAGAAACAATTTCAGTAACAATTAATCAGTGGCAATACTCAAGAAAGCAGGAAACAACGGTATTTTTCCAGGCTACTCAGGTTTTCAGAAGACATCGAGAATTTTATTGTAAATCGATTGTGGTTGTCCCATAAATTGTTTAGCATACACTCCAGGCTTTTTAAGTGTATTGTTTTTAAATTGTACCTCTAGTCTACTTAAAATTGCAGTAAAAGTACCTTTTGTTTGACCGTATCTACAACGTCCAGGAACCGCATTTTTCTTCGTTCACCCCAGGTCCTGTAAAAAGTTTAGGTTTGATTATCTTGTGTCATTTGGAGAGTTTAAATCTAAATGAACAACAGAATACAATATACTGGTGTAAACTGAATGCAGCAAAACATGGATGAGTTATGTATTAAATATATATTTGAAAGAGGTGTACATAAATATACATTACCTTTTTTAACACAAAAGGCAACAAAAAATTTTAAAAATGTATAAAATATATTAGCACAGATAAACTTCAAATTGTATATTAACTATGAAAAAGAAATAAATCTCGATTGATATTCATCAGTTTTTAGCAGAAGTTAATATTACATATTTCTTGAGTACAATCAGTTAAGTGTTTGGGTTAATGTGGAAAAAATATTTAAAAACATTTTTAAATATATGGTTACGTTGTACTCCATCAGAACAAAGCTACTATACCAATAATGTGTTCAGTTACCATCCGGTGTCTATAATTGTCTGGCATCTTCAAAAGCATGCTTTCGACCGAATTCGACGAATTTCTCGTGTTAACAGCTTCACAGTGAACACTTTTCTTTCACGAAGCTTGTGCTCGATGTATGCTCACACATTTCGGATACAAATGATGCCAGACTGTTCTTTCCACTCGATTTAAGCTTGCTGCAGTGTTTGGGGTCGTTGTCCTCCTGCAGAATCCAGTCCTTGTTTTTCTTAATAAACCAACGATCGGCAGTCGGTAATAATTTTTTTATAAATTTTGAGCATTTTTGGAGCATTTAGGTTGTACGTAAACGGATGCAACGTTCCAAAACCTAGTTTTGAAAAGCAGCCCCAAAAATGCTCTTTTACTGGATATTTAGCTGAGATTGTACAGGTCCCCAAACAGAAGTTTCGCCTGTAAAAATTACATTGCTCTAATCTCGGTCGATATTGTCATTTGCCCAAGCGAGTCGCTTTGTCACATGATTTTCACCTAACAAAAGTTTCTTCACTGAACTACACCATTTGATTTCATGCGGCCCTAGATGGTTTCGGATCGCTAGTACAATATATCTACACCTTTGCGTTTTAATTGTGCTGCTCCTTGACTCAATATTAAGCCCGGGTTCCGCGAAAACAAGTTCACGATCTGTTTTTCGACTTTAGGAGAAGTCATCGGTCGTTTTTGTCTCCTTATGTCGTTGCACCCACTTGCTGACAAATGTTTTCGAGTTGTTCATGTACTTATATTATATATATGTATGTATGTATGTGTGTATGTATGTATGTATGTATGTATATAATACATTGTATGAGACATTTTCGGACCTTTTGGGTGAATGCAGAGGAACACAAGCTCGTAGCTCAACACGTACGTGGCACTCATGCTGCTTTAAGCGTTTTTTTAGCAAAAATTCAGTGCCAATTGAAGCTTTTGTGACAAAGCATCGAAGACAAAGCTTCACTCCAAATTAGGGCCATATCTTTTACCAACTGCTAATTATAACGAACACGCTCTTACTTAACTGACTAGAATTTACAGTGCGAGGGTTAAAGTACAAAGAACCCATTCTATTTGTTTCTGTCACAATAAATATTTTGTAACGCTGAAAATAACCGTTTAAGTCTAATTCAACTAAACCGCTCTATGCCTTAGTCTGGAAACGTAACCGTCACGCCCGGTGCGTTTTAATGGGCTCGCCGCTAACGTGTCTCGCACTGCGACACTTGACGCGCATTTGACGCTACTTAAATCAGCCCTATGCAGAACGCTTTCCAACGCATTTACTGCTCCAGGGGGACTCCTTAATCTTACAAATTCTCATCTTTATCTACGTTAATTTCACCACTGAGGTTCTCTCGACGCCAGCCAAGCTACCGCACTTAATTCCTATGCCGACAGCGCATGATTATGATTTACGTAATTGCAGTTCTGGAGTGTTGTACTTGCCGCGGCAAGACACGCCGTATTTCTTTGGAAAGCTGGGCCCCATAAATCGCCGCAATGGTCGTGTTAACCAGCGATAAAGTGGTGTAAAAAGGGAAGAGCAAATGCTTGATTCGATTACATTTGCTATTGTAAGGGTAATGCAAGTGGGGCGGATTTGAATACGGGCTGTAAAAAATGAGAAATGTACGACTAAGATTTTTTAAGTGTTCCACGACAGAAGATAGAATTTTCGCAAATAGTAATTTGGATCAAAGTAAACATAAGGAAGTATAGTACCTAATTTTTGCTAATTAAGGTGCAATATGCATATCATATTACTCTGTCTATTATATAATCCCTATAAAAGTAAAAATCAAGAAATTTTTTTCTTGAAAAGCACATTAGAAAATTATATATTTAATATTAAAGGCAATAATCAAAGAAAAAAGTAAACTTCAAAAATGATGTAATTCAACCCGGATAAAGTATTCGAGTATATAACCTTTGGCGAAAAGTCATCACTCGGTTACCTAAGGCAGTAATTTTGTTTGTAAATAAAAAGTATTGATTCTGTTTGTTAATTATGTTTATTTAAACGTTTAAATTTTTTCTCATTAAGTCGCAAAGGTAATGTCGGTCAAGTGGCCGCCGCCAGAGTTGATGAACATTCGGTCTCGTTTCACAGTAGTTTCCATGACTTATCGTACGACAGTAAGAAGTCGTGTCATGGTTCTGTGGCCCTTACTAGTCGCAGTATCAGTGTTGCTGTCCTTCAAAAAATATGAGCCAATCACCTTTCCTCCGCATCAAACAGTGACTTTCAGAGGATATAATGGCTCTTCGTGCATTATATATGAATTTTTAGTACACCAGAAAGGATAATTTTGCTTATTCACTTATCCGCATAGGCGTAAATGTGCCTTGTCGCATGATGATTTTCAATGGAAAATCATCCTCATCACGGTCGAGGTTTAGGAGGGCTTGGCTGAAATTTGCGCGTGATTGAAAGTCTGCATGCTCTTTGTACGGGAACATCTTAAAGTATTTTACCAAAATTTGCTGTAAAGACCGGGTATTGATATCCAACAAATACAAGAAAGCGTAATTAAAGTAAATAATATTGAGAATCTTATTATTTAATGTAGCCCCCATCAGCGACTATGAGCTTCTCTGACATTATGCAGCCCAACACAGCTTCATCCTTATCCATATGTGTTATTACTTCTATGATGCAGATCCTCAATTGTCCTTCGTGTTATGATGCATCTCATGACTTATACGTACGAGGGTGAATCAAATATAAACGAGACTTATTTTTTAAAAAATATTTTATTTGAACTTGAAACAAAAGAATAGCAGATTATTTTTCTACATAATCTCCTGATTTAGAAACACATTTTTCCCAACGTGTATCTAATTTTGAAATGCCTTACTCGTAGAATGAAGTTGGTCGTGTTTCCAGCCACTGGCGCACATAGACCTCAACCTCCTCATCGCTGTCGAATCTATGCCCTTCCATGGCTTCCTTGAGAGGACCGAATAGGTGATAGTCGCAGGGCGATAGGCCAGGGCTGTAGAGAGCGTGAACGAACTGTGAACGATGCAATTTCTGCTCAGTTGTCAGAAGGCGAGGCACTCACCTTGCGCACACCTTACGAAACCCTAGCTCCTCTGTGATGATCGAAAAAGTGCTGCCATAACTTATTCCAATCTCAGATGAAATCTCATCGATGGTCAGACGCCTGCCACCCTCAATAAATTGTTGAACGCGGACGATGTTTTCACTGGTGATGCTGGTGCGAGGTCGGCGATCATGGCTCTCATTTTCAACATTCTCACGACCCTCCACGAACTTTTTGTGCCATGCGAACACTCTAGCCCGTGACAGTGTCTCTTCCTTGAACTGCGCAGTCAATCTCCTCAGGATTTCAGCCGGTTTTACACCTTCCGTGGCGAGAAATTTAATGATAATACGATGCGCAATTGACGACGGCACCTCCTGCTCAGACATTGTCACGACGGGTACTGACAGGAACGAACGAAATCGCCAGCCTGCTTCCCCCACTCCTGACATCCCTACCCAACACCTGACGAAGCGAGAACTCTCGCGCGTTAATATTGCGCGCCCGAGATCAAAAGTCTCGTTTATATTTGAGTCACCCTCGTAGTAGTCAAAGAAATTGCAGTTGGAGCTGGAAGGTGGTTTTCCTTGCCCTATGGGCTGGAACGCGTACTCCTGCCCAGCGGCCACTTTCTCAATCTAGGGCTTTAACTGTCTCTAGCATGTTGATATAGCTTTGCGGTCACTTTCAAGCCTTCAAGTGGAAAGCCAAGACACCTTCTTTGCTGCTCACGAGTCTTAGCACTATCACAAAGGCGGCAAATTTTGTATGCATAACAGCAAGCACCTTAGAGTCATTTTATCAAATCCAACGGCCACTTTAGCGTTTAACTTTTCTGTTCTCTTTATTTGAAAGAATCCCAAGAAATCAGCGCTGTCATGCTTAATGTTGTTCAACAGTGCTTCATCCTAACTTTCTGTCCATCTAGTTTTTCTCACACAAAAGTTGGCGGTTACTGAGGACAAAAAACTTGTAATGTAAGTTCTGGTCTTATGCTAACCTGACCGTCAATATTGCAACGCCAATTCCTTGTCTCAGAATCATTTTTTTCAATTCAAGGACAAATTTATCACTTTTCTTGTGATCAGATTATTTGCTGTGAGTTGTCCTGTCAGGGGTTTTCTGTACTTCTTGGCTATGTTGTAAATTTGAGAGTTTTTTTTTGTGGCCAAACCGTGTAATTATTTCTCTCAGCGATTTTTGCCGTGAAGATATTTGAGTATAGCAGCTTTGTAGTCGTATTCTCAGCTCACGTTGTCAACAATCACAGGGTGTTAATTATGCGAAGCTAACTTGCGTTATTGCCCATACTCAGAAGAAGGCCTTTTATCTTCCTGAAATACAAGATGAAGCATTAGAATTTACCTCGACGACACTGTATATAGCTACATGTATATATCTAAAACGCTGAAGTTTACATAAAAAGTCCATCAAAATGAAAAATAACATAGACAGTATACATAGAATACAGATTAGCCTCTCTGTGCCTTTACTTTTAACCTCTCTCACCTCTCTTGTCTGTTTAATCGCTATTCATACTTTGAAAATTGCATATTAGTTATAGACGTTGAAAATACTTCCGTAAAAGAAAAAAAATTAAACTGAACAATTGTAAAATAAAATGTTAATATTTCAATTGTAACAAAATTTGTAAATGATTTGTCTCAATTTGTTCTTACACAACCGAAATGTTGGAGGACATCTCAAATATAAACACGTAGAAGGCAGATTCTTGCTGTACTAAAGTAATTATAACTAAATCCAAAAATAGAACCTGGTCTACGAGCATTGCCTTTCCAGAAGACAAACGTCTTTAAAACTCTTAGTTTTGTGTCTTGGTTTCATTCATTGAATTAATAAAAATAAATAAATATATATAATTGCAAAAAAATTGCTAGTTATCAAAGTCTAACAAAAGCAACTTTATCGTGTTTGTTAACTTATCATTTGTGGCGTTTTACCGTCTCGTTGACCAGCTGAAATTTGTACACTGCTGTTAAAAATAGATTTAGCAAGTGGCAATAGAATGTTTTCTACGGAGCTGGAGCACTTGTGGTTAACAATGACAGCAATCTTATCGTTAAGATATGTAACAATATGCAAATCCAAAAGTCTTAACCTTTAAGATACTTAACGTTCTTAAGCGTTTGAGTTCTAGCACAATTTATGCTTCCAGTTGTAATTTAGTGTGAGCATCATGAAAACGAGAACATCGGTAGCCCGAAAAGACTTTATAAAACACGTGTGCTAGTAGTCTTTATAGCAATTTTTCTTCTTCTTTTTCTATCTCTAGTTATTCCTTTCGGTGTTGGGCTTTTTTTGGTTCTTATTTATCTGAATTCTCTATCCAAAATGGAATTTTCTATATTTCGACAATTGTCTTTTCTCTTTTCCAAACAAAATTTTTTATATGTTCTTCCTATAGCTTGGTATAGCTATATATATATATATATATATATAATATAATATAATATATAATATATAATTAGGTGGCTATATCATTTTAATTGTTTTGTTTCGATTTCGTTCACTAGAGGTCTTCTCAGGCATTTCATTTCTGTTGCTGTTATTTTAGGTAAGTGATTTGTCCAACAATGTCCACGATTCATCTGCATAAATTAGTGTTGGTGCGTATATGGTTTTGTATAGGTAAATTTATATATCTTATTTCGTATACTGTTACTTATTTCTTGGTTTATAGACCAGTTCTAGTATTTTGTCATTTATCGTTATTTTTATATTTTGGTATTATTCTTTCGTTGCAATGTGCATGATTTTACTTTTCAATTCATTTACCTTCATAACATTTTCATCCAAATGTTTATATTTTATTGTAGCCTTTCCTTGTTTTCTGATATTAGTACGACGTCATCTGGATATGCTAAATCATGTGTATATAGTGGATTTAAAAGTTAATTTTTGACTCTAGTGGATTTTGTGTTTTTTTCAATAGATTCTTATTTGGTCTATATATGTTACGAACAGCAGTGAGTTCAGGCTCTCTGTTTGACTCCGTTTTCAATCCTTAACTCTTCGAAGATCTTTCCATTTAATTCGGCAGCTCCCAACACAGTTGTATATAGCAATATATAAGTTAAACTTTAAATCATATTAAAACTTAGTAATGTTAACAATATGATAATAATAGATACATAAAATAACATGCAGAATTTGTAAGGAATATATATCTGAAATATTAAAACATGGACATCTACAGTAACAACCGGACTTTCCGTGTCGCAATCAACTAATATAGCCAGAATAACATCTGGCATACAGAATGGATACGCATTCCAAGAACAATAGAATTTAAACATTTTTTGACCGTCATAATTAGTTTGTTAATTATAATTTTTTATCAAAACCACTTATATTTCTTAAAATATCCTATAAAGTGCCAATGAGTTGTTATAAATGGGTCTTGCAAATTATCTCACATAATGTATTCTAACGATTTTTTTTATCTAATAATAAAAAAGTTGTAGTTATTAATAATAATAGCACACTTTTCTAAATATCTCTTTTGTAACTGAACGAAGCTGTAACTTTCGCACTGCCAATCAACAATTAATGGATGAATACTCTACTTAACTGTAAAATTCAATTAAGATTGTTGTGAAAGTTTACAAAGCTATTGTATGAAAATTTTAAACTTTTGTTTCACAGTATCAAAAGTTTGAAGTGCCCCGAAAATATAGAAATCACATAATTGTAAGTAATACCACAGTCAGTATTTACGCAAAAATTCCTGACAGAGAGATTGATATCTAAAAGGAAAATTTTACTTCGGCTTTCCCACAAATGTTTTTTATACCCAATCGTATCTGCTTTCCTTCTAAAATTGGACGACGGCACATCAATCAGAAAACTGAAAACTCTATGTAAATATTTCTAAAAAAAATACATTCCTATCAATGGCCCTCTCTGCAGCAGATATTAAAAAGTGTTGAAGGAAGTAGTTGTGCGAGCTTTTTTGATTATAAAAGTGCTACTTAAAAAGAACAACTACCTTTATGTTTATGGGTCTGAAAGGCGTGCTTTGTCAGTCACCTTCTCCTAACAATACTGCCTGCGTCAATGCAAAGGATAGTTTGTTTTAATACACCAACACTCCAATTTTATTTCAAAAATCGCTAAGAGCTTCGAATGTATTAACAGATGGATAGCAGCTGTCAAGAGATGTCCACTATAATGAATTTCCGAACTCCGCCATGGGGCACCGAATGTCGCCAAAGTCTCCGCCGTGTCGTTACGGTCGAGCGGCGAGCATAATACCTTCAATCTGCGGACAGCTGCCATTGAGATACCCGTGGTGCTTGCACATGTGCGGCGATTTGCACAATGTGGCAATTTTCAGATTGTGCCAGTTACGGGAAGGGTCCAGAAAAAGTGTTGGAGGTATAAATAACACGCAGAGGAGCAGTAAGGCAAAAGTAAACTGTTCTAATGCGAAATAAAAATTTATAGTATATATAATTATTATTAAAAGGAATGCACAGTTTAAATAAATTGTAACGTATTATTCACTACTGTCGAGAGCAAATGCAGTATATCCACTTTAAAATTTGCGTGACATATAGCTTGACAGAAAAATAATTTAAACTTAATTAGCCCATAATTAACAATTTTGTTTTAAATTACCGCTAAAATTGTGATTTTATTAAATCATGACTCTATTTTGTTATTAGCTTGTTAGAAAGTTTTTTCAAAAGCCACTTACATATTCTTTATTTTATTTGTTTTGTTTTTTATTAGTGAAGTACGGTCTGCAAACTGGAATGTTAGGGTTGACATATCTTCGTCTTTACTTTTCCATACAGAGCGATGTGACAAGTATCTCAGCTTAGACGATTGTATTATTATTTTTCTGGATTATATAATATATTACATTACAAATTTGTAGGAAATATTGATTAATTAAATGTAAATAGCCAAAAAGCATAAGACAATAGGCTCTTACTTTAGCACCCTGTTTTTTTTTTGTACGGTCCAACTTTACACCTATCCCGAACGCTAGGGCAAAATTTTGGATTCATAGGTGTCAAAAATGGCTAAAGTTGTACGACAGCATTTGACTTTTTTTCGTCTTCAATTAATTAATTCGACAGTTTAACAAAGCAACGAGATTAATCTGGTATGTTTCGGAATTTAACTAACTCGGATATGTGGCTGAGAAGCAAAACACATCACTCCCCATTTCCCTCTTAACAAAAAAGGGTTTTACATTATAGTATTTTTTCATGTTTACCCTTCACAGCAGTAGTGGTTTTTTTAGGTTTTCGAGAAAAAGGTTTTGATAGCTTTGAAAGCCGATTCTATCTTTCCGGCTTTAAATAATTCCTCCAATTCTTAGAATTTATCTAGTACATACTTTTTTGTTCTTTTTGATCCTTTTTTATTTCTTATTTGTTTTGTAGTACTTTAGCCCATCTTCTGATTTATCGTTCTTTTATTTCTTTCTATCTTTAATTAACTTGAGTGTTTGTTCTGTAATCCAAGGTTTTTGTATTTTACTCTTTTGTTCAGGTATCACTACTGTCTCACATCCTCTTTTTGCAACATCCGTAGTTGTCAAATTGCCTTTTTTTAAGTTTTTTATATTTTAGATCATGCGCTGCTATAGCCACACTGCCACGATAGGCACCTGGGTAAATTTTAAAAATTTTGATTTGGTTTCTAAACCGCTCTTTCAGCAGTATCAAATCTATCTCGTGTCGTTTTATGTTACCTCGCGCCGTCCATGTATATCTTCTGCGTACGTGGTATTGAAATAATGTTTTTTCAATTGACCAAATCATGTACCCAAAATTATTTTTCCAAAGCCGTATCTCCCGGCAATTTTTTCTTTTACAATTGCGTTTCAGCCTCCTAGTATAATGAGATTTTCTTCTCCTCTCGCATATTTTATTATTTCTTCCAAATATTCATAGACTTATTCTACGTTTTATCACTGTATTGTGATGAGTATGTACACTTGTACTACAATTGTGTTTTTCTGGAAAAATAGCCTTGACATTAGAGCGATCTAGATTATATGTTTGCGTTTTTATTCTATCCCCCCTTCGCTTCTTATCTCTCTTTTAGTTGTGTTTCGATATATTTTTATATACTACTTTTTTTGTTGGGGCAGCCTCGAAGGCTTGTTGCGCCTATTAACATGCAATTTATATACTACAACATTACATACAATTTAGAGAAACTCCTCCGGGCATTGGGTTTCAGCATTCTTTGTTGATCAGTCGCATTCAGCGGCGATCCTATGTACTACATATACAGTTATGTCCGGTTTTTAGTGTTATTTATAATAGTCATTTTTAATATATACTAGTGCTTTATTACCCCCTCTCAAACGAAAATTTTCCATCGCTTGCGGTTCCGGAAATATTTTACCTCGGTCGCGCCTGCCGGGGGGCCGAAATTTGTCCTTCGGAGGCGCTCGGGTCGGCACGGAAAGGCACGAACGATCTGTGTGACAGCAGCAGCACTCATAATTTTTTTTATATATATAACGAGGTCTGGCAGCGGCCCCCCGGAGAGCTTGTCCAACTCCGACATGCTTGAGCCCCTTCGCATAGTAGTTTTTAAAAATAAATAAAAACACGATTAAAAAGCTCTGTTTGACATAATTGACGTACGCCGTTGCCATGACAACGCATTTACGTATACCCAGTTAGAGTTGACCTTTGACCTGTGTGACAGCACTCATAATTTTTTTTGTATATAAGTGCTTTATTACCCCCTCTCAAACGAAAATTTTCCATCGCTTGCGGTTCCGGAAATATATTACCTCGGTCGCGCCTGTCGCCGGGCCGAAATTTGTCCTTCGGAGGCGCTCGGGTCGGCACGGAAAGGCACGAACGATTTGAACTTTGACCTGTGTGACAGCAGCAGCAGCAGCACTCATAATTTTTTTTATATATATAATTTGTAAGTTTTTGTTACGTAAGCTATAAAAGAGGGATTTGTTTTTTGAGTATTGCCATTATTTTTCTAGCTAGCATAGAAATAGTATTTGCGGGCAATTTATAACTCGCAAGTGTACACGATTACAAAAAATTATATAACTAAAGCAAAAACCTATATAAATAAAAAGGGAACCAAAGAAGCACTTGAACAAACCAGTGTAATAATAAAAAGCCCTACTGTATTTCCCTCGTGTGCTTTTTCAATATGAGTGTCTGTCTCTGCGCTGGAACGCCGTTTCGGCTTTATAACCGTATAGAATTTTTTGTACTTCGACGCATTTTGATTCTACCATCATTTTTAATAATATTGAACTATAAAAGTTTCGCCGTACCACAATCGCGAAGACGAACATTCACTTATGCAGAGCTCAGAATTATTCGAAAGCTGCATTAGCATGCCTTTGAGCCGAATCCATCGTTTTCCGAACGGCGGGCGGATGCAAAGGAATATTTAAAATAAGTAGATTGGGCTCCGTCAGTGAACAAGGGCGAAAGCGAGAAAAATGTCGGTTTCTTCGGCAAAAGCGCCGCCGAGCTGCAAACGGCGCTTTGTTGCTGTATCCCGGATTCCGATACTCGCCCGGAATGCTGATCGCTGCTAGCTGCAATCGGGTCAAGGAGGGAAGTCCGTGTCACAGCGCTACCGCGTGGGCGGGGAAACAGGCCAAATTTTTGTTAACGCATCTAACAAATCCATGAAACTCTAATGGAAAGTTACATAAATTACATAAAATTTTTATTAAATAATTTTTAGGTTAATTCTCTTTAATATATGATTTTTATGATATCTGTAATCGTTTGTAATTGCTTGGAATTTCAATCAGGATCATAATAGTGTTCATGGTAATAAAATTATAAAATATTGTAAAATATTATAAAAGACAATTTCTTATCAAAGCAGAAGTATCGTTTTTCATCGTGTCTGCATTAGTGCTGAAATTCTGCTTATTAGTAGAGCTTCCATGTCACATGAGAAAAGTCTGGTCTAAGTCTTTTGACAATGTTTCTCTGAAATACATGAAGGAATTAAATTTTAATATTTGATGACATCAGAGTTCATTTAAGTTTTTTGACATTTTTCTACATCGTCTAGTGTATTTAATAATTATACGTAAGTTTTGGAAAGTTATTTTTCAAAATAATAATAATATATGTTACAATGTGTGTATAGGGTCTTTAATTCTGATGCTGTAGGCTGTTCTCACAATTTATTGCAACTGTAAATCAGAAACTAGCATTATTAGCACATAATCTCATATCTGTTCAATAATTTAGTTTCTCAGATATTTTAAATTTAAGAATATTAATTTTTGTATTAGTTCTTGGCTTTTTAAATAAATCAGTATTAAGTTTCATCATTGGATGTAGATTAAAAGAAAAATCCGTAGAAAATTGGATAGTGTACAGCAGACAACGGAATAATCTACTACTCAGGAGAAAACAATTCTTAATACATGTATGGTGTTGCAATAATATTAGATAAAACATCAAATTAGCAGTGGGATTTGTCGCGATATCAGAGAGAAATATCAATATATAATTAAAAATGTTGTAAGCCAAAATTCATCTGATTGAAGTACTATATATACCTCAACCGCAGAGGAACCAATTGAGAAACATTTAAGGGGTACATAAATGAACATATAAACACTAATTTTAGGTTAAAAATGATAGAAGACACGGAGAGAGCGACGAATCACTTAATTACCACCATTCAATCAGCAGGATGGCACGCCACTCAGCAAACAAAGAATTTAAAACCCACCTCTCCTAATATTCCCAATGAAATAATAGAGATAGAGAAAAACGTAAGGCGAGATCAAAATGGCAGCGAACCCACAACATTGTATATAGAAGGGAATTCAACCGACTAAACAATAAGCTGAGAAGTAAATTAAAAGGAAACCGCAATCACACTTTTCATGCTTACCTCAGTTCACTATTAGTACATGATAATACAATCTGGAGAGCTACTAGAGGAATCAAGCAACCTAAAACACACATAGCACCCCTACAGAATCAAACAGGAACCTGGACAAGAACTGATAAAAAAAAGGAGAAGAGTTCGCTCAACACCTTCAATCCGTTTTTATTCCTAATTCAGAAAAAATTGATGAGGATATTGAAACTCAATGCTCCGTTACAAATGTCACCACTAATACGTAACTTCACGAAGTAAGAAATCCAGGAGAAAATAAACTACCTGTGTAATAGAAAATCCCCAGGGTTTGATCTAATAACAGCGGCTGTCTTAAAAGAGCTTCCAGAAAGGGGATACAGTATATCCAACTACTATTTAATGGAATTCTTCATTTTACTCACTGGCCACTACAGTTAAAATTTGACCACATCATTCTCATCCTTAAACCCGGTAAACCTCCTAATGATGTTAACTTCTATTTTCCTATCAGCCTTCTTCCGCTTCTATCTAAATTGCTTGAAAAACTAATCCTAAAGAGAATAAATCAAAGTGAAATAGTACAAGACTGGTTTCTAAATCATCAATTTGGCTTCCGGACTCAACACTCGACTGTCCAACAGTATAATCCACTAGTTAATAAAATTCAAACCACTTTTAAAATAAAAGAATACTGCTCCCACTATCTTAGATGTTAAACAGGTCACTTGAAAATCGTATTTCAAGTCACTAGTGTGATGAAACATCACAGAATAACATTTCCAAGCCACTACTACATAGTGTGTTACGGACCTGTACCTTGAACCTTCTGTCACTTCGCATAGTACATGCCCAACCCTGGAAACATAACTACATATGGGAACTTTTGTCGATGACATAGCAATACTAACAAGTAGTGAGGATCCATGTAGCAACTAATAGAACTCAAGATCATCTAACCTTAATTGAGGAATGGACACACAAATGGAGGATAAAATTAATGGAAACAAATATTCCCACGTCACGTTTACCATGAAACAATCAACCTGTGCTCTACACGTTACATGACGGAATGGACACCAAATGGAGCGATAAAAAGAAGGAACATAAATATCATGTCCTTACGAAAAATCAACCTTGCACATTACATCAATGATCACGTCTAACCTGGAGAATACACGTATCCAAAAAAAGGAAGGAGATAGACATCAAAATTAGAAAATGTATTGGCTCCTTAGCAAAAATCAATTCTTTCTTTGGACAACAAATTACTTATGTACAAGACCATAATCTGACCTATATGGCTCTACGGCTGTGAGCTATGGGGTTGTGCAAGCAATTCAACGATAGAAATCATACAACGATTCCAATCAAAGACATTACGAAGAATAACTGGAGCACCATGGTACGTCTCTAATAGAACCCTCCACACCGACCTCAATGTACCATACGTGAAGGATGCAAAGCAAAAAGTCATAAAACACCACGACTCGCTAGCAACTCATCCCAACGAAACCATTATTCCATTAAGAGAAGATTCCATGATTCGACGCTTTTATAAATGGCTAAATAGCCTAAAGATTTAGCGTAATAAAGAGGTGACTTCAATGGGAGTCTTCCTCTCCACGACATATACCTAGTTATAAAATTAGCTTATAGAATGTATGTTGTATCTTTCTGATTGCTAATAAACTAAATAAATTAAAAAAACGCAGATCAGTAACGCGCTAGAGCTTGTACATAATAGATATATTACAATAAGCATGAGATACTTCAACGCCAAGATTGGCAAAGGAAGTGTTCATAAAATTATAAGAAATTACGTAACGAGAGAGGAGGTTAAATTATCAAAAGAAAGACAGTTAATCGTAACTAAACTTGGTTTAAATTACCAAATAGAAGATTACACTCATGGCGATCGACTGCAGACAAACTGGATAAAGTAGTTAGAAATAAAGTACATCCTGGTCAAGGAATGGTACAAAAATTCGATTAAATTTCGATTAAGTGCAAGAGCACTACAAACGAAAGTTATTGAGGATATCGTCTAAAAGAGAATTTATGGAAACTTATATCAGATGAAAAATGACAAAAATGATATGAAAAGCACTGAAAGATAGCATACTTAATCCGTGCAAAAAGATAATAAACAAACCTACAGTGCAAAAACATAAATGAGTGACTGTTGGGATTTTAAATATAAAGAATCAACAAAGGATGTACAAAAAAAAATACTCTTGAATATAAAGTAATAGAAAAAAAAGATAAGACAAGCAAAAGAAAAGAATTTAAAACAGAATTAACAAGCTTACAAAAAGAGCCAGACAACTGCTCTTTTAGATAAAGAGGGAAAGATCTTAATAAGTATCGCTAGAAAGCAAACTTAGAAAATGGAGGAAATACTCCGAAGATTTATTTACAAATGATAAAACTGGTTCAAAGAAAATATTTACAAATCAAGATAAAGTTAGTCTGGATATTACCAAAGAAGAAGTATTATACGATCTTAACAAAATGAAAAGTAAAGGAGGTCCTGGGCTTGACAAACTCTCAAGTGACTTGCTGAAAATTGTTAATATAAATATATTCGTAAATCTATTCAATAAAATGTACAGATCGGAAAACATTCCTAAAGAATGGTTGGTGCCTATTTGATCTGCTTACCCAACTAATGTAGTGATTATCCTACTTAATATTAGAAAAACCAAATTTCTAATAACACTGAAAACTTACAGAAGGAATGGAAACAATATCGAACAAGTCGATAGCTGTACATATCTTGTATAATAATAAACCAGACAAACGGCTATATTCACAAAATTAGAGTATAGGGAGCTCAAAAAGTTATATTAAAATAAAACCAGTCTTATGTAGCAGATTTGAGCTTAAAGTTAAAGACTTGCTTAGTAAAATAATGTTTTTACTTCTCTTCTCTACGGATTGGAAGCTTGGAAGCTTGAGGTCTCAGAAAAATCAAAGCATTAAAATGTTGGCGTACAGGGGAATACTTAAAATATTGTGGGTGGATCCCGTAACATAGTTGGAGGTCCTAAGACAAATGTGAAAAGATAAAGAATTAGTAGACACCATCAATAAACGAAAGCTGGAATACCTTGGGACAGAAGAGAAAATACACCAGATTACATTAATATTAAAAATTGAAAGACCAGACATATGAGAAGAGAAGGAATATGCTAAAAAAACCTCAAAGAGTGGTTGGGATGTATCTCTGGCGAACTGTTCAGAGCAACAGCTTCTAAAATTACAATAGCGATGATGATGGCCAACCTTCGACACGGAGATGGCAACCAAGAAGAACAAATAAAATTAAAATATGTAACAAAATATTTTTATTTTAAAATCCAAACGCTTTCATGTATCCCATTTTACAAGGTACGTTTGGAAAGTAGTGAAACTGATTTTCTTAGTTCATACGGAAAGCTCGGGAGCGAAGTCTTCGAGCCTGGCGATTGGTGGGGGATGTCAGGTAAACCGTTTGGCCCAGATCATTTTCCTTTGAGCGTCCATTATTGTTCAGTAATATGGGATAAAATTTTTAGTTAAATTTAAAAAACCTACTACCCAAGCGCTTGCTATGATACAGAAAGTCTACAAAAAGTCTACAGAAAAGATGGTTTATCGAAAGCACAGGTATTCAGATTGGACAAAGTGCTCAGAAAAGGAAGAGAGGAGGAGGATGAGTAACTCACAGGAAGCCCATTAACATCTCATACTTTTGACAATGTGGCTAATGTGAAAGTGGTTTTGAATTTTGAGCGAAATTTTAGTGTTAGATTGATAGCAGATAAAGTCGGACTTTTTGCAGGTTCATCGCTGTTAGTGGTCGAGCTTCTGGCGAAAAAAATTGTAATAACGCTGTCCCAACTTTCCCACAGCCCACTTAATATCATTTTTATTTTTCCAGTTCAAATGATTCATGATAGTTTGAGAAATTGAGTTTAAAGTATAGTAAGTGTGCAAAAACATATCTTCAATGAAATAAACTTTCTGGAATCAGTTTTATTACTTTCGGGTCTAATTTATATAATTATCGACACTTATTAATATATATATATATATATATATATATATATATATATATAAATATATATGTAGGTTTCATAGTGAACGAAAAAGATTAAACATAGAGTAATCAAATACCAGGCCATATCGACCGATCATATACATAATAATTAGACTAGTACGTTATACACTTCAAATCATAAATGTATATGCTCCAACAAGTACAGAAGAATTATGCAATTTTATGAAGATATATCAAGGCGAAACAACAGGAAAAATCTTACTAATGGTAACGGCTAGATTTCAATGCAATTTTAAGAAACCACACAGAAATGATATGGAATTTATAGGTAATTATGGTCTAGGTATTAGAAATAACAGAGGGATACACTTTCCAACTTTCTTCAAAACGAACGGCTATACTGCTCAACACATTCTAAGAAACCACCACAGAGAAATGGACATGGCGAAGCCCGACAACAAGATAAAAAATGAGATAGATTTCATCCTCTGCCGAGATCGAAAAATATGTAGAGACGTATCAGTTCTGAACAGATTCGATACTGGGAGCGACCACAGAATGGTCCGAGCACTGATAAGCATCAAAATTAAACAAGAAAGACATAAATTAGTTAGACAACAACGTTTTCCCACTAACACAGAAATAACGAAATAGCAAGATGAATATAAACAACAACTCTCAACGAGACTTGATACAACTATACTATCAGACATTAACCAAATAAATGACAGAATTACAACTACTATCCAAATAAAGACAAAGAAATTGTGCTCAAGAAAAAAGAATCAAACAGATCAAAAACTCAAAAATACCACTATAAAACTCATAGAAAAAAGGAGAAAATTGGAGAAAGGAACAGACGAATATAAATCAATAAACAAAGAAGTAAAGAAAGACAGACATAAGAGAACATAGAACTAGAACAATTTTGATGACTATTGAAGACAACGCCAACATGAGAATACTAAGATCAAAAATATCCAACGGACGGCAGAAGATGACAAAAATAAAGAACAAAGAGGGAATAGAAGTGACAAAACCGGAAGACATCATCAGAGCAATTGAACACTTCTATACCGAATTATATGCAGCACATGCACCGCATAGAGAATCACAAACACAAAGAATAAAAAATGTACTCAATGCAGGCTCTGAAGATATTCCAGAGATATCCATTGATGAAATTAGATTAGCTCTGAAACAAATGAAAAACAATAGATGCCCCGGAGAAGATCGCGTAACAACAGAGATGATAAAACCTGGAGGAACAAATCTCGAACGTGCAGTACATATTTTACTAAATAAGTGCCTAAGAGAAGGAAGAATACCTAACAGATGGCACAATACAGAAACAACAATCCTGTTAAAAAAAGGTGCGATTACTAACATAGAGAACTACCGCCCAATCAGTTTACTATCACAACTATATAAACTGTTGACGAGAATTATTACCAACCTCCTGACAAACAAATTCGATTACTACCAACCAGAGGAGCAGGCGGGCTTCCGCAAAGGATATAGCACTATTAACCATCTACAAACTCTACGCACTATCATAGAGAAGACGACCGAGTATAATGTGCCCATACATCTAGCCTTCATAGATTTCTACAAGGCATTCGATTCTATATAGTACGGCTCAAATATTAGAATCAATGAATAACGCAAGAATCGACAGTAGATATACTACTATAATAAAAGACATCTACGAAAAGGCAACAATGCACGTGAAAATAAATCAAGACCTTAAAACGGACAAAATAAACATCAGGAGAGGCATACGACAGGGGGACGTTATCTCCCCAAAACGCTTCACGCTAGTTTTAGAAGATGTTTTTAAGAAACTTCAATGGTAAGAGAAGGGATTAAAAATTGACGGTTGCTTCCTCAGTCACCTACGCTTTGCTGATGATGTGGTGATTATGTCTGAAGACCCAGAGGAACTAAAAACCATGATGCAAGAACTCAAACAAGCAGCAGAAAAGTCAGACCTGAAGATAAATCCAGCTAAGACTAAAATCATGAGCCAATACAGTATGCAAATTACAGTAGACGGCCAAACGCTGGAGAACGTGACAAAATATATATACTTAGGATACATCATCAAATTAGGAAAAGAAAACCAAGGTACTGAAATTACAAGACGAATATCTCTGACATGGGCCGCCTTTGACAAATTGTCATATATCCTAAGGAATCCAGATGTACCGATCAACCTCAAACGTATATTTGTATCCTACCAGTGACTATATACGGTATGGAAACGATGGCTCTTACAAAACGGAATGCAAATAGATTGAGAGTGCTGCAGAGAGCTATGGAGCGTGCTATGCTGGGGATATCATTAAGAGATAAAATCCGAAAAAAAGAAATCCAACGAAGAACCAAAATAACTGACGTCATAGAACGCATAGCAAGCCTCAAATGGGGATGGGCCGGACATATCGCGAGACAAGTGGATGAGAGATGGACAACGAAATCACTATTATGGCGCCCCCGTGAAACTAAGCGAAAAAAAGGTATATCTCAGAAACGATCGGTGGATGACATTCGGAAAATAGCTGGTAGGAACTGGACAAAACAAACCAGTGACAGGCACAGATGGAGAGAAATGGGTGAGCCCTACATTCAGGAGTGGATGGCAGAAGGCTGAAGAAGAAGATATATATATATATATATAATAAAGAACAGATAAGGTAGTTCTTTTGTACGGCTCTAACTCTCTGTATTGGAGCACAGATTACGAACTGAGAAGTTAAAGCTCTCGTACGTTCGTTCTCTCTGCCCGGTCGTCGCGCACCATCTCTGATGCAGGGGGATGTGGCAAGCACCGCGCCTTAGACGACCGCCATTATTACCCCATGTTTAAAGGGAACGCAGGTACTCAAAATTATTTTTAGTGACTGAGTTTGCGCCTTATCCTCTTGGACCACTTTGGCGTCGGATAAAATAATAAAACAAATAGAAATTAGTTGATATAATGAGAAAAAAAAATCAAAGTACATTAAAACTATATTTAACATAAAAAGATACCCAGAATGAAAATATCACGCAGAAAAACAAACTACAACAAAAAAATTTAATAAATTATTACACAAATATTACTTGACATTATCAATGGACAGTTATGTATGGCAAATTATTTTTTCTTATTTATATAAGACCTTAAGAGGAATTTTTTTTATCTACGCTATCTTTCGTAAACATTTGTTTTTTCGTATATTTGACATTAATTCTGAAATATGTCCATACCTTTAATTTATTCTTAATTAAATTGACAAATAAAATGGCAGACTTGCATTTCTTTTCTTACTGCTTGGTTAAAAATTTTCTTTCTCCTCTTTTTTAACTAGAGAATTTAGAAGACCATTTTTATGTGAAATTTCTTCAGATTAAAAGTAGTAGCAAACGGTCAGTCACTTAGCATATCTGGTAGTTTTTGTCCTCAGAACATCTTCTGTTAAGTGAATACATTCTCGTTATTTGGAAACACTTACTGGAGGAAGAGATATTACGACTACCCTTTATACATCATAGATAATGCTTTTCCCTTTGTTTTTATTGAAGCTAAATTTCACTAACAATGTAAGAACTTTATGATGGAGAAAAAGACGATATAACCGCACTATTTATTTTAGCACAGTTTATAGCAAATACTATATAATACTAAATAGGTAGGAGATTGTGGCAGTCCCACAAAGTGAAATTTTTCTAGTATTTCACAGTGTCTATATTGTCGATGCAACCCGAAGAATTTTATGTATTACTGTCTAGAGATGCATTAATAAAAAAATGGATCCAGAATGTCTGAAGGACATACAAATAAAGGAAAAATTAGATTTTTTGTAGTAGACATCCTAAAGACCATTGTCACTAATGCCTTCCTGTTCTATACAACTTAGACGTTAAACAGTAGAAGCAGAACAAACTCGTAGACTACAGTGCTCATATGGAGAATTTGTTGAGCGTTTCTTTGGAAGATCCGAAAACCCCACAGAACCCTGTCCAAACGTTTTTTTATAATCACAAACTAATTTTTTAACTTTAATGGAACTCTAGCTAAAATGTGTATTTGAAAGTAGTGCATCTTACATGAGTATTATGTTCTAATATAATTTGTTCAGTACTGACTTTTGAAATAAATTTAGCCAATATGCCGTGGTGCACTTAAAAATTTTTAATATCCCCAGTGGGAGTGTATCTTGTAGCACAATACATATTTTATCAACGAGGTTAGTTGGCACAGTGACAATTCTGTTTTAATGTGATGTTTTGGTTTAAATACCGGAGTAACCGAAATTGTGTTGTTTGTAGAAACAAAATAAGCTAATAATTAGATGTTACTCATTTCAATTCTCTATCAATTCTATTAATAATTTTTAGCCTCCAATTTTCTTGTGAAATGTGGATCGATTGATAAAAATTAATCTACAATGACCATGTCATAACATGGTTACAATTCACCTTTGTTAAATTGATTTTTTTTTTATTAATAGGGGTTATGCCAGATCAGCATTACATTTGCTATTACATGGCAAGGTTAAAAGATTTTTAACATTTATATCACCAAAATAGATAGTTCATTGTGATTTTGACTATTAAATTAGTTATTCTCACTATTTAGGACATCAATAGGTAACTTCCTTTTAAGTCTGGTGTGTAAGTTTTCAGTGCCCAAGTTGTAGTGAACCGCACCATTGCATTGATTTATGTTATCATGAAATTTTTGGGCTGTTTTCTTTATGAATTCTTCCACTGTCAGGATTCCTGTTTCTCGGTGGAGCTGCGAGTTTCTTGCGTACCACTGTGCATTTGTTATTATACGGATAATTTTATTTTGTAACACTTGGAGTTTGCGAAGATTAGTTTTTGATGTCGCGCACCAGATTTAAATTGATTTATTAACTTACAATTTGGACTATGACAATTTGCTTCTCCTCCACAACTTGAACATAAATGTACATTCAATGAGATTTAAATACTCAATAAATGTAAAAAAATTAAACGTATCGAAAACAAATTGATTTGAACATTTAGCGAAATAAACGACCTGTAGAATAATAATTGCTAAAATCAAAAGAACAAAGAAGTATAATGTAGAAACAAAATTATGTATTATATAGATGGTTACTTTCTAAAGGGTGGGCTAAATTAAGAATCGAATTTAATTATAAATAAAATGGCTTTAACTGCAAATTTTCGTTTTATGCATACGATTTTTGATAGTCTTTATTAATAATACGTCGAATTTAGTTTTCGGGTGGTCAACTGCTTTTGGATTACTAGCGTAGACCTTCGATTTTAGTCTCACGTGACCAGGAAATTGTTGAAACAGTAAATCAACCCATGCTCCAAGTGTATGGCAAGTAGCATCGTATTGCTAAAACCACATTTGTTCCAGATCCATATTTTCCAATTTGTGCAGAAAAACTCGCTTATCATGTAACGGTAACGACCGTTATTTACAGTTACAGTATTTCCAGCATCATCTTCGAAGAAGTATGGTCCTATTACATTATCTGCTTAAAATCTACATCAAACAGCGATTCATTGGGGGTATATTTGCTACTTACATTACGCAAGGGTCTTCCGAACAACAATTTTGTTTGTTTACAAATCTGTTGAATATTTGATATTTCGTCTTCCACTTCATGACACTCTAAAACCATTTGACGAATTGTCAACGGTGAGAATGATCGGCAAGTTTAAGCTCTCGAGTCACTAGAATTTTGTAGGCATACAGTCTTTAGTGAGTATTTGCTAAAGGGAGCTTCTCGAAATGTGGAATTGTGGCGCACGATGCAGAGTCGATGAATTTGAATTTGCAGCGATTCTTTGATTAACTATGGCAATATTTTCACTAAAACTGCTCAATGCAATACCCACGAGGTCTTACATTTATTTCTGATTTAGTTTCATCGAAGTTTATAATACATCTTCGGAAGTCGGTTTATTGAATGCACTATTTCGACCAAAAATTCATTTGAACAGTAATGACTAGTTGTTGTTTCATATGCTGGGCGCAAAACAAAAAAATGGTAGACGTTTAAACCTAGTTTTCAATTTGGGCTACCTTTTATTACGTTCATGTTGCTCTATATATTATTTTATGTACATATTGTCCTTTGGAGTCAGTACTGGCGCAAATTAAAAATCTAAAAATATTGGTTATATCGCGTATTTACTTATACAGTGTTGCGGATTAATTTGGTTAGAAGTACAAAAAAAAACTATTTTTTTTATATTTCGATATAAACTTTCAACACAAAATAACTTATGCAAAGTCAACCAAAGCAACCTTATAGCTAAGCAACAGCCGATTGGAATAAACAGTATAGGGTCCGCCATATAACTTTTTTTTAAATGCTATAAATAAAAAACTACTGAATATTTTTTCATTTTTTTTTTCATTTGAAAGTACAATCCTTCCGGTTAATAATGGAATATAAATTCATTCATATAGCTGCCTTGGCTAGCCATGCAGTATCCTATACGATCGGTCCAATTTTTGAGTACATTTTCAATTGTATGCAGCTCTATTTCAGCTATGGCTGCACGAATGTTGTCCTTCAAAGCCTCAACTGTCTCTGCTTTGTCGGCGTAACACTTATCTTTGACGGCTCTCCACAAATAATAGTCCAACGGTATCAAATCGCAGCTCCGAGGCGGCCAAACGACATCAGAATTTTGACTCATAATGCGATTTTCGAAGACAGTGCGCAAAAGATCGATTGTAACGTTGGCTGTGTGGCACGGGGCGCCGTCCTGTTGACACCAAATGTCGCCAATTTCTTCCTCTTCAATTTCTGTGAACAAAAATTCGTTCAACATGGCCCGATAACGCTCACCATTGACTGTAACAGCCGCACCTTGCTCATTTTCGAAGAAAAATGGCCCAATGATGCCTCTGCACCAAAATCCGCACCAAACAGTGACTCGTTGTGAGTGCAACGGCTTTTCTTCGATTGCGTGCGGGTTTTCTGTGCCCCAAATGCGACAATTTTGCTTGTTGACATACAAAATCGGCATTTTCTTCAAGTCGATCCCAAGCCCATGAAGCGAAGCGAAAACGCATTGATGGTCAGTTGGCTTCAATTGCTGAACCAATTGGACTTTGTACGGCGTCATACCAAGGTCTTTACGCAAAATTCGTCTCAATGATGTCTCCGAAATGTCCAATTGTTGACAACGACGGTGAACTGATGTTCCTGGCGATTCACGCACATTCTCGGCAACAGCAGCGATATTCTCGGGTGTACGCACTGTTTTTGGTTTTTCACGTGTTGATTTGTCAATAAGCATGCTAGTTTCTCTCACTTTTTTAACAAGATAAAGCACATATGGAGCTGACGGTGCCTCTTTTCTTCCCATTTCCGTACGTAATTTTCGCGCACATTCTGCAACATTACCATGATTTTCAAAGTAATGTCGCAATATTTCCCAGCGTTCGTTAAGCGTATACACAACCATTTTCGTTCAGCGGAAGGATAAAACTAATTTTCTGTTAAAAATGTCATGAGCTAAGTGTTGCTATTCACCGAATAACCGCTAGTTCAAAAAAAAATGTTATGTGGTGGATCCTGTATAGAGCCTTATTAAGAAAGCTTTGAATCAAAAGAATTTTGATAATATGGGCAACTCCGACGATTATTCGATTAATTAATTAACAACAAAAAAGCAAGCATTAGAGACAAAAAGATGATAAAGATCTTAAAATATTTAAAAAATGTAAGAAAACAGCAGTAACACATAATTCTTAATATATTGAAAGATCTTAAAACTGAAATTTAGTGCTGAAATTAAAAAAATTAGGAAAAAATACAAACTTAGAAGGTGAAAATAAAAACTTCAAAAGGAAAATGAAGGAAATAGAAAACAATTAGGAAATCTAAGAGACGGCGTTGATAGTTAGAAAAGCAAACAAAAGAAATAATATAATGATTAGTAGACTGGTTATTGTACAGTGGTATACAGTGGGTGAATGCGACAATCTCCGTCAGTCTGTTGCATCTGTAGCGCTTTTACTACGAAATCGATCACAATGAAATTTTCCACAATGATGGAACTCGAAGCGAGTGAGGTAACCTGATAAATTGTTTCGAAATCGGACAACTGGATTTAGAGCAATTAGCAAATCCAGTTCCCATAGACTTAACATGGAAAAGGTTCGGCGACTGTTTTGACAGTTTATGCAATAATACTTCGCAATTTTAACAACTCGCTCCTGCAACTTCTCAAACAGCGTGCGAAAACATTACTAGTATAAATATAGATGATTGAAATGTACTGAAAATGGCAACAATTAATCTTATTAAAGAGCAGCTAGGAGTTGAAAGTACACGCTAAAGCAGAACAAATGTTTATCCTAGTAGAACTGGAAAATATACGTGCGTCAATCAGCAAGGTAAGTATTGAGAAAAGGAAACGTTTACGATAAATTGGATGAGATCTACGAAAAAATACCAAAGTATGATCTGAAGATGATCTTGGGAGATCCAAATACTAAGATCGGTAGAGAAGTATCTTTTGGTCAAAGATACAAAAATATAGTAAACATATGACAAATGAAAATTGTTTTACTAAGGAGAAAAATATGTTAGTTAAATACTTATTTCCAAAGGAAAGAAATTTTTAAAGAAACTTGGATATTATTGCATGGCTCTTCTATGAATCAGATAGATTACGTATTAATAGAGAAAGAAAATTACGACTAGATATGTTAAAACAAGAAACTGAATAATTGAAGAAAGAATATGAAAGATAAAAATAGATATAATCCATTATTAACAAAATAGAGTAAAATTAATAAAATAAAAACTCTTTATAGAGAAGTAAAACGAGAAATAAAAGGGCTTTAAGCGGAAATAGTATTTTATAAGAACAAAAATAGTGAAACTTTAAGAGAGGAAAACGAAATATTGAATTTTTGGAAAATTTATTTTGACAAGCTACTAAAATGGTGAAGATGAAGAGCGTAGGAGAATCGTAGATGAAATAGAAGACGGTGACATGGAAAATCGCGTTAAAAAGGATTAAAAAGCATCTACCTCTAATGAAGTCGAGGATATTGTTAGGAATTTAAAAAACAATAAGAGTTCCGGAAGTAATGAATTAACTGCGAAAATGTTCAAATCTGGAAGAAATGAATTAATTTGATTAATACAAATTCAAAGAAATATGGGTGCAAGAAAAAATGCCGCAAGCCTGCATTGAAGTACTAACGCATCCGCCACACAAAAAATGGAACCAATTAACTAACTTGACTTAATGTTGCTTAAAAAAATTGTAACAAAAGTAACAGTCAAATTGAAAAAGAACTAGTCGATTATTAAAGTGGATTTAGAAAGAAAAGATAAGTAGTTGATCAGATAAATACTCTAAGAAAAATATAAACAGAAAGTTATGGAAGCAAAACAGATACGCTTCTGATCTTCATAGACTTCAGCAAGCCTACGCCAAAATAAAAGGTACCGAGCTAGGTAAAGCATTAAAGGAATTAGGACTAAGCAGAAATTCATAATTATGGCAAAGCTAACGTTAAACAAAACAGAAAACAGAGTAAGAATACGAGGCTAAATAACAGAAAAATCTAGAATTAAAGAAGAAATACGACAAAGTGATCCATTGGCATCTCTTCTATTTAACTGGGCCCTGGAAAAAAGTAATACGAGCAGCTAATATTAACAGGTCCGGCTTAGTTCATAACAAACTTATCAGTGCATTGCCTTCGCAGACGGACATTGTACTAATAATAAGAAGTAAACAAGAACTATAGGTGACAATGAGTAGATAGAAGAACTAGCCAGGAAAATGGGATATGTGATAGATGGTTATAAAACTACATTTATGGGGATAAGTAAAGACTTAAAAATAAGCACTTACAATAGCAGAATTATAATTTTGGAGAAGTAGACTTTTTCATACCTAGGACAACAAAGAAAGTACAGCAAAGAACAATGTCAGCAAATGGTTGTTTATACTCACGTAATAAATTACTAAACAAGAAAGCAACGCTCAGAAAATTAAAAATAAGAATTTATAAAACGATTATAAGGCCGATTGTAACATTAAGATGTGAGGTGGATTTTAGGAGAAACAGAACGAAAGATCTTAGAAATATGGGAAAGAAAAGGAAGATTTTAGAGGTAAAAAATAAATTATGCTAGAGTGAAACGAACTAATCCTGAACTAAAAGATTTGTAAGATTACAAATATTGAGATGGTTAGGACATATAGTGGGGCTGGCGGAGAAGAGAGCACCAAAAAGGATATTTAAGAGTAGTATAGAGGGCAGAAAAAGACATAGAGGACCTAAACCAAGAAGAAAAGGTAAAGTAACGAGATATATAAAGCAGCTAAACATCGACAACTAGAAGAAGGCGAGAAGTAAAAAAGAATGGCAAACACTAGTCAATCAAGCCGTGGGTATATATATATTGTTCTTTAATCACTTTACTAGTCTTATGACCATAAAGACCTACGACACATTTAACATACTCCATCATCATAACACCTGCTATTTTAGCGAAACTCAAGCACGTCTTGTATTTAAAAACTATGATGAAGTGTTTCAGAAAACAAGCAAGGCATAAAATAAGAACAAATTATTGTTATTGGCCTTCAAAATAATTTCCCTTTTACTACACATTTTTGTTAACGCTTATAAAGCTTGTGGAAACTGTTAGAAGTCTCTTTAAAAATCAATTTTAAAAACGCTATCACATTTTCTTGGATTGACAATTTTCAAACGGAGAAACAGAAAGAAGTCCGCAGACAACAGATCGTAATAATAAAATTTTTAAAGGTTTTCATCCGTTTTGCTGTCCAATTTCTTCGGTACTCGCAGATCTCATGTCAGCATCCGATTGCACTCGCTCGATTATATCTGGGATTCTAGTTGTTGATGACCGATTTGAACGTATCTCATCCTCAGTCGTTTCTTTTTTGCTGCAAAATCGCTTAACTATATTTTCTATTCGCAGCTTCAATCGCATCACTTACACAGCTATTTTATGCATCTTTGTAGCAGATATTGATGTTTAGTCGTTGATTCACTGCACCATGACCTTACTTTTCATATTGACTACGTTTCACTGCTCGCAGTGGATTTATTTTGGCGGTTACATGTACTTCACGCTAGGTGGAGCTTCTGGAAGTGTCTTTGGATAGATATGAGCATGCACGCGTACTTGGTTTACATTACTATAAAAATATCGGATTGTTTACAGAACTTTTAGAGACACCTCGTAATTTTTCTCAGTTGAAACACAAAAGTGATGATTCCCAAAACGTGCTCGTTATTTTCATGGAAAAACAATAAAACTTTTAAATACCCCAAGAACCGACGAAACAACGTATTAATATTTCACCCGCGAAAGCTTCCGCGTAAATTCAAATAAATGACCACTGACAGGCACATAGAAACTTAACGGAAACGCCTCGCATCATCGTTCTTCCTGCTCCAAGCTCCGTTAAATCGTGAGTTATAGACCGGCGCCCGAAATAAATGTTATTTCGCAAGTCGCGCGGAATTTCATTATGCAGGCACAGATATATCTGGGCTGAAATGTACGGAGCGCGAAGCAACTCCGAAACTTATTTTGGGGCCCGGATAAGCCGGGAAAATTAATTGCGCGCCTTGCATGATGTACGATTGACGTCGCTCGGGCAGACTCCGCGCGAGCCGCCTATTGAATAAGTTCGCGATGGCCGAAACGTCTAATTTGTGCAGAAGTTGGGCTTTGGAACTCCAGCGGGCCTTGGGGTCGGGAGCTGCATTAAAAAGTTGGGGTGATTAAGGCAGCCGGCCTTAATTAGGAAGCTCTTTGTGCCAAAAACATTTTTTGGATCTCAAACATCAAACGGTTGCTGTTTAAGTAATGTAAGCAGGATTCTTGTGAAGTCGTAGTTTCCATCCATTACTAGTCCTGTTCACTGTAACTCTAACAGTAAATAAATGTGTAATTGGAAATTAGGAGCATATTACTGCGGACAAATCTTTTAAAAGAATTTTATTTGGGTACCCCTGAGTTGTATCCAAAAGGCTTACTGTCGTTTATGAGTTGGTATTTTTTTATTTTTGGTATGGTGTTTTGTGCAATCAACATAAATTTCTTTTTCTTTAATATTTTATTTCTACTATGTTTATGATACTGAGGTGCAATAATTGTTTTAATATTTTGTGGGCCTAATGAAGGTGTTCTATGGTATACGAATATCTATAAGTTTTTCTTCATAGCTCTGCATTTGCTTCAACATACTTTATTTGTTGATTTATAAAATATCATCTATAAAGAATTTTGGTCTAGTAATCAAGTATTGATAAAGGTGTCTTTAATAAATCTTTAGTATTGGGATAATCAGAATGTAATATACCGATGACTTAACACCTCATTGAGATAAACCTTACGGATTTCAGTATTACCATTTTTAAATTTCGAAATCGAAGACCTAACCAAAAACATGGTGGTGTGGCGGCCTTTTCGCCCTTGAACCGCTTTATATCGCGGCGGGATGCGCGCCTTTGATATCTGCTACATTTTGCCGTCGCACACAGAACGGCATGGGCCTTTGCTCAGCCGAAGCTTTCACGCCCCGCAGCGCGGCCAGTTCGGTCGTGTCTTAACCCGCATAAATTCACGCGTCGCAGCTCGGCCAATTTGGTCGTGCCTCAACATCCCGAAGATACCAGATCCGCAACGCAGAGGTGGCCACCTTGGAATCGCCGACGAAGCCGAAGCCGATTCAGGTGAGCGATTTGGCAATTAATTGGTTGATATCGGTAGCCGCCCCCATCCGCTAACGCGACGGCCGTTTAAGGGACGATTTTGGCCTTATCGGCTGACCTTCCAATACGGGCCGTACTACGTTTCCACACCGCACCACGAGAGCGGCTATTTACACGCCTGCCTCTTCACATGGTGTACCAAGTTATACTAACAACACTACTTTATGGAGTTCCATCAAAATCTTAAGCGCTTCCATCAGCAGAAGTTTTGTTTTATCATAAACATCAAGGGAAAGTTATGTTTATAATTTTAAAGTTCTCAAAAAACGCACATTAATGACGTGGTAACTTTCATAATCGATTATGTAGATAGGATGTGTCTGTCGTATGAGTGATACCATGATTTCTTGTCAAATCTATTATGATTAATTTTAGTTGTTGTTTTGAAACGCCATAAAAACCGATTCAAATAAACCAGGAAGGTAACAAATATAAATATTTAAACTGAGGGTTGAACAAATTCTACTGCTACCAAAGTATTTGAATGGGATCATCGCGAGTAGAGAATAAGCACACAAGTTTCATGAAACTTAGGCGAGTTATTCCTTATTCATTAAATGCAACTTGTATGAACGCATGTTTTATGCTAAAATTAGATTGATTAATCACTAGAAGTACAGAGTGTGAAGTGAACTGATAACCAAATGACATATTAGTGTATTATAAAATTAAAAAAGGATTTTTGCAACCCATCTAAAGCATTATTTTCAGAGGGCTGAAATTCAAAAAGACTATTCGTCAAAATATGTCTCGTTCTGTTCTAAATATTCAAAAGATTATTTCCAACTTATGAAGTGTTGTAATAGTTATATAATTTTTTATAAATTGTCTTATGTACACTTTAAAGCTAAATAGAAATCTTTACTTTTATACTGTAACTAACAGCAACATTTTATCATTTAAAGTTGTGATATTTCTATTTGGTTTACATTGAAAAAAAACGGCAATTGCCTATACACTACCTAAATACTCGAGACCATGAAGAAATACAGTTGCTATAGTTTCTTTCTCCCACTAATCTTTTATTAAAAATAATTGAGTCTTAATTTTATTAGAGGTATTCTCTCTAATTCCGTAAAGCTGATCTAAATAATGTTTAAGAATAGTACCGCACCACTTGTGAACAGCCAACTAAAGCTCGTTGTCAGAAAAGAACTTCTTACCCCGCACTGACTCTTTTATTGCGTCAAACAGAGCGTAGTCAATCAGCTCAAGATGCAGTGAATGCGGTATAGAAAGAGCGCGGTGTATCGAAAAGGGTGCAGCGTAGCAACGGTGTGGCGAATAACATGTGGTTACACACTGGCATGTACTGCAACGTAGTGCGTCTCCATTTCTTATAGAGATATTACTAAATACGCAAAAGGCGTCGTTTTAGCTACTTCCAATACAATTTAATGTCACTCTTAAGGATCGCAAGAAACAAACTTTATTTATTTTTAGAAAACAATCCCGGATATAATTTTTCGAAGCAAGGGCTGCTGATGTGGTGCCAGTCCACAGACTGATGTTTTTTCCGGCGTCTTGTGCTAAAACCGTGATTCAGATGCTGAGAACACTTAGCCAAAAAATATTTGGGTTCACACTTCTGCTGAATGTTGAGAGTATGGGAAACTCACAGATGTTTGTCATAAGTAATAGAATGTAAAGTTCTGAGAGACAAACCTGTTACATCCTTCAGTGCATCGAATGTGATTTGCCTGTTTGCTATTATAGAGTCGGACACATCCTTACGTGTGCAGTGTGAAAAGTTTTGAGCTGAAACAAAAATTTAATTTTATTTTTCAACATAGTATTTACCTCTTTAACCAGTCCAAGTAGTATTTAACGTCTTTTTCTGCAAAATAGGCGTCTACGGTTACGATGACTTCCCCGCTTGATAAAAATCTCTGCCCTCTAAGCTTTAAGCTTAGGAAAAAGAAAAATAATCGCTAAGGGCCAGATCTAGTGAATCTGCTAAGTGGTCAATTAATTCAAACTGCATTTCATAAATTTTGGCCATAGTAACTGCCGAAGTGTGAGCCGGTGCGTTGTCTTCATGGAAGAGCACTTTCTTCCGTTCCAAATGCGTAGTATGACCCGGTTATTGTTTTCCCTTTTTCTAAGTCAAACAAAATTCACTGACTATTTCAAAAAACAGTCGCCATGACCTTCCCGGTCTTCGCCTTTTTTGGAGTAGGTTCGCCCTTTGTAGTCCACTGTTTTGATCGTTCCTTCTTCTCAGGAGTATATTGTTAGACCCAAGTTTTATCAACAGTGATAAATCGACGCAAAAAGTCTGACTCGTTTTGCTGAAACTGTTTAAGCGGGACGTTGAAAATGTTCATTCAAATAAATTTTTGATTCAAAGTGAGCAAACGCGGGACCCAACGCGCGGGCAGTTCTTTCATGCCCAATCCTTCAGCCAATATATGACAAACGCGTTTTTTTCGATATGCCCAGAGCCTCTGGTATCTCTCTAATCTTGATTTGATAGTCATCCAATATCATTTAGGAAACTTTTTCGATGTTATCAGTAAAGATCGCAGTTGATGGCTGTCTAGTACTCTCATTGTCAGCCAAGTTGATATGACTACATTTAAATTCATAAATTATGGGACAGAGTCCTCGTAAATGGCGTCTAAGTCGGCTTTAATTTTTCCATTTTTACGAAAGCACTAACATCGACTGATACAAACGACTGTCCAAAAACTAAGCATTCAAAATAGCTGAAATTTTTACAGATATCTTTCAAAGCATGTACGATTGTATATATATATATATATATATATATATATATATATATATATATAGTATATATATATATATATATTATATATATACAGTTGGTATTGTGTTAGCCTAGATGACCATTAACTTTGTATGGATATTCAAATCAGTTAATCTTTTCTTCTCTCTTCTTAAGAAATAAACACGCCATCCGTTGCTTTTAACAATTGTCTGCTTATATAGCTTTCTCTTTTGACTACAACTACACTCGCAGCACTACATAAATGGTTTATTATATTTGCTTCTATGCGTTCCAGCAACGCCATCTGATGACACGACAATAAAGTTTATCTTCATACGTACCTTAGACGTACATTTTAATTTGCTACATAACCATTATTTGTAGGAATCGTGCGGAGACATACAACACTATATGTTACATAAGAATAAATATGGCTTTTTGTATATAAATAATTTTATCACTTGAATTTACAATTATATTTTAATTTAATTTTATTAATAATTAAGGAAAATTGCCTAGACCAAAACATTTAGAATTTTGCATATTGCCTGATTATAGATCGGTGAAATTTGTCTTAATAGACGATGCGGCGTGTCTTGCAATAGCTTATATTTGGCTTAGTTAATGCAAAGTAAATTTTAAAATGCTTAAATTTAATTTATCTAAGTTAACTTGCAACTTTTCCAAACCAAAGGTAGATACTAAAATGCAAGAGTCAAATTTTAAATAAGATTGTTTGAATAAATAAGAGTAGTTACTGCGCCCTTAAGTTTTTTTCTTTACTATTTTCATCGAGTGTGTTATCCAATTTTTCAACTACAAACCTTTCGTTGAATAATTTTTTGTATTTTTAAGATCTCCGCACTTTATTTCGTTCATATACGTGTATCAATCAAATATAAAACAAAGCTGGTTGTGTCCGTAGTTTACAACTAGGTTTTTCTGGGTTCCTTGCCGGGTCAGAAACAAAGAAAATCAAACCGAGCTTTTCCGCCGGCACAATTTTGACTCCCGAAATGCAATCGGACAACAAAGCGACCTCCGAGATGAGGAAAATTTGGTCGGCAAAATATCGAATCTCGATATAACAATCGGCTTTCAACAAACCGCCAATTAAACAAGCGAATTCTAGGCCAAAAACGGTTTCGTACACACGGAAAATTAAAGCCGGCCGCAGGGTTTCTAAACCATCACGGCTGTTATTCAAAAACGTAGCGAGCGAAAAGAGAAGAGGCCGTGACCAAAGCGGCTCTGCTTCACATATCGGTGCACCGCGCAAGCGGGTAAATTTGCCGCAACCCTCTCAAATCAAAACTAAAGCGCGTGTACAGAGGGAGCCTGAAGACGGCCGGTCCTAATTTAAAACTCAAATAAAAGTAATCGGAGATTGGCGCGAACACATGTATTTCTCAATATTTTGGCGCATTTGAGAGGCCGTATGGACCCGCGCGTTGTTGTAAAGCAAAATAAACCTTCAAATTGAAAATGGAGTTCTTTTTGACCATTTGCAATTTCTTTGATAAAAATTTGACAGAAAAATTTTTAACAACCGGCGAACAATGCAAATATTCTCCTTAGTTATACTGGTCTTCGAAAGACCTTAGTATTTATATTTTGAATTGCTTCTTGTCTTTCTAAAGGTTATCTGCCTCGCGTACACTTGAGTGTTGTCCCCGAATTCAACCTTAGGTTTTCTTAAAATTGCTGGCGGTTTTATATGGCCTGTTGTGTAAGACTTGCCCATAAGCAAACCTCTTGCTTTGGGGAGAACTTCCTTTAGTCAACCTTACCTATAATGCTCAGAGCTGTACTGTTCTCCGTTCACCTCACGGCGCAAAATAACGTTCCCTATCAGAAGTTACTATAAATTTTGTTTACTTCACTTACTCATAATTTTTTTCTTGGTTGAAGTAAGATACAAAAAACTATAAATCGTTATACACGTTGAGAACGTGCGGAAATTGTTACAATGATTTATTAAGAAGGTTTGTCGGTTGTCTTAGCGCAACGGGGTTTTCAAAAGACTATGTAAGACGTCCAGCTCCATTAGCGAAGAGAATTCAGCTCCACGTTTTCAATGAACTGTCGTTGATATATAACATGTTGGCAGACTTCAGACGGTTCATTTAAGATAAAATATAGACTACATACACCCTGGAACTTTTAAAAATGTTTGCATTCACCACTGGTATTCCAAAAGTCATTACTTTTTATTAAATTTTTTTGTATTTTTGTAAATTATTGGTTATAGAATTAATTTTTTAACGATTGTTCATCATCTCATTTTCTTGTACTCATAAATAAGAAACACCCTTACTGAAAGTCATGAGCAGTATTTTTTATAAATTAGGAACTATTAAATATATTATTTTATCAAAATTTTTCATTAGAATAAAATGTCTAATATTTGTGAATATAATACTTAGTATAATGCGGGTTGTGCTGGATCTAGGAGGTAGAATAAAACAAAATTTAAATATGATTGAAGTAAGCAAGAGAGAAAGATAAGAAGTAGTACTGCATAGTATGTAGTTCAAAACAGGCTCCAAAATGCTTTGTATGGGGATGACAAATTGATTCTTTGACCTGAAAAAGTGGATTCATCACAACCAGACAAATAAAATCAGTCTTGCTGCCGATAAAGAATAATTCTCAATATAAATAAATAAGTTGGTGCTAATAGTAATTGCAAGACCTTTTTCAGTGGGGTTTAAGTAGTTATTTGTTTAATATGTTCCATGTGAAAAGTTTGGTTTATCTAAACATATTTTCATTTAGTTCCTTTTTTAACCATTGAGGCTAGTATCGTTTATGGTAAGACTTTCATTGCTTTATTTCTATATAAAAACCGTTTAATGAATCGATAACTAGAATTCTGCACATGTTAAGGTCAACGAAAACACGTCTATTATAATGGTGACTTTTAAAAGTTAGCAGGAGCTGTCTTAACTATTAGAGCGAATTTCTATGGTTCTACATCTTATATTAAAATGATCGATTCCAAATTGGTGATCGGATATAAGGCTGGCTTTTGAGAATAAGAATAAGCTTCTTTAAAAAGTTTAGAGTATTTAATAAGAAGCTGATAAGTCTGTAAGGTGTAGAGTTGTTATGAAGTTGAGGACTATTTCTTCAATTTTTCATTGAACAGGAAAACATCTTCTTACTATGCTATTGATAATGAATATATATGCTCCAGATAATGGAGAATCGATTTGGTGAAAAAAAATTTTTGATTTTTTGAAATTTTTACACATATATACCCCCTTAACGACTTGATTAGATATTTATCTTTCGCTAGTTCATCTAGTAGATCCGTTAACGGTTTTACGTTCTTGACACTTCTTATAAAATGGGTGGCGGTTTTGGTTCTTTGGCTGCCTGATTTCCTTCATCCATGTTCTCCTCCGTTAAATTTATTATCCGTACTTATTACTAACAGATAGAGCTTCTCCTAGCCAATAACTGGCTTGTTTGGTTCTGCTGTTTATATCTTAATCTTCTTCATAATTTCTGCTTTTTTCTTGGAGTAAATTATCTGTTCCATTCATTCTCAGTGCTGTTATTCGGTAAAGAGAGATAATTGACATGGGTTAGGTAATTAGTTGTTTGTAAGCAGGATGGGAGTTGTCTATAAAACAACACTGGATTTTGTTGTTCTGTTTGTTGGAATATTGTTGTGATAGTGTTGCTTCTTGCGGTTTTTGTGGTTTTGATCTTTATATAAATGTCTCAACTTTGGGGCGTTAATCGTCCATAATTTATATAATTAGTATAATTAGGTGCTTAAGCCACAATGGTCAGAATAATTAATGATTATTTTATTTTAATGCACTTTGGATATTTTAGTGTGGTTAGTTTAAATAAACAAGAACAAATTTTTGTGACCGGTTATCGGGGGTCACTCAATAACTTATCGCGTTCTTGATTTAACGCGCAGATACTTGAGTACCGCCGGGCGCAAAGCACGACCGCGCGCTTCGAAAGCTCAAACCAGAATACATTGAAAGGTAGATAAATTTTGTTAAGGGCCTTTATACATGTTTATATATATTTACATTTTTTTAAAGAATTTATTCAAATCATTAACGGCGCTTAAGCTCAGAAGAGCTAGTTTGCTAGCACGGATAGCGCTACACAGCCGGACAAGCTTCTCCTTCATTTCTTAACCTAGAACAAAACATTAAATAAATAATTTTTGTATAAGAATAGGTCAAAAACAATGTTTTTTTTATAAAAACAATGCACGATTGAAATTTGTTATATTTTATTATTTGATTGGAACAGAATTAGTGGCTTTTCGGGCGAGCAGTTCTCATGCTGCGGTTTTTCATTAGTAGAAATCTTACGGTAGAGTATTGACCATTTCTTACCGACTTGACTAACTTGTGGTTTCGACGGATGGTTTAATTGTAGTATTTGGAAAACTCGTTTATAAGCTTTCCGGTTAATTCTTTTTCCCTCCACATGGCTGTGTATTTAAAATACTCTTAAATGTCTTCAAACGTCTGTAATGTAGTAAGCATATTTTACAGAATACAGAGCTTCTGAGCGCTTGAGCATTTTGATGACTGAGTCAATGTTCGCTCCTATTGATTTGCTCGGCAAATTTATTTTTGAGTTTAAAAGTATTCTTCCTACAATGCAGTGCAAATGTTTTTTTTCCAAACTCACAAGATTGCATTCAATAAGCCGCATAGAAAAGGAAAACCCCCAGATACCGTTAGACTATTCATTCTATGCTCAACGGGATACCTGTAGTCAAAATATTAGAGTCCACTATTGCCGGCAAGTGAAATCCTTCTCCTTATTTCCTGAAGGTATAAGTATTAGTGTAGCGTACTGGACTAATGCACTGGGTGGTACTCAATGGTGATTAGCACAGGTACTTGAAATAGTCGTTTAAAATTTTCTCCTCACTTTAAAGCTTTTATATCTTATTTTTGAAGTTTTATGTCACCAGTTAAGTCAGAAAATTGCGACTTTTGAAAATTCTAGAATCAGTTACCCATTAAAAGATTTATTCCTTACTAAAGAAAGTTCGAACACAATCTTAAACTTCAAATGCACTTCAAATATGCAACAATTTTTGGAAAATTTTAAGAATTTTTTTAATAAATGTATGTCTAAAGATTCTATAGATCGTTATAAGAAGGCTAATTATATTAAATTATCAATAAAAATATGTACCAAACTTCTAGTTTAAAAATAAATTTAAAAAATCCAAGTAAAACATTTCCTTACAGAGGAGTATCTAATAAAAATTTTAAAATATTTTAAAATAAGGAAGTTCAAAAATTCCAAATTATTTATCTTCTAGTCAAATGAATAATTCCTCTAAGTTCTCTTATACTCTTTAATTACTTTAGAGATAATATATCATTAATATTCACTGGATAAAAGCGCCAACAGAAAACACTTTATATAATGGAATTTAGTAGACAAATAGTAATTAGATGAAATTAACATTAGGCAGATTGCAAATACGGCGACATCAAATATAAATTGTAATCTTCTACATTGGCTGAAAAACGAGCAACGATAGGAACTCGAGCGGCAGCCAACTGGGGAGCATTCATCCAGCCCTGAATAGGACAGCTCAATACGTTGATCGAGCAGGTCGCAACCGTTAGAAAATCCAATCGGCGCCTAGCAGACGAAATCGCGGCTTTAATTATGAGCGCCAGTGCTGTGTGCTTTGCAGGATAAAGAATCAGGATGCGGGGACTTGGTTGGCTTTGGCAGGGCTTCCTGGTCGTATTTCTGATGCAGGTGAATAATTCCGAGCGGCGCGGCGACCGCCGGCCGTTAATAAAGCGGCGACCATTGCGAATGGGTATATTTAGAAACAAAACATTCGCGTGTTTATTATCTTTATCTTCAAATGTGCCGCTGTATTTCTGAAAGCTGGCGGGGACCGCAGCATCCGGCCAGTTTTCCGCTGAGCGATCGCCCAAATGGTCTTGTTGCTGAAAGCAATATGTTCTGTTATTTTGTTTTAAAAGTGCCCATGCCCTAGAAATAGGTGCATTTTAGAAACAGAAAATTGTTTTGAATTTTGTATTCACTCAAAGAGCAAGGGCAATAAAGGGCAAATACATGGAAACTGAGGGGTTAAGGCTCTCTATATATTCGTCCTTACTGTTCGATGTGGCAAGCACAGCGCCTTGTACGACCCTTATATTACCTCTTGTTTGAAGTGAACTCAGGTCAATTATTTTTAGTGACCGAGTATGCCAGCCTCAAAGCATCTGATGGAAAACTGTACCCTAATCTGTGTGCACCGGAGCCAAGTGCCTTATATGCGATGTTCTTTCCTTTCCTAATCTCGCTGAAGTCCTTCTGAATGTATCTTTTAAAAAAGCAGCTCTTTCTTGTGCTCTTTCTTTTCAGGACCTTGCTTCTTGTTTGTACCGAATCGTACCACTTTCTCTTTTTTTTTATTTATACGAACTCGATAAAATTATTTATTGTTTTTTAAACTTAAGTTTTGCATCGTTCGAAGGAGTTCGACTTTGTTGAATGCTTATTATGGGTATTCATAAGTAATGTAACTCATCTATTTGAGCCGCCGCCATAGCGTCCTGGTTACGAGCTTTGGTCCTCTGTCCTCGTACCTTGCGCGGATGAGTTTGAGTCTCGCTCAAAATTCATAGGTATATATGACGTTTTATTATGTAAGGTTATATGTAAATGCACCTTAGTGTAAGAGAGAAGTGATTTAATCTTTGCTCTTGTGATTAATTAATTAATAAGATTTTTTTAAGATTTTCATTTTTATACTTTTAAGACAAAGCAGAATTATATTGCAACGGAACCATGCAGTTCTAAAAGTGTTGTAGTAAATATTTACTTTTTTATTTAACTTTATTGTTATATAATCTGCCATATTTATAAAGAAAAATAAATTGGTTGGAATGTACCGACAGCCTTTATAGTTTTTGGTAGAGCTTTGTATGTCGTCTTTCACAGTTGGTATGCATAAGTCACTTCGTTTCACATAGATCACAGAACTTTATTTTAGAACCTTTCATGGCGAAGAGCCCCCCAGAGAGAAATACCATACATCCAGATGGGTTTTAACAGCAACTTAGATTTCCTTCCGATTATTCAGCATAATTTTTGAATTACAGCTCAAGTTGTTTTTGTTTATTGAAAATACAGGTTCTTCAAGTCAGACGTTCAAAAACCACAAATATTTTGTAAAGTTGGCTTGTTTAAGTTGGTGTCCATTGAGAGTTAACGTCGGGCAGTTATCACGGTTCATACTGAAGGTGGCATGTTGGGATTTATTTTCATTTATCTTGATCTTCAAAACTTTGAACCATTGTTGGATATGTCCGAGAGAGTTTTTCGGGTTGCGGAATGCAGTTGTAGGATTGGTATGGGAAACCAGGACAAATGCTACATCAGCGGAGGTGGCAGTTGAGATTAATCCTGTAGTTGGTAAGTTGGGTGTGAATAGTGGGTATAGGATAGGTCCTAGCACACTCTATTGTGGTCCTCCAGATAATACGGGTTGGTAGTTCACAAAGAAGTGCTTGTCCAATAAGTAGGATTTTAGTATTTCATAAATTTGTTATGGCAGATACTTTCTGTTTTATAGAATATACTTGTCAAAAGCCTGCCATATATTTAAAACGTAGCAAAACAATATTTATGTCTTGTGAGGTTGTTGTGGATTTAATCTATTGATGGTTTTGTTTGACTGTTGCGTGGCGCTGTCGAAAATCAAACTGGTGCTTGATAATTAATCGTAGTTTATCTAGAACTGAATGGAATCATATTAATAGTAACTTTTCGAACACTAGAGAAGACTAGTAGAACATTTTTAGGATTAGTTTTTTTAATGATTACTTTCTAGACTTCCGAGAGCTTGAATGGGTTGATCTGTAGAATTCCAGAAATCCTATAATTTTAACATCTTACTCAGAACACTATTTAGAAAGAGTATGAATGCATTGGCTAGGTAATTAGTGAATGTTTCTGCTCTTCCTTTGCCAGGTCCGCCGTAGGGGACTTACCAATTTAATTGTTTTTTTTATAATTTCTTCGGTTATAGGTTCCTGTTTTGTTACTTCTCTTATATCTTTGTTTCTTGTCCTGTTCCATTTGGTTTTTCCACGATTTTCATGAAGTTTTCATTTCTAAGGCATTTACTTTTGGTTTTTCTTAATGTCCAGTTCTCAGACGCATATGTTATTGTCGGAATAGTTATTGTATTGTAGATTTTCATTTTTATTTCTGTGTCTATGCCTTTGTGTCCCAGTATTGTTTTATTTAATGTATAATATAATTTACTTATTTTATTCACTCTATGTGCTAATTCTGCATCTATTTTTTTATCTTCGGTTATTATAGTATTCGTAAGTAGTTATTCTTTCTAATATAATAATTTTACATTTAATTTCTTTATTATTTCAGTTTTCTTTTTGTTTTTCGTTGACTATCACAGTTTTTGTTTTATTTAAATTTACTTAAATTTTCATGTTCTCTATCTCGATAGCCCATATATTTACTAATTTTTGCATTTTACTTTTAGTATTTGCAATTATAACCACATAGTCTGCATACAGTAGGTTGTTTAATTTGATTAGTTCCAGGTTTCTGTCTGATTACTGTGTGTATTTGCTTATAATTTTCTTTGATTTGTTTAGTGATTCTGTATTTTAAATTTATCAGATTAATGTCTTGCAATTTGTATTGTCCTTTTAAGTGTCTGATATGTGATTTTAATTGCATTTATTAATTTATTTGGTATCATAATTTCTTTCAATATTTTCCATATTATATATCTATACACAGTGCTGAATACCGCTCTTAAGTCCATAAAAGTTAAAATAGTTCTTCATTTTCTTCTATTTTCCTTTCTATTATATTTTTTGGTTTTTTATATATTACGGCTTGTTTGTCGTTCTGGTTTAAAAGCTGCCTGTTATTCACCTAATTTCGATTCTACGTGCTCTCTTAATCTCTTTCCAGTATTTTTGTATACATTTTGTACCCGGTTTGTGCTAAACAGATTGGTCTGTAGTTTTCACAGCTGGTATGATCTCCTTTTTTTATATATTGGAAGAATTAGGTTGTTTTCCCAGTATTGTGGAATCTTTTGTTTTACCCAAGCCGTTTTACATATATTCCAAATTCAGTTTATCCATTTTTATTCTAATCGCTTAATCATCTCTGGTGCTATAGCATCTCCTCCACTCGCTCTGGTTTTAATTCTTTTATTGCCTCCTCGATTTCTTCTTTCCTAATTCCTAGTTTAGGGTCTATCTGTTCTTCTTTGTTTTTCTTTATATTGTTCTTTGTTTTTTTCTAAGTTTGTTGTATGGTATTTTTTGTTATAGTGTTTCTAGTATTTCTTTTGTTTCTGTTACTTTATTATTTTTCTTTATTACATTTGTTATTTTAATTTTGTGTTTTTTTTTAATGTTCTAATTCTTGTCAAGAATTTTCTGTTGTCTAGCTTATGTACGAAGTGCATTCAAGTTATAACACTTCCGATTTTTTTTTACAAACTAATTACCCGAAAACTGTGAAACTTGTGCCTTTTCCCAACGTAATCTCCCTGGAGCCTACACATTTTTCACAACGTCGACGCCATGATTTCATTAGGAGCCTTCTTTGATCACTGGAAAATTGCTGATGCAATAGCGGAACGACTAATGAATTTGCGACAACCGACAGTGTCTTTCATCGTTGGAAACAGCCAAAAGTCGTTAGGAGCCAGGTCAGATAAGTAGAGAGCATGAGAAATCACTTTAAAGTTGGTGTCACGAAGAAGCCTTGTGGTCGTCCCTCAGCATTATTGGCACCGACCTAGAGGATTTTTCGCATTTTCAGGTCTTCATGCAAGATTGTGTGCACAGATCCCACAGAAATACCAACTTTGAAAGCGATATGTTTCACTTATTCAGAGATCCTAAAAAAAGTTTCTCCACTCGCTTGATAATGTCGTCAGGCGGGTTGGTACGAGGCCAGGATTTGCCACACGACGTTCTGTCTTATTTGAACTGTAGCACCCACAAACGCACATTAGACTATAACTTCATCACCACATGTCTCACTCAACTGGCAATGAAAACGTCGCCATTTTAAGTATCAAAAACAATCCTTACTCTAGCCGCTGCGACTAGAGTCCTGTGCGCTATACAGTGCTGCCGTCTCTGTCACACATTTACAAAGAGTACGCGCGTAATAAATTAACAGTCCTGAGAAAAATTCTGAAGTGTTATAATTTAAATGCACCTCATATTTGTGATATCACTTCTCCAAATTCTTTATAGCTTTCTTTTTTTTTGCTTCCTTGACTGCTTCTTTTACATTATTTCTTTTTCTGTTATATTCTTCTTTATCATGTTGTGTTTTAGTTTGTAAATTTTTTCACTCTAACTGCTTCTTTGGGACATTGCAACTGAGACGTTAAGGTTCTTATATTCTTCTTCTTGCCGGTCGTGCACCATCTTTACGGAGCGATTGCACGCTAGACGACCACCGTTTTGCTTTCAATGAATGCAGATGCTCATTTATTTTTAGTGACTGGAGGCCATCCGCCAGGCATCAGAATGATGAACCAGTTCATCCGCATTGCAATCGCGCTTTTACGCATTCGTCTATCGTCACGCTGGCGTTTGTAAATCATTTACAGACTAATTTCTTTTCTTTTACTAATCTTTTAATATTATTATTCTACCATTTATTTTTTTTGTTAGTTATTATATTTATTTCTTCTACATATATTATCTGCTATTGTTAACACTGCCTTTTTAAATATCTGCCATCTGTTTTCTAGTGTCCATTCCGATTTTTCTATTTCCAGTTTTAGAAATTTCATGTCTGTGATAATTTGAAATTTTTCTATATTTTCTTTAGTTTTTAGCTTATATATTGCTATTCCTTTGACTTCTCTTATATTATATCTCTATATATTACATCATGACCGAAGACTTCTAAATTTGGTTTGATTTCTGTTGCATCTGTTGAATGATAAATATTTCTCATTACTACCCTGAATATTCTCTATTGCTTTGGTTTGTTCAGGTGAAATTTTGTATTCTTACCAGGGTTGTTAGAAAATTTATATTTTTAATATAAGATACGTTTGTTTATTTTTCTTCTAAGGTTCTTGCCTTATCATAGATTTCGATATCTAGTGACTCATATCTATTTGCAGTCTCTACTAGGTCATCCAGTCCTTATTAAATTTTCTTTTCTTGTGTTTGTTCACTTAGTGTGTTGGTGATTGTGTGTTTTTATTTTCTGACCCATTGCAAGTTAGAAAGCCAGTAATAGCTTGTTCTAAATTTATAGGGTACATGTGTGTCATCTAAACCTGGTAACAGTTTAATGAGTACAGGGTAGGTTGAGAATGTATAGAATGTGGTTGGATGCATTATAAATCTGATGTTGAAATTGCTGTTGGTGCAGTTCAACTTAGTTTGCTTAAGAATAAAAGTTAGGCTGAGTACACCCCACACTTTAGCACTGTGTGTACGTGGTGTCACCGTCGACTACATCTAAATTTTTTTGTCCTTGCCTTGTTGGATTTACTCTTTCACACAATATTTTAAAATATTGTTTTATAATAATTAATTTATATTATTTAATTCTGTACATATATTATACTTATTTGCTATTTTGTTTTGTTTTTTTAATATTTTGTAAAGCTTTATTTTATAATTAATTTGGTATCGCTTGTTTATTGTTATTTATGCGAAGCTTTTTCTGATTAATGTTGAAGTCATAAGTTTGCCACCTGAGATCAAAAAACCTTCAGAAATCAAGTTACTTTATTTTAACTATCACTATCCCACTACACTTCTTTGGATTTTTTTATTTTTAGCTATAGGTTTCTTAGTTTGTCGTGTAGATTGATAGATGTATTGTCGGTTTGTGATCAAAGCTTTAGCTCTCCTTATTCGAAGATCCAATCTGAAATTAACTTAAGACACATATTATTATAGTTGCCCTAGTTATATATTTTTTAAGCATCAACATATTCATAATTTTTTAATATCGCATTTTCTGTGTATGTTACATTCTATGCTGCTGATTTGTTTACGGAAGTTTTTTTTTCCTTAACTCTGACACATTTTACTAAGGCGACCATACATTTCAACTTTTAAATTTTGAAATATTCATAGACCTCTAATGTAGTAGTTTTTTATGTTTCCACATATTATACTGCTGAAACGGCCTATTTGTGTTTAAAGGGGAAAAGAGTGTACCGATTCTATCAAAGAGGTAGAAATAATGTGATACCAGCCACTATAGCAACCAAAGCTTTGCCGGATTTCTACCATTTGGAGGTATGGCTTGAAAGATTTCTTTAAACTGGAGCTCTGAGATAAATAATAATAAGAATATTCTACCATATTGTGATATAAATTTATTACTTTAAACTAATGTAAAAAATTTTGTTAAATATTTTTAATATTTTTGACATTACTATATAAGTAATAACTAAGTACACATAGCACTTCTACAAAAAAAATGAAATTTAAAGAGTTTTGTAAGTTACTTTTTAAATATTATTATTTGTAAAGAATTTAATACTCTGTTAGCAACAGTAGTTCTTTCGACTACAATAAAACTTAGAGCTTACGCGCTAAAAAACGATAACTGTTTTATTCTCACTTTTGTAGCGTTACTGCAACTTTGTTACCGCTAACCTTCAACTCCGAAGCATAAAAAATTGATGTCATCCGATACGCCACTCAATCTCGGCCAGTTTCAAGTTTCGCAAAATGTCGAAGGCTTTGAGGTAATAAATTAGTTGCGAGCAAACGGCGCAAAGGTCGGCAGATTGGACGGGATCGGTGGCCAAACAAGGGTTATATATCGCGCAATCAATCACTGGAAGTCAAAATATCGAATCGTTTTCAACCAACAATGCTGGCTCGAGCAGATAAATTTAGCGGGCATGTGTAAGTGACAAACCGATTTACGTTCTATAGAGACTTAATTAGAATGTTAAGTGGAAAATGGCGACACTACGTCGAAATTGATGGTGTTCCATCAAACACTTAACTGGAAGCAGAGTTATTTTTAGTTGCCTTCGGAAGTCAAACGAGAATGTGTCAAGCAGTTTTTGTTGTATTTCCAGACTTAGTTTACTAAATCAAAAGTGATACATTCAATAATTTTTACTTTTAAAGTTACAATATATTCCATTTTTCGATAAAAATTTCTTTTCAATCTAGTCTGTTGGTGGTGATAATTTTTAATAATTTGCTAAGAGCTCTTTTATAAGTAGCGGATCGCTTTTTCAATTTTAAGTGGTTTTTTGTTCTTTTATCTGTATAAAATTATCTTCACGCAAATCGTTTGACAAAGGAGTACTTTATTCAGGCCCATCTAATATATACAATGTGCTTCACTTGCCACTGAACTCGATATTTCTTTAATAGTTTTAATACCAGTACAAGTAGTAAGTATTGCAACGCAATCGTAACTCGTGCTGGAAGTGGCTACCGTTTATGATCTTCTTTCTAAATGTCTATAGCCTATAATTCGTTGTTGTATACTCTCTAATTTAAATCCCAATGTAATATAATCATGCATCAACAGATCGTTTACCGCTTCGGACAAAGTCACTTTGAAACGGAGCAGTCGCTGAAAAGTGATCCAATTTCAGATACGATAGAAATATTCAATAAATATGGCTTTAGATACTTAGAAAAATTGGGCCATTTTTGACTATATGCAGTACTATCTGTTGGAATATATTAATTATCACAATTTCTATATTTAGAAGAAAATGGAAATTCCCATATGATACGTGAAGATCTATTTGTTTAGAGGAAATTGGTGTTTTATGTAGGATATTTCGGTGGAGTATAATTGGTTTCATCTTCATTGACACAATCATCACATATATGGCAATTTTTTATACCCGTTTAAATCAGTTGGACTACAAAGAATTTCTATTAGATATTTACAGTAGGATGAAGTGACATGCCGACAATGCACACGCTAGTATGGCTGAAACGAAATAATTGCATCATTTAGAAAAGACAACTGCGCTCGTCTGAACTAATGTTTAATTATTTTTGATGAGGATATTTAAAAGGAAGATTTTACTACAACAAACCACGAACTATAGAGGCGTTGAAAGCCAGCATCAACGAAGAAATTTTACGCAGTGACAGCGGACGTTATGGTAAGAACTTTCAAAAATATGTTACTGTTTGAGACTACGTTCGTTACACGTGCTGCTATTACAACATTTGTCTTATTTGCTATACTGACGGCTTCGAAATTGCACTAGGTAAAGAATCAGAAATCTATGGTCCGAAGCAAAATATTAAGATTCCAATATCGCTTGGAAAATACAGTCTCACAGGCGAAAACCATAACTGTAGAACACTGTGCAAAAGACATCAAAAAGTTTAACATTAGGGGTAAGAGGATAACCATCGTTTCAAACAGCTAGGTAGCACTTAAACCCACACCTGTGTTAAAGTCAAAGGTTGTTTAGTGCTGCATAGATGCTCTGACAGAAATAGGAAAAGACAATTGTCTGAGCCTTTCTTGCTTATCGGGGCATAGGGGCTTCGGGGGTAACAAGATGGGAGACTTATTGACCAAGAAAGGATCAGAAACAACATTAATCGAACCCGAACTATACTGTGGCATTTCAAATAGCCTCAAAAGAGCATCCATTAATGAATGGATACCAAGGAAACTCAAAAAAGGTGAAATAATACTAGCCACTTGAGACAATCAAAGAAGTTCATGCAGGGACCGTCACAAAAATGCACAGTAGGCCTTCTACGACTGAGCAGACTTAAAATTAGGGTCGTGTTAGCCTACTGACAGGATACTATCACCTAGGAGGCATTTAAATCTCCTAAGAGTAACAGATAGCAGCCTGTGCAGATTTTACCAGAACGAGGAGACTGGAGACCACATTTTGTGCTACTGTGAAAGACATACAAGGATCAGATTCCTACATCTAGGCGAAGAAATTCTGAAGCCAGTGAGCTATACAAAAGAGTTTCTTTGTAAACTCTGGGGGCCAGTCAAAAGCCTAAGCCTTGAGAAGGAGCTTTAACAAATTAGAGGGCTGCACCCCCTAAAGCATTGTACTTGAATTCTCCAAATGTGCCCATTTCATTTAAACGATTTATTTCTATAAATTTATTCTTCTTCTTCCCGTGCTTTATCCGTTCCGGATGTTAGCTATCATCAATGCAATTTGTACTTTGTCTACTGCTTTCCGGAATAATTGTACCGTGGACATATCGAACCATTGCCGCAAGTTCTTTAGCCAAGATATTCTCCTCCTTCCTGGGCCTCTTCTTCCCATCACTTTTCCTTCTAAAATGAGTTGCAAGATTCTATATCTCTTTGTGTTTCTCATTATGTGTCCTAGATATTCTAGCTTGCGAGATTTTATTGTTATTAGGATTTCTGTTTTTTTATCAATTCGTTCCATAACTTCTTTGTTAGTGATATGCTCTGTCCATGGTATTCTCAAGATACGTCGGTAGGTCCACATTTCAAATGATTCCAGTTTCTTCTCTGATGCTTTTGTTAAAGTCCATGACTCAGCTCCGTATAGTAGCGTCGAGAAAATATAGCATCTCAGGATTCTAATCTTGGTTTGCAGGCTTAGGTCTCTACCGATCAAAACTTTTTCATTTGAATGAATGCGGCTCTTGCTTTTTCTATTCTTGTTCTTATTTCTGTCGAGTGGTCCCATTGTTCGTTTATATTGGTTCCCAGATATGTGTATTTGCTAGTCCTTTCTATCTCAGTATTATTAATATATAATGTTGCTGGTAGCGTAATGTTCTTAGTTATTGTCATGTATTTTGTCTTGCTTGTGTTGAGGGTGATTCCGTATTTCTCACATGTTATATGTATTCTTTCCATTAATAATTGTAGACCTTCTACGTTTCTTGCCAATATTACAGAGTCATCTGCGTATCTGATGTTGTTGATTAGTTCACCATTGATTAATATACCTTCATTCACATCATGTAATGCTTCTTTGAACATCTCTTCCGAGTAAATATTAAACAGAGTCGGTGAAAGCACGCATCCTTGGCGAACCCTCTAAGGATTTGAATTCCTTCAGTGGTATTATCTTCTATTTTACATTCGCGTTTTGACTCCAGTATAGGTTGGCTATTATTCTAGTATTTTTGTCGTCTATCCCGGTTTCTCTAATATTTTAGTAGTTCATGATGTTTTACTTTGTCAAATGCTTTGCTGAAGTCTATAAAACATAAGTGTACGTCACAGTTTACGTCCCTACATCTTTGGATCAATACATTTAAGGCAAATAGTGCTTCTCTTGTTCCCAATGCATTTCTAAACACGAATTGGGTTTCGGTCAATTTTATTCGCATTGTTGATAGATCCTGGCGTGTATAATTTTCAAGAAGATCTTAAGGGCACAGCTCATCAGACTTATCGTTCTATAGTCTTCGCATTTTCTCGGTGTTGTTTTCTTTGGTATGGTTATAAAAGTCGACTTAGTCCAGTCCGTCGGGATCTCTCCAGTGTCGTATATTAGATTGAATAACCTAGTGAGTGCATTTATTCCATCTTCATTTAGGAGTTTTAAAATTTCAGTGGGTATCTCGTCTGGGCCGTTGCTTTCCGGGTTTTCGCCTTTTCTATTGTTTTCTTAACTTCATCTTTTGTTATAGGAGGTCCGGTTTTAGCCTCTTTTATTTCGTGTTTTTCTGGACGGTCGTCTGCAAATAACTTTTCGATGTATTCTTTCCAGGTTTTTAATTTTTCGCTTATGTCTGTTATTTCCTGTCCTGTATTATCTATTAGTCTGTTCGTTGTTTTTCTTCTAAATATTCCAGCAGCTTCTTTTATTTTTCGATGCATATTAAAGCTGTCGTGTTTGTTTTCTAGCTGTTCTATTTCTTGGCATTTATCTTTCAACCATTTTTCTTTTGCCTTTCTTATCTCACCTCGTATCTGTCGTTGTATCTCTCTGTATTTGTTCATATCTTTATTTTTCATTAATCTCCTTTCGTCCATTAATTTTAAAATGTCTTCTCTCATCCACTCATTTTTCTTCTCTCATCCACTCATTTTTCTTCTCTCTTCGTTTTTGTGGAACGTATTCTTTTATAATACTTTGCAGATTTTGTTTGATAGCGTTCCACTTCTCTTCTATTACTTCCTTTGTTGAGTTGTTTTTATTATTAAATTCAGTGATAGTATTATTTTCATTTTTAAATTTCTCCTCCAACGATTTTCGAACTTGTTCTTTAACATCTCCTTCACAAAGAGCCTTTATATTATGTTGTTTTTCATTAGTTTTTCTCGTAACCCTTTTAAGTTTTAGTTTACATTTACATATTACCGGATTGTGTTCTGATCCGACATCTGCTCCGGGATAAGTTTTTGTTGATTTTATGCAATTGCGGAAACGGTGATTAATAGTGATATAGTCAATTTGGTTTCGTATTGTTTTTTCTTTCGTATCACCTGGAGCCTTCCATGTATATATTCTTCTGTGTGGGAGCTTGAACATGGTGTTCATCACTACAAATTCTTCCTCTCGGCAAAACTGTATGAATCTACCTCCTCTTTCATTTCTAGATCCTAATCCGAACTGTCCAATTATGTTATCTTCTTTGACTTCCAACTTTCGCGTTAAAATCCCTATTATGAGAGTTATGTCATTAGATTTCGTATATTTTAAGACCTTTCTAAGCTGTTCATATAGATCTTCTATTTCTTCATCTTCGCTATTCGCAGTTGGAGCATACACTTGGATAACGTTTAAGTTAAATGGGTTAGCTTCTATTTGTATCATTATAATTCTATCTAGTCCGCTATTACTTTTTGACAGAGTCGTTAATTTTAGTTACTATTATTCCTACACCATTAAGTGGTGGTCGTCATCGTTGCCAGAAGTACACAACATGATTCAATATATTACAATTTCCTGAACCCGGCCATCGCATTTCGCTGATCCCCATGATGTCTACCTTTAGTCTAGTTGTTTCTTGAACAATATTATGGATTCCCCTCAAAAGCGCTTCTGACATTCCAGGTACCAATTCTAATAGTATTTGATTTCCTAAGCATTTTCAGTTTGTTGGTGTCCTTGTTCACCATCACAGACCTGGAGATTCTTCGCACCCTGCCTCATTGAAGAGGCGCCGGTACTGGGCCATTCTTGATTTTGTCTGTCATGATGTTTGATGATTGTTCTTGGGAATTAATGTGTTGGTTTCCCCTTGCCTTACACATCGCAGTTCAGTGGCCGATGGTGACATATTTTTGTCGTCGCCCATTGATGTCTACTATGAAGCAGTACTGATATTTCTTATCTCCCCCTTCATGTAGTTATGAGAGCGCTGCTGCTCACTTTCATTATCACTAAAACCATTAAATCCAATATGTGGAAGTTGCTTTCTGTGACCCCTCACTTAGTTTCGCCTGTGTGTCGACACAGTTACCAGGGTGTGGCACTTGGAGCCATAAGTGAGAGTTGGGATCGCCGGAGGACCAATGCCCTGAAATGACTTTAAAGTCCGACAATCTCAGAACTAGAGGTACTACCCCTCGGCGACCCCTACACCCCATAAATTTATTAAAATTTGCAAAAAGTAAATTGCTATTTTACTTTTACCAGATGTTTTTATTATCTAATTTTCTGCTAATTTGTGGCTACAATCTTATTGAAGTTTGTTTGCTTCAATCTGATTATAGCTTTCTCTTTTTCCTTAAGAGTATTATAAATAGTTTTATACTAAAAATTTCTGTTGTGGTTGCAAGATTTTGTAATCTTCTGTAAGAGCAGTTTAAACGCGGATTGGTTCACTAACTCCTTGTTTGTAAGGAAAATCGATTAACAAAAATTAGATTCATAGTACAACGGAATTCCGTTGTATTATGTTTTCGGCCGACATTATTATTTTAATGCTAAAATCTTTTGTCGTCGAGTAGCTTGTAGAAGTTTATTCGTTGATAGTAAATAAAAGCATAACCGATAAATTAGAAAGTTCAATTAAAAGTTTTGATCATTCCATAAGCATATAGTAAATTCCAATAACAATTATTTGTACAACAAATTATCTGCCGTTATAAGTAATGCTCATCAAACTATCGAGTAACTGTATAGAACAATATATAAAGTGCATAAATCGTGAGCTAAAAATTGTCTAAATAAATTTTGAACTCAAAACTTTTTACAGTATGTGTGTATGTATATTTAACATGTTTATGCGCTCTTGTTTATAACAACTTAAATAAGCATAGTGCATGATGTTGTGATAACATTCCATTCATATTTTCTATAATAAGAAGTAGGAACAAAATTGTCTCAATATTTGCGATGTTTGCTACTTTTAGCTTTTACGATATGTTTATTATCTTCAAAAGGGTTTGAAGTTAAAGCAGAGTAAGAAATAGTAATCATTTCAGTTCTATGGAGGAAATATAGACAATAATAATTACAACTATGATAGCATAGAAGCTTCCGAGTCTTGTCAAGAAAAAACTTTGAAAGAACTACTTATTGAATGGGAAGGAAGACACATATAAAGTATATAAGACCAAAAGGACGAAAGTAAAAGAAATTGTAATTGAGGAAAAAATAGAACGTGCATGCAATTTGGCAACAAATTGGAGAGAAATTGTAATCAAATCAAAAACGGTTTTAGAAGACACTAGATCGCTTAGAAAAGATAAAGTAGTAAGGTTAAAACGAGAGATAGAAATGTTAAAATAGGAGTACAAAACCATATACCTTACAACAGCTGGAGAAAAAGTTATTAAGGAAACAGAAAAACCTTCCTATGATTTATGAATTAAAGGGATGCCATAGTTAATCCCTATAGAGAAAAAGGAATGTTGATAGAACTAATAAAGGTACATATGTAGAAAATGTTTTTATAGTGAGAACTAAAAATTTGATTTGTAAATATTTTTAACAATGAATCAAGGAGGGGTATTTAGTCCTCTACTTTTCATATAGATTATAGAGGAAATCATTAGAGTGCCAAGAAAATATAAAAAAAGACAAGGTCTTGTCAGAATAAAATTTACAACTTAATGTAGAGAAAACTAAAACTACAGGTATCAGCAAATAAGAAAATGGTAATAAATATCTATGATAAGTAAATAATTAGAAATGTTTGAATAGCACTGTAAATGCCGGCGGAACATTTGACCAATAATTATGTAGTAGAATAGGAACTGCACATAAGGTCTTCTAAGCGTTATATAAAAATTTCATAAACAAGAAGAAAATAACCCAGCAAACGAAGTTACAAGTATACCAAACAATTTATTTTCAAATACAATTATATGGAGAAAAATATGAGACTTGACAAAATTTTTAAAAGTAAGAGAATATAGTTAATCATAAATATAGTAACTAGATGAGTAAACTATCATAATCACCTGTGGATACAAGAGAAACAGATTATGTATATATGAGCTATAATATTATCCTAAAATACTAAAAATCTCATGGATACCTCATAGGGGAGACCGGGTAATGACGCCACCTTAAGGAAATTCAATTTTTTTCGTATACTTAAAAACATTATTTTATTAAATACTTTACTCTTCCCCAACTAGTTCTACTACTTAATAACTTTCTCTTTATAATGTAAGGTTTATAGGTGCATAATAAAAAATATTTTAGTACAAGTCTATATAGTGGCGGTATTGCCCCAGATACCGGGGTAATGCCGCCACCGGGGCAATAACGCCACACATTGTAAAACTTAAAATAGATATCAGGTATAGAAAAAAAAGTACTTTTAGACATAATTTATAACACAGCTAAGCTAGTTTACATTAAACTGAGTTAAATACATGTTGAATATAATGAGGTTTATACACTTTTCGTAAATTGTGTAGACATAAAGTTTAAGGAAACAATGATTTGAAAACGTTTGCTAATTTAATTCCTCTGTCAGAAGTCACACATGTAGTTTTCAACACTGTCATCTGATGACGAATTGTCAAAACTGATAAATCGTCGGCTACTAGGTTTTTCTTTTATTGTTTTTTGTATATTTTCTCTCCTTTTTCTCTCTTTACCCTCGTGCTCCTTGGTTTTTGTATTTTCTCTCGGTTGTCTACATTTTTCAGGGTTTTCTAAGCTTCTATTTTTCTTTTTGCGTCTTTTCTTATAGCCTTCTCCCCTTTATTAGTATCGGCACACTCAAGTACTGATTTCATTGATGTTCCTGTGAGTATTGTTGCGTGACCTTTTCTATTAGAACTGTTTTATATTTGCTGTCCTGCAACCTTTGAGATTTTATTTAGAGCGCATTTTTTATGGTCCTGGAAGACTCTCTTCAACAACTGCAATAGATCTAGTTTTTCTTAGGTACATTTTCTAACCGCACGTCTTCTTCAGGTTCATCAATCACCATGGATTGCGTGTTAGGGTTTTGAGCTGAACAGAATTCCTTTTCATCGAATTTGTCTCTATTAAGTGGAAATATCCCAGTATTTTTGAACACGGATACACCTTTCTCGATAGTGGCAACAGTCATGCACGCTTTGTTAAATGTGTCACACGGTGTGATTTTCTGATACAAATTCGCCCTCGTGAACTTGTCGCATTCATTGTCGCCATTCTTGGAAATAATCTTCGTTTGGCCAACCATTGTGCGAGCACCTATAAAATCCACTAATAGGACCTCCTCTTTCTAGCAGCGGTGTCATTCTTTTTCTAGGGTAGATAATCATAGGGGCGACATAAGAACCTGAAGTACTGATATCCTACTATTCTGCTTCGAATTGTCTCTATTAAAATTGTGCTCAATATTAAGCTTTTCAGCGACGTGGTACGCTACACGCCTAAGTGCAGTCAAAGTTATACCATAAAAAACATTCGCTAAATCTAGAACCCTTGCACCTAATAGATTTTCTTGCTCTTCATTTAAGACAGAATTTCTTTTCAAAGAAGGATCACTTTTATTCTTATTTTTCAGTCGATCCCTGGGAATTCCGAATTGAACGCTTTTAACAGAAGCGCTCTCTGACACTAAACGTATAGCCTCTTGCAGTTGTTCGTCCGTCTACTTCGCTCTCTCAGTTGTTCGTTTTCCAGCACAAACCATCTGAAAAAACAACGCAAGAATTCTTTTACTTTCACTAGGGGAAATGGCGTCACCATAGTGCCATTGCTTCGTGTGGCATGGCGTTATTGTCCCTGATGGACAATATGGCGGACTACGACTACCTAAAGCCACCAAGCTGACCAAACAGATGAACTACTGGCGTGAAAATATAGCTGTATAACTAGAGATTACATTGACATGGTTTCTTAGATCGATACATAGTATGAAAAGATATTTACCTCTGCAAAACAATGAGTCGAAAATTAGAGAAAACACGTGGAAAACTATTTCTTCTGCACAACAAAAATAAGTAATCACACAGGCTTGGCCGCAACCGGCCGTGTGTGTTCTGCGTGGTAGGCGTACTCTTTCTCTTAACCATTTCTGGTATAGTTGGGGTGGCGTGATTGCCCCGGGTGGCATTATTACCCCGGTCTCTCCTATACTCATGCACAGAAACAGAGCAATTATTAATACTACTAAAATACAAAAGTACATTATCAGATGATCAAAATATGAACTTCTCCGGTCTTTATTTTTTAAAATAGTTCTACAGGTTTCACAGTTGAGGTCAGGTACTGAAAAAATTTTTTCAAATCAAAATTACAACTATGATGCAGCAGTACTTGTTGGCATAGTTACTCCTACTCTTAGTTATTGACAGATTGGTTGTGGGTGCTAGTAGATCACCTTTTGAAGCTGGATAGTAAGGAAAATATTTATCGCTAAACACACTCAGTTTGACAGGACTAATTTCTGTGGTTGCACATCTTGATACTCTTTTACATTTGTAGCCACAATAAAGCAATCCACACTAAAAAGATTAGTATTATTATAAGCTGTAATACTTCTACTCAGATTAATTTTCAAAAAGCTCACATTCTTTTAGTATCAGCTATTGAGCAACACTAAGATACAATACCAAACGTCTACAGTCGATGGAAGAATGGGGCAACAACGATAACATGTAAATATTGTTTTATCTGGTATGGTTTTGAGTACTAACAATACAGGTTTCTTTTTAGTTTGCTTTGTGTTTAATAAAAAATTGCTCTGCGGCTGTCTGTCCGTTCTTAGAGTATTAATATTTTGCTCAGAAATGCATTAGTTTCTAATATATGTAACGTATATTGTTGACCAAATATAAAACGATTAATATAAAAATACACTTAATATTTTTCCAACATATAGTCCTAATTTCTCTGTGGGTGAAAATTAGATAGCCAATGTTCTTTTAGTATCCTAATTTTTTTCTTCTAAACGTTTGGAATGAAATTTTAACAGGAGAATATTTTGGCCATTTCTTCTTTTGAAATCTTTGACGCTATTCAAACTTGCGGCCTCCTATTTTATTACAAACATCGAAGTGCGTATCAGCTAGATGTTTTAGATTAGACTTCTTGCAATATTTTTTATCTAGATAAGTTGGTGACAAGTCTTCAATGTATCTGTATTTTCTTTACTTTCTAGAAAGTACTGGGAAAATTTAAATATTTTGCAATCACACAAATACTTATCGCATTCTATATATTTCTAACAGTCTTTTGCAGTCGTATTTTTAAGTTCTAAAAAAAATAAAAAAACATTAAGAAAATAACAGACATCTGTGAGTAATGTCGGTCAGGGTGCCGCTATTGCTTAATTGTTGTAGGCGAAAAGTCGATACACCAAAAGAATATTTACTTATCTTACTATTAGTACGTACGTTACGTTTTTATGTTTTTGCAGAAAAAGGCAAGAAATGACAGTAGAGCCTCTTGTTTTCATAATAAAAAGAAAAACTGCAATTGGCGATTGTAGCCCACTAAAACTTGTTATAGTTGTTAAGAATCAATACTAGCATCTTATTTGCAATGGTTATCTTTAAGCAATAATTCGATATTTCTCAGTTTTTCTACACCACGCCAAACTGAGTCTGTGAAGAGTGAAATTTGGGAATATTTGTTTAAGTTAAGTGTCTGATGACTTATTGCTTTTAGTTACTCAGAATATTGTAAAACCTTAGACTAGTTCAAGAAATATCGAATTCTTGAGTAAATATAAGGTTAGAATAACCCATGATCCTGGAATCCCAAAAACGTTAATTTTGAAGACAAATTTCGCTAATAAGACGCAATTTAATAACTTTTACCAGTACAATTTTAGTAATAATTTCATATACTTTAGAACATAAAAAAATTATTTTATTATAAAATGTTGGCCTACCCTACATTTGTGTACTTTTTTATCTGAATTGACGTCAAAACAGAAACATCCAATAATCAACCACTCTTACAATTTCATTATATGTAAATAGTGATTTTTTTATTAGATTTCTTTAATATGGATACTAAGGCAGGTAATTTGATGTTTAAACACTCTATGGAGAATCTTGGTATTGAAAACTTTCTCTTTCACTCAAATACCCTAGTTGTAGGTTTTTCAAATTACATTATCAAAACCAAGACATAACCAATGAGAGTTTTCTCTTTAAAACATTTATACAATTTATTGATTACATATATATATATATAATTCTGGTACATGATAAATATTTGCTTCTCCTCTACATTCATCGTTTTTATTATGTTATTATTTTATTATTTGCAATTCTACGTAAAGAAACGGATTACTTCGCTTTAAACTACGTCATAGTCTCTGTCTATTTCATCCTTCCCCACTCCCACTGCAAGTTTGCGTCTACAGGTAACTTCAACCGTATCAACCTGCCGTAAATGGAACCCATTGGGAGTATCCTCAATGGATGATTTTTCCCATCACTACCTCTGCTATCATCACATTTAATGAATACTTTCGTCAAGTAGATTGTAAATAACGTTATTGTCAATAAAAAAGGTAACTTTAAGCACTTCTATTTCTCGGGCACTCCTGAAAGTATTTTAAACCTTCTCCTCACAGTCCTAGTCTCTTCACCCGCTCTCCAAATCAGAAGAAAATTAATAGCGTTGTCGACTTTTCCACATGCGCAGCCACTTTGATCCTTCGACCGTCGATCCGCGCATGTCGCACTGTCTCAGCTGCTTATCATCTACACTTTCATCTAGTTCGTAGCTGGTTCTTTCCGAACCTCATTAGAACCGTCTCGAAAATTAGCGTTCCTGCCTTTGTATCTCTGACCAACTGATCCACACGCTCGTTCCTCAGAGTCTCAAAAGTGTCTTGATTTAATGGAATATGATTTCAATCTCGGCAAAAGCATCTTTACAAGGCTTCAAACCTCGACTTACAAATCTATACTACTGAGAGAAGCTGACTTTCTATGAGATATTATAGCTCGTTTTGAGATGACTACTCTGCGTTTGCGATATACCTCAGTCACTTTCAGATCGCTACCAACTTGCGCTATAAGATGGTGGTTCAGTCTGTGAGCTTGGCTTGTTTATGCCAAATTTCTTTTATTGGCTACAAAAGCGATTTTCGCTGTCCCGTTGCCTGTCAACTATCTGTCCGCGTATTAACACAGCTGTAGAGCCTCAGGTTCCTCCTCGTTGAATGGGACTCCACCTGGCTCTTGTTTCTAACTGCGCTACCCTCTCGGTAAATTAGCCTTTTACTAGAGAGAATGGAATCGGATGATTCTAGACTACCACGCGTTTTCGAACGCCCCTGCGTATCGGAGACTGCGGACGTGATCACGCCTATTGTTAATGTACCCGTGCAAAAATCATAAAATCCGCGTACTGTCGTTATGATCTGGTCTAACGTTTTCCTAACTACTGGACGAAAGATGCTGAGTTTTGCATTAAACATTGTCGGTGCAATCTCTAAAGCACCGCGCCTGCTATAATCTGTAAATTTCACCCGCGGTTTTAAAAAACATTTGAATCCGCTTCTTGTTACTTATTTGGTATATAGCATAAAATCAATGTTATGTTTTAATGACATTTGTTTGTTTTTATGCTTCCTTTTTTTAACTTCTCTCCACAAAAGTAATCGAAAACATCGTATCAGCAACTATACGTACTGCATTGATTACAGCTGTAGTTATCTGATTTGCGCAAAACGATTCCTTTCTATAATTATATAAAGAAGGTTTTGTATAGACACAAAGCATTTGGTTGAGATACCAAGGATGTATTCGACTATTTTTTAATTTGGTTATTTGATTTTAGTACTGTGTTACCTTTAACTTTATTCTTATATATAGGGTGATTGAATTAAAAAATTAGAAGCACGCATTTGTACAATTGGTATCTAAATACATGGTAAAGTCCACCAAAGACCACTAGAAATAGCGTATATTTGTAAACTTGGTTTTATAGGACATTGCAGTTGGTGTCGATTTTGCAAAAAGCTCATACTGAAAGCAAAAAGCTTGTTTTCCTTTAAGTGACTTTGTCAATCGTCAAAATTGTTGCATTTGGGATAACAAAGTTATTTACAAAAACCAATACATTTACAAAAGTATATTGTTTGGTGTGCATTGTATGTTGGAGGAATCATTAGCCCGTGCTTTTTTGATGAACAAGCTGACACTGCTGTTACTGTCAGTGGTGTACGTTATCCGAAGATGTTAAACAACTTTTTTTCACTAAAACTATTTTAATTTAAATGACATGCTGTGTCAACAGGATAGAGCAACGTGTCATATAGTACGTAAAATACTCACTTTACTTCAAACCAAATTTTCTGGTCTCTTGCAGAGGGGTGACATCAGTTGTTCACCGCATTCTTGTGATCTAATCCTATTAGACTTTTCCTTCTGGAGTTATTTGAATGAAAGGGTTCATGCCAATAAATCTGCTACGATTTTACAGCTAAAAGAGAACATTGGACTTCCAAGCACCCTCAAAAACGGCCGAGCTTTCGACTCATGTTTATTGGAACTTTTTTAGTTAAAATATTTTAAAGAACCTGTACACAAAGTCTTGGAACATCCTCGTGGGACACCCCGTATAAAAGATAATTTTTAATTCTAATTTTAAAAGCGGTATTGTTAAACACTTGTTCATTGTATGTGTGATTCTATTAATAGTGATAAGAATCAGGGTTAAATATTTAAATACCAAATTCTTGTTAACTTCCCCCAGATTTATGTTTTGGGTGGTTTTAAAAGTTCAGCTAGAGAATTCTGCGTTTAAACTACTTAAAAGTAAATTCGAGTTCCTATGAATAATTTCGCTTTTTTCATAAATTCCAGCAGGTTCTGCAGCGGAGATTAAGCACCCCGCATTTTACAAAGGTATATAAATAGGCGAATTAAAAATAAACTGATAAACACGAATTCCGCGGCGATTATATTTTTGGGAGCAGAAAGAGCGCGATTTGCCGCTGAGCTAAACAAACGCGCTCCAGCTCGGCATGGAAAGCAAACAGGCCCGCGGTTACGTCCGTTTTCAACGCGCATTTTTGAACGGGGTTTTTAATTAGCAACGCCGCAGGCGGACTGCTAGCCGCCGTTTTGCGTTTTATGTTACCTCAAACAAATATGTCAGCGGCGATAAGCGAAGCTGTCGCGTAAGCGAGATGAGGCTTTTGTGTCAAATGCCGGCTTATGCGTGGTTAACGTGACATTCCAAACTAAAAGAATGTTGCAAAAAATGTGTGTGGGCTATTCACTTTGAAAACAATCTTCGACAGTTATTTTTGGGTTACTAACTACCACCTGTTAGATATTGTGATTGCCACAACTCCGGATTATTATTTTCTTAACTGAAATAAATGTTTAAATTAAGTTCTAACATACGCAGCAAGCTTTTGTTGTTTGTACTTTACTATAACTACATTTTTAAAATGATTTGTCTATAGTTCGTGGAGGAATCAAATATAAACCTGAATTCATTTTCTTCGCGTCATATTTGCTTATCGAATGTTGATAATCCACCGTTATGGTAATTTTGTTAGATGCTCGAAATAGTTGGAATGAAGTTATTCCAAACTATTCCCTCAGATTTTTGAACCATGATATACGTCTTCCGACAGATTGTCTTCGTTCTTAGATCCTTCCTTATAAAAATAGTTGAAAAATGTAGTATTTATTATTTCTCATAACCTGACCACCTAAATAAGTAAGTTTTCTAATTTTCACCGATTTTGATTGTTGAAATATCCACATTTTAATCTGTTTACATGTGGTTTTTGTCAGTGTTCAGGTTTCAGTCCAATATAATAAGATCGAATGTAAGCTTAGATTAGTACTGCTAAATGTCTTTCTCTATTCACTATTGGATTTCTCTGGAGCAGTCCCAACTTTCATATAAAATATCTTTAACGCACTCTATTTTTGATGTCTACCTCTTCTATTAGTTTATTTTAAACTTTTACTTATATTCTTTCATAACAGTATTACTTTTTCGTTTAATCTTGGTTAGCAGAATATTTCAATTAGCTTTTGGTGTTGTACATTATCAAAGCAATTCTCGAAATCAGTATAATATATGTTAGTAGAGATCTTTAGGCAGATTAATATTTTTTCTCTAATACACTTTTATTAAATGGAGGATTCGCCTTTTTAATACAAAATTTACTAATGCTTATGCTTTTTTCATAATTATTTTTAATTCTTTCATATATACGAGGTGCATTCACAAACTAATAACCCAAAAACTGGGAAATTTGTGTCACTTCTCGACGTAATCTCCCTTTAGTCGATGCCATGAGGTATGGGGTATATTTTGTTCACTGGAAAATCGCAGATACAATAGCCGCACGACTAGTAAATTTGCGACCTATAAACAATATTTTTTATCGTTGGAAATAGCCAAAAGTTGCTAAGAGCAGGTCAGGTGAGTAGGGAGCATGAGAAATCATTTCAAAGTTGTCACGCACGCAGCCTTGTGGTCGTTCGTGAGCATTCGTAGCCCCACCTGAAGAACACTTTTCGCATTTTCAGGTTTTCATGCAGGATTGTATGCACAGATCCTACGGAAATGCCAACTTTGGAAGCGATGTGTACCACACTCATTTGGCGATCTTCCAAAACAAATTTTTCTATTCGCTTGCTCATGTGCGAGGTCGAAATAACCTTAATTTGTTGTCACACGACCTTCTGCTTTCTTTGAACTGTCACACCCACAAACAAACATTAGATACATCCATAACACCATCACCACATGTCTCATTTAACACACGATGAATTTTAATCGGTGTCACACCACGCAAATGGAGAAAACAAACAATTACACTCTGTTCTATTATTAAGAACATCGCCATTTTAAGTATCAAAAACAGTACTCACTCTAGCCGCTGCCGCTAGAGTCCCGTGTGCCGTGCAGTGCTGCCATCTCTGTCACGCATTCACAAAGAATGCGCGCGTATTTTGAAATAAACCGCATGTTTCTATCTGTTTTCAGTCCTGAGAAAAAATTCGGATGTGTTATAACTTGAATGCACCTCATAATTTGAAAAAGTGTTTTTAAAGTATAGATGGATTTTTGTAATTGATTTTTCAGGTTTTGTTATACAAATATTAATTATAGTATTCAGAAGATAGGCTTCTTTGGAAATAATTATATCTTATTAAATAGTCTTACTAAATAATAGGTGTATAAATAAGTTCTCAGCTTTTTTCTGCAAAATTAATGTTTTATTTAAAAACAAACAAAAAAAGCTTAAGTATCAAAGTATTCTCCGTTGGCATCGATGACCTTTTACCATCTTTCGGGTAGCTTGCGAATTCACTGGTGATAGAAGCTCACCGGCTTCGAGACGATAAAGTTATCGATGCATTTTCGGACTTCTTCTGTTTTGAAGTGCGTATCAGCCAAGTGATGCTGTAACGACCGGAATAAATGATAACCGGAAGGGGTTATATCTGGGTTTTACGCCGCATGTGGGAGAAGTTTCCAGCCTAACGCGTCTGCGGCTCATCCGTGTCAAATGTTTGAGACTAAACTCTCCTCCGCGAAATCTTTGGTACCACTTTTTGCACGTTGAATGACTTACAGCATTCTCACCATATGCAGCACAAATCATTTCGGTGGCTTCAGCAGCGTTTTTCTTAAGATGAAACGCGAAGTGGATAGAAAATCGAATATGCTCTTTTGCGATTGATCGTGAACACAGCTGATTATTGCGGTTATGTGCATCAAACGCCAAATCGCATGATGTTTAGAAAGACCAAATGTCATTGCTTTGAAACCGCAAGAGGGCGGACTAAAACGTTACATGTAAACGGTGATTTGCGTCCTGTGAAATCTAAAGCTGAGAACTTATTTATACTCCTAACAACTGATGAGGAGCCGCGTTGTCTCGGCGGTCAAGATCAACATTCCACTGTCCTCGAGCCGGCGCAGGCGAGTTCGAGTCTCGCTTAACCCATGGGTGTGTGTGTGTTGTCCTAGCATTAAGTGCATGATAGTAGGCATAATAAGCTCTTTAGGCTAAAGTGTCGGTAAGTACGCTAAAAAAATAACTAATGTTTTCGCTTATTTATCTATTTTTTTCTAAAATTTTAAAATTTTCATGCCTTAACAAATACAATTATTTATAATTCGGGCATTTTTTCTTAAAAAAAAGTTTTTTTATGCACATATAATTTACAGGCTTCTTTATTCTTTTCAGTTGTTACTGTGAGCCTATTTTGATCTTTATTTTAATTAAATGACTATTATACATTCAGCGAATACATATAGTAATAAATCATTATGACACACCTCTGAACCGCTCCTGAAACGCAGAAAGATGTGCGCCGAAGCCAATTTTACAATGTAGCATTTATAACAATATTTTATATTTACCTCTTTGCGTTAAACAGATGAATTAAAATTTAACAACTCACTTTTACAATACACACTATCATTAATAGTGAGATATAAATTAAATCGCCACTTAAAATCGCAACAACTTAGCCGCAGCACTAACTAAAAATGGATCAGTGTGTCCTGACTACTGAAATACCTGCACTTTTTTAAACTGGTCAATAACGGATAGTTATTTAAAATTAAATTTTTGACAGTTTTATTACTGTATGTATTCGCTGAATGAATTAAAGCTCTTTTTTTCTAAAGTCATTGCGTGATTTTTGCTGTTTTTTATATTAATACATTTACACATCTATTTTTTGCTTCTCTTATTAAGTGGCGAAGCGAAGCGGAGTCACCTACTAACTTCATGTTGTCAGTCCGTCTGTCCGTCCGTCTGTCCGTCTGTCCGTCCGTCCGTCCGAGCAATAACTCGAGAACGGCTGGGAATTTCCAAATTTTGTTTCCACCAATCGACAGGTGCCCAAAAGGCTCGTTTGCTAGTGATTTTGAAACTGATTGGTCAAAGATCAGCGTTAGTGACCTTTACGATTTCAAATTTTCAAAATAGCAACATAGGACATATCATTCAACTCGTCTTTGACTGCTTCGCCACTTCGCTATGCGTTGCAAGCTTTGCAGGTTTATTTTACTTTTAACACACGTCAGCGCTTTAGTATTCGTCTATATTTGCTTATTTTATTTTATTTTCTACTCTATAAGTTTCATTATCGCACTTTTTGTGTCAATGGTTCATCTAAACGTGATATATTATTGTTAATCATTTTTAAACTCTAGTCTACATGTCTTTCAAAATTTGTCAGCATGTTTTGTCAGTATGCTTTCACACTTAATGCGTTATTTTGAAATCTTTGATTAATCAAAACTTAATATGTGATTTTTGGTATTGAGGTGAAGTCTAAGTATATAATTTGCTAAATTTAGTGGCAGTAAAGATTTGCTTGAGACCAGTATTTGGGAATCCGAAGATCCTAAAATTCTTACTACAAAGTTACTACCCCTGGTAAACTCCCATACATTGGGATGTAATTATTCAACACTGCTTTTGTTTTTAGAAAGGCAATGATATCTATTCGTCCCAGTTTTGTAAACTGACTTTTGAAAACAGAGTATGTTCGGTAATCAGATTGTCATTAAGTTTTCCCAATGTAAATACTACTAATCACAATTAAAATATGCATTACATAATGTTTTCCTCGAGAGTTGTTGTCAGAATGGGCCTCTATTTCTTATGAACAGTTTAGTACGTCATATTTTATATTAACATATTTACAAAGCCTGCAATCTTCGAGTAAAGATTTGTATAACTTTAAACATGCCTTTTTATATCTGTACTTTGCTTTAGGCACAATTATTGTTTTTTTATAAATTCTTAATAAATGCTAGACTTTTTTACTGCAAAATATTGCAGTTAAAAATTTTTCGTTTTGTTAATATCCTTAAAATAACTCAACCGAGAAAACTAAGAATGTTTCACTGGAAAATTTTAATTGCGGTGCTAATTCTAGCTAGGAATATTTTAAGTTTGTTAGTTCATATTTTATTTTAAAAAAGGATTTTCTTATAAATATTCTATTTATTAGAAATTTCCTATAACAAATTCAAATATTACCTCTAAATTTTGCACTATTGAAGTATTTATTCCTATTAAAAGCTCTTTTACAAGTAAGTTTTTCTCCGATATATTCAACATTGTGCTTGATATTCTTCGGTTGTCTTTTTAGTGATGCATTTTACTCGGTGGTTAAAATGTAGCAATTATTACTATTTAGTGATAAATTTAACTTAACATAAAATAAGTGTTTGAAAATTTACTTGTAGCTGGTTAGCTGTAGAAAATATTCTTATACATTAAGGATATATATTTTATGTCTACTCGTTCCAAAATGCAGTACTTAAATATAAAATTAAAAGAATCTTAAAAAGAACTCTAATTGATGTTCCTTAAAAACAAATTTTATAAATTTGCTTCTTATTTATAAACTATTGAAGGATAATTTTACTTAAAATGTTTCTTGTGTCATGGTTTATTTTTAGAAAGCTAGACTATCTAATTCAGTCTCTTGTTTGTATCAGAATAAAATTAATGTTATTTGTTTCGAGTAAGAACTTTCAGTTCCGCTAAGATTTTCAAGTAATTTTTCGCGTTTTTAGATTCATTTTATTTTGTTCGAAATATATCTAAATTTGTATTCTTAAGTTGATTTAATTAATGTTATTTATTTTAAATTTTTTAGTTTTTATTAATATTATTAATTTGATATTTGTTCTTAGTTATTCTTGTAGCTCGTAAGTAAAGAAACGAAATAATAATAGAAAATAAAACCAAAATCCTTTTACGTTGTATTACCGAAAAATTGAAAGACTATTTTATGCGCATGCGAATATTTGGTAGCACAAGTTAGCTTCCCATAATCAACATTCCACGATAGTCGACGAAATGAGCCGAGAATACGACCGTACAGTTGCTATGTATATTCAAATTTCTTCGCGCAGGAAAATCGCCGACATTTATTGTTATGTAATTTAACTACAGAAAACTTAAGTTTAAAATGTAGCCAAAAATTACAGGAAATCTAACAGGACAATTCCCGCAAGCGATCTGATCGAAAAAGAAGTGATAAATTCGTTCAAAAATTGAAAAGAAAATCTAGCAGGATCTCGGCTGATCTGAAAAAAGGGCATGGCAAAATCGACTTCACAAAAAGCCTTCGTCCTGAGAAGCCGCCAACTATTGAATAAGAAAAACAAGATGGGCAGGAAATTAAGGGCCCAAGCACTACTAAACGACATTAAGCAGGGCCGTGCTGGTTTCCTGAAAGTGTTCGCGGACAAGGAAGTGAATCGCCAAAATAACCGATTGATCTACCAAGGTACGTCTGAAGTGCCTATTATAATACACATAAAGTTTCTCGCCTGTGTGATCGTGCTGGGGTTTGGGAGGAGCTAAGGGAATGCAAATTTTGGCAAAAGTTATCAAAGCTCCGTAGAATTTTTGGTCCAATAAGTGCATCAGATAAATCAACCGTCCCAAGATTGATAAGGTCTCTTCTCACTCTCAACAAGTTATCAATTGGTGTATAGAGCGTGATAAATTAAATCCTCAGTTTAATGAAAAAACATATTTAAAAGGTGATGCGCATTTTTAACTCAACGTAACGATAAACAAACAAAATTGTCGCACTTACAATTCGGAAAATTTTTGCGTAACCTCATAAAATCCAAATTTATTTCTAACTGTTCACGGTTTGGTATAGACCTGGGCGGGTGGCGTAATAGGCCCATACTTTTTCAAAATTGATGTTGGAAATTTCACAACTGTAAATGGCGATCGTTATTGTTGTACAATCTCAGTTTTTGGCACCAACTAAATAACATAGATTTGAAACAAATATGGTACCGGCAGAACGATTCAATGCACCAAACACTTTTTAGAGGTGTAGTTCCATGAAATTTCAATATTAACTAGTTCAGCAAGATTTTGTAACGTAACCTCATCTGTATCCTATGACGCATGCGTACATCACCATTTCGTAATCAGTTGATAACCTCAAGAACAAAATTCGACGCGTTATTGGTGAAATTGACAAAACTTGTGTGATTGTGCATCTTAATCTCTTATTTTGTGAAAAAAACGAAGACCTGCAGCCGAAGTTTAGATGGCAATTTTCCATACTTAATCCCAGCTTGGGTACTTTAATATTTACTAAAAATCATAAAATTCTGCTTTTAATTTGGATAACCATTTATTTGGATATTTAAAACTATACAATTTACCATCTAATATACTCACGCTCATAATAAAAAAATTAAAACAATGCAGACTCATAAAACTATGTAATGTGAAGAAAATGATATGTAGATGTGTAATAGAATTGAAAAGGATTAGAAATACAAGAAACCAACAGTTATGTATAAAATAAAATACAAACATAAAAAGCAAAATGTTAATATGAAATATAGTGTCTTCCAGCAGAAATATTTCGTACAAAACGTCGCATATTGAACATTCCTGCAATAGTACCTAGGAGATCATAAAGGAAACAAGAATACCCTCCTGTAATACATATTATAATCGTACTCAACTGTGTTTACATTGAGAGACCTTAACAACAATTTATTCACGGACAGTCTCTGTTTCGAATGGCTAAATCATAAAATTAAAAGATGGTGTGTATTAACGTCTATAAATAAGAAATAGTTACCATGATCCTTCTAAAGATACAAACGTATTATTAAATAATCACGTCTCAATATATCTGAAAGTTTGCTTAAGGATACTATCTCTGTACTCAGGTCATTCTGAAATATTGGTCGTTAAATAAATCCTCACTCTTATTTATCGATCCCAGAAACTTTATCAAGCGACCACACACTGGCAACTGTGTCGGCACACAGGCTAAATTAAATACGAGTCTGTAGGAGGCAACCTACAAATAATGAAGTTAATTACTCTTACAATAACTCTGAAAATAGACAGCGGCCGTTCCAATACTAACGACTCTCAGTTTTCGACGAGATATGAATGGCCAAAGGGTGTGAAAAATTCCCTGGTTTAACTTGTGCAATAAGCAAACCAAAATCGCAACGTGGAATTTAAAGAGCTAGTGCAATCAGCTTGAGAAAGTAATATCAAAGAAAGTTATTAGTAAGACAATTTAAATCATCCAATCTCATTTATTGGTAACGTATTTTTTGTTAATAGTAGTATTGCGTTAAAAATAAATAGTGTCAAGGCAGTTGTTGTCGAATCATTTTTAAGGTTTAGATTTTGGGCTTGTTCTTCTTCACCAATGCTTTATAGATCGTCCTACACATTGAAATTCTACTTTCATCCAGCCTATCTAGATATATCCTTCTATATTTTTGTTTACACTTCTAATTTTTCTTTTGGTGGTAATTCATTTCGTCTTTTTCGTTTTCTATTTTATCTTTCCTTGTTATTCCTTTTGTCCTTAAAAATTCTCATTTCGTATGTTCTAAGTGCTTGAGCTTTGTTTTGTGTCCATATTTCGCTTCCATATAATATAAATGGAACTGTCATAGGCTATACAAACGTACGTAGGTTCTCTTTTCAATGTTTTTAGCTATTGTTCCACATAATGACTGATCTTTGATGGTCTATTGAATAAATTTATACTTCTATAATTTTCTGAAAATTAAGTAGGTGAGATTGTAGATTTTCTGAAGCTATCTGAGGGTCAGCATGATTAGAAAGGATAGCTGTGTCGTCGGGAAATGTTCCCGTTACTGTGTTTGGTGTGTCTGGTAAATCGGAAGTATATAGGACATATAATAGCGGGACAAGCACACTTCCTTGTGGTACTCCGGAGTTGATTGAATGATAATCTGATTTAGATTCGTTCAGTTTAACTTGAAATGTTCTTTGGCTTAGATAGGATTGTAGCAGATAGAAGTAGGCTGGAGGAGATACTTTTTTAATTTTGTAGAGCAGTCCTGGATGCCAAACCTTTGTCAAATGCTTGACCAATATCTAATAATGCTGCTGAGCAGTAGTACTTATTTTGGAATGCTGTATTTATGACTTATGTGACACGGTACACTTGCTGAACTATAGAATGAGCATGTCTGAATCCGAAATGGTGATCTGGAGTCCAATTTTCTGGCGGAATGTTCTCATTTATTCTGCGAAGAAGTATCTTCTCAAGTAGTTTGCATATGACTGACAGCAGACTTATCGGTCGATAAGATGACAATTCTGTTGGGTCTTTTCTACTTCTATCTGCTACAATCCTATCTAAGCGAAAGAACATTTTACGTTAAACTGAACGAAGCTAAATCAGATTACCATTCAATCAACTCCGGAGTACCGAAATGAAGTGTGCTTGGCCCGCTATTATATGTAATATATACTTCCGATTTACCACTCACACCAAACACAGTAACGGGAACATTTTGCGATCATTATAATTTGTGCCACTTTTAGGAATTTTGGCCAATAGTTAAGTCTTAATATGGCATTATAGATGTATGTCAGTAGAACTAGGCCTTTTCGTGGGAGTTTCTTAAGCATTCGGGCTGTAACGAGATCGATACCAGGAGTCTTTTTCAAGTTTAAGATTTTTATTTCTTTAGCTATCTCCTTTGGAGTCAATAGTTTAATAGTTGTATCCGTCTCCATGGAAGTAATCAAGTCGAGTTATAATTTGTGATCTGTCTCGTCGTTTATAGGATGAAAAACTAATAGTAGGTGGTCCGCAAATAGGTTAACTTTCTTTTTGTGACTTTTCGCCTAAGGATCGTTCCTACTTTTCCTTATTGGTGGTGGTGGTGCTGGTATCGTGGGTTTCTTACAGTTCTTTGTGGCTTTCCAGATCGACTTGTCAGATCTATTTAGTTTAGACAGATAGTGTTCAAATTGTTCAGTACGTACTTCTAGTAGTTTGACTTTTAGTCTATTTCTTAGATGGTTGTATGCATTTTTGTCTGTTGGTGTATGGCTTCGTTGCCATTTTGTTTTGGGACGTCGTTTTTTTACCATGCATTAATTTATAGCGGTATATCGTTTTGTACTTTTTGTGCTATATTATGGGTATAGCCTGGCGTGCAGCGTGTTGTAATTTTGTTATGAATGCTTGAGTAATAGTTCCATTTTATCAGGTGTCCTTGAGCCGAACTTTCAAATCTATGGTATCGCTTAAGTTAGTTTGGTAAGTTTCCCAATCTGTTTTGGAGCTATAATGGATGTGCCAATGGTTGTAATAGTAGGCGAATGATCCGATGACAAATCAAGACCCGGCCTTGATACAATATCTTTGTAGGCAGGATTTAGTCCGTTGCTAACAGAAAAATCTAGTAGATCAGGTATTTTGTTCTGATCAGTTGGCCAGTATGTTGGCATACCAGTTGAAAGGAACAAATATTTTTTATCTTCGATTGTTTTGAGGAGTTTTCTACCTTTAGTTATTATAAGTTGTTAACCTCACTTAATATGCTTGCTGTTGTAGTCTCCCCTGCTAGGAATTTTGGTCCTAGTGTTTTAAAAAATTCTGTAAAGTCGGTGTTTTTAATATTATGCAATGGCGGGCAGTATATAGGTAACAGAGTCAGTTCGTATAGGAAAGTGGTTACTTAATCGTCGTGGCCTGTCTTTTTGATATTTTAATTCTTTATAGTGTGGAATTGAACATTTGATCAGAACAGCTGAACCTCTATGTGCAGTTTTATCAGGATGATTGGTATAATATATTTCATAGTGAGGTATTTTAAAGTAATTTATTTGTGTGAAGTGTATTTCGCTTACTAAAAGTGCATCTATTTGATTTTGTTGTAAAAATAATTTTATTTCTTCTTTGTGCTGTACTAATCCCTTGGCGTTCCATTGTGCTATTCTTATAAATTTACCCAATATTTAACTAGTTTACTTAATAGTGTTGTAAACATGTTTAGTACCATGCTATTTTGTTGGATTAGCTGATTGAAAATAGCCCTGAATTCATTTAGAAACTGTGAAAATATGTTGTTTGTTTCATCTGTCGTTGCTTTGGTGGTAGATGAAAGATTGTTGACTATATTTGTATAAGATCGATTTGAGTCTCGGAAGTTAGTTGAGACAGGATTTACATTATATACATTATTGACATTTGGAATTGGTCGTGTGATATTAGCTTTTGATGGAGTACTTTTGCGAAGGAGTTATATGGTAATATTCGCATCCTTTGTAATTTGCTGGATGGTTACCACCACGTAGGGCACATATGGCGGGAGTATTCTTAGGCTTTGCACAACTTATGGTACTGTGCGCACCATATGACGCATATATAAGGTCTGTTGCAATATACTTTTGAGTAACTATACTGCTGACATCTCAGGCACTGTACGATGTTGTTTTTATTTTTATTTGGGGGTTCTATTTTGACAATACTATTTAGAAGACTTCCTATTTTATATATATATATATATATATATATATATATATATATATATTTGTTGTTTTTGGCAGGCTCAAGATCAATAAAAAAAAAGATTTAACGGTTCTTTAGTTGTTCTATGGCGTGCATTTATAATATTTCTGACTTTATGACTTAATTTGGTTAGTTCCGCTGTTATTTCGTGGGTATCAAAAGATTGATGCATATATTTGATGGCAATTCTACAAGTTTGTTCTTCCTTTAGTTAGTAAGTATCATGGACTACTTTTTCTTCTTTTAAATATCGAGATAATTTACGATATCTATCTGTAGTATTACAGTTTGTTTTAACTGTATTGTCAGCCAAGCTTTTGTACTATACTCTTCCTCTAGGCACCTACTATTTGTTTTGTCATTGTGGGATAGTTTGTTACGCCATAAACGAATATAACAGCTGGTTTGCTGACACTTTCTGTAGGGTTACTTTGTGAAGAATGTGGATTCTTTTCGACTGTTTCGGCTGTACCTATTTTTTGTGATCTTGCGTTCAGTGGTAGTTTTGGTTATCTTTTTACGTTTGGTCCCTTTTACTTGCTGCCATGGTCCGTTATTTCTAGATCGTCATCACTGGTTGATGACATTTTTACTAGTTGTTGACATCCGTAATTTGTGGCATTTGCATGTATAAAGTATTGGACTTTATCTGCTGAGGTACCGCACCGTGGTAAAACATTGGTTGTGGTTGTAGTGAGAAATGTGAATTTTGTATCACCGATGGAAAATTGGTAGGATACGCCATTGGCGTCTTAATTAATTGCGGTTATTTCCATTTGTGTTGTTTGCTGGCGCTATTTAATCACAGGTATATGGCTGGGGCCGATAACGCGGCGCGGTCACCGATACCGCGCGAGGAAAACGCAGAAAACACTGTGATATCTTACGTCTGCAGTGCTTGAGCTACAAAACTCGAATCTATAACTTGTAACTAAAGTCAGAATACAGAAATGCCCAATACTACATAATTCTTAATTGATAAATTGTTAAAACCAGTGAAAAGTGGCGCATTTGTTATAAACATACTAGACAAATTCAGTATTCTTTTATATATTTTTTTATTTGTTGCTTATTTACAATCTACTCTTTAATTGAGTAATAAGTAAATGGTAGAATATTATACATCATGTGGGGGGGGGGGGAGGATATAGCCAGTACTATTCTCCCGTATAATGAATGTTATGGATGTGGAAGCTAGTGGATGAGGTCCTGTGGCCAATTTCGCTGGAATCTGCGGACAATTGCAGATGGATTGGAAAGCTGATCGATGAGGTTGTTTTTGGGCACTACAAGCTGGTGGTGGCGAGTCTCCGGATTTCATGTGCAACAGTTGGGATGTTTAGATCTGTGTGGAGGGTATCGTTCCGAATGTACCAAGGCGCGTTAGTAATCAGGCGGAGAATTTTAGATTGAAACCGCTGTAATATTTTGGTGTGGGAGGCCTTTGTGCAGCCCCAGAGTTGTACCCCATAGGTCCATACGGGTTTTAATATGGTCTTGTATAGAAGGAGTTTGTTTGTGAGGGAAAGTTGGGAGCGGGGCCCCAGCAACCAGTACATTTTCTTGAGTTTTAGGCCGAGTTGTTTCTTTTGGCTTTAATATGGGTGCTTCGAGTGAGTGTTGCGTCGAGATGCAGCCCTAAGTATTTTACTTCAGTTTTCAAGGGAAGGGGGGTGTCATTGAATCTGGCTTGTGGACAGATTGCTCGTCTGATGGTAAAAGTTATTTGGGCGGATTATTTTATATATAATGCTCAAAATTAAGGAAATTTAAATTAACAAGTATGTTTAATAACATTTTAGGTCTTAAAAGCGCAACTTCTGAGAAAATAATATTAACTGGTAATAAGATATTTATCTCACATCTGAAGCCGTAATTTTGCTGTAGAGTAACAATAGGCCCAAAAAATGCAATTGTCTGGAATTTGGCGTAACGTGACAAACCGATATAACGTTAAGGTTTAAAATGTCACCAAGATGACCTGGCCATTGGACAATAACATAAACACTTGTTTTTAAGGATGTAAGTTTATGCAAGACAAAAACTACTACTGATTTTAGGCATCAGTAGGAGCTCTTTTAAAATGACAGAACAGCTTTCGCGAATAAATAAAATAACAGAAGACGAGACATCAACCAACAGACTATAAGACACACAGATGAAAATTAAATTGATAAAGCTTTAGAAAAATAATACTCTAATATATTAAAATATTGCGCGGCTTATAAAAAATCATCAGCTACTCATAAAAGATTCATGTGCTACTTATAACACAAACAAATATTTATTTTAAGATTAAATTAGTACACATAACTAAATGTTGCAATAAGTAGCCATTTAAATTTGATACCAAGTGAATGTTTAAGATTGATAAAAGGTTTTTCTGGAGATATATATGTGTATTTCTTACAGATCTGGTTCCATTATATTAAATATTGCAAATAATTAATTTTTGTTGTTTGGATTTTGTTGCATGTAAAGGAATATTAAGAGTAATAAGTTTCTCTTCCTAGATTTATCATGTGGAGTAGCGGTTTTTCATAAACGTCTATTCGTGAGTGATGTTTCTCTAAAAGTTTTTACTATGACCTTCTCCAGGATTGATTTTTTAATTAATATTAACCTTAATCAAATTATTGAATATAGTTGTGTCAATGAAAGAAAGTAAATAAATGTTTTTGTAATAACATTTTTATTTATTTATTTAATTATTTTTAATAATTACCAATTAACTCGTAAAGAAATGTACGTCTCTTTTGGACCATTTATATACTTTTTATATATTTGAGATCTTTATCATCAAACTTAAGTGTATGTGTGTGTTTATGTTAAATTTTATGCTTTTATATGGTAAAGAATTGCAAATCTATCAGACCAAGCATTCCACCTAATGAAATATTCAATTATCTTTGCTTAACATATTGATTGTTGTGATTGGTAGATGTTTCTGTGGTATCTCTTATCAGAGTCAAATATGAGATAATTTACGTTACAAAATGTACCTAACTTTTTAGTACTTCACGGGCTGTAACGGTGTGTTGTACCATCTTAATTATAAATTTAATATCGCAAATTATAAATTCAATCTGTTTTAATTTTAAACGCTATGAAATATAAAAATACTAATTTAAAAATTTGCATTACTCTTGCACATATTACTTTTGCGGAATGTGCGTTTTTTGTAAAATAAGAGTTCTATTTACATTACCAATTTTATTAGCAGAAGAAGTACTAAGAAATGTCTTTACTTAAACAAATATTTCAAAAAAAAAAATTTAATATGCGTCAATGCTGCACGAGTGTCAATAAATCAAAATAAAAGTAATATTTGCAATAATATATAATTTAAAAATTTATGTGCAGTATGCTGACTAACGTGGATTGTAAAACCAAAAATAATATTAATTTTCTTTTAACTGTAAATATATATTTTTTACAAATCATTTCCCTTCGACAGCTACACACTAATATAGGCGTTTCATTCATTGTTTATAACAGTCTTGGAAAGCTTCTTTTAAATGGTTTTAGTTTGTCGTTTATGTCCTGAATATTATCCAATATACTTTTATAGGTTTTTTCATAGGCATATAAAATAATCATAAGGCCAAGACGTAGGCTGGGTAATTACAAGCAATAATTAGTTGGGCCACATTTTCCTCATGCCCAAATTTAATGGACGGTAAACCGGTTCAAATTTAATTAATTACTAGTTATTTTCAACGTCATTTGACTGTCTAACATTACAACAGTTCTCATTCTTATCACATTGTCGTTGTTTTTTGATATTGAAAGCACAAATTTTGTCTTCTATTACTTCACGGTCCTCTAAAAGGGTCTTATGCTCTGGATAAGAAATGTTTTTCATAAGTCCTTTCTAATCATTCATAATGCATCGCGGTGGATGCACTAAGTTTTAAACAAAATTTAATAGCATAAGATTGCTCAAACCGGTACATTTTCAAATCCACCTCAAATGCTGTTAAAAATCGTAATTGTACAAGTTTAAACTTGTACCGAGACTACGGAAGGGGTTCTACTAATTGCCGTGTAAGAGGGGAGGTGACAATTTGATATATTAAAGTTCACTAATTACATAATTCTATTGTGTAGCATTTAACAAGAATAACATTTTTTACTAAAAAAAATAATTGAAATTTAAGTTCCATATTTAAATAATAAAAAAAATATTTTTTCTAAGTTCTCACTCGTTTTAACTTATTAAAACGCAAAACAGGCGATTTAAATGCTTTCCATCAATGAGAAAAGTTGTAATAAAGCCTAATTATTATTTTCGTTTCTTGGCAAATTTTTAATTTTACCTAGAAAAATTAAACAGCCTGCAGGATCTCTTTGGCAACTACCGTAAATATAACATATTAAACGTGTTCTCTTTGTATTATTTTATTAGAGAAAATTACATGTATCCAACCCTTTATGTGGTTTTTAGTGGCTCTAATATTTCACCCTTAGTTTACGTCCTAAAATATCACATGCATCGTTCAAATAAAGAATAATGGCAGCTGTCGGATGCGGTAAATTTCGGGGTTGGCTGAATTTATTGCATCTAGGGGTTAAATTCAATTTGTCTATCTTTCAAAATACTAGGATAAAGCACTGTTTAGGTTTTCCCCGAAAATGTAGCATTATCGATTTATCTCCTATTAAATTGAGAAAGTAAGAGGAGGCGGCCGACAAAGTAAATAATAACGCTCTGGCCATTTTTGTACTTCATTTTTTAGTGGCCGTGCGATCTAATAAATGGTTCTTATAACTCATTTGTAGCTTCTATATTAGTGTTTCACATGCAGGCGATATTACGAGGCAAGTTTAATAAAATATGGCGCTACTACAGAGCAGGCGTGTTTTTGTAGCAACGTGATTGTCATACGTTTACATAGGGCCTTCATTATGTGACGCAAACGATAAAAAATTTATTATAAAAAAATACGCAAGACAAATTTTCAATATATTTTTTTATGGTGATGAATAAATGGAGTTCAGTGCATTGTTTTTAAAACGACTTCCTTCACTAGAGATTGTCATTTCAATATTTTTTTCGAAATTCTTAATTGCTACTTTTCTTTAGAGATGCTCGGAATTCGATGGGCGGTGGCTCCATCTTGCTGTAACTAGTGTTGATTGAATTGTCTTTTGTTTCTGACAATTGGAATGAATTTCTCGAAAATTTCTGTGTAATAAACTTTTTGGTTCACATATTTTGTGAGAAACAGTGGGTCGATAATTACATAGTAGGAAATTGCATACTATACACTAACTTTTTCTAGGTGCAATCAACGAACTTCGGTCAAATGTGGATTTTAGGTACCACAATGTTGGTAATTTTATTTGTTGAGGGCTATTTAGTTGAAAATAGGCCTCATCGGTGGAATGGACGTGGTTTATGCCCAACTTTTTACTCCAAACCAAAGTGAATCTTTTGCCAATATTTGCCTGGGTTAGAAGCGTTTGCAATTTAATTTTATACGGAAATAGATTTAGTTTTTTGGTGAGGACGGTATGCATAGAGCCCACACTTACACCGAGTTGATTTCCGCCTTTAAAGACCGAAATTGTGGGCTCTTGTTTATAAAGCTCCCGAGCTTGTTCTACGGTCTCGGGAGTGGTCACAGTAACTGGTCTGCTCATTTTTGACAAATTGTCATCCAGTACACTTTCTGTCTTCTTAAACTTTTCAATCAGCTGGTTATAACATGGTAAAATAGACAATTTAATTATAAAGCAAATTTTATCCTGGTATTTGGTACTTTGCTATTGTAGAACCAGACAACGTAGTTTGCTTGTCAAATTTGGCCTCGTAAAAGGCGGCTATAATGAAGACCCTTTCTTCTGTTGAATAGCTGACCTTAGCTGATGCCATATTCAGTGTTGACCTAGAATGTAAGCAAAGCACCAAACATTGACCTAGCTATAACTAACGTCAATCAAAATTTACTGAAAAGTTTGACTATGATAATCTTTTGCGTGACCCAATAAAGGCATTTTGTATATGCTTCAATAAAAACAAATTTGCCAGAAAAACTTTTAGGAATTCTGTACGCACCCCGTTGTGCATGTCGTGCAAATGATTTAAATGTGACCAAGAAATTTTAAGTTGCACGCATTATTGAGAATTATGAATTGTATTGATTTACAATTTAGTTGGGGTTAGATCAAGTCAAAACGGCAATAGAGAAGCCAATTCGACAAATCAATCATGAGGCTCAGAACCGACCAAGATGGAAAAACATTGCCAGAAATACAATGAATAATGGACCATGATGATCACGACTCTTCTGATAAGAAGCTACAACGGGGAAGAAGACAATTTAGTTGGACAACTCCTGAACTTATAAATATCAGTTAGGAACATTTATACTATAAAAATCATATGTTTATGATTACTACTTTTTGCTTATTAGTAAAACCAGAATCATGTTAATGTTGATCCAAAAGGTGATATAATATGGCCTTTACTTTTAATTAAAAGGGGACAGTGTAAACTTCAATAGTTTCAAAATATAGATAATAAATTAGATAAAAAACTCTTATTAGAAAAGTGATAATACAATTACATTGTAGTAGGTAAATGAATTAAATATAAACTAAATTTTTACGCTTACACAGGTGAATTAAGAAGCAGCTAGAAATGACTGAAAGAGATTTTCTAATTACCTATGCTTTGGGCTATAAGGTTTTCCCACAGAGCTACGTTCGTCTATTGCCCAATAGTTTGTTATCAAGTTTTTTATGACAAAAGATCTAAAATCGCTCGTGATTTTGAAAAGTCTTAAAGTGCTGTTTGAAGTTTCAGGTGTACACGTGGCACAAACTATTTTTTTCGGGGCTAACAGCAGCTGAAGGTGACCGTCAACTAAAAATATTTGCATTTTTAGTCTTCCAAAGTCATCCAAAGATGACCGTTGATTAATAAGTACTCACGTTTCTTCTAATCGCCCTGCCATTATCATTTGTCTGAACCGCTAAAAAAGCACTTGGGAGACAGAAATTCGACGACGATGTTGCTCATTTAGCTTCTGCCATAACACCACTCATTTTACGATAACGGAATAAAAAAAACTACTTATTTGTTTGGAAAACTTTTGTTTCTAATTCAGGTAAAAAAGTAACTCGTTATGTCTACATTTCTAAGATGCTTTAATAAATAAATTTGATTTATCCGAGTAGTTCCTCTAACGTTTTATTATCAAAGGTACATAAAACTGTCACACTTTTTCCCAATACTAACAACAGGCACGTAAATTAAGTGCCATTGATATTCTCTAGGGCTTTTACCATTGATATCGACGTCTTGATATCTTCTCATTACAGTCTTTCTTTTTGATGTTTCAGTTTAACTCCAGTTGTTGTTTTTGCTGTAATTCACATAATAGGCATTAGTTGTCGGCCACCATAAAAATTAAAATTCACAAACCTTTTTTTTAATTACAATCTATGGCTGTAGGTTTTTGGGTGCAATTTTACAATAACGCTCTTGTATTTTTCTTTAATTTGTCAAATCGCTGTTACATTTCTAAAATATTTTTCTGTCTTATTCTTCCATTTGGAGCCAGCGTGGTCCCGTGGTTGAGGGACGGGCTGCGATGCTGACGAACCAGGGTTCAATTCCCGGTGCTCTCTGATGCCTGGCAGGTGGCCTATTCAGTCACTAAAAATAATTGAGTACCTGCGTTCATTCGAACAAGGAATAATAATGGCGGTCGTCTTAGGCGCGGTGTTTGCCACATCGCCCCGCATCAGAGATGGTGCACAACGACCGGATAGAGAAAGCGAACGTATAAGAGCCTCAACCTCTCAGTTCGCAGGCCGTGCTCCCACGCGGGGCTTAGAGCCTTACCATTATTATTATTATTCTTCCATTTACCTGAAATACAATCTTCTGGTTATCTGTATTTTTGTGTTTTCCTTGAATTCTTATCCAAACATTCTTAAATATACATTCATGTCTCTTAAATTTCTGTAATATTCTTTAGCATTTATTTTTAATTTAAATTTCATACTTTTGAAATACTAGGGTTATTTTTTTCAACCTCCGATGGAGCATTAAATGAAAACCAGCTTGAATAACAAAATGGTTGTATTATCAGGAGTCAAGTACAATGAATGTTACTTTTCCACATAGGCACCGTGGACATCGAGACATTTGTCAAACCGGTGGACGAGTTTACCAATACCCTCTTTATGAAAGGTTGTCTCCAGCGTGTGTCCACGGCGTCTTGAAGCTCTTCGTTGGTGCGGAAGCGGTGTCCTCCCAGACCTCTCTTCAGCTCTCGAAAAAGGTGAAAGTCACTTGACGCCAGGTCTGGGCTGTACGCCAGATGATCGAACACTTCCCATTGAAATTGTGCAAGAAGCTGTTTAATTACCACAGCAATATGCGATCGTGCGTTGTCATAGATCACAACAATTCCAGAAGACAGAATGCCTCTTTTGTTCTGAATGACTCTCCGCAGTCGACGCAATGTCTGACAATACATGTTGCATTGATCGTAGTCCTCGGCTCCACAAATATCACGAGCAGCACACCTTTCTAATTTTAGAAAATGGTAGACATGGTCTTTCTCTTTGTGAATGTTTTTTTAACCTTTTGGGTTTGTTTGAGGCGTTTGCGTATATCCATTGTTTAACTTGTTGTTTCGATTTTGGATTGTCACAAAGAATCAAAGTTTCATCTCCTATAACTATTGATTTCAAAAACTCTTTCCTCTTATCAACTTGTGAGAAAGGTTAAGGCAGATGCCATATGTCGTATTTTGTGATCCTCAGACAACATTTTGGGAACCCAACGTACGCAAAGTAGGTGTTCCGTTACGATCGTGTGCCGAGCTGACTTTAAAATGTCCGAAAAATCCATAGACAATTGGTAAACCTCCATCACTGTGGAACTATTTGGTCAACTCGCTGAACAAGGTCTTCACTAGCAACAGATTTGCATCCTTATCCATCTTTATCATCAACATCAGTTCGACCATTTTAAAATTTCCTACGCTATTATCGCACAATACCATCACTCATAAAGTTTGCGCCGTAAACGCAGCTAATTTTTCGATGGATTTCTGCTACGCTACTCCCTTCTGTCTGTAGGAAACAAACGGCCAGTTTAGCAGTGCACCAGGACCTGCACTATAAGTTTTTTGTCTTGGAGAACCGCTAACTGTTGAATAAAGAAAAAAAGAGACAGCAAGTTAAAGACCTAAGCACTGCTAAAGGACAACAAGCATGACAGCAGTAGCTTTTCCAGATTATTTTTTGAAAAAAGAAAGTCATTCAAAAGGTGAATTACCAAAACGATTGTTGGATTTGACAAGATGTTTCGGAATTACCTACTGTCAAGCATGGAAAGTTTGTGAGCAGCGAATGGATTATCATACCAGTCTACTTTTTTTAGGAAGGCTTAAAGGTGACCGTTGGTAGCTTTATCAACATGTTGGAGACAGTTGTCAAGCCTTGGATAGAGTACGAGGCTACTGGGCGGGAGTAAGTGTTCCAGCAAGGCTCCGCTCCAGCTTATAAGGCAAGGAAGCCCCAGGCATGGCTATACAATAATTTGTATATAACTAGTCTACCGATTTGTGGCCACCTTCTGCAATCCCCTCGATTATTACGTGTGAAGCATGATCTAGGCAAAAGTCAATGAGAAGCATTATAACACAAGGGACAGCTTAAAGGTTTCCGTCATGGAGCTAATGATTCAAATAGACGAGGAGGAAATTGTATTAGTCTGCAGCCGGTTTAGGTTCCGGATCATTGAATAACTCAATAATGATTCTCAATACTATTTGCATTAATTGTGTTAAGTTTCATAAAAATATTTTTTTGTATTTTAATATTATTTATTAATTATTTATTTCACTTATCAAATTTATCTAGACGACTCTGTAGTTTCTATCTTGGTGATATCTTTATAATAAAACTTATTACATTTCCTAATTTTGCAATCTCTAATGCCGAAAGCAAACCAAGAATTTAGCAATCAGAAACCCTCAAATGGAATTTAATTTCATTCTCGTACAAACAACAACTGAATTAGAAAATCTAACTCATATTGTAGGTTTCAAAAATAAACTACGCCACAAGGGTCAGAGAGGCTGCCGAAGTCTATAAAATTTGATTTTAACCAGCAGAAATTGAAGTTTTATTTTAAAATGAGTCTAATTTTGCACTCGAGTACTGCGTTTTAAACAAACAAATAAAAAATATATGATGTACTTAATGTTTAAAAATAAATTATTATTGCTAGTTAAGTGAACTCTAAAACATTTTTATTTTAAGTGAGATGTTCTATTTAAAAAAGTCGTAAATCCAAACAGTAATTTTATAATAATCAATACGTGAAAGAAGAAATATGCCCAGGTACCTCTACTACATTGTTATTCAATCTACACACAGTGGAGTTACAAAGAAATATAACCAATATGTCAATACCAAGAACAAGCAAAATATATCTGGTATCTATACGGCCCGGCAGATGATCTCCTCTTTTTGAATTGAATGTTGCGGGAAATCCATTAAGTCACACATACTTGAGCAGCTGAAGCTATTTTAGTTTGTATTGGAGACTTAATTTAAACTTGTGATATTATTATTGCTACGCAGCGACTGTTTCGTAGACATTTTGGAATAGATCTTCACAGAAGAACTCAGAGTAAGTAAATCATGTTATAGGTACACAATTTCCGCCAGACTGATTCAGGATTAAAACGAAAATCACCCGGTAGACCTCGTAGCGTGCGAACACCCGAGAATGTCGCAGCAGTGAGGCAGGCTGTTGTTACATCGCTGCTAATCATGCTCTTGCCTTAGAAATATCTGACCGGAGCGTGCGGAGGATGCTACATTGCGATCTCATATTTCATCCATACAAACTGATGGCGGCCCAGGAACATAAATAACGGTCGCCCGACAAACTGTCTGTCGTGTTGCAGTTTAAATTGTGCTCAATAGCGACGAACTTAATTTTCGTTTGTTAGGTTGCGTGGACAAGCAGAATTTTCGGTATTGGGCTCTATAAAATCCTTGATAACTCCATGGGCGATTTCTTCACAGTTTGTTATTGAAAAATTTGGCATCATACAGGGGTATCTTCTGGTGAAGCAGGACGCTCTGTTGCAATGTTACCCAATTTCTTGGAGCTCATACTCAACAAACACGAAAATGCACCGCTGTGCTTCCAACAAGGTGGCGTTATCGCATCCCATTACATGGTGACATCCAAAGGCCGGCTAGGTCACGAGACCTGTCTCTTTGAAATTTCTAGGCACACCTAAAGACCGAAGTCTTTCAACGCAGGGTGTGGACTATCGAAGCAGCAGTAGCAGTGGAAATGATCCAGCAAGCAATGTGGAACTTTAAGGGGCGGCTGCAGGAGTATATCGCTCGTGTGGGCAAACATTTAAACGATATGATCTTCAAAACTGGTTGATGGGTAAATGAACATTGAACAGAATCTATGTTGTTCTTTTTATTGTTATTTCGAAAAGAAAATATTATTATGTCGGCCTTGAATTTTCCAATGAGAGCACACGAGTGAAAACTGGACCTAAATAACTTAAAAATAGGTGACCACCAATTAACAACAAACATTTTAGCTACATCGCGATTTTAAGCTGCCATATTAGCGGATTTAAGCAGCCCCAACGTTCAAACATAGTATGCGCAGGGAAACAAACACGCGATTGTAAATATTTATGGGATTTACGAAAGTCAACATGGTTGTTGCTGGCGCGACCGAAATTGCTTGTTCGTTTACTTTCACGTTTCAATCTTGCCGGTGTAAACAGACAAGCAAATATGGTTTAACTAGCGTGATTACGACTGACAGCAACGAATTTGATTATCGCTAACCCCAAATTGCTCATTGCGCCTACGTCAGGAATAAAATTCATTTTTTTATTATTCCTGGCAAGATAATCCCGTTTTAAAAAAATATGTACAAACATTTTATTTATGTTTATATTATTAATGTTTGATAGACCTCACTCCCTCCTGTCTAATAGCGTGTTGTTGAAATCTGAGGGTAGTATTTTTCGTTTATAACTGTACATTTGATGTGTATCTGATTTGTTGATTAATAGTCGAAGGTATAACAAATTTTTATTTTTAGAATGTTGTTTAAAATGTAATCGTTTTGTTTGAAAAAAATTCTTGATTTTATATATCTATAGAGTTTGCAAAAAATTAGATCTACTGCTCATAATAAAATTAGTATCAAAATTCCCTGAATGCCAAATGAGAAAAAATGGCCTTCATTTTGTCTTGTAGATCTTCTGATTTTTATATGTAGTAGGATGAGTACTACCGTTATTAAACTATATTATTTGCCACAAACTAAATAATTTCTGTAATTGAATATAGGAATATGCATTATAAGTTAGTGCGCTTTATGCTTATAAACAATTGTGTCGCAAAGTTTTCGTTTCGATTATATTTAAAAAGTGTATGAACAAACTAGGTTGTATAAAGAATATAATAATAGGATCTCAATTTTGACAGAATTTAGCCACAAAACATAATTTCGAAAATGGAGTGGAAGTCTGCAGGCGCTTTATAAAAAGGTGGTCACGGATGAATTTCCTGAACGGCCTAAAAGTAACGACGATTCTAACGCAAATAACGGTTATTCTGTCGAAAGTGATCAACAAATTGATACCGAGCAGGAGTCATCTTTAGATAAGAAAATTTAGATGACAAAGATCTGCTTATGAAAATTAATAGTAAGAAAATTAAAGCAGACATTGAAAAATTGGATCACACGGTTACAAACCTTCGGCATATTATATAATACAGAATAGGTTATTTGGGGGTCCATGTTAATGATACAAGATGTGAGGTCATACCGGGGAGCAGAAGCCGGAACAGAGCACCTCTTAGTGATAGCCAAGCTAAAGTTACGAATGGTGGATAGGAAGAAAGCTGGAAAAATAAGAAAAAGATGGAAAGTGGAAGAGATAAGAGAAAAGCTAAACAGTACGGGAAGAAGTGAAGAATCAACTGCTACAGCGCGCAAAGGAGAAACTATAGAGGAGGTGGAATAAAATAAAAGCAGCATTGAAGTAGCAAACGAAAACTAATAAGCAGGAAAATAACAGGAAAAAGGAATAGCTGGTTTGATAAAGTCTGAGAGGATGCAATAAAGCACAAGAAGAAAGCAAGAACAATATGGCTAAGATCAGGAAGAGAAGAGGACTATAAAATCTACCAATCAATTAGGAAAGAAAGCACGAATATGATAAAAAGGAAAAAGGAAAAATGGATCTAAGAAATATTGGAAAAGATGGAAAAGGAGCATAGAAGCAATATAAAAATCTACAAGTACATTAAAGCACAAAGCAAAGTAGCAAAGATGGCAAATATAGATAAGGAAGACTGGCATAGATACTTTCAAGATTTATTGAGCACAGAACAGAGGAAACAACCGAGGCAGGCAATGATGAAGGAAGCCTAGATCAAATGCTGCCAACTAAGGATGAGTTTCAAAAAGTAATTGCAAATCTAAAATCAAACAAAGCAGGAGGAAGTGATAATATTATTAATGAAATGATCAAACATGGAGGAGGAAAGTTACAGGAAAGATTGTATGAGCTAATAGTTCTGATATGGCAGACTGAAATTATGCCTACCGAATGGAAAAAGGGAGTGATATTGCCAATATTAAAGAAAGGTGATCCAAGGATATGTGCTAATTATAGAGGAATTAGTCTCCTAAACGTGGCATATAAAATCCTGACCAATTTAATAAACAAACGATTATTGGAGTACGCAGAAACGGTAATAGGGGATTATCAGAAAGGCTTCAGGAAAGGCAGATCTACAATAAATGCAATACATATCGTAAACCAAATAGTAGAGAAAGCGTATGAATACGATATGGGAATACAAATCCTGTACATTGACTTTAAGCAAGCATTTGACAGTCTAAAGCGTGAAGCACTGATAAAGGATATGAGAGCAATGGGAATACCGGAGAAAATGATAAGATTAACTGAAGTGATAATGAAGCATTCAAGAGCAGCAGTGTGCACCGAATACGGATTGTCAGAAGAATTTGAAATCAACCTGGGAGTAAGGCAGGGTGATGGACTGTCAACCACCTTATTTATCATATCGTTACAACCGATTATCAAAGAATGCAAAATCTTTGGCACAATCATTAACAAAGCGGAGCAATTAGTAGCATATGCTGACGACCTTGCGGTGATAACACGGAGCAGAAGACAGCTAGAGCAAGCAGTACAGAAAATTGAGCAGGCAGCGCATAAAAGAGGTCTAAAAATTAATGAAGAGAAAACAAAATACATGGAGATAAAACAGGAAAGTAAGCAAGGTACGGGCAAAGTACGTAAGGATAGGAAACTTTAATTTCGAGGAAGTGGAAAATTTCAAATACCTGGGTGTAATGATTAATAACAGAAACAATAGAGAGCAAGAGATTGAACAAAGAATACAGGCGGGATATAGAACGGTCCACAGGTATAAAAGCATCATGATTGACAAAAAAATAAGCAGGAGCACGAAAATAAAGGTTTACAAGGCAGCTATCAGGCCAGTAGTCATGTATGGAGCAAAAACAATGAACTTATCACAAGTAGAACAAGAAAAATTGAAAATTTTCGAAAGATTTGTCATAAGGAGAATCTTCGGCCCTAAGAAAATTGCTGAAGGGGAGCATCGGAAACTAATGAACATGGAAATAAAGGATATACTAGAAGGAAAGGACATCGTAAAATTAATAAAGGTTCAGAGAATGCGCTGGTATGGTGACATTAAAAAAATGGGAAATAATTCAGATGTGAAGAAGATAACAATTTGGAGACCAAACAATAACAGAAGAAGAGGAAGACCAAAGAGTAGATGGGAGGATCAGGTGATAAAGGATATAACTACCCTAAGTATTCAAAACTGGAGGAGGAAGATGCAGGACCGGGACGTCTGGAAGAAAGTAACGGAAGAAGCAAAGTCAAATAATAAATTAGATTAGAAGTGGAGTAACTCACCACGATAAATGAGTTTCTGAGCTCACTCTGAGCGGTTACTATTCCAGATGGAATGTATAGCCAGTTGTATGTATGTTATTTTTTAAACTAAACCCTAAAATATTTACAGCAACGCAAAATAAATCTTGAACGACCGAAGTGCAAAAATAAATTGCTCAATATGTAAAGTGTCCAAATACAAACACACTGAGAAGTATTGCTATCTGAAATCAAAATATTAAAATACGTTATTGAACACATCACAGATCAATGCTTAAAGAACGTCATTCTGTCAATTATATACATCAATTTTCAATTCTCAAAAGATCTAATCAGAACTTCTTATTTAGCTATAATTAAAAGGCGAAATCCATAATCATTTTCTCATCAATATCGTATAGTTAACAAACCCAAACTGTTGAGAACAATGCGACCGCAACGTAATTGTTGATAGATTTTTCTCAGCTCGACGTCAATGTTAAATTGGCCAAAATAGTTGTCACAGAGCACTTGCATATTATTGCAGGAAAAATGTGGTACAAGCATGCAAGGTCAGGCAATTAACTCTAATTAATAAAAAGCTAAACTTTAAACATAAAGAATTTAATTAAGCCAATGAGAAACATTATTTAAGTTTAAAATTTTAGAAATTTTGTGAGTAATTACAAAAGCAAAGGTCATTATTAAATCAATAATTTTAAATTTATATTCATTAAATGTTTAAACTGTCTATTAAAAAAAGGTCGGAGAGCTCACAAGTCTGTATTGATCGTAGTCGGAAGGCACCTCACCTGTAGGCCAATGACGTTACAAGAAGGCTAAATGGCGGTTGCGGAAGCGACGTCACAATTATGGTGGAATTCCAAAACGGTGCGAACGGTGCTTAGAGGCGGAGAGCGGTTTGAATAATGTGCAAGGGTTATTTCTCATACAAACCGATGGCACCGATAACGTCTGGCGATAACGGGAGGTCAGCAATAATAAGTTTGTTCTTGATGGTTGATCGACTAGTTTCAAGCCAAAGGTCTCGCTGAGTGCACATTCGAACAATGCTAAGTGAGGCGATAGAGAAGGGCTAAAACACCAATACATTTCTAATGCGTATGGGAACATTTCGCGCGCACAATAATGACAACGTAAATAACATTTTTTTTTATATTTAAATAAAATTTAATTACTCTTATTTGTATTTAAAGTTCTATACATCAAGTATTACGCAATGCATCCAGGTTTTTTTCTAGTAGTTCTTCAAGCTACCAGAATATTTCCAGGATTTTTTATTCATAAGAAAAAACCCCTTTCAAATTTTTACAGCACACTGAAATAATGATTTAGTGGTGGATGGGACTATAATACTAAACTTATCATTTGTGGATTTAAAAAAATACTTGAAATACTCACAAAAATACCATAAAACACTCATCTGTATAACATTTTATGTTCCAGTCGATTGACAAGAACAAACTGCCTGATTTAGCAGACTATTGTATTATAAAAGATATACTTTAAGACTTTGCTGTTGCCAAAGTTACTGTGATCTATCTTCAGATCCTTCTTCAGACAAATTTCAATAATAAGAATATAGATTAAAATAACTTTAGACCACTAGTTAATAAAGAAGAATTTTTTTCTAAACTATAAAAAAGATAAAATGGGCAATCAAGAACGCAACATCGGAATTAGTAAAAACGTTTAAAATTTACAAATACCTTAAAGCATGTTAACGAATACAAAAAACAAAAAAACTTCTTAAAAGTACTAAAAATAAATTTAACAGAGATTTTTACACCCTGCAGAAAATTATTTAATTGAATTATTATATCTGTGGCAGCGACCACAGTTGATTAATATCGATTATATTTACTGCTTATTTAAATTTCCACTTAGATTTAAATATCAAATATTATGCTTGGGTGTTGACCAGAAATTAAGTGATAAGTGATTTATCCACAAAGTTCTTGCACCGCTATATTATGACCAGAATGGATTTTTCAGCCATGTATTCAGGGTGTTGTCCCTAACTGCGCTTTAATTATTTTAAGTTTCTCTGTTCTGTTGTTACTCAAGGTAGGAGAATACCCATTGCTTTAACATCGTGATAGTGGCTTAAAAAAGTTCTGTGAAATACTTTACGTAATGCCCTTTAAGTATCTCTACCTACAACTCTTAGAAACGCTTCTCCTCTCCATTCATATCACAACACGTAAAAAAGAAATTTTGGTGTGTATTTGATTTACCCGCGTATATTGCCAGACTAGAAGATGAAAGGTGGACGAAGAGCATGCTGCAGTGGAGACCAAGAATAGGCAAAAGGCATAGAGGCAGGCCCCCCCTCAGGTGGACTGACGACATCAAAAGAGTAGCAGATTACAATTGGATGCAGAAGGCGAAAAACAGGGACCAATGGAAGATGCTTGGAGAGGCCTACGTCCAACAAAGGACTGAATTGGGCAGATGATGATGATGATGATGATTTGATTTACCCGTATATACCGTGAAATGAGATTTCTTGAGGTTCAATTTAAGCAGAAGTTTTGCCCCAAGTTACCCATTAATGTGGTGTTATTTGAGACCCTGCCAAAAAATACATAAATAAGCCAAATTTGATTAATTGGTAGTGCCTCGTAAGTCATTTCAACATCTTTAAACTCGTCAGAAATCGGTGATAGTTGGTTACTTTGAAATATTATTTACATTAGATTCAGTCGTTTAATCTTCGTCTAAAACAGGGGGAAAATGAAAAGATGTGTTTTGGTATTTTTATGCGTGAAGCTTGATGAATAATCTTTAGAGTCAAATTGATCTAATGCTTGTCAGTTACCTCCTCTTAAAGCTAAAGTCAAAGGCATTATTTCATTCCGATACTTTGGCTAAGTTTAGAATCAATTTTAACTTTCTAAGCTTCTGCGGAGACTCAAACTACATGTCATCAATTTTAGGTCTCTTTAGTCTATGCCTTTACAGATAGGCTAATATGTATATGGCATTATGCTGATATTTAATGATCAATACCAAAACAATAACATTGTCTCAAGTATTGCTGGTCTCAGACTATTTTGTTTTACCATCTCTATTGGGTAAACGCTTCGTCATCGAAGATCACATATCTGACTGTTTTCTCTTTCTCATTGCAAATTATAGTCTTGTAAGAATCTAGATTACAATGTCCCATCGATGCATAGATTACTACAATGATATTTATTGTCTTAGTTTTAAAATGGTAAATTGGTAACCACAGATAAACGTACCTGTTTGATCGCTATCTTTAATGCTTAGTTTTTAATATCTCTAATTTTGTTCTTTTAAACACTAGATAGTAAAGTGATAATCATAGATAAACATAGACCATCAACCACTATTGTTTTTCTAATGGTAACTTGTAGCTATAGATGAATACAGACTTTCAGTCATCACTCCTGAATACTTGGCTACTTTTAAGTATTTTAAATTTTATACTTCCAATTACAAGATGTTAACCATAGATAAAAATAGAACTTTAATTGGTATACTTAGGTAATTTGTATATCTTTCATTTTGTTGTTCTAGTCGTAGGATAGTAAATTGGTAACCTTAAATAAACATAGACCTTTTGATTGCTTAGCTTTTTAGGTAGGTCTAATAGTTTTCTTGTAATTTTAAAACGATAAATTTGTGACCGTAAATAAAATTAGACCTTCATCGCATTTTTAAATACTGAGTTTCTATTGGATAGCTCTCATTTTTTTTCCTTCTAAACACTAAATGGCAAACTAACTGTGGATAAGCATAGACTTGTAATTAGCATTCTTGAATACTTACATTTGCTGGATGTCTAATTTTTTTTTTAATAGTAAAACAGTGAATTGGTTACTTAATTTTGCGTTTTAATTACCATTTTGACTTCATATCGAATTTTGTTCTTTCAATTATAAGATGGAGCTTAGTAACATCCTTAAGCTACGTAACATCCAAATATGCTGTATTCAAGAAAAAAAATGGCGAGGTTCTAAGTCCAAAGTTTTGAGCAACGGATACTAGCTAATATACTACTAAGCACAATGGGATGGGCATAATCTTAGACAGCAACTACAAAACCAGAGTTATAAACATTACTAGAACCAGTGATCGCCTCATGGCTGTTAACCTCATAATGGACAAGCAAAATATCCTAAATCTAATAACTACTTATGCTCCTCAAACTGGATATTCAAATGAGGAAAAGGAGGAGTTTTGGGACGATTTTGATAAACTTCTTCTCACAGTACCATCGGGTGAGAATAAAATAAATGCAGGATACTTTAACGGACATGTAGGTAGAACAAATACAACATAAATAAATGCCCTTTGTAGATATAAATATGGTGAAATAAATAGACAAGGAAAAGCAATCCTTGAGTTTGCAAACCGCCATACTTTGTCTGTCATAAATACAAATTTAAAAATGAAACATGGTCATCTTGCTACCTATAGTTGTGCGGGCAATAAATCCCAAATAGATTTTGTGCTCTCAGATCAAGCAATTAAAGGAAAATTTAAGGACTGTAAAGTTATACGCGGAGAAGCTTTTACGTCACAGCACAGACTTCTCGTTGCTGTTTATAAATTTCCCAAACCTATCAAAATTGCTGTGAAAAGGGTGGCAGCTATTAAATGGAATCAATTGGGTGGCTTAAAAGGGGAGATTTTGATAAACACTTTAAAAGCTACATAGAAAATAACCTAGATAAAACATCTGATAACGCAAATCATACGTGGTCTAAGTTTGAGAAGCATGCCAAAGAGGCAGCAAAGAACATTTTGGGTGTAATTAAAGGTGGACACTCAAATGATAAAGACCCTGCATGGTAGAGCGGTGAAGTTAAGAACATCATCGGCATTAAAAAACTCTCTTCAAAATACAGCAGCAAACTTAAAACGAAGAAGACTATGTTAAATACAAAGAGGCTAAAAACGCGGCAAACAGAGAGCCAAGTCAAATAAATATTTTTACAATAAACTTGAAAAAGTCAAAACGGATGCTAACATTTTTAAGATTGTAAAACAAAGAAATTGGCCTACGACTGACTTAAAAGTCAATAAATATATTAAGGATAAAAATAACACCTTATTAACATCTGATCAACAAATATATATTCGATGGTGCGACTACTATAAGAAACTTTTGAACTTTTAAATTACCACACCAGGCATTTACATCATTAGCACTCGTCGCTGGCCCTATTCTCAAAATAAGCCACGATGAAGTGAAAGTCGCCCTATCAAAGATGAAGAACTATAAAGCAATGGGTTCTGATGAGATGTCAATCGAGCTATGGAAAGCTTTAGGCCCCGTGGCTTATGCGACTTTTTAACACTGTTCTTGAAACAAAAAGAATTCCAAATTCATGGATAGAAAGCATTTTAGTGCCGTTTTACAAAAACAAGGGAGATGTTGCTCAATTCTGAAACTACAGAGGCATAAAATTGACCCCCTATACACTCAAACTTTGAGAACGAATTATTAACAAGCGGCTGATGGCTCTTTTGGATGTATTTCCAAATCAGTTCGAATTTACGGCATCGCGCCCTACCACCGATGCCATCCAAGCTGTTAGAATCCTGATTGAAAAACACCGCATAAACCAGCAAGATTTTCACATGACTTTTATAGATCTGGAAAAAGCATTCGATCGCGTCCCCCGGGAACTAGTGTGGCAGGCATTATCTATAAACCAAATACCTATCCCTAAGTTCAAATGCATAGGCTCCATATTGACTCAAGATGTTAACGTAGATGAAGATGTGGCCCATAGAATAAATATCGCCTGGTTGGAATGCAGAACCCTCACTGGTGTCTTGTGTGACCCACGGATGCCTATAAAACTAATGGGGAAGGTATATAAAACGGCAGTAGACTTGCAATGCTGTATAGTAGTGAGTGCTAGGCAATTAAGGAATCTTATGAACAGCAGTTACATACTAACGAAATAAGGATGCTAAGATGTGCGGGACGCGTGACGAGACGGGATAAAATACGTAACGATCATATTAGAGGCACTTTAAAAGTGCCCCCCATTGTTGAAAAATTGACTGAACGCCGTCACCGCTAGTATGAACATGTGGTGAGACGCGAAAATGACCACGTAGTTTGAGTTGCCCTAAACATACCCGAAAAGAATAAGAAAATAGGCCGCCCACTTATAACTTGGTGGTCAAAAATCACTAAAGAGCTAAAGGAAGCCCAAGTACCAAAGGAGACAACCTAAGATAGAGCGTCCTGGCGCAGACGTTTGAGGAGACCCCACCCCACATGATATAAGATAAAGGAATGAAGAAAAAAAAAAGTAGAAAGTTGCACAGATAGTAGCAATTACAAACTTGGAAAACAGTCCGGAAAGGCATCTTTTTGATGACATACTGGTATCATTCCTGTATTGTCAAAGGTGCTTTAGGAAAATTTATCAAAAGAAATACAAACTCTCTTATAGGATGTAATACTAGATCACCAGTTGCAGAAAGACATTTCGCAAACTTTTAACAAGGTATGGCACGTGAGATTCGCGTACAAATTTAAATTTAATCTCCCTTATAATCATATTTAATAAATAGATATTTTCTCGTGGAGCTACAAAAAGAATGCATATCATCTTTTCGGATTTTAGTGGTGCCTGAGAGAAGTATGTTAGGATCAACGCTATATTTACTATACAGTTTTGATCATCCAACTACTGCTGACAATACAGTTGGAATGGAATGTTATAAGAACACAAATATAGTATTACGTTATTTACAACAGCATTTAAATAAAATCTAAACATGGCTTAAAAAATAGAGAGAGTGAATGGAACCAAATCAAGGCACGTGACCATCATTTTACGCAAGGAACTTATTCTCCAGTGTTCCTAAGCAACCAACAACTTTCACATGTGAGGTATCTACGTATTTATCTCGAGCAATGTAAGAAAATACCAATTACTTCTACAGAGCATAGTACTTCTATCTAATACAACGTTGGAGCAAGTAAAAGCCTATGGAATGCAGTTATATGGATTTACTGGTAAATTCTATCTATCAGTTTTTCAGAGATGCTATTCAAACGAACTAGTCCATCAAAATCTGCATGTGCCTACAATTACTGAATGTCTAGTTACTTAACACAAATAGTAAATAATAAATGGAAGTTAATAAAAAAATTATTAGAACCCCTATCAACTTAAATTACACCAACCTACTATCTCGAAGTTGTCAGTGTCAACGGAGTTATTAAAAATTTACATACCCAAAGAACTGCTCTTGAGTGAACCAAAATAACTTATCAAACTATTCAGCACAATTTTATATATTGGGCATTTCCTAGCTTAATAGGAAATGTTTTGGGATTTCCATATTTTAAAATCCCCTAACAAATCAAATTCGTTTAGGTGGTCTATTACGAAAACATTGAGCCATATAATATAAAAAATTACAATTACATTTACAAATAATGTATGTATTTAGAAAAAAACGCTAAACGTTGCAATAAACATTTTACTTTTTCTCTTCTTTTCAAAGACGCACATTGAAATCTCATACATTCCGCCCAGCGTCGTGTCCATTAATTAAAACATTCTGCAAAATTCTATACTGGCGTCGTGAATGACGATGTTTCCTCTGTTCTGGCAACAGTAGCCTCAAAAAATTTACTTTGCGGTCGTACAGACTGTTTTCATTGTATTAAAGTTGATTCGATATCCTTGATATAAACCATATAGATTTACAAATTTTTAACCCATATACAGTGTGTCCCATGAGGATGTTCCAAGACTCCTTATACAAGTTATTTGAAACATTTTAAACAAAAAAGTTTTAATGAACATGAGACAAATCCTCAACCATTTTTTAGATACTGTTGAAGCAATTTGGGGTTTTTGGGGGTGTTTGTTATGTGTTATGTGATAGGAAGGGCCAATTTCATTTGTGTTTCTTCGAATTAATTTGGTATGAATTTTTTATTTAGTTTTGTAAAAATGCCCTAGCAGTTTTCCAACGTCAACTATACCAACATGATTTTTTTCTACGACTGTTGCAACGGTAATACAACCACACAGTAGAAGAGTACAGGATCAGATACGCAAATCGTCGCTTTCCGTGCCACAAAACAATTTTATGCGGTTTTTTCTCCCCGGGAAATAGAAAGTTTAAAGTAGAAAAAGTGATAAAGATATTCGTAGAAGAGAGTCAACAAAAGTTTCCAATGCAACGATGATAATGCTTGTAAAAAGAATAAAGTGTAGAACGACCAAGTACCTCCAAAAATCCTTTGCTTCACTGGTATCTCAAAAATGATTAAGAATTCGACCCATGCTTATTGGAGCTTTCTTGTTTAAAATGTTTCAAAGAACATCCTCGTGGGACACCCTGTATATTGCCCAAAACGTTTGACATAGAGAGATGTTCTATTTTCAAACTTATTGAGCATCTTGCGTGCCATTTGTTAGTGCAGGAGTTATCCAAAAGATTTTTCCCTTAAGAGTGGTCGTTTAGAATGCACGTTCAAACACTGTTTTACCTCACAATGTGAACAAGCTGTGTCTGTTAGTCTAAAGCATCTTCCTGAAAGTGGTGAAATGTTTTCGTTTGTGACAGGCCACGATGGGTGTTCTGATCCGGGAGCAATTTTAAGACTAAAATTTTCTTTTCAATATTTCTGATGCTGCCTGAATGTGGTCTTACGATAAGAACAATTATCTCCCAGTACAGGAGCCATTTACTCCAAATAAAGACCAGCTAAAGTTTCTTACTGTTTTGTTTTTGAGCAGACTAGCATTGCGAATTCTTTTAATTGTCACAAGCAACCAAACATTATCCAACTAATTGCAGAGTAGGTTGCGACTTGTCACGACATGACGTCATCACTTACGCCGTATTGGAAAATATGTTTAGGGCTATCAAGGGTTGATAATCTATAGAGTGAATAAGGATGCCAGAATTTGAGTTGAGTAAAAGAAAAAATGAGCTCAATCACAAAAACTTTAGATAGGTTGTAACTAGCAAACTTAGAAATCGTACATTCATCATTTATCGACGGGTAATTTATTTTTAAAAACATTTATATTGTAACAGACATAAAATATCATCAGTAAATTCTTCAGGAGCTTTCCAGAATTTTTCTAGCGTCGCCTTTGATTTCGAATTCCAGAACCTTCTTATTCGTTCTGGAATATAAGGCGGAGCAAATGGGCATTCAGTGATGCAAAACTGTTGAGCGTTGCGTTAATAGTTTTATAATTTATAATTATTGTAGATAAAGTTTAGTTCTGAATTAACTCATTGTTCAATTCACATTTTAATTATCGTACAGCCTGAACAATTATTTTGTAATAAAATCTCAACATCCAAAATTTAGAGGTAAAGCGAGTGAAAAATTGTCAGCACAGGGCGTCAAAAACCTCAATCACGCCCTGAAGACTTGACGTATATATAAATATAAATCATAAAACACTTTGTTATAGGAGAATACCAATCACTTTTTTACTTGACGTATAAATTGTTACAAATTCGCCGAAGAGGCATCGTATAAATTACAAATAAAGTGGGATATTAAAAAAAGTTCATAAAAGCTTTTGGAAACGGAAACCCCAGAGCCATTAATAATTGCGGGCCTTCCAGAAAGAAGCAGCTTTATTTCGACTTCCAAAGCGGGGAGCAAAAGGCAAAAACTTGAGGCGCAGACTGCGGGATTATGTAACACTTCCAAGGTTGCATCAGGCGCCGTCCGTTTTTACCTTATTTTCAACGTGTGCCCGAAAGCCGGGATTACCGGCTTGGAGCGGTGCCAGCTGCCTGATCTCCGCAGAGCCATTTACATTTCTTGTCCCGCGCCACGGTGGCGGCCACTTCCACGACCTTTCGGGGAATTCTTAATTTGCACTTCCCCCATTAATCATTGCCGTAGTCATGAAAATAACGAGCTCTTACCGTTCGTCAAATAGTTCTCTCAGTTTTTACGGTGCTTGTACAAGCATTTTCGCGGAGATTTAATTAGACAACCAAAAAGTGACGTGTTTCCAGTTACTCTCCTCTGCGATTTTTCATGATTTACAAAAAATTTTAAAGTTGTTTTAATTTTTTACCCGCTAATGGGTTTTTATTGTAAATAAATCACAAAATTCCGTTTCTTATTTACCCTAATAGTAAAAGTTCGGAATTATTATGATGCAATATGGCTTCAATTCTTATCTTTTACTTTTTTTTAAGTTGTATAATATATCAAAATATAGGCTTTATCTTGTCACAGAAAATATGAAAAATTAAAGTTTAATTTTGTTAATGCTTGAACTTAATCAAATGATAAAGAATCTCATAGAACAGATGTCAACCATATTAAACTTAACAACATCTATTGACTCTAAACCCCCACGATGGCTCAATTTCTAAAAACCGCTGAAATGAACACCAACGACCTACAACAACGTGCACGTGAATTCACGACATTCATCCAACAACATGACATAAATGCTATGCTCATCTCTGAAGCCTTGACGATTCACAACTACACCAGCTACGTAACTCTACATCCTGATTGAACTGGACATGTTGGCCCCGTTGCCATTATAAGAAATTCAATAAAACACGTTTACAAGCAATGTCAGTTGTAGTTAAGGAGTGGGTAGAAGCGTCAACTTTTTTAACAGTTTACTGTTTACCATGGAATGTTAACAAACAAGAACATTTTGAGCACTACCTTAGTACATATACTAGGCAACAGCTTTATTACTGGAGACGACTATAACTCTAAACACACACATTGCTGTTCCAGGATAACAACCAATAATAAACATAAATTTTACCTTAACTAGAGAGCCGTTTTATTGGACTTTCGACCTCAACAACCACTCTGACTTCTTGAGCTTTTCCCTTATTAAAAATATAAGCCTTACTTCTCTTTAAATTAACCCTTGCTTTGATATTCCTTCCGATCACTTCCCAATTTTACTGACTCTCGGCCCACAAAGAAAAACCTCCATCCCTGTCTACTAGAACAACTGATTAAAACTATTTTAAAGGTTATGTAGAAGAATCTCTACTTTTAGATATCTCGCAGTTGGACACTTTACTTAAGTAGTGCAAGAAGCAGTTTGGGGTGCGACTTCAAAAAGATCCTGACTGTTCAATTATAGTTAAAATCTTAATAAATCATAAAAGACGATTAACACGACGATGGCAAACTACCAGAGCTCTAGTCGACAGAACGAATTTTTAACGAGCAACAACCAGACTTAGACTGTTCCTTCAACAACTGAAAAATCAGTCGATCTATCGTTTTCTGGAAATCGCAGCTATCGACTACTTCTTATGGAAAGCCATAAAAAAGTTAAAACAACTAACCTAACATATTCCTCCTCTCTTTGGGCATTATCTCTTCAAAGCCACCCTTGAAGAAGAACGAGAAGTAGAGCAATTTATAACACTATATCAGCTGAGCTTACCCACCAAACCTTTTCGTACCAAAGAAACAAAAATAATTAAATGTGTTAAATATCACAAGTCACCGAGCTATGACTTAATCACCAGCACAGTTCTTAAAAAACTCCCCGAAAAAGGCATAAAATTTCTAACAAAGTCATTTAATGCAATATTCAGACTGGAACATTTTTCAGATCAGTGGAAAGCTGCTACAATAATTCTCATTCCGAAACCATGTAAACTATCTCAACAGGTGACTTCTTAAAGACTATTAAGTCTACTTCCGCTTTTTTTAAAGTTTTCGAACAGCCTTTCCTATTATGACTTGCACCAACTATATTGCAAACTGATTTACTTCGGTTTTCATATGCAGCACTCCATGATTGAACAGGTACATCGACTAGTACATGAAATAATCAACGCGCTAGAAACCAAAAAAAATTTGCCCTGCAGTTTTTTGACATTGATCAAGCTACTGATAGGATTTGGCACGGCGGCTTACTGTTCAAATTTAAAAATGTCCTACCACTGGATTTCTACGAAGTAATTAACTAACAGACACTGTTTAGTTAAAGATCAAGGTGAAACTACTACCTTATTCCGAGTCAATTCTGGAGTGTCTCAAGGGAGTGTTCTTGGGCTCTCGTTATATTTATTCTATACTGCGAATTTACCCACAACTAGGCTAACATCCATTGTAACATACGCTGATGTTACAGCCATATTGTCATCCCATCATGACCCCCTCGTTGCATCCCACCAGTTGTGTACTTATCTTAAAAAGTTGAAAAATTGGTTAAGGAAATGGCGAATTAAAACCAATAAAATGTAATATTGTTATTAAGGCGAGAAATCTACCTTCCTGTATTTCTCAATGATTTACAACTTCCTCAACAAGACACAGTCAAGTACCTAGGGTTGCATCTCGTCAGACTTGGAAACAACATTTTTAGACGAAACGAAAACAACTAGAACTTAAATTCCGGAAAATGTGCTGATTGCTACATAGAAGACCACTATTATCAACAGCCAACAAATTTCTTCTTTACAAAGCAATTTTAAAACTCATCTGGACATACGGCCTGCAGTTACAAAGCTCACCAGCTGACTACACCATGGATGTCATCAGACGAGTTCAATATAAAGTGCCATGTCACATTGCGAATGCCCTGTGGCATGTCTAAAACAACCTTATAAGTCGCTAGTTTGTAATTAGTTCGGTTAGTGAAATTATTACGTAATTGAGTAACAATCATAATGGTCGTCTCACTGCACATCCAAACAATGTAGCTAGTGACTTATTGCATCTTGGTATAGTGCGTCGACTGAATAGATTCACACCCTCGAATTTGGAAAACAGATTCGTCTAGTTACTTCAAATTCTTGATAAACATTAACCAAGTTATTTGTTTTAGTTTGTTGTATATATAAAAAGGTAATTTAAGGAAAACTGCAAATACGACAATAGCCCCCGAGTCATTAGTATGTTCATAAAATTTACTGAATCGTGTGTATGACGGATTGTAAATAAACTATATATTTTTATTCTTATTGAATAGTTTTCATAGTTTTTTAGGGGTACGTTGTCTTTACCATATTCTTCTCTATCTTGAACCTTTTGTTTGATTAGTATAAAGCAATCGTAGCTACAACGGTCTCTGCTTTTTCTTTGCATTGTGTCGTTGTAATAAAAGGACACCAACTTCCATGTCTGTTGTAGATTTCAGTAGAATATTTAAAGTTACTTTCAACGACGAAATACTTAAATGTTTGTGTTTGTGCACTTGTTGCTTAAGTTTGTGTTTCTATTTTTTAAGCTTTAAGGGAAAGGCTAATCAAGTGTTGACCAACGCCTTTTTTATATTTATATTTATTATTATCTATAATATCTAATCTGTAATTAATAGTACACGCAATAAACCGCATTCTAAAACTGCTAGTTGGAAAAGTAAGGAAAGCAACGAAGAAAATGCTTATATATCATGCTTATGTTATATTACCAAATATTTTAAGGCTAGTGTTACTTTTCAATATTAGTTCATACAGTATAAGCACGATCAGTGTTTGGTTAACTGTAATTGGAAACGATCGAAATGCATATAAATACTAATTATAGGGTTGTCGGAAAAGTCATGACGGATTTTGTAATAGATGACGTTACACGTATTTTTAGGTCAGAAACGTCATGGTAATCGGCACAAGTGTTATATATTTTGACAAATAACAGTTTAATCTTTATTCGAAACAAATGAATATTTGATTTTACCACGTCCTTTAGTTCTTACATTAAGTTGAAAATGGAAGACCGAACTGCGCATTTTTGGCATATTTTCTTTTTTATTTTCACGCAGGAAAGAACGCAAGACGGGCTTGTGAAAAACTGCGTAAATTATACGGGGCCAATGCCCTACAAGAGCGCCAGTGTCAAAGATGGTTCGCTAAATTTTGTGTTGGTGATTGTGACGTCAACGATGCAGCGGAAGGCCCGTTGAAGTTGATGACGATCAAATAAAGGCACTGATTGAAGCAAATCCACATTCGACCACTCGTGGCATCACAGAGACATCATTCATCATCAAGCTCGACATATGGGTTCCGCACAAATTTAAAGAAGTCCGTCTCACCAACCGCATCAATATCGCCGATACTCATCTTAACCGCAACAAAATCGACCCGTTATTGAAGCGTCTCGTAACCGGCGATAAAAAATTGATTGTTTGCAACAATATTCAACGTCAACGATCGTGGTGCAAAGGAAAAGAGCGAGCCAAAACAACATCCAAAGCCAATCTTTATCAAAAAAAGTTATACTCTCAATATGGGACTACAAGGGTGTGGTATGTTTTGAGCTTCTACCGAGGAATCAAACAGTAAGTTATGTTGTATACTGTCGTCAACTGAATGATTTGGATACGTCTCTCACGGAGAAACGACCAAAACTCGTCAATCGCAAAGGCATGATGTTCCATCCTTCTTACTTACCGGACCTTGCCCCATCAGATTACCATTTGTTTTGTTCTTTTCAAAATAACTTGAATGGTAGGTCTTTTGATTCTTAGGAGGCTATCAAAAAATAGCTCATCCGGTTTTTCGCTGGTAAAAAGCAGTTCTTCCACGAGCGCGGAATTACGCAACTCCCAGAAAGATGGCAAAAGGTCCTTAATCAAAGTGACCAAAATATTATTGATTGAACTTGTTATGTTATTAATAAGTAAGTCTTGAAAATTACTCTAAAATACATCACTACTTTTCCGACAACCCAATAAAAGTACTAAAACGCATTATAAAATATTTTATATTTTTCTTCTCTAACTTTATTGTAATTTTTTATGGATGAATATGCATTAGTTAGTATTTTTCAAATGATTAACTTAATAATTTGTCAAACGGCATTTATCGGATTATTAGAATGTAAATAACTATTAACGGACTATTAAATACGCCACTACTAGGTCATTTGTCAATTTATTTGTTAGGGTCTGTTACAAAATGGTTTCTGCAACACTTAACAGTTGCGTTGGTGATTTAATCATCTGTGTAGATTTAACATGCATTTGTGCAACTAATCATAAGAGTCGTAGCCATCTTTTGATAATAGTAAAATATAATAAATTCTTTTATCTCCAACATCTAAAGCTTTCTTTTTTAAGGTCGCAGTATGGTTATTTCAATCGGAAATTTTTAACCTTTTTTATCTAATAGCACACATAAATTACTTTCTTTGCACAACACACTTAAGACCTTTATTATAGACACTCAATTGTTATGTTAGCGAATAACAAGTTGTTCAACTCTTGTTTTAAAAAATATTTTTGAAAGTTTTTGTTATTAAAATGCAACGCTCAAGTTGTTTGAACCGTATATCGTAACTTATTATTTTGAATGAAATATTTTAAGACAAATGTAAGATGCGAATGACAAAAATTTGCATATCAAAATATTTGAATTGAGTTGATATTGATCACCATTTATTCTCTGTCGCTATTTTTTCTTTAATTGCTCTCTCCAGTTACAGAGTTGTTTAAAACTCTTTTATGCATGTAGATGTTATATTAACTTCAAGCCTTTCGGTTATTATTTTAGGTGCTATTAAAAACTCTAGAATATTTTACTTCTCTTCTTCTAGTAATGTAATCAATTCTTTTTGGATAGTTTATTATTTATTCAAGTGGTTTCTGTTCCTATTTTGAAAACGAAAGGCACATCTTCATAATGATGCAATGGTAATTGAGATACTTTGTTTTTTCAGTTTATAAATTACAGTTAGGACAAGGATTTTGTTACTATCATATTTATTTCTGTGACTTTGTAAATGTAGCCCCCTCGGTTATCTATGCATATTTAGAGAAGCAAGTAAGAAAACTATAATCAGGATGCTTCTCAGCGCATCTGTTACAGTGGCATAAATGTGGAATCATTCCTGACTCTTCACAACAATTCAGCAGCAGTTATTTGTCTGGCTTTTCTACTCCTCTGTCAGTGCTTGATGAACTCTTTTTATATTAAGCTTCCGTTACCAAAATATTTGCATAAATTTGGTAACACACGTTCCTATTCAGTTTCACATCTTCTTATATCTTGTGACGGTCTTCTTACCCTAACTACTTCACACATTCCATTTTTGTAGTGATATGCGATGTTGAGGACTGTCTTGCCCTAAATCTCTGCCTTTCGGAAACTGCTCGTGCGGTCAAAGACACAGATTTTAGATATTGCCTTGTTGCTATATATTTGCTGTACCATAATCCATGTTTCAAAAGGGGTTTTCCCTAGTTCAAGGTAGAACTCTCTGCAGGAAACCCTTGTCTAACATGTTACTCGTGTAACTTCCAACAAGCCAAACAAGGGAGTACTAAGCACAGCTCTACCATCTAGTGAGTTTATATAAAAATACTTCCAAAACACATATCGGGCGATTGAATAACAAATGGGAGTTATTATCTTGTATTTGAATATCACAGATAGAGAATTCAAAAATTGGTCTTAAAAGTTTTTTGGTATTACGTGGTGTCATATATGATACGGCACCATTTGAAATTAAACAAATTTAATAACTTTTTATAAATAGATATTACTATATAAATAAGTAATAATAATTCTAAGTTATCTGCACATTTACAACATAAAGGCTTTTGGTGTTGGGCGCACTCTTTTGCGGCTAGCACGAACTTTTCTTCCTTTAAGTTTTGAAGAACGTGGGCATATTTCGCAGACTTTATGGCCTGTTAGAGACATCTTTGATTTCTTATATCGATGACAGATAGAATTAAAATTCGGAGAGAACAAGGCAAGTTTATGGATTATAACCGACGTTCTATATAAAGTATTATAAGTTGGTATCCTAGATTTTTATAGCAAAATTGGTCAAATGTTTTGAGTTTCCCCCGTTGTTAGATTATAAAATAGCACTATTTTTGGCTTATGTGATTTTTCATCAATAATTATAATGGTGTAAAGAGATGTCAACATGGTAATTTTTTAAAATGTGAGTTTAAAGAGAACTAGCGTTTCGTTTTCGCGGAAAGCAAAATTATAATTAATCACTATTTATTTTTTCTGTAGAAAAGCAGGTAGAATGTCAGCCTCATTTTTTCATTGCTTTAACGCTTTAATGCTTTAAATCTTTTTTAAGTTAATATCAACCAACTTGTAAGATGTGAACTAGTTATCTATTATTATATTCTTCTTTGTACAATAAATAGTTTTGCACAATGACAGGATTGGTAACGAATAGAATTTTTTTCTATTATCTTTTCAAATATGCGGATTTGCGTCAACCATGTCACTAGAGTCAGGATCACAAAGCATTATCATCTTGATTCCGTATTTGTTAAATCTTTAATTTCCATAATCTTATTCGTTGTTTGCTTCTTGGCCTCAATCGTTTTATTATCAAACCGAAAGCAGTGTATCAAAAATCTAAATATTATTCATTCATCATTGCTCTAAATATAAAAATTCCAAATTATATCGACCAAAGATCAAAAGTGTACAATCCTAGAAAAGTTCATCGCTATCAGTAGGTTTTAGGAACTTTGCAACTTTATATTTTTGCTATTGTCTATTAATATTTGCGTTGATCAATTTAGCTATTACATTTATTATTTTATTATTGAAAATAGCTTTTTCTTCTATAGCTTCAGTTTTTACTTAAAAGTTTTTGTCTAGAGGTTCATTTTGCTGTATTTCTTCTTAAAGTACGATTAAATTCAGATTCACACAAAGTACAGTTATTTTTCGTAAATAACTTTTATTTTTTTTTCTGTATTGGGTTCACAGTTTCTACATCACTTTAGCTCGAATATAATTATTTATTAGCTAAAAATTCATCGCCTTGTACACTGTCTATTTTTAAATTTAGGCAATCAGATAAAAATTCTTCTAATTCCATTTCTCCTTTTTCGTAACGTGCAATCAGTCTCTTAATTAATTTTTAGTTAAAACTTTCTCACGTAGTTTATGGTCACATATTTTTACATGTAACGTAAAAAGTAATGTGATGTTATATACGACACAATTCTCCATATAGTGAAGAAAGTAACAAATCCACACGTACCCTCGTCTGGGGGCGTATCATTAGCCTAGGCAACAGGTATCTAAAACCGTATACTCGCAACTAGGCCTTACAAAGCTCTTAATGTCGTGTACGAGACCGGATTGCTTTTCTAAGGGTTAACTTTACACCTACTTTTCGATTGAATTTTTTTTCGAAAATAATCTTGTCGTGGATCAATTGGTTACTTTTACGTCAGCTTAAAAAGCTCTATTTGTGTCCTTGTCATAGACTGCATGAAAAACGAACGATGCCCATGGCCACATCTCAATGTAAACGCACACAAAATAATTTACTTAGAACTACTAAATAAGTCTTTTTCCCTCTTCTGTTCGTTCTTGAACTAAGTTTAATTACGAACTGTAAGGAAGCTAGGCTACCATTTTAATAACACACAAATATACCTTTATTTTTTTTGAATTTCCACCAGTTGTTTCTCTGCAACAATTCCGGGAATGTGTCTAATAACTTTGTAAAATTAAAGTGAAAAATAAAATAAAACGATAATGTTTAGTTCCATTTCTGTGTCTTTTTTTACTGCGATAATGTTAAATAATAATTTCAATTTGCATCTCTGGAGAGTGTATGTAATATATTGTTTACAATCCACCTTAATGTATTATTTAGGAAATTAAATTAATTACTTTGTGAAGCTAGGCTTCCAATTTTCCCTGTTTGCTTAGCTCTGTTGAAGCTTAGACTAGTTTATTATAGACTAAAACAATGTGCAAAACTTCGCCGTGCTTGCCATTGTCACGGAAATATAAGGAAATTAATTAAAACAGAAATGTGTGCCCAAAATTATCTTTTAATGAATATAATTAAAGAAGTGACTTTTACTACAGACTATATTTCTTGTCCAAGTATTAAAATATATTACAAATAGTAACAGGTACACTTTTTTTGAATAATTATATTAATAGCATATGAAAAAATATATCCAACTAATAGCAAACATTAAAGTGGCGCGTAAGCAGGTACAAAACACTAAATAAAAATTTACTGTTTAAATTTCTTAATTTACTTAAAGAATTAAAAATAAAGCTACTGCAGCAAAAGGTACCGGTGGTAAAAAATATTAAAATAGTAGAAGAATAAAAATCAAGTTTTATAATTGGAGAATAAATTTATTGAAAGTAATAAAGTAAATTGATAATCTCTATTCAACTTAACTCTTAAATATAAAAAATTAATATTGGATATGCCCACTCTGGCTTGTAGTCACAGATCCCTCCAGTCAAATATCATACTGCAACATTTTTGATTCAAACGTTTTGTAGATAATGGAAAAATCAATATGATCTGATTTTCAAAGGAGGTGGGCACAGAGTGGGTAGAAATTTTGGTTTATAACTAATAATTCCGTAAGCAAATGCTGTATATCAATTTTATAATAATCATTTTTTGATATTTCCCAAATTATAAACAAAACGCCATTTTATAACCAAACTTAATATTTAGGAAATCACATCAACCAAATTTGACGATGTTGGGATGTCAAGTCTATATAAAGTAGAGGAAAACTTTTTGCAAGCCCAAATTGCCTCAACCGATGCATTTATCCCCATTCTTTTGTCAGCAGAGCAGTCCTGAGTTTGTTGCTACTACAAATAACTAATAATGCTCGTATCCTCTTCTAATATTTTTTTCAAAACCCCATACTTTTTTTTAGATAGACCTATAATTAGGCTCTATATAAATTTAGAGATTTGCTAGTATACTTTTCGTTTTCATCTGCGAGACATATATCAAACCTTTACTTTCACTTCTTCTGCTATGCGGGGTATTTAATAATAATTATGTCTACAATTGCTTTTTTATCATTAATCTTTTTCTAAAATAACGTGAGTATACATTTAGTGAGAGGTACTCGTCTTTAATATCTATGTGTCTATGCCATCGATCTGACAGTTCCAGTAAAGATGCTGCAAACTATTTTTTTGAGTACAGCACGGCACTATTTGTGGAAAACTTAATTGAAGTTTGTCGTTGTAGAAGAACTTCTTACCGCACATTGTTTTTTATTGTACCAAACAGAGCATAGCTCCAAGATTCAACAAATATGAAACGTGAGGCAGTTCAGTAGTGATGGTATAACGACGCGTGATGCATACAGTTATATTGAAGCAATGCACCGCAAGAGCAGCTGACCCATCATCAAAATCTTTTTCTGATTCCAAAAGAAAATTGCTATTTGTTTTGAAATAAATAATCCCGGTCGAGACTTCTTTGGGTAAAGGCTTTCAATGTTTCCATTTCATAGATGATCTGCACCAATAACATGATTCGTCTGTTGTTACCAGACCCTTAAAACATTTTTGGATCTAGGCAACACAACCGCCGTAAGACGCTTGTACTTTTGCTAAGCGATGGGAGTGTGAGGAAACCATTGTGCCTCGGTGTTTCTTATCTTCAAGTTTTTATGAATAATGGTGGGCAAAATATAACTAGACAAACCTTTTGCCTCTGGTAATGCATCGAATGTAATTTTCCTATTTGGACACATTAGATAATGTGCGAATTTGTTGGACATCTGCCACTTCTCTTTTCTCAGCACGACCTTCGACACTGATGATGGTGATGTCCAAAGCAGCTATTCCTTTTCTGCAATACCGCATGAAAGACTTACTGTTTTTTCTTCTGTATGTTCCATCTAGTGATAACACGCGGTTCTTTACATAAGCACTGATTAGATATTTTAATCTGCGACACAACCAAATCTTAGGAGGAAAGTGCCAATCATTTTGAACGTCCTAAGTACTGTTCTTGAAAGCATGACTACAAATCTACCAGCATTTGCGATAACTTTTATGGTTCTTTTTTGCCTGCCTATAATTCCAATTTGTACATTTTTGATATTGTAACTTTTTGGCCATCAGTTAATATTACATAGTTTTCTTGTATAATGATATTTTATATTTTTAAGAAATAATGTATTGCAGTAACTTGACAAGTAATTTATTAAAAATCAAAAAATTCTTTTATTTTAAACCAATCTGTTTTTTTAAATATAATTAGTAGATTTTCACTTGTAGGCACTCACGGTTGTGATAAAATTCAAAAAAAAAAATCTATAAGTGGCAGTACGTTTCTCAGTTCTTAAAGTTTAAATTTTTAAATTCTTTGCTGGTAGTTGTGTAGAGCAAGCATAATTATTTCAAAAGTGTACTTTTTATTTGTTTACTAAGTAGAGCAATAAAACTTTTAATTTACACTTAATGCTAAATAAGTGGATGAATATAGGTGATAATGTACATTCCTTATATTTGGTTTTAATGAATAACGGTAAATGTCCTTTATTTATATTTTTTATACATGAAAACCTTTTTATGTAGTAGCAAAACAACTAATACTTATCATGTCTTTGTAAAGCCACACTCTCTAAGAAGAACTGTTGATTGTTCAACAGAAACACGGTTTAGCACTACTTCCGTACAAGTTGTGGGTGATGGTGAAAGTAAAGGAATTTCTTGCATAAGACAACTAGTTTCATATATAAGAAAATATGACATAAATGCAAAATAAACCACATCGATAGTTTTGTACTAATGTAGAGAGTTGTCAAGGTAAATTCGAAATTTTTTAGGTGGTACTGCAGGAAAGCTAAAAGGCAGGTTTGTGCCTCAGATAACAAAAGTTAGTTTTATATAACTAACATCTTACGATTGTCGACTGGCAGAAATTATTGTGTGGTTTGGTTACAAAAAATCTAAAAGCAACTTACAACCAGTAATCTGATTACTACAGGAATGATGCATTAGTTAGAAAGAGAAGAACGATCATGACTCTACGAGAAACATGACTGACCCGTCATAAAAAAAAAATGAGCACCAGGACCTACACTACAATTTTGTCGTCCTAAAGAACCGCCAGCTGTTGAACAAGAAAAAAAAGATGGAAAGGCCCAAGCGCTCCTGAACGACATCAAGTGCGGCAGTGATTCCTTTTTGATAAAAAGAACTTTATCCAGAATAAGAATGTGAATCGCCAAAATAACCATTGCCTACTCGTAAATAAAGTTTCTCGCTTTTGTGGTAGTGCTGGGGCTTGTAGGCAGTGAGGCGTTGTGATAACGCCCCACTTTTTGAAAATGATCTGAAGGTGACCGCCGACAGATATATCAACGTGCTGGAGATATTCGTCAAACCCTGGATAAAGAAAGTTGCTGCTGAACGGCAAGACTTAGCAAGACAAAGCTGAGAAGATATAGATATAGCTATACAAAAATTTTTCACCACTGATCCCCCACCCTTTAGTTCCGACTATAATCCTCTTGATTAATACACCTGCGGCTTGGTCAAGGCGAAGGTCAGCTTAAAAGTTTCACGAAAAATAAGACATCACGAAAATAAAGACACATATGGATAAAGAGGAAGTGGTGTTGCCCCCAGAAAGTGTAGGTCACGACTCGAGAAGGTCGTGGCCGCTGATTGAATAATATGATTCTCAATACTATTTACTCTTATTTGCTTAAGTTTCATGTAAATACATTTTCTTGCATTTCATTATTATTTATTTATTTTCTGGGCATATCTCGACAACCTTGTACACATCAAATATTTTATCAAAAAGACCTACTGACTCACAGAGGTTAAAAAGCTGCAATCAATTGAACAAAGGCAGAACCATGCAACTAATGCTTAAAACATTGTGGTTAAGACTTTTAAAATTCATTTAAATATCTAGAATATTTGCTTTATGCTTATTTCGTTTTGATTAGTCAGTGACATAAATTGGGATGTACTCTTTACTTTATTGTTATCCTCATAACAATTTTTAGGAAAAACATTTTTTTTATATTTCTTGCAACCTTTAACGTACATAATTCTGTATAACGCCACGTTATAAATTTCACATCAACAGTGGATGTTGCCATACATACAGGAGTACACGTTATTGAATCTTGCATCTTAAAATTGTAAGTTTGTCACCAAAGGATAGTTGTAGACGCTCATGAACAAAAACTAAACTACTTCTCTTTATTTACAAATTGTGCAATAACATCATATACATGAAACCTGCAGCGATTTGTAATAACCGTTTAGGACTAGATCAAATCTTAAAGTATCTTAAATGTTATTTATTTTCTATACAATAATTTGAGCGTTTGTTATAAACAGCTGACTTATAGTACCAGCTTCGCTATATTGTTGGAAATGTTCGATGTAAGCTCTTCCTGTTACATGTCTAAACGATAGTCCAATTCTGTTTATACGTGCTATAGTATGCTCCCATCTGTACAGCAGTAGTAATACGGTCTCAAATTTCACCCAAAGTCGATACCACTGATGATAAGTAAACCAGACCTTTAATGTACCCCCAAAGAAGAAAATCGTAAAGCGTAAGATAAGAAGAATTGGGGGAGGGGGGGGGGCATTCAGCCAAACAATACAGCCCAATATAGCAGTAATAAAAATTTTAATTTAGATAATGACGCACTGCAACATACCAATGAGGTCAACCTTCAAATTGTTGGAATATGAATTTAGAGTATTCTATCAGTTGCAGAAACAGCCACAACTGCAATCTTTTTAGGTATGTTCTGTTTGTCATAGTCTATAGAATTTCATTTTGAAGATTGCACAAAAGGCATTAAGTTGTGCTGAATTCTTTCCATACTTCGTAGTGATATGAAAATTTTCCGTGCCCCATATATTAAGATTGTGACGGTTTACCTTTTCATTGCTGAATACGCAGCGACTAGAAAATTTGTTGTTTTCTATTGCCTGTATATTTAAATAAAGTTTGCAAATTTAACTTTTTTGTAGTAATCCTTACTTCTATTTATTGAATAAGTTACTACACTTTCAGTTGACAAAATTTGTGCGAATAGTTATAAAGGCAGATGCAAATTGAATGTACAAGAACATATAATACCACCGTATGTAATGCAGCTTTAAGGGAGTCTTCTAATTTTGTATGTCAACTCCAAGTGGAAAAGGTATCTTTTGATGCTATTTGGCGATTTCAGGCCATTACGTGCAAAGTCGTAAATTTCCCAGTTCTCGTGCGTTGCACCGATTTCTTAGACTTCTAGAAAATATTTGATAAAGGTCTTCGCCATGCCTGGCTCGAAGCAATTGCCCTCTGCGTTTTAAAGTCGCCAGTCCTAAGCTTGAACATTTCAGGGAACTCGGCTTCTTAGCACCTGCTGTTAAAATATTAACAATTTGTATTGAAGCAGTATCTCTTGAAACGTTTGCCCAGCTTTTCGATTTCCCTTTTGCAGTAAGTTTTTTCAGCTTCGATCTAAAATACTTTTAATTTAAAGAGACGTATGGATGCATATAGTTCAATTATATTGAAATGGAGCGTAGGAAAATTTATAAATAGCTTTTTCTTTACTTAATTTTGGATCTTCACTTGGTTACATTTAATTTATTTAGAAGTGTTATGTGGGTAGCATATCTTTTTGCACTAGCTCAATACGTTTAGCTTATTGGGTTAATTGTATATTTAATCTCTTTTTGGTAACACACGTCGTTATTGAAAATTAGTCAATTTTTTAAAAAACATTCAAACATTGGGGTTTCAATAGATCCTGTTTTGAAACGAGCAACTACAATAGCTATATTGTGTATTTTATTTCACAATCGATTGGTTGTCCAGGATATAAATTATTTGTTTAAAATAGAATTTTTGTTTGAGAGTCTACTAAAACCATATAATGATTTAAATATTTATTATATTTGGACCATTAAAAATAATTTGCACATCAATTTTTTTTCAGGGCAACCGTTTGTTAGGAAAAAGTAAATAATTATGTTTGATGTATTCCCCTTAAATATCTATGCACTTTGCTAACATACCCCTACACACTTATAATTTTGTTAAGCAATGATAATGTTAGAAACTCATTGTGCACACATGGTGCTGCATCCCTACACACAGCCCCTAGTTTCATATGGATGCCCAAAGCAATTATCTCTCCTTACAAAGAAGTCATGTTTATCAATGCCCATGACTGTTTGCTTTTACTACCTTTATTTTTGTGCCTTCCAGCAACGCCACACTCGGATTTTTAAGTAGTGTCAGTCATTTTTAAGTGCCATATATATGCATCGTGGTGGTTTTTTAATATCCTGGACGTAATTTTTATTTGAAGAGGATTAGCTTAGTACCTATTTATATTTTATTTTATTTTCTATTTGTCAGTGAAAATGCACGACACTATTAAGTGTTTTCTAAAACTATCTCATTGCAGTATGTTCTAGCAGCTCAAAAATATTTGAAATAACCAGTTTTGTACCTGTACCATCATCTATATCTACGTAGCTCTTAAGCCAGTAGTGTCACAATTTTTTCTAATATACGTTTATTGGTAATTATCCTAGAGAAGTAAAAGAAAATTTTAAGCTTAACTTTTTTTGATAAAATAAAGTTTTTCTGTAAACAATATTTTAGAGATTTCTAGAACCTTATAAATTGCAGTCATTGACGTTGCATCTGAAAATAATCACTGCAAAAATTTGTACGAAAACAGTGATAGCTCACAGAACGACCCATTAAAGGTACCTGTAGCTCTTATTATCAAAATGTTATAGTGAACTAAAAGTAAGCGTCTAATATAAATTTTTAGAAAAGAAATTGATTATTGGCAAAAACTTACTGTAGGAGGGTTTACGGCTCTCAAAATAATAGAACGCATGATGTAAGTTTATGAAAAGCTACTAAAAGGACTATAAAAAAGTTTTTATTTTGCTTCACTTTGATGACAACAGTACATAAAAAAGTGGAAAAAAATAATCAGAGTTGGAAGCCATAGTTAATGGCGTGAAAATGCTTTTTTTTGTGGTCACTCGGGGATTTGAACAACACAGCGGTCATTTGAGCTAATATTTTTTCTTTTATAACAATTTTGAATTAAAACTGCGCAAACTAAAGTATTTTTCTTATAAAACTACAAGTAGATTTTGTTATAAAAGTACTACATAATGTAACTGACAACAACCTGTGAATAATTGAATACTGTGTGCCAGTCAAAATTTGTTATTTGTAATAGGTGTTATTTTATGTTAAAATATCTTTTAGTATATTTTGACCTTCAAATTGTTATAAATTAATAAGCTTCTTATATGTTGCTAACATTTATTTTTGCGTTTTAGAATCTCCTAAGCCTGTTAGTTTGCATCACTACTATTTTTTTTAATTAAATTGCAGATTTATTAAATATTATGATATTTTCTAATTCTTCTGTATTTTTAATAAAAGGTACTACCTACAATTATTTAAATGATAGCTGAATTGATCATTACATTAATATACCTTAGTGGTAACTTTAGAAGTTGTTAAAAGCACTCTGGAGCTTATAAATTCTACATTTTATTGTCGTTATTGAAACAATGGATGTAATGTGCTGGTTTGTGTTTCTGTTTACACTTAAGCAGAGCTTCTATAATCTAATTTCGAAGAATGTGAGAAACTTACATTCAGAGACCGGGTTAGTTGTATATGAAGACTGTAATGTGAAGTTCGGTCTCTTACAGAGTTAAGTTTTTACAAAGTTAACATAACTGGAAAACGCAAATTTAGTGTAGAAATAAGGGCTAATATTTTATATCTTTGAAAAGTATTTTGCACGTCACATTACAAGATTTTAAATTTTTAATTGGCTGAAAGAGGCATAAAACAGCGTAGAAAAACAAATCTATACCTAGCAATTATAAAATAAAATCTATTGATCTAATGATAAAACGACACTTAAAGAAAGCAGGGCTACATAAAAGAATTACTGTAAAAAAGCAAGAAAACTGGACATCACTGTATTGGAATCAAATCTTATATACTGAAAAATGCAAGTTTAAACATTTTGATTTAAAAAAGGGAGTTTGTTGACAAGCAGTGATAATTTTGAAATGTTTTGAAGATATCACAACTGGAGGTAGACAAGAGAAGTGTATTTAGAAATTCTGTAAACTAATTCCAGGCCATCTGGTAAGACGATTCTTGGAGATGGTTTTGCCTTTCAAAATTCCTCTAAACTAATTATTAGAAATTATTTATTCTTATTAGAAAACTAAACTATCTTGGAAAAAAAATTGGTTGTTATAGCCCTCAATTTTTCCCCTTTCGAACTGCTGGATGAATAGCTCAGAAATTTCTTTAAACCAGTACTAACCATTTAAATTGTTTCGTTTAACAAATTACAATAACAGTGGTAGTTAGTATACTGGAGCAGAAATGCTACAAAAACTACTTCACATCTGCAAGATGATACGGGCTAAAGAAAAACATGTCGATGGAGCGGCAATGTAAAAATAAATAGATAATTATCACTAATGTACAGGGTGGTATCCAAAAGTAGTAGGACTGATTAAAAAAAAATGTATTGAACATTTTGGTACATCGACTTAATACTCTTCAAAATAGGCCCCTTGGGCATCCACACACTTCTGGTGGCGAGCCTTCCAGGTCGCAAAGGCCTTCTGGAAGTCGTCCTCCGGGATGCTGTTCAGTGCCCTCGTCGTTGCCGCTTGGACTGCTTCCACCGAGTCGAAATGATGCCCCTTGAGCTGCCTCTTGATCCGGGGGAACAGAAATAAGTCCAGAGGTGTCACATCAGGGCTATAGGGTGGGTGAGGCAACGTGGAAACGCCGAATTTGGCCAGGAGATCCATAACAATCCACGCGCCGTGGCACTTTCTCATCGACAAATCCTCTGTGATGATGTGTTGGACTCATCACTAATTAATTTAATGCCCAACCGTCGGTCAGAGTTCAAAAGTTGCTTAACTTTCAGCACATTGTCTTCCGTTCGCGAGGTTGACGGACGCCCGGCGCGTTGGTCGTACTCGGCGAGCTCCCTCCCCTCCCGAAACAACTTGTGCCACTCAAATATCTAGGAACGGCTCACGGTATCCTTCTTCTAGGCCTGCGTAAGCATGTCCTTGATTTCGGTCGCTGATTTCCCAAGTTTGTGCAAAACTTGATGGCGTACCGCTGCTCCAAATTTCGCTCCATCGCAACTGACGACGAGGCGTCACAACAGGAGGTCACTAAAACAATGGTCCACACTCAACTAACGCACGCAGCCGACTGCCGCAGGTCGAAACCTGTTCCCAAGGCTCCCCTCCATAACATCCGGCCTTGTAGACCCCCTCCATCGCTCCGCGCGCGCGGAGAAAAAAACAGTCCTACTACTTCTGTATATAACCCTGTAAGTGTATTTGAATTTAATCCACAGTCTTTTGCATGTGGATTTCTTTGGTAAATAAACTGTAATATTTCTAAACTTTAGTTTTGGGAGTTTAGAAAGATGAATAATTAAGTTGTCCAGATAATTGTGATCAGTGGTGCATATTAACTTAGCTATGAAAAACTACATATACACACGCTGAAAATTGTTTCAGTTTTGGTGACGTCTACAAAATAGGGCACTTGTTAGCCATACAATTTACTTAGTTACATATTTCATAGAGAACTGTAGTATGTCTTTATATGAGCAACGGTAACGCTGTTAATGAGTACATGTCTAGTCTCTAGTAGAATAATTTTTCTCATAAGAGTGCCTTTTTAAAATTTTTGTAATTCTATCTACAAGTTTTTGAACTGACTTTTATGCATGCAAAAATACAAAGAAGTTTCATTGTCCTTTATCAAATAAAGTTTTACATAATTCTCAAATCAGTATTTCCAAAACAATGGGATAGAATGTTCAATTTTTATTTCTAGGCCTATTTTTACTCCGTACGGAGAAAATCTTCACAAGTGTATCTCTTTTAATATCCATATTTATTAGAAGGTTTAACATTGAGCTAGTGCTTTAAACGGGGCTTTAAAAAAGGCATTTGAATAGCTACCAGTGTTTGGCTTACGAATACAGATATAGAAGCATTATAAGAAGCTGCAGAATAGTTTCTTCTAATATTAGGCTAAATTAAGTTAGGTTAGCCCGATTCCATCAATCAAATGGATTAAATTATGAATCATCTAAGAAATGGGCAATTTTTGGGTATTAATCGTTTATTAGCTCATCCATACATTAACAATGAAAACTAAAGCATTTAACAATTTCAGATCAGTCCGTAGGACAAACCGCAAACACTTCTTCTCTTTTTGATAAACCTGAAAGTTACATATAAAAATTATTTGCACGGGATGGTTTGAGTGTTTATTGTTCTTTTATTTACAAAATTTAGAATAGGTTAGTGATGATTATGTTTTGTAAACTGTATTTTTCAATCTACAAAAAAGATCAGTATAAGCCTGATTTATAAATTAACAAAAGATATTTCTATCTAATTAGATGTATTAATTATTGTAATTTAAACACACACACCCACACACACACACACACGCACACACAAAGAATTTAATATTTTATTTTAGGAACTTTACTATATTAATTTCTATATAAATGTTATGAAATGGCTGGAACTTTACATTTTTTTTTATAAATCATAATTTTTTTTTGTTAATAAATATTTTTCGTTTTTAATTTTGTGTACTTTATTTAATTTTTTCATTTGGCTATCGCTATACATAAGTCTACTTGGCAAGTCTTTATGTGTCTAATTCTTTTCAAATTTTATCATTTGTAATTTTTGGTATTTTTATTTGCACCATGATGAGGTATTCACTACTTAATTGTCTCTCAAAATATATTTCGTTCTATTCAAGTTGGGCATTTGCATGTATACATCTATGTTGATCAAATAAATCATCTACCTCCTTCTTGCTGTGTTTGAAAGTTTTAGTCGTTGTTTTTCAATTTTTCTTTTATCAGTACAGGCTAAGCATATGCGTATGGCGATTGTATTTTATGATTATTGTATATTACAATGTTTTATTTTTATTTTTGTATGGTGCTTATTACAAAAGTAAGTGTATGTATGTAAATAAACCTAATTATAAATATGCTGCCATTTATCAATTGCTTCAACCCCGCGGTACAATCCGATCTAGCAACGAGCCAATAAAACTCATTCATCTATAATACTTATTTATCCAAATAACAACCCACAGCAAATAATCTCTGATCAGTATCAGTAAACATCGTACAGCTACGTAATGACGCCACAAATACAAACATACTTGTCACCATGACTATTTTTCAATGACTGAAATTATAATGCCGTCTCAATCTCGGTGCCTACGCCAACAAAATGTCATAAAATTTGATAGATATTATTTAGAAATTAGAAAAAGAGGAAAATATCGCAGATCAAAAAGTTTCTTGGAAAAGTGTTAATAATCCAAAAATGAGAATGGAAATTGTAAATAGCACCAATCATTTGATATAACACAAATCAAACAATTTTTCGTTTTAGCAGAAGTTTTAAACAAAATAAACAATAATCGAGGTAACGGCGATAACAAAAATTTAAATAAAATACTCAAACCCTCACAATTTCTTTATATTAGTGAACCTCAGGAAATAATAAGCACCAAATAAAATTGAATGTGTGTAACCCGAATGTGAATCGCTTCCTACAATCAGTAACTTATATAAATCAATCAGGATCTTGTGTACAGACAATTATTACGTTATATACATCTACTGTTCCAGTATCTGACATAAGAGCTAAACTAGATACTTATAGCCATAATTTTAAAAACATTACTAACGGAAAGTTTAATAAACGTAAAAAAGCGCTGTCATTATTCCTTATTAATTTGGAGATGCACATATAGAAGAACTAAACAATCAAGAAATAGACAAAAAAGAGTAGAAGAGAAAATCAGCGAAGAAAAAATCAAAAGTGCTTTAAGAGGAACACGAAACGGAAAAGCATCCGAAGGGAATGGAACAACATCAGAGCTCCTAAAATAAAAAAGACCAATAATTCCAAGATGGCTGAAAAAATACTTCAACAAACACGGAATACCGAAACAATACCACAAGATTGGGAAAGAAATATTATAGTACCAATACATAGGAAAGGAGACTCGATGAACTGCAATAACTACAGAGCCTTCTGTTTAGCACAGGTTACACTGAAAATATACTCCAAAATATTAAGAAAAGACCTAGGAATATATGTCGAAAACAAGCTAGAAGAAGAACAAGCGGATTTTAGGATAAACACACAAACACAGGACCACATATATGCAATGAGAACTATGATAGAGAAAACAATTGAAAGAAACAAAAATATATACCTAGTCTTTCTAGATCCTTGAACATCTTTTGACAAAGTATCCAGAAAACATATGGGACGCTCTGAAAAGACTCCAAACAGACTCAAAGCTACAAAGTGCTACTAAAAGCATATACCACACAGTGGACATTTAGAGTGAATAGGACAACATCAGAAAGCTTCGAAGTAAAGAACTGAGTTAAATAAGGTGATAATCTAAGTCCACTATTATTTGTCATTTATATAGATCAAATAATAAAAAAAAACAAAGAGACAAACAACAGCTACAAGACTGGGGTACTACAACCTAAATACAGTAGCCAGATATAAATTATGGAAACAATAGTCAGCACGCAAGGAAAAATAGAACAAGAAGTAAAAAACAGGATAAGCAAAGCGAGCCGAGTATACTACCAGATCAACAACACCCTAGTAAGACAGACGGAATTAAACACAAAAAACCAGAATACACTTGTACAAAACGATATATACACCGACACTCACCGTACGGAGCAGAATTATGAACAATGGTTGACAAACACAAGTCCACGATAACAGCAGCAGAGATGAATTATCTTAGAAAAATGCAGGGAAAAACAAGGAGCGACAAGATGAGGAATAAAAACTAAATCTAAAATCGTTGGTAGAAAAAGTAGAAGAGAAACAATTGGTATGGTCACATAATGCGCATGGAAAATAAAGGGACTCCCAACAATATGATGGAAAATTCGACGCCAAAAGAATATAAGACAGACCAAGGATCCAGTGAGAAGAAAACTTCAGAGAAATGGCAGAGAGAAGGGGGAAAACCATCACAGAAGCAAGAATTTTGGCAAGTGATAGAAACAACTTCAAGACATGGATCAAAATCCCAACGTTGTGAGCCATAATTGGTAGAGAAAGAAGAAGAAGATTTAGAACCTGTGATTAATAACAAAAATCTGGTTCGGTGCACAATACGGCAACAACACACAATTATGTTGTAATAGATTATACGCTTGTATAAATTGTAGTGAATTATCCAATAAAAAAAATTAGAAATCGAAATTTTTCTCGGCCTTAATAAGTTTGACATTCTCCATATATCAGAATTTTATTTTATCACAAAAGTCCATATAATAATACTGCACTATCTTAACTACCACATGACACATGGAGGCAATGCTATCATCATTCGAAAATCTATAACACATCACAACTATCAAAATCGGAAGCCAATTTTTGATTTATTAGGGCCAGAACTAACAGGGACTTTAATGCAAAGTGTGACCAATGGAACAATAAATTGATAATAATTTTACATATTTTTTAACAGGCATTCCAACTTACTAGTCAACGGATCCTAACATAATTTCGGATTTGTTAGACTTCTTTATTGCTAAAAAAATTTGATCTAACTAAATAAACATTTCATCCAATTATGATTTATCAACCGATCACACACTAGTAATACTTGCTATTAGTGCTCCAGTAAATATTTTGTAATAGACAAATAGATTGGGATACCTTTAAGGAATATATAGACCAACACCTCGATACTGAAATAAATCTAAAAATGATTAAAGAGCTAGACAATGAAATTAATAAATTTATAAATGCTATACAAGAAGCAGCATAGTATGCAAATTCAAAGTCAAAACTCAACTTACAAAATTTTCCTAGAAAGATAATAGAACTAGTTAAGAAAAAAGAAACGCTGGGGCAATCTAGCAACTATCACGCAATATAAACTACAAAACAAGATACAATGAAATTGCTTGTAAAATAAAAAGAAGCGAAAAAAGCTGATTTGTTTGCGCAACATCTAGCAGAACTAGTTAGATCCAACTACGAAGAAATAGATTTAAAAATTTTTAAACCCTTCTCCCCCCCCCCCCGCAACTGTCACCTCAAATCTGGGATCTTACAATTGGAGAATTATACCAGGAGACAAAATTATTGTGCTACGAGAAAGTACTAGACCACGACCTTTAAGATAGTTTGGGGTTTAACTCATTAGCCCTTGCAACAAAAAGTGGCGCAACTCATTATGACATTGATACCTGGTAAACAGACAAACGAAGTGCAATATCTTCGCCTGATTAGCCTATTATAAATAACATCTAAACTCCCAAACCGCTTAAATAAAGCTACTTTGCTAGACGATTGAATCCCAAAATACCAGCTCGGATTCAGAAGAGATCATACCATCATCCAACAATACCGCTATGTACTTAACATAATTCATAATTTTTTTTGAAAGTGAGAAGTATTTCATAGTCGTCTCTCAGGACATCAATAAGGTGTGCTACAAAGAGTTACATAAAAGCATTATTTTTATATCAATATTCCCCTTTCTATCTTCGTCATCTCCACATTGAATTTGAAAACAAAACTTTGACGCTATCATCAATTACTGCAAGGAACCCTCAAGGCATATACTTGTTTTTCACTTTTAATATAGCAACTACACATATAAACATTGGCAGATGACACAGCTATTCTTGCTTGCAATGTAGATCCTCTATGGGTTACAAGAACACATACGTATATTAGAGGGGTTGAACAAATGGAGAATTAAGGTGAATAAAATTAAGTTAGTATATATAAACTTATTAACGCAAAGGGAAGTACACCCTCTTGTTATCATGAATCAGTACACGACAAACTGAAGAAGTGGCATTCTTGAGATTACAATGAAATAGAAGGCTAACTTAAAAGCAACACATAAAAAGTAAACGCAAGGTAGTGAATCTAAAAATGAAGAAGAGGTAATGGCTAATAAGTCGAAAATCACCCCTAGCAACAAAGAGCAAACATCGTATGTACAAAACCATCTTACGCCCTATCTGGACATATGGATGTAAGTTATTTAGCTGCTCTGGCTACTTCAGTATAGGCATTTTTTCAGATGTTCCACTCCCAAGGTAGTGAAAACTCTTAAGGGTGCTCTATGGTTTGTGACGAACTTTACCTTATATACATACTCCAACATTTCATTCGTGTCTGATGTATATAATTACGTAACGAACAACCAGACACTAAGGCAAAAAAACAACATCGTAGACTACTAACGCTACAACCGAACTTTCGAAGATTAAAGCGGAAATGGCCTTAAAACCTACAAAATAACGTAAACCCTTCATTACATCTACCCGTTCGGTGGAAGTAATGGTAAAGTAGAACCAGTGGGTTCAAGTCGGCTAACTTTATCAATAAATTAGTTCCGAGTAACTTTTTTCTTTTATGGTTTTCTGCAACTTTTACTACACTACGTTCTAAATATAAAAAATTACCTATATTGAATTATTGTTGAACTTGGATCATCGAACAAGTGTTAACAGACTTAACGAGTTTGATTCTACTCATAGTACAATATTAAAAACGCCTTCAATACAATACTTAAGCATTCCAATGCTTTAGGTAAAGTTGAGAATGTTAGCTAAAATGGATATATTAAAATAAATTAACCAAACTCAATCGTGAATATGTTTATTTTTAAATATGAGATATCATGGACGTATAACACCTTCACTGTTGGTCCGTAAACATTACAACGTTTGCGATGAATCAGTTGTCAAATTTTTTTTCATACTCAAACCGTACTACTGCACACACTTTACATTTGGCGGAATTTTCTATGGTAGGGTTTATTTTCAATTCATCTAATAGACGTGTAAATTGCAGCACAACTTTCTTCTTCCATTCCGCATTGCCTACTGAACTATTGTATACAACACCACAGGATGGGCGTCGTTATCCTGGCAAACGAAAGTTTATTTTCGAATTATTTTCGTATTAATTACTAAATTTAGATTAAAAAAAAAAGCTGTCTATTATTTACAACTGAATGTTGTACTGGTCCCTCTTGGTCACGCGCTGCGTATCTGTTCATAATTTTTTTTGCTACTTTATATTCATATATAATATATTCTTGACACTTCTGACACAATATAATTTTTAAATGCGCTTACTGTTACAATAAACACAATTGCAGTACCTATTAAGCTTATCTACTTATGCTTCTTTAACACTCTTTAAATAATTTTTGCGTAAATTTATGCAAAGCTTTCTTACGGCCTAATTTCTCCTCTGGTAAGCTTTCTTTGCGAAGTTCATATTTCAGTTTATATTAAAGCAGTATTTAGTTATAGTTATTTGAGCGCTCTGCAAATATCCTGCGCGAAGCTTGCTGCTTCGCTGTTATGCCCCTGTTTCAGCGCTATTTGTAATTTATTCGGCTTTTATCTCGAAAGTGCAAATAGGCCATAAAGCAGCGCCAAGAAAATTAACTCAGTTTTTACGGTGATGGCGTTTTAGCTGATTTTGCAGCGCAGTAGCTTTTACGCCCCCGACGCGTGGATAATGCTGAACGGCTGCATTATCTTCGAATCTAAGAACATCAAGGCTTCCAATTTACTACAAGAATGCCTCTGTGCCCGTGATACGTACTATATATACCCTTTTTACTTTCAGGTAACCTATAGTATTGCAAGAAATTAACTTAAAAAAAATAATTTGTTCAACTGTAACGGGGTTATTATTTTTTATATTGTTTTACATGTAATATAGGGTGATCCAATTAAACTTGCAAATAAAATACAGAATATTGGACAAATAAAAAATATCTTCTATAACTTTGCCATTCTTTTAATAAACTTATTCACAAAGCTTTTCTATAAATGCGGCTGTATTTCAGCAATTTTAGCTTTGTAATCATAGCAGGTTTGTTGTAATAAACTCTTTCTTTCAAATAGCCCCAGATAAAAAGATTTGTGGGCTTATATTGCAAGGTGGCGTTGGTTAATTAGTGCTATCCCTTCGCGAGATAACACAACCAGCAAACTTGCTTTTTCGGTTTGAAGTAAAATGAGTGTTTTACGAGCCGTATGACACGTGCCTCCATCTTGTTGAAACCATGCGTCATTCAAATTCAAATCTTTGATTTCATTGAAAAAAATGACTTCTCATTTGTGGATGTATTGTTTTTTCATGAATAACATTTGGATTTTTACTACACTAAAGGCGACAATTTTAACGATTCACAAAGTTACCTAAAGGAAAATGAGTTTCGTCACTCAACAAATTTTTTTAGTATCAACTGCTGCATTCTATATAAAATACAGTTCACAAATGTGCGGCTTTTCTGGTGGTCCGCTTCTTTGAGTTAATTGAATTTTATACGCTTGTAAGTGCATATCCTTTGTTAAGAAGCGTTGCGCTGTGATGTCTGAAATATTCAACTGCTGTTAACGGTGACGTATTGACGTGCTTTGCCCTTTATGCACTTTTATTCAAGCAACATTATTACCTAAACAACCGTTGCGTTGACAGTGAACCCTTGAGGTGTCAATAAACACACTATTTATTTCAAACTTTTGCTCTAGATCGTAATCGCTTGTTGTTATAATAAACTTAAGTGATACAGAATGAATCTTGACCACCAGATATAATTCAGAGGCTAATTCCTAATAGAAAAAGAAACAAAAAGTTTTTTATAAACGTATGCTTAAAAATGGAATCCACAATTACTATTACATTGCACAACAATATGCCAGATCCATATTTCTGACAACTTTAGAGGAGATGTTCGCAGTTCTTCTCATGGGCCTCGATGAATGATGGATTGATGGGCCCGTTTAAATCTTTGGGGTTGTCTTGAAACAGTATCACAGGTTGAAATGACATGTTCATGGGCCTGCAATTTAGTAATTAGCTTAATATATAGGACGTTTCTGAAATAGTTGGAGTTTCTAGACCTCAACTATGCGTCAGCCACATGACCTGTCGTATTGTCAACGGCACATCTTCAAACAGTAAAGGCAGACTGCTCCTCATTGCAGATACACTAAGCAATTGAAGCATTGCGGAAAATCGATATGGGGATTTTGCTTAGCGTATAAATCATTATCATATAGACTGATGATGCTAACCCTATCAAAAATTAATTTATCTGTAAAGAATATTGACACTGGAAATCTTATAATCGTAGTGTTATGTAGCAAAAACCTCTGATAAAATCTTTCTTTTTTACACACGGTGCAAGTAATAAGAATGGCAGTGATTCTCATATAGCATACTGAATATAGTCTCATCGCATATACCGGTAAATCACTAGCATCAAGGTTGTATTGGGGTTATTTTCATTATCTTTAAGAACACCTTCTTTTAACTTGAATGTTTATGTCTTCATTTCTACCATCAAAAGATGTTGTCTCACACAAATGGCAAAATACTGCTAAAAAGATTTTGTAATTTGGTTGCTGTTTGTAGGTTACTTGGTGAATTCTGGGGCCTCCCGTCTGCTCCTATTTGCTTATTTTTACACCTCCATTATCTCTACTTGTCCCTCGGCTCAATGAAGTAAGTAATTTTAACACCTTACAACGCATGCTCACTTAGAAATAGACCTGTAAGTGAAAAACAGTTTATAAACACACCGTAACTAAAATAAGGGTTCTCACAGCGAACTACAATCATGAAGAACAGTATTACCACCTATCATAGAACACAAGCGTATTTATATAAAAGTTTTTTTTTTGTATCAGAAGTCACTCCTGAAATTTGGCGCTATTGTCAATATTTGTCTTGTATTTATAGCCAATCCTTTAATTATAAGTCTTTAAACTATTTTCTTTTTAATTCTTTAATTTTTTGTGATTTGTTAGAAAGTTTTCATGTCCTAGAAATTATTGGTAATACTTCTTGGATAAGAGATTGGTTATCTATTAAGAGGCATTATCTACAATCCTCAATATTTTGGATTGGAAGTTTAGAGCAACGTAAAGTAAGATTTTGTGTTTGACGATATAGCACAATCACACAGCTGTAAACTTTATATAGAAATAAGTTTTATCATAGTTTTGATTGGTAGTATTTAATACTTTAAGAAAAATTGTGACTGCTTGTCTAAGAGCAACTATAACTGCATTAGTTTGAGATTTTTTGCTTTGATATGAGATTTTTGTATTAATCATTGACCTAGACAGAGACCTAAATACTTAACTGTCGTTTTTGTGGAAATATGATTATTTTTATACCTACTTAAAGGCGTCTACTGTATTTATTGTGTCATATGACTTTTGTTGATTTGTCGTTCAGTTCTCATTTCTTTACAGATTTATCATTTAAAGAAGGCTTTAAACATATTCTAAACATATTATTCTGAGGAATTTTAATAGGGATTTTATAGTATTTCAATGTTTATTGTTGTACTTAGTTTAGGCATACCTGTAGGGTATGGTAGAAAAATAATATGGATTAAACGTGCAGGAAAACTTTGGTTTTGTATCACAATATGTGCGACGGCTTACACTATTTTTATAACGAATTTATAAGCAATAACTTTATTTTTCTAGATTTTTTGTTATTTTGCAACTACTAAAGAGTCAAATGTTTCTCGCAAGACCCGAACTAATAGGCTGATATGATTTTGAATATATATTTTATTTTCAAATCTTATTATTGTTGACTTTCAGGTTTGTTTGAGTTCATCTGAAAGTTTGAGAGAGTTGTTTGGCGAAAACAACTGCCTTTTATTTTAGTTGATTTAACACAGCGACCATCTTACTTTTTGGTTAGCGGTACAGCTAAATTCTGTGGGGATTTTGTGATGTTTTTTGGATAAATTCTTTATTTTGCACACGTGAGATGAATGTGTAAAAAAATGAAAAAATCTATTATATTTATCTTCACTGCTTGGTTTCTTAATATTGTCATCTTTTTCTTACTCTTTATTTTTCACACTTGCGTGTAATTATTACCAATATCATTCAAAGTTCGTCAGATAGATGATGTAGATCTTGTATGAGTTGTGTAAAGTATTACATAGCTTTTTCCAAATATTCTGGTTGATTCAAAAAAATGTTTAGATTTATGTTTTCCTTCAGGTAGTATTTATAAAATTATTGATACAAAATTTTGCTGTCACAGTTTCCTCGTCGGTTAAACATACATTACTTATAATGAAACAAAGTTTGTATATTCCTCATGTATCATTTTCTTTAAATCAAAATTATAAAAATCTGTACAAATAAAGAGTAATATTTACATATTTAAGATTTAAGTAGTAATAAAGAAAATATTAAGGATTTTTAATCAGTTACAACTAATTAAGAATTTCTGGCCAAAAACGAACGGAAAATTAAAGTTACTCTTACATTTTTTGGTTCAAATAAGGGAGCAACATGTTTCTGCAGTAACGTAGTAAAATCATTGCAAATTAATAAATAATATCTGCGAACTCTGAAAGATTTACAGCTAATATTGCTAGTGTTGAATAAGTACATACTTCAATAACAATGTAGACTTATTTTTTCTATTTTGTAATTATATTTAGCTGCGTTCATTTAAATACAAAAATTCAATAAACTAAAAAATAAAATTTACAAAAAGTCCATTTCATATATTTAATAAAAATTGTCTTTCTATGTAGACTATTTATAGCAGTATCATTAACATTACTGTAGATGAATCACTGTTGAGACAAACCTATTACCAAAATGGTGCGGCTGGAATAAGTGGATTGTATAGGTAATTTTGAATTTTGAATAAAGAACTTGAAAAAAATGTAAAGTTAAAACACTAACATGTGGAAACGGCGCTTCCCGCTGATATCGGTTCCCTGCTGTTGGTCCTTTGACTTCCAGCAATGAGCAGCTTTTAGCCAATATTTTGCTGTTGAAAAGTATACGACAATAAAGAATAGAAAACAAATTAAATACAGATAAAGAACAGTCACCAGAACAAGTGTATGAAAATTCGAATACATTGACTAACGTACCGAATGAGGCTCTTGGCAGTGAAAATAGAAGAGCTACATATACAGAAAAATTCTCGAAATGTCTAGAGACTATAAAAAAGAAGACCTCAGAAGGCACACTAAAACATAATAATAATACAAAATTTAATAAAAGTAAAAATAAGAGAATAAAAAAGTGTATTGGAGTAGAATATGCACAATTGTTTATAACACTATTGGATACAATAAATTGACAACTGCATGAAAAAGTAAAAAAATCGCAAACTATACAAACAGACGATGAACTGTACAAGTTACGCCAACAATAGGTGGCTTATTATGCTAAATCCCTTCAAAAACCAAAAATTGTATGTAAAAGGGGGAGAGCTAATAGAAAAATCAAGAAAGTTTGAGAAAAAAGGAATGTTGACTCTTCAATCATAAAATTGTTAGAAAATAGAGCTTTCCAGTGTTACAAGCATATGAGCCTAGTGACAGATGGTCAGAGAATTGACGCGCCAGTCTCCAAGAGGGGAGAAAAAAAACATTATAAAAACAATTATGAACGAAAAGGTTTGCAAGAAACAGACTAAGAAAACTGATAAACATAAAACAGAAAACAACAAACCTTTCTAGTAAAATTCCAAGGAAGAAAATGAAAAACTATGTACCTTATACTGCTAGCACGATTATTAAGTTTTAGTTATAAAAATGTATTATGACTTCTGCGACAATCAATCATATTTACACGTAGTACCAATATAAATGATTGACAAAAAATTGAGCTATGGATTAAAGTTGCATTAGAAAGGAAACAATCCTAGCGATCACCTGCTTACGTAAAGTGAGAGTATCAGAAAAATTTAAAAATAAGTTAGGAACATTCATTTTATTTTTTTTATGTATGCATTTATAGTTAAAATCACACGTCTTACACTTAATCAGTGTACTCCTCTTAAAATCTTAATGGTATTTTTTAATATTAACAGCCAAATTGAAAACTATTAAAAGACTTGCTGACTTTAAAAATTAGTGTCATAGTGAAGTGTGATAAAATTAAAAATTATTAAAAAATTGTACTACTTTAGAGCTTTTAAGCGACGAAAGTTTATTGGTTAACGTTTTTATATCAAAATGTTGGTGGGTTTTGTGTAATCTGATTGCTTAAATTTAATTTTTTATCAGAAACTATTAAATAAATTGAACGATATTGCAACAAACGCTCTGTATGTGATAGGATCAGAAGAGCGTAGTGTTTTATGAGTTTCTGAAACAGGACAAAACTATCACTAAGGATCGCTACCCTCAACAACTTATCAAATTAAATCAAGCGTTAACAGAAAAACTATCGGAATGCAGCACGACAGCGTTCGGCCACATGTTGCAAAACAAGTTAAAAACTATTTGGAAACACTTCGATGGGATGTTCTGACCCCCCGCCCACTTGCAGTATTCACAGACATTACCCCTTCTGATTACCATTTGTTCCGATCGATGGCGTATGGCCTGTCTGAGCAGCACTTCATCATCATATGAAGATACTAAAAATTGAGTCGATTCGTGGATTGTATCATAGGACGGGAAGTTCTTTCGTTGGGGAATCTGCCCTGTTTAAAATCCACATAACCCAGATACAGTGAAAGTTAAAAATGGTTAATTAGAATTACTGTAAGGGTGAGATTTGGTTAATGATTGAGTGAGAGCAGGTCCAATCAATAAAACGCAAAGGATTACGCGAATCTCGCAATTAGAGAGGAAAGCCGGGGTAAGAGTAGGATTTATTGGTAGTTGTAAACCTTAAACTAAATACAAACTTATACTAAAGGAACAATAGTAAACGATAATACCAATCAGCGGTGCCGCAACGCCGCTAGTGGCGCGAACGCAATTACGCAAGTCGCAAGGTACCTTTTCGCACGCAACGAGAGCTCTCTACCTGGACGTGTGTGTGTGCCGTACCGCCTACCACGTAGGGTCACCGCACCCCACAGGGGGATGACCAACGAGACGGTCACAGCTGCAGAGGGCCACGACATCTCCGTGGCTCCTTTCCCAGGGTCACACACACAACCGCCCTTATAACACAAGAGGACGCATACACAACAATCGACACGAATCCGCACTGAGCTGTGTCCTTGTCACGCAGGCTCGGGCAACACAGGGTTGCCGCAAAGCTCTACGCCGCAGAAGGGCCACGATCGCTCCATGACTCCTTCCCCAAGGCACACACACAACCACCCATACAACACAAGAAGACGCATACACCTCAATCATCACGATTCCACACTGACCTGTTTCCTTGTCACGCAGTCCTCTTTCCCTTGAAAGCAGCGTACTTGCGATAACGTCTGGAAGGCTCTACGGACTCGAGTCAAGTCTCTGCGCTGAATGTAGCGCGGGGCCACACGCGAGCGCGTGCACCCAATGCTCGCTAAGGCCCAGCGGCGGCGCATCCGAGAGATTTATAATTTTTGTCACTGTTAAACTTTTAGGGAAGTTTGTTCAATGATTTTAAAAAAAATATGTTTATCTAACAAAAGAACGGATATAATTCTTAACTTATTGTTAAATATTTGATCTTATACTTAATAATCAACGGCACAATGCGCAGGTTGGAAATCAGGCCCTATCGCGCTTTCCAGCTTATATAAAGCCAAACTGGAATTTCTAAAAGGTTACAGTGACATTAATCACTTTCTTGAATATGGCTGAAGGTTTCGGAAACAAAGAAATGCATTACGCTACTTGTTGAGAGGTGGTGCTCGTAACAAAGGAACAAATTTCACTATTTGGTGATAGATGGCACCAATAACAGTGAAACAAATTAAACTACTTAGTAAAAGATCTTTCCAATCACTTAGCCATTCAAAGCCTGTATTGCTATAGCGTCGGGTAGAGGAAGACCACAATAGTATTATCAAGGCAAGGTCCTGCTTTATAAATTTTTGGAAACCATTGCTTAACTATATGAGCTTGCATTTTATTGGATTTTTGGGAATATCAGAGATCATCATTCTAAGCTAAATAAACTATCTAGTTATTGATGAAAGTGAACTCAGTATACCACATGATATAATTTAAACTGTTTTGTCAAGCACCATTGGAGGAATTAATTATGCTTATTTGGTAAGCCAATTGAATCTGGTTTTCTAAGACATTATTTAAAGTAACAAAGCCATATATATTACGTGGAGGGATTTGTGGCAAATTCAAGTTATTTAGAGGAAATTTTACTTTATGCGAAAACATTTAAAACAATTATTATTGTTAAAAAGCTTGTAGGTCTATTTTTTATTTATGACTTAATGATCGTTTTTTAACCAAGCTGATTTATGACTTATGTAAAATGACGCCTAGTTCAATTTTTGTACACTAATTTTAAGTGAATTAGCTAGATCGTCTCAGTCCATATTGAATGGATTTAGAATATTTGGCATTAACATACTGCTGTTACCAGGTCGGGCCCGGGCGGTGATAAATCGGGCGTCGGGACGCTACGACCAGCAACGCGTGGGGCACGGAAGGCTAAAAAACAAAGCGTCGGCTCCAACTTACGAATTAGAATTATAGTTATATTTACAACCTTACAAACCTAACCTACCTTACGCTAACTTGACCTACTTAGCTAAAACGGGCAGCGAGCTAGGTGCAGCAGCGGGGCCGGTGGCGGAACCAGGTAGCGAGCAGTAGGGGCGGTAGCGCAGCGGGGCAGCGTACAGCAGAGCCGATGGTGGAGCCGGACAGCGAGCAGCAGAGGCGGCAGCAGGTCCGGGCGGCGGGGCCGGAAAGCGAGCAGCAAAAGAAACCAAAGGGGACTCACCTGATGACTCTTGATGATTTCTTCTTAAGGGACTGATGACTGAGCGAATTCTTTGGTAGCTCAAGTTTTAAGGGCTCATCTCGTGCCTCACTCTGCTGGTGGGGTACAGAGTTTCAGGGTGGAAGCACGCTGAGGCCGCTGAGAAATACAGGGATTGGTGGACGCCGGGGGCGCCTTTGCGCTGATTGGAAAATCCGCCGGCGCCCTTGCCCTGGTTGGTAAATGCCGTGGCGGCTATGGTCGGTGGGGTTCAGGCCAACTCGGAACCGCTTGGCACAACGCAGCGCTGTAGGTCAATAGTCCCGGTGTTGCACACGACGCCACAAAGTCGGCCTCAGGTAACATTCATTTGGGATTATAAATTCCAAAGAAGGGCCTTTGTGTTGCACACGACTCCACAAAATTCCGAGTCAGGTAACATCAGCCCCGGCGAAATCGGGGCCAGGTAACATTGCCAAAGGTTCTATGGGAGTCTATTGAGACTATGTATAGACGTTTACAAAAATATTTAGCCCACACTAGCTTCTATGTGGAATTTTAAAACCGCTGAGAATTTCTACCATTCGACAGTTTACAATTTAAGCATTTTCTCTATTAGATAGTTTCGCCGGCAGTTGACCACACATGGGCGACGGGCCGTTTGGTCTTAAAAAGAGTTTTAACAACATACTGAGATATCGAGACACCAATGTTAGAAACACTCTTATCTCAGATACTAAGTGTACTAAGCTAGAAGAGTAAGATTTAATTTCTTAGAGTAAAGTTATTATAACTTTTCAACAAAGGGTTGATAACATTAATAATAAAACTGTAATAAATAAATTTTTTGCAATGAACCTAATATTTATATAAATCATTAACCGACATTTGTGGCCTGCAAACTCTAATTACAAACAATTGTTTCAGAATTTAAAGCTGCGAAGCCATGTCGAGTCAATCTGAACCTAAAGGAAAGGTGCTCTCGTCCACCACGAGCAACCACCGCAAGCACCGCTCGCGTTCGACCCCTAGGTTTACGGACTTAGACAAACCGAGGAAAAAGAAGCATCTGGGCGCGACCACATCGTTAGTGTCCATTCCAAACACGATAAAGCTGTCCATGATGAACAGCGGCTTGCTGTCGACAGGTAAGCTGCTATTATTAACGATGGCGCATCATGAGAATTTTAATGAATCTAGCTTTACCTCGAAAATTATTCCTTGCCTTGCCTAAAACGACATAAAAACCTTTCTTAGCATACTCATTAAATGTATATTACAAAACATTGTGCTTTGAACAAGATGTTAAGAGCATAAAAACATTTTGATTAATATTACTTAAACAAAGTTAATATTTCAGCTTCATTATCTTCAAGTATACATTGGAAGCGTGTACAAACGGGTGCAAATCTTTACAACTTTAAGTTCTAATGTGCTCTTTGTGGGTTAATTTAAAACTTATTTGTATGTAAAATTGTTTAATATAACGTTATGTTTAATTTGGGAACAAAAAAGCGGAAAATTAATTCAAAAACATAAAATATTTTAAAATGTTTCAGTTTGTGACATGTTAGAAGACGAGTTAGACTTTGATAAATATTTTTTTGCATATAAATAAAAATGTCGAGGCTCTATGTTCCAACAAATGACAATAACCCCATAACCCAATAACATCAAAAAAACCGTAATTTAAGCTGTAAGGTTTTGAATTGAATTGCAAACTAAAAAACCAACCAGTTGAACCCTATAACCTTTAACCCCATAATCCCGGAACCCTATAAAACAAAGGTGGGACCGTCGGCATCAGCGTTATCCGATATACACCGCGAGCAAGTTGCACGATCGGATTTTGTACATCATATAGTCCTTACAAGGGCTTTTGACAAAAATTTAAATTTGTGAATTGCTTACCAAGGGGAAATAAATGATTGGATAAATGAATTGTATATACATAAAAAGTGATGACTAGAATCCTTAACTACTAGAATAAATGACTAGAGTAAACAAACTCAAAAATTAAACGATTAGAATGGAAGATCGGAAAATCAGACTCATAATTCAAATGTCAGATTCCTTTTTACAATTGCAGTGGGTTCTTTTCTCATCAAAAGATCTATGCGATGATTTATGCTTTCTATCTTCTTTAGCGTCCAATAAAAATCTGCCATCATATTTTCATCCCACCTTCCTTGATAACGAGTTTCCATGACTTCTTGGTGAAAGCGTTCGCCCTGCTCTTCACTAAAATCACCAAGATTTTCTAAAAATTTGTCTAGATGTGCATGTAAAAAATTTCAAATTTATGTGGCATTCTAGCTTTCTAAAATCTTCAACCATTTCGGCAATAATCTGTTTACACCCTGGACTTTTGTTATTACCTAAATATATCCTGTTTCTGAAACACAACTACAAATGGTGAGTGAATAGAGCGAAAAATCGAATTCACAAAAGCCTTAGTTGCAGAATTATAAGGTTATAGGGGTTATGGGGTTATGGGATTATGGTGTTATGGGGTTATTAGGTTTAATGGAATAGGTTTAAGGAGCAGACAGTCCCTGTGACATATTGCGATAATACAAATTGACCGTAATAATTTTATTTTCTCAATTACGGGGTTATGGGGTTATAGAATTACAGGGTTAAGGGATTAAGGGTTTTGCTGTTATGGAGTTCAACTAACTAATTTTTCATTTTACAACTTAAGTCAAAACGTTACCGTGTTTAATAGCTTATATTACGGATTTTTTTCAAAATTATAGGGTTGTAGAGTTATGGGGTTATGAAATTACCGGTTTGAGCGGTTAAGGGTTTATCGGGTTATGGGGTTCAACTAATTGGTTTCTTAGTCTACTGCTTGAGTCAGGACGTTACAGTGTTAAATAGCTTAGATTATGGGTTTTTTCAGGTTATGCCAAACTCTTGGCGTGGTGGGGGTTTTTAGACCTCGGATTCGGATTCAGCGACTCCAAAAACATATAGTAAACATGGTCTGACTCCCAGACTCAAAAAAATATTTTTTCTATGTCTGTGCTATTTCTTCTTTTCGTGTTTGCGCATATTTGATTAAATTTAAAATATTTTTTTATTTTTCTATTTGCTTTATTGTCAGCCCATCATTCATTTTCAGGTTTATTTGATGATATCTTTATGCGGAAAAATTGCTACTTATTACCAGTCCTTGCTTATTGTTGTATTTATCGGTCTTAAATCATGGTCGTTACTATCATGATGTAGGCTGTAACTTCCAATTGTTAGTCTGTATGCTTCTTCACCCCCTCCTCCATTAAATTTCCAAGTATGATGTAGATACGCTGCAATACACTGTCTATAGTTTTCTCTAAGAACTCGTCAAACTTTCGCTTTTCTTTTCTTTTTGCTTTGTTAGTTGGTGCGGATAAGTGTATTATTGTTATATTAAACAGTTTTTTTAGTCATATCAAACAAATTATATGGCTTATTACCTTAAATTTTTTTATTTCGGTTTTTAGTTTCCTGTTTGTAACGGAGTTCGTGCCGTCTTCGTATTGATCGTCCTTTCTTCCACTATATAGAAACGTATAGTTCCCTTATATTATATTTCCAGTGTTAAACCACTGTATTTCTTGTACTGTTATTATGTCTAGTTCAGATTTTGCTATTTTATTTATTAGTTGTAAGTCTCTTGACTTCTAGAGGTTTGGCACTTTTCGTGTTTCTATTGTTTAAGTTGTTTGTTATTGAATCGTCTACATGATACTACTTTTAGTATGCGTCGCATAGTTTCTTCTACCCAATTCCGACTCTCACCTTCGAGTAGCCTTCATATAAAGACAAAAGTGGTGAACGCCAGGAATCTGAGCAACGTTGCTAAAGATCTAGTAACCATACTCGGTAGAAAGTGAGGCTAGGGCAGACGAGAGCGGGAAAATGGTTCTCTAAAAAAGGGGGTTAGGCACAGATTAACTACTCATGAGATGAAATATTTTTCTCAGGAAACCATATAGAATTAAAAATGTGTTTTTGTAAAAAAACGATACTGTCCATCACAAACAATTTCTTTCTTAATGTGTAAAGGTGTGCTTTATGCAAACATATATGCAAAAACCACTTTATCAACATACGTATAGTGTTAAAATAATCACCTATGCAATTTATCGCTTCATCACTAGATCTCAAAACAAATAATAAAAATTACAAGCAATTTTGACGTCAAAATAATCAGCGGATATACAATTTTTTCTGTTTTTGTCATTTCCTATTAAACTGTTGTGACCTTTATCATCGAGATAAAAAATGTCGACTGGCGCAATCTTTATGTTTACAGTATGAGTGTTGTTGCTCCTACGTTAGAGTGGACTATTATTTTTATTCTTGGCAGTTAATAAAAAGTAAATGGCAGCGTGGCTATCAGGAAAAGCTCATGTTCTTTTTCTATTATCTAACAAAGGAAACTGTTATCTCGTAACTTTATGATATTTTGTTAAACTTTGCAGATAACAGACGGAGTTAAAACAATAAAAAATATCAATTATTAAAATAATGTCAATGGTTTCTGAAATAATTATATAAATACATATGGAAATAACGTACGTGTATGAAGTTCATTCTCTACCTACCTAATTACAGAACTGTACCTTTCCAGTTGGAATTTAAAATTTGCGGCCGAGTACATCAAAGCGCGACCGAAGCAACGGCTTTGGCAATCAGCAGCGCGATTTTCGCCAGTTCGCTGAACCTCATAGGGCAACAAAAGCAGAAATTTCCAGATCAACATCGGGACTTCTGCAGAGCTCGCAGGAAATCATACAAATAAGCCCGGCTTTCGCGGAAAATTCTGGGAGCGTCGGGCCAATCTAAGGAAGCGTTATCACGCCGTTTAGAGCGCGGATTTAGACGAAATCGCCATAACCTAAGCGGAATGGAAAGCAGCAGATTGCAGCCGGCGCTCGGTGCAAACTGTGAATTATCGATTCCTCTCAGAAGCGTGACAAAATTTTCAAGAGCTCGCGAATTAAGCCGTTTTTACGGGCTTTCGACCTAATGGCAGCGCCAGTGGACCCTAATGGTTGCGCATAGATCTTTATTAGCGTAATGAAGCAGGTCGCAAAGAGCGTGCTCGTGTGTAGTTGTAGAAATGGAAATCCTTGATGTTCACTAAACATAACCTTGTACACATTGAAGTTTGCTTTTCTAATTTAGTTAGATTTTTCTAAAGATAATTAGTTAAATCTCTCACAATAACTCAAATCTGCTAAGAAGATTCAATGACTTGAGTCTCTTAAACCGGTGCTCATCTTTTCGTTTTACGTTAAATATTTGACTAGAAGATTAGGGCTGTAATAACTCACATTCTGTCGCTGTATTTTTTTAATAAACTGATGGTATACTAAGATTGCGACTTACGATCACCATGGCGTCTTCACTTGAAAGTATCTCAACATTTTCATGTTAGAATTGGTTGTTGTACTCTATGACTATATAGTGTAGATCCAGATCGGTTTTAGGGTGCTCTTGTAGGACAGTATTTTAATTGCGATTTGCTACCTAGAAGCCAGTACATTGTCCTATGGACTTTGTTCGTTTGTTTGCGTTTTGTCCAGGTGTTTTTTTTACATTAGTCACCTATTCAAATGAATTTTTACATATTTAGTACTCTTTCCTGTTGGGACCGCTGATTGTTTACTAAGACAGGTGGACGGGTACCTTTTCTGGATGCAAAGGCGACTTGTACTAATTTTGTTTTGATTATCCTAAAGTGTCACTTTTTGACCATAGCTGCAATATATCCAGATGGACTTGGAGATTGTTGGATGCCATAACCAAGTCAGGGTGCGTATCGTCAACAAATGTCGCAATGATTGTTCTTCTATGATTGGCAGATCAGAAGTGTGCAAAATATCTATTATTATTTCCAAAACACGCTTCTTTGGAACTACACAGTTGATAAGAAATAATGTTGTTTGATAATTTCTAAACCTTACGGCAAGATATAATTTGAGAAGTTAGTAAGAGTTTAGGAGAAATTTACTCTTTATTTAAAAAAATCCAACGTGCTACACCTAGTCGAAAACTTGAGTTATATTTATAAATATTGCTAAGCAGTTTCTTTTTTACCTTAAAATTTTTGACAATTTATCTACGACTAGATGAATGTATTCAGTAGTAGGATGGATGATTACAATCAAATTGTCTAGAGTAAATCTGATTAGTAGCAGTTCCTCAAATGCTTTTGATAGCAAACGAATGTCTGTATGACTCCAACTTTTCTTTAAACTTTCCAAGTGTCAGGATTACTGTAATCATAGCAACTCTCTCTTAAAGAAAATAAAGCGTAGTCTTAGTACCGTGTGGAATAGATAGGTAATAAACCTGTAACTATTATCTAAAACTTGTTTAAGATTTTTCCGGTAGATCATGCTCAAGTGGTTCCCATAAATTTAAATTTCTAATGATTTGCACTTTTGTGTCGGATACCATGAACTCTGCTATTGGTAGGCTCATCTGGAAAAGAGCCTTAAAAAGCAATCTTATTGCGCTTTCGTATTTAGCTGAGATTTCAGATTGAAATACTGCAGTTGGATGGTTTTCAAAAACTAAAACTTTTTTGATCGCTTGTGGCTTAAGTTTTTGCAGTCTTTTCAGCTTCTTGGATGATTTCCAAAACTAGTATTCTGTAGCTTCTGTTGAAGATAAAGATTTAAAATAGTTTCTTATAGCCTGGTTTTCAATATCAGAAAAGGGCTCAGAAGTTACTTGATTTAATTCTCTTGTTTGCTAAACATCTCGTTACTTGCTATTTTTTTGAGCCTACGCTTTTTCTGAAATATTCTGTTTTACTATTAGGAGTTACCTACAATTAGGACATACTGTGTTTTTGTGGCATTGCCTGCTAGGGAGCCTGTTGCACAACTTCATTGAAATGTTCTACTGTTAAAAGGCAGTTTTTCTTCAGTTTTTAATGAAACGTTCAGTAACGACAACAGATTAAAACAAATTATTTAAATAGCTCTCAATTTGTGTGCCCTACACCAAGTAGGTGCTTTTTTACTAAGTAATACGTGTGTTCTTAAAGTTACTATTATTGGCGGGTAATTAGCTGACAAATACGAGCCGGATTTAAACTTTAGCTATTCCGGATTGCTTCGTATTCTTCTTCTTTATCAGTTTCTTCCATGTCTCTCTGTCCGTTGCTTTTCAAAACCAATCGTTACCTGTTGTCTTCTTTATATCATCCAGCCATCGTTTTTGTGGTTTTTCTACGATTCCTTTGGATGTTCTTGGGCGCCAGTTTGCGATCTTGGGCGACCAACTTGCTGGATCTTGTGACGTGTCCAACCCAGATCCATTTCAATTGCGATACGCGATTGTGATGGCTTTTGATGCTTCATATAGGTCTAATGACATAAATTGTAGTTTTTTTTATATCAGTGCTAATGAGGATTACGTCATCTGTAAAGTGTAGGCGACTTAAGTACGTACCGTCGATGTTTATGCCCTTTATTGCCCACGAAAGCTTTTTAAATGCATTTTCCATTGCTAAGGTAAAAAGTTTCGGTAAGATGGTATCTCTTTAGCGTATGCCTTTACCAATGTAAATCTTATTTGTGACCATGTCCACATTTATCTTTATATGGAATGAAACGGTTTCGTATATGTAATTTATTTATTTGGAATAATCTGCTTGTTCTAGCGCTTGATAGAAATAGAACTTGTTTGTTAAGCGGCTAGTTACTATTTTAGTTAATATTTTATATAGATTAGATAAACTTATTGGTCGATAGTTTTCTAATGTTTGCCTTATTAGCTTTTTTGAGCAGTAAGATGATTTCAGCATTTTGCCAGTTTGTTCGTATTTTTCCCTATTCAAAGCATTTTTTTAGTAGAATTTTTACAGCCTCTAATATTGTTTCACCTCCCATCTTCAACATTGCGCAGGTAATACGGTCTTCTTCTGAGGCTTTTCGACTTTTCATCTGTTACAAGGCTTTTCTTATTTCTGTAATGTCTATTTTGGATATTTCTCCTATTCCTATGTTTAAAACTATGTTTTTCGATCTTCTAGTCTTTGAATCCTTGAGTTATATAGATTCCAGTAGAAAATTTCAATGAAAGTAACAATCTCTGTTTTTAAAGTACGTTTAAGATTTTTCATTTTGATGATGTACGTTTTCCCACGTGTCTTTTCTGACCTTAGGATTTTTATGTTGCAATTATCTTCTGTGGTATTTTTTATCATTTACGTATTGTAGGACCTTGTCTTTTCTAATTTCTTTTCAGATGATCTTGTTTGTTTAGCTCCTTGTATTCATTTGATTTTGATCTGTTTATTGTTTGATTTCCTTAAGTTTAATTGTATTTTCACTTATCTTGCTTTATCTTTGTTTTTTACTTAGAGTACAGATCTTTTTGTAGATATTTAAGTAGCTTTGGTGTTTTTTTCCGATATTTGGTTCAGTTCTGTATTTCTGAGAGAGAATGGTTCTAGTCTATTTCGCAGCTCTTTATTTTCCATTATATGCTCTATTATTATGTGGCTGTTTCTCTATTATAAATTAGTTTGTTCCTTTCTGCCTCTATGTTAACCATAATGGTTGTTCTTATTAGTCTTCTTATTAGTTACCGGTGTGATGATTTTTGATTTGTTTGTCAGCACATAATCGATTTCGTTTTTGGACTTGTTATCAGGACTTTTCCATGTCTATTTTCTTTGTGCTATTTATTTAAAGAAAATATTAATGGAGTATAGATTTTCAAATTGCAGCCAGTTTACTAGCATGTTGCCTCTTGCATTTTTGGTCTCTAAACCGAAATGTCCAATGTTACTTGTGTTATCGTCTTGTTTTTTCCGGCCTTTACATTTAGGTTTCCTACAAAAATTAAAAATTGCGCTTTTTTTTAATTGTTTTGCTTTGTTAATATCTTCTGAATTTTTCTATACCTTTATCATTAGATGCGCTGGTAAGTGAATGTACTTAAATTATTTGCAGATTGTAGCTTTCTGTTAGTTTTAGTATAAAGTATATTACTCTATTTGATATTGAGTACATCTTTGTGACCAAGTGTTTTATATTTTTGTCTCACTATTGTTTTGATGCAGAACGTGTCCTAATTTTTAGGGTACATTTTTCTCCTCGTTGCCTAGTTTTCCAAATTCCAAGAATATCACAATTGATTTTTGGAGTTCTTTTTCAAATTCTTCTAAATGAGTATCCTTCTGCATATGTTATATGTACAGATGAGAATTTTCTTGTGGGGTTTGCCCTTAGTTTAGATCTTTAAGTTTTGATTTTCATTTCTCGTCGAATTTATGCCTCCCCAAAATCCATAAGGCTAATTGACGAATCAGTGTGGGATTTTGAACTTTGAGCTCTATTTGGGGCACTTTTGCTTCTAAATTCGACATTTGACATAGAGTAGTTGAGAGGATAATAAGCATTTAAAACGCATCGCTTGCCTTTGCATGTTGGGGAGTATTTGGTAGTCAGATTCCTTGAATGTGGTCGCTGCCGTTGATCTTTGATTATTCCACCACGGATCCTAGGATATATCCCCATTCCTAGATGTATCCATCCAGTAAGGGGTCCTCACTAATTTAGCCTGCAAGTCAACGCAGTATCCGAGTTGTGACACGTAGAGTCATTTGTGAAAATTAAGAACCCTGCGGGAACCAGTTATCAGGAACCATCTTAAGTTTTGCCAGATGTGATAGTCCAGATAGGAAGATATTACTCCTAGAATGTATCCCCAAATACCCTTGGTTCCTTTTACTTCACAAAAATCAAGTAATTCGAATTAAGCTCCCAGATATAATACATGCAGTACCATTGGTACGTAGGCAATAAAAATCTTTGTAACTGAAAAAACAATTTATTATTTTGTAAATAAGTGATATCGTTCTTATAAATTTAACACTGAAATACTTCTCAAAAACAGTATAACATTTATTGCTCTTTTTATAGAGTACATCAGATCAGGAGGTTACTCAGAAAGATTGCAGAGTTTAAGCAACATTAGAATCAACTAATTTAGCTTATGCAGGCTGATAGCTCATTATAAATAAAGAGCTTGTTTTAAAACAACGCACACACTAGTAGTGTATGCTATAGGTTGACCTGTACGTGACTTATAAGACGGATTCTTATGAAAAGAAATACCAATAAGAAAAATTTGATATTTTCTGTAAATATCAGTGCAATGAATATGCACCAATAAATAAGCGCGACTTTTGCACTCTCTAAACTTTAAATGCCCAATTTTAGTGTATATGATTTTGGTATATAAAAACATCATAGATAATCGACAAATTATTGCATCGTCAAGTTTTAATAAATCGTTTTACCTGTTATTAATAACTATCGAGCATTCATTAACAGTCAGTGAGTCGGTGAGGGCAGTTGTGAAAATGGATCAACAAAAGCGGGCCCCGTATTTCAAATGGTCACCAGAGTCTGAAGAACATGCAGATTTCAAAGGGAACAATTAAAATAGTTATTAAATAAACGCGCCGGAGGCCGTAGGGAGACTCGAGACTCGGTGCTTCGACGTAGTACCATTGGCGCACAAGCCACCATCATCGCTCCCTCACTCACAAAAAGGGTCGAACGTGCGTCCACAATGCGGACACAAATTAGTCCCGAACGCATGCATCTACGGTCTGAGCTATTAAAACCCACGGCTGCTAAGTTTATTAAATAATAACAGAGGGACTGAATACGTCAGTAAAGTCGCTTCAGCAATATACAGTACCGCTCACTTGGAAGCAGCCAGTCGTTAGCAAAATTCCTTCCTAACAAAAATGCAATCGCTACGTGTTTTTGAATTAACAACTTTTGTCGTAGCTTTTTGAGATGAAGGATTCACATGTGCCAAATCTACTGTGACTAGGCACTCAAAGAACGTTTTCGAATGTACATTTTCTGTTTTTCCGGGAAGATGAAAAATATATAGAATTTATTGTGTAGATGTCTTTGTCATCTTTATGCCGCAAAGCAAACCTATTACTTTTATCAGCGATCGAATGTGATTTGCCTGTTTGCCATTATCAAGTTAACAAGTCGAGTCACATAATGCAGCAACCATAACCTGAAGTTTATTAAAAATTAATTTTGATAATAGTATTGGTATTATCTGTTAGTTGCACTTTCTTTTCAATCTCTTTAGAGGTATGTTTATTGATGCTTGACTAGAAAAAGTTGCTACTCAAGAACACTTGAGTTCTAACGCGCAAATTTTAAAATGCATAATCATTACTTGCTAATAACCGTGCTTTGTTGATAGAATCTGAGACTGACCTCGATTTTTATTTGTGTTTTTAGAAGACGTGTAATACAAAATGTTTACGTCAAGTGTGGGGTTTATTTTGATCAAAGTAAGGTATCAGTGGATATTCCACGAACTGTTTATCTTGTTATATCGAGGGTGGCAACCAAAGTTATGTTTGTCTGAAAACTTAAATTAGTTTTTATTTGCAATTTACTGAACTGAGTTCCTAACTTATCTAGTCCTTATTTTGATAATTCTGGATGTTGCGATTGGTGTAGTAATTGGATAAATATGGTAAGTTGGGAACTTAGGAAAATCGCCGAAAAAAGTTGTTAGAAGTAAATTATTCTCTAGAAGTATTTATTCCAATTATTATAACATGATGTTATGTATACTTTTCGCAAATCTGATATTCATTTTTAAAAATAGCAGTAATTGGAGCTGTTACGTACATTTTGAATAAAAATTTCTTTATTTTTTCTTTCTTCTAAATATAATTTCAGCATTGCGATACTAATAGCTTTGAGTATATATTGATGTTTTTTTAAATTACTGGTTGTTTCTAAGAAGTCTTTTTTTAAAGATATTTTTGACCAGTGTAATTGTAAAGAGAAAGATTCTTGTAAGGTGCAAGGCATGAAGGTCATGTTTTGTCACTTCCAGAAAAGGTGGAAACCAGTCTGTTGTTTTGTAATCTAAACAAATTCTTTGGCAAAAATTCAATGCCAAGGTAGCTTTCTCTTGCTTCATATCTGGTGGTGTAAGCTTAAAGAACAACCAAGTGATCAGATTTTGATGCTCAAATCTTTGTCTTGCTGGGGAGAAGAGCGGAATTTTGACCACCAACATGTTAGTCGAGGGCATCAACATTGAATAGTCTACACAAAAAATGATTATTAATTATGTGCCAACTTAATATAACATAATCATCTATTATGACTGAATATTGAAACTTTGATAAAAGGAAATAAGTAGAAGTTGCATTCGTTTAATATTTCACCTTGCAAACTTTTTTAAATAAAATGTTGATATAGAAAAATTTAAATATATATAAAATGGATAAACAGGATAATTTATTTTAAAATAACATCGCATCGTTTTTGAATTTTAGTTGTGATGGTTTAGAAAGCGTGCTTTAAATTCTCCGCGTCCGAGGTTGTTTTGATAGAAAGTTTGCCGGCGGATTTTGCTTGGCGGCAAGGGTTTTCACATAACTATGGCCTTTTGTTCAATGAAGGCTGATTTTATTTATTTTATTTTATTTATTTATTCCCGGAGGTCGTTTTGTTGGTCGATTACATTCCGGGAGTTGAAATTTTGCCGTTGGAAAAACTCGGTTCGGTTCCCTTGTATCTGATCCTCCAAGGAACCAAGAAAAATCTAGTCGCAAACTTCGGACACACCAGCTGGAGAACCCACGGTCCCGCAGCGAACATTGAGGTAACTTGTCCTTTTTCCCACCCACACCATTTTTTCCTCTTCCTGGATTTCCCGGGAGTACAACACTGGAAGCACTTGAAGTTCCTTTGTTTACAATTTAAAATTATGATATAGTCCACTGTTGGCGGAAACATTTTAACGGATTTAAACATAAATAATGGAACAACAACAATACTACGTAAAGAACCACTAGATTTTTTGCTAAGCGAATAGCTTGCAATAAGAAACCGCAAATATTATCTGAAATCCAAACAAAAATCTGATAAGATGGCGACAAACGTACAAATACGACAAATCCCTGAAATAATCCCATAACACAACGATTTTTAAGAATCACAAAAAAAGATCAAGCTATTAAATCAACTTTGAAAACCATCCAATTTTCTAGGCTGTTCTCAGATGCAATAAAGTTATCAGTAAAAGAAACGAGTAGATGTATATCTTAGAATATCAAAAAAGTAATAAGAACTATGATAAAATTGGATTAGTATACTGAAGAAGATTATGCATTTACTGATTAAGTAACCCGTTCTTTGGATCGATTGGATTGAATCTACATATCACCAACAAAACCTCACTGCAAAAAAAAAACGTTCCAGATATAACGAGCGACATACCATTATTAAGACAAATATGTCAATGCAGTGTCGAAATTTTCAAACCACCCATAACTTTTTTTTGAATAGATCAAAAACATCGTTCAAGGTCTGTCTTATTATAAGCAGTATACGTCAAATAAGTCAATTACATAGAACTATAAATTATGATGTTTATCTGATGCAATTACAACTTATATTTTCAACTTTAAAGCACACTCTAGTAAATCTAACATACTGACAGACGACAACTTAACTAAAGTAAAAATTGCAAGAAAATTGGAATAAATTGTTAAAATCGATACTTTTCTCTTTACGTACTCAGTATTTAAGAGAGTATCCAGACAGTAAAAAACAAATAAAAGAAAATAAATAACAGCTCAAAGAGGGCAAAGTTATATTTGGAGTCAATGGCTGCTGTGAAGTGGATTGACAAAGTTCTGTATGTTCTTTTTTGAATAGTTACTGCTCCCATGGGCGATTGATTTGGAGCTTTTAGTCTCAAAACAGAATAAAATAGGTAATTTATTATTATTATTAAGGATTATTTAAAATATATATCTACTGGCAAATCCATTTATTAGCTCATCTACAGAAATAAAATTCCTGACCTAGTAGACTTTAGCGTTACCAAACGAATAGCGAAAGATTTATTATTAGCACAATCCTGCTTTACTTTGCTATCAAACCTTTCATGCGATTTAATAACAATAAGCATTGAAATCCTCGAACAGAAATTACCTGCTCTCTTAGGCCAATTCGGTAAAATCCGTGAACTCTTAGAGAACAAACTAAAACTAAAAATACCACTAAAAAGTAACCTTTATATCGATAATGCAGTTGAACATCTTAATCATGTCGTGATGGGGTCCCCTCCATTGATGGGTCCTCTTTAGTGTAGATCAGTACGCTAACGTCTTTTGGGTTTTCTAATGACCTAATGGTATGTGAGCTCGTTTAACTGGGGATTTCTGTGCGCAGAAACGTTTTCGACGTGTTTTGTTGTTTTGTCATGTATAACTGTTGTTATTAGGAGAATACTGAGATTTTCGTGTAGCATGGGATTACTTATGTACCATGACGTGTTGGTTATTGTTCTTAAGATTTTAGATTGATGTCTTTGTATGGTGACAAGGTTGGATTTGTTGGCGCAGCCTCATAGTTCCACTCCATAGGACCAAATGAGCTTGTTGATGATTTTGTAGAACAGTAGTTTGTTGACCAATGGTAGAGGCGATATTTGTCCGAGTACGCAATAGAGATTTTTAAATATTAATTCTGTGTTTTATTTTCTTGTTGGTGTGTTCCTGCCGGATGAGTTTAGTGTCTAGGTATAATCCCAAGTACGTCATTGTGATGGATTGAGGTATTTCAATGTTGTTTAGGTAAATTTGGGGCCACTACTCTTTATTCAAGGTGAATATCACATGTACTGATTTGGACTTGTTACTTTTATTTTTCATAACTTAAGCCAATGTTCTAGTTGATTGAGGTGGTTTTGGACATGATGGGATGCGATATTTGCGTCCTTATGACTCGCGAGTATGATTGTATTGTCGGCAAAAGTACCTGTAGTTGTGGCAGATGTAACTGGTAGGTCAAAAGCATATCACAGATATAGGAAAGTTCCCAAGACGCTTTTATGGGGTACTCCTGAGTAGATTGGATATAGTGTTGAAACTTTGTCTTGGACTCGCGTTCTAAATTGGCGGTTATCAGTAGGATACTAATATTTTATGGAATTGAGGTGGTAATATTTGTTGTATTTTGTGTATGAGTTTTTTTTCCAGACTTTATATTATCGAAAGCTTGGTTAACGTCGAGTAGAATGGCTGTGCAGCAGGTTGTTTCCTCTAGAGCAGTATTTATTATTTCAGTAATTCTATGGCACTGTTAGATTGTTGAGTGAGACCTTCGAAAACCAAATTAGTAATTTGAGGTCGAGTTTGTTTTTGCAGAGTCTAGATTTACGGATAACAAGCTTATAGGCTTTACAAGCTTTTTTTAATCCTGTAGGCTCAGTATCACATTAAATATCTTGATTAATAGTATGATTCCTTTTCTTGGTATTTGTCTCATCATTTTGGGTGTGATCTGGACCAATCCTAGTGATTTCTTGAGGTTTAGTCGCTGAATTCTCACATTTGATGTTTTTAGGAGTAACTAACGGTATGATCGTGGAAGATGTTTTAGAGAGTGGAAGGATTTGAGGTGCTGGGTTATCTAGTATGTCTTCTTGTGGTCTAAATACATTAGATAGGTGGTAGGCAAACTGGTTTGCTTTTTATTTGTCACTTTTAGCCCACCCAAGTACTACTAGTGTACGTATAGGTTGGGATTTTAAGGAGGATTTGCTGGGTCTCCAGATTGAGTTATTATATCTATTTAAATTTAACACATAGCTTTTGTATGAGTCATCCTTTTAGTTTGTTACTTAGATTATTAAGTCTTGTTTTATCTAACGGGTTACACTATAAGATGAAACAAGATTAAATAAAGCAACGTAACAACTAGAACTTATACTGAACTATATATAACAAGAATGATGAAATACAAAACTATCTAAGATACTTAGTAGCAACCAAAACCAGGAAGTATTCACTTTGGAAGGCAACAAAAAATAAATCAGCCTAATTTCTTTAATTATGCTATTCGTAAAGGTACTGGGCCGTAAGTAACAAAGGCGAGGATAAAGTTTTTGCTAGCCATCTTAGGAAAGTTTTCCAACCATGTCCTCCAAATCTGTCCGATCGTTGCACACCATCTCTAGTGAGAGGCCATGTGACTAGCACCGCGCCTTGGACGATCGTAGCACGATACGACGCCGAAAACCAACATGTCGAAAGCATTAACGACGAAAGTCGTTATGCCGAATGGCTATTATGCCGAATTTAGTGTATTCTTCTGGCGAATGTGAAGTCGTTGAGTGAAATTGGTGATGGCAATGGTTTGCAAACAGCTTTTCATGTGCGTTGTATGCGCTACGTCATAGTTCTCACTGGTGGCAATTTCCCGGACACTGTTTTTTATACAGATGATGTTGCACGTGATAGTATTTGCTGAGCTGTTTCGGTTCCATTGGCCGCTCTTTCTTTGATACCTTCCAATACTTCTCGCGCCGCGACCTCTCAGAAACGCGGCAAGTGGTTATGCGTGCCCGTTTCAACAATTTGTCCCTCTAAATCGCTACTCGCTTTGCCAAGGCATTTTGCAACGTTATATTCTACACTCCAATCTAATCAAGTAACCAATTAAAATGTTAAGTGGATTTATTCTAAAAATAAAATAATTATAAATATGATAAATACAATAATCTGTGAATCGCCATTCGGCATAATAGCCATTCGGCGTAATAGCCATTCGGCATAACGACTTTCGTCGTCAATGGTTTCGGCATGTTGGTTTTCGGCGTTACGGGTTCGTCGTAATGTCTTTCGGCGTGTTGACTTTCGGCGTCGTGTCATGGTACCTGGACGATCGCCTTTGTTGCCCCTTGCGTTCGAGTGAACGCAGGTATTCAATTATTTTGAGTAAGTAGGCCACCCGCCAAGCATCAGAGTGCTCCGGGAATGAACCCGAATCCGTCCGCATCGCAGCGCCTCAATCGCTTGGACCACTCTGGCGATTCCAAATGACAGTATTATCATAAAAAATGAAATGCATTTCCTTCCCAGCTGGACCTGCTTTTAATAAATTCCCCAGTAGATTGATGTAGGATACGTAATTCAAGCTAATTTAAATACTAAAAAATGTCTTAAATGCAACTTTATTATTGGAAAAATTCCCAAAGAATTTAAAAAAAAGGCTTATATATGTCGCCTAAGAACGCTCTACTTTTTCCTTCTGTGAAAAGTAGGGAAAATTATTTTAATTCCTAAACAGAGAAAATCTCTTGACAAAGTCGTCCTATAGACTCATCAACCTGTTAACGGTAATGTCAAAATTTTTTGAAAGGTTGCTTCTAGAAAGATTATAGCCGCTTTTAACCCATCACCCATTTGGCACCTTGATCTTAAACTAATCCGGAAGGAATATATCCTCGCTAAAAAGAACAGCTGGGCTCAAACTCATCAAGATTTATTGGCTAATGAGGCAGAAATTATCGATATATCCAATATCGATATCTTAGAAAGATTTCATTCAAAAATTCTTCGGATTATAACAAATACTCCTTGATGCGTGCTAAATACTTTCATTACTAGAAATCTGCAAATGACAATGGTGAAAGAGCAGATCTACTCTCAGAAATATAAAGAAAGGTTAAGAGACTATTGAATTTAACATATCAACAGATGCAAACTTAAAACCAAGTGGTAATGAGGTTGTTTTCAGTTACTAAAAATCAGAGATGCCTAATTGTTGAATTTAATATTTTTTCTCCATGTACTCATTGTCAGTATTGAAGGGGATATACAGACAATAGAAACAGTAAAATTTAATAGGAAGGGACTACCAAATAATATAAAAGAAATAGGAAACAAATTTATTTTTGGTGCTATGAAGTGGTTGGGCAAAATTTTGTATGTTCTTTTTTTGAGTAATTACTGTTCTTACAGGCAGTTGGTTGGGAGCTTTAAGTCCAAAAACTAAAGAAAAGGTGATAAAGTCAAGCTATCAAGAATCAATAAAAGAATTAGCAAAGATACAAATTATTTACAACACTTGCTTCAATAATTCCACAAAGAGCTTCTGTGAGCTACTTACAAATCTTATTATCATTGTTACGTTCAATTTGCACCGTGCACGCGTATTTTTTCAGGAACATTTCAGCTCTCCGCACAAAGTTTTAACAAAATACACGATGCTCGGTTTTAGATGCTTGCGCTCTGTCTAGCAGGACCGGACGAGGAGCCCGATATTGGAGCCTACAAGATAAACAAAAATATCTCATTAATCTCGCCGTGATATAAAGCGCCGTCCGCAGGGAGTTCGATTTTTTGTTATGTTGGTTTTCCGCTTCTTCCATGGCTTTCCCGCAGCGAGGCCACCGGATGACGGAATTGATTGAAATCGGAACCGGCAAGTGATCCTTGGCGAGGTGATTCTGCCTATAAATGTATTAGCTTAAGATGGGCTAGATATGCGGGGGTAAGTGCTCGCGGGCCGAAGTGATTTTCAAACATCTCCGTGCACTTTAAACGATTTCGGCCCCGTTTATATTTTCGGTTTTAAAGCAAGAAGTGCGTATGCTATTTGCACATAGAAATTAATTTGTATTATTTTATACAAAGATGCAACTACATTGTATTTTTCTAATAAAGCATTTCAATGATATTTCTTCGGTCTACTGTAGCAGCGACGATGAGTCTTTTTCCACGATGAATCAGAATCAAATTCGCAAATTTGGCAAATACAAATTGTAGGTCGAGCACTTCAAATGACTGATTGTTATATCATTATTTACCAATGTATAGTAGCAAATAAATTAAAATTAGCAATTACAATATTTTATGTTCGTCGAGCTAATTATGAGCATATATTATGATGAAAATACATCTAGTGGCGTTGTTTCTTTAAATACTAACATTTTATGTGAAATGCACCATTTATGTTTGATTATTATAATTTGCTGTACCACACAATCACTTTTTTAGGTCTTTTATAAAAAATGCTATCTAGTAAGAACAAGACTACTTCGTTAGGGTGGACCTAGTCTACTTTGATACTTGATGACTCTGATGAAGTGAATCTTGAGATCCCTGTGTATGATACGGTTTGGAACAAATCAAGAGACAACAATAGCTCTAAACAACTTTAACCGTTACAATATATCAATGTTGACGACTTTCAAAAGGTGTTTCGGTTAGTTATGATCGGTGACACTTATTGTAAATAATTAGAAGCAATGTTAGTGCTAATGTGGTAGTTTTGACGTTTCTGTATAGTGTACAATAGTTTTACATTCATTTTATTTAGTTATTTACTGTTTTTACGTGTCAAAAGATGGAAAGTTTTAAAAATGAAGAAAAAAGATAAAAAAGATCATTAACAAAAAAATTAATTTTATAAGCTGAGACACAAAGAAATAAAAGATGATTAAGCAACACAGAAAAGAGAGAAATAGACAAAAAAAACTGTAGAAGACAAAAATTTTAGCAACAGCAAAGGACAGCTGTGGTATAACTAAAATGTGAAAAAACAAACTGGTAGACAGAAGAAATAAAGTTAACAGTACAAGAAAAGAAATAAAAATGGAGAGAATAGTTCGCAACAAAAGGAACCGAGGACGACCAAAAATATAAAAATTGAAGAAGTCAGGTTAACAAGATAATAAAAGGAGAAAAGAAAAATCATGGCCAGAGTTTAGAGAAAAAAATTAAAAAAAACACAACCAAAATCAAAAACTATTCTTTAGCTAGATAAATCGATCAGAAAAAGCTTCATTAATTAGAAATATGAAAAATAAAGGTGAAAACAAAAGACAGACACAGTACTTCATGGAGTTGTTAGATGGAAGAGAAATAAACAATGAGATACAAGTATATATACATTACAGGAACCTAGAAATGGAAATATTATAAACCTAAACAAGAAAAGACACCTGGAAACGACTTGATAACTACAGTTTTGTTAAAAGTACTACCAGAAATCGTAGTAGAAGAATTAAGACAAATAAACTTGCAAAGCTTGCAACGCATAGCGAAGTAGTAAAGCAGTCTCCCAAATTTGAGAACCCTCTAGTTGACCTTTGACTAATCAGTTTCAAAATCACTAGCAAACAAGCCTTTTTGGTCACCTGTCGACTGGTGAAAACAGAATTTGGAAATTCCCAGCCGTTCTCGAGTTTTTGTTCGGACGGACGGATGGACAGACAACATGAATTAGTAAGTGACTCCGCTTCGCTTCGCCACTTAATAATGAACGAAACCTTAAATGGAATTACACCAAAGAAATGGATAATGAGCATCGTAACCTAAATATTTAAAATAGTAGACAGCAAAAATTACCAGAACTGTAGAGGAGTAACCCTTCTGAGTATTGTTCCCAAAATATACGCTAGAATAGTAAAATAAAATGTTAAGAAAAATAACAGAAGACACGCGTGAACAAACTCAATTTGGATTAAGGGGTAAACGTTGCGACATTCACGAGACAAATAAGAGAAACTTACATATATGCTTTATCAACATGAAAAAAGACAAACTAAATTAAAAGAGAAAATATCTCGGCTAGGAGACACTACAAAAAGGAAAGTACCCCAAACAATAAGTAGAGCAATAAAGAGTCGATATGGAAATATACATAATTATTTTAGAATAAATAAAAATTGAGTCTATTTGAAACATCAAGTGTAAGATAAGGGTGCACACTTAGCCCATTATTATTTTCACTGGTGCTAGGCACTGAAAAAGTAATGAAACCGTAATTAAATTACAATTGGATTATTGGAAGATAAGCAAATTAAAATAAGCGAACTGTGCAATTATATAATATAATATAAACATAGTTATTATGACAACAAATAAAAGAACCCTGAACAAGAACCTAGAAGTGCAATATTAGAAAAATTCAATATAAAAATGAATAAGGAAAAGACAAAGACTATGACAATAGGAAAAGAACTACAATACACGCGATATACTCAGAAGTTAAAAGGCTAGACCAAGAATAAAAATTTAAATATTTAGGGTAAAAAGATGGATGAAGCAATGAAAGAAAGAATCGCATTCAGAGGAAGATTATTCAGTAAAATTAAGGCGATCTTTCTTGGAAAAAGAAAGTATCAAGGGAGACAAGGGTGCAAATTTTCAAGAACATTGTTACTCCGATACTTATGTTTTGTTCAGAAACTTAGATATTAACTGAACGATAAAGAAAAAATCACAACTATCGAAACTGGCTACTTAAGAGTAAAACCGAAATGCGTAAGATTAGAAATATAACGTACAGAGAGAAACTAAAAGTAAAACCAATAGAAGAAAAAGGGCAGAATGTCAATTAAATGGTACGATCATGTAAAAAGAATGGCTGATAATAAATTAGTTTGATAACTACATAAAGCAAAAACTGTCAAAAATATGCTATGAGGAAGACTGAAAAGAACTTGCATGAAAAACGTAAGATGTACAGGGGTAAAAAAGAGTCATCCCGTGGAAACGAACAATAGACGTAACACAAAATAGAAACATTTGGAAAGAAGTACGGAAGAAACCAGTTAATATATAGAAATAAAATCTCACAATCGCCTCACACACGAAAGGGTAGTAGGCTAATAATTATATAGAGTGTACAAATGAAACATTTTTTAATAAAATTTTATTTGACAAAAAATTAAAATTACAAAAAATCCTTTTGCATGTTAGTCATGTGAACTGTCCAAAGTAAAATTATTTTATGTGACCCCTTCACTAGAGATTGTCATTTAAACCCTTTTTCCGAAATTTGTAGAAATGGCCAGAATCTCTTTTGTGATGCAATTGTGGAGTTCCTTGATGGACTGGGGTTTGTTCCTATCCTCAAGATAACCCCATAAAAAAAAATTATATGAGTTTAAATCGGGAGAATTTGGGGGCCACTCGATGCCACCTTCTATCTTACGAGGAGCGTCCAGACTTATGATCCTCTTTCCAAAGATTTCTGTGAAGATGTTAAAGATGCTCCGAGTCCGATGGGCGGTGGCTCCATCTTGCTGAAACCAATATTGGTTGACTTGTATCTTGTCTCTTACAATTAGAATGAATTTGTCGAGAACTTCTGTTCGATAAACTTATTCATTCATATATTTTGTGAGAAACAGTAGATTGACAATCCTACAGTGCAAAATTGCACACCATACACTAACTTTTTCTGGGTACAATTGTACGATGTCGGTAATTTTGTTTGTTGACATAGCCATCTAGTTGAAAATAGGCCTCATCCGTGAAAAGGGCGTGCTTATGTCCAACTTTTTCGTCCGAACATATTTATGATTACTTGTGCAAAAATAAATCTTTTGGCAATATTGACCTCGGTCAGAGACGTTTGCAATTGTATCTTATACGAAAATAGATTCAATTTCTTAGTGGGTATGGTTTGTATAGAGCCCACCGAGTTGTGCTGCGCCTTTAGAGACCGAAGTTGTGTTCTTAACAAATTATCATCCAAAACTTTCTAATCTTATTTACATTAGACGTTAGAAAAATTGTAATTATTTTTAAATTTTAATTAAAATGACGAAAATTCTTACTTGACAGCTCCACCTTTTCCTGTTTACCGCCCCAGTGCGTTGAATATCGTTCTAAGCCTGACGGAGTAACCTGATACACAAGCCACGAAAGTTATTAAATGTAATGGCGTTTTCGGGGGATTATTAAACTTCGCGAACGCAGCCACAATTTAATTAGCGTGGGCGAAAGTAATGCGCTGATTAATGCAGGCCGCCCCGAAGTTGGATGATACGGGTACAATGTTGCTGCGGCGATAGCTTCGGGCGGATAATTAGAGGGTGTCTTTGCGCGGCGGGAGGTTTGATTGCGCAGCTGTAGTTGCAGTGCAGAGCAACGGCGAGGACGTTAACGAACTTGAAAAAGAGAAGAGTTAATTAGCGCGTGCCTGGGGAGCCGCGTTCCGGAAGGACGAACTGTAATTGAATAACCAATCACGTGTGGGCTGCACGTAAAAAGCGAAAGCCCGGTTATTCCCCAGCGCACTAGGAGCGGAGGGAGCTTTAACGCACAAACGGGCGGAGGAAATTGTGCCGTACCTGCCATTAAAAATGAGATTATGCGCCGCCCTAATGCAATTCTTTTCTTATGCAAACAATAAAAAAATTCTTCGCCGATCTACTTGCGCAATATGAATTTTTTGTGTCTAAATGCGCGCCGGCGTTACGCTTGACGTGTTATATCGAGTTCGTTGCTCTGCAGATTTCATATTGTTGTGTTATAAAGATTTCGAATAAAAGAACTCCCAAAAGGAAAACGAGGAGTGGTATAATGTCTGATAGCTGGAATTTTTGCGACTCACTCTTCGACATAAAAGAAAGATTGTGGCGGATTGCATGTAGACATTAAGAATTTTAATAAAATTTGGGATTTTCATGCTAACACGCGCGCTGGCCGCGGCTGAGCCCAGTAAACTACAATTGAATGTAAATTTAAGTTACAACCACATACTGAAAGCCTCCCTCAAACAATGCAACCTCAACCCCAAATGATGCAAACATAGTAAATAGTTTCCTTATTTAGCCAGCAAATGAATCTAATTACAATAACTCAATATAAATAACCAAATCTACATTACTAATAACCATTTTGGTAGCCAGCTCAGACTGGATAACTAAAAAAAATACTTCTTCTTCTTCTTCTTCTTCAAGCGTACTTCTGCTATCCTATACAGGTATCTGGTATTTCTTTGATGTTTCGTCTATCCGACCTTTCCAATTCTTTCAGTCTCTGGCACATGTGTTTTCGCTCTAAGTTGTCCCATTTTGATAATTTGATCCATTTGTCTGGTAGTAATTATTTGCTATACTAATGAGGAGCGCGTGATCTTTATTTACTTCAATGTTAAATAGTTCCAATTTTTAATATTAGCTTTTTTCTGCAAAATTAAAGTTTTATTTAAAAACAAACAAAAAAAGCTTAAGTATCAAAGTATTCTCCGTTGGCATCGATGACCTTTTGCCATCTTTCGGGTAGCTTGTGAATTCTCTGGTGATAGAAGCTCACCGGCTTCGAGACGATAAAGTTATCGATGCATTTTCAGACTTCTTCTGTTTTGGAGTGCGTATCAGCCAAGTGATGCTGTAACGACCGGAATAAATGATAATCGAAAGGGGCCATGTCTGGGCTATACGCCGCATGTGGGAGAAGTTCCCAGCCTAACGCGTCTGCAGCTTATCCGTGTCAAATGTTTGAGGGCGCCCAGCGCGTGGTTGATCTTCAAGACTAAACTCTCCCCCGCGAAATCTTTGGTACCACTTTTTGCACGTTGCATGACTTACAGCATTCTCACCATATGCAGCACAAATCATTTCGGTGGCTTCAGCAGCGTTTTCCTTAAGATGAAACGCAAAGTGGATAGAAAATCGAATATGCTCTTTTGTGATTGCCATCGTGAACACAGCTGATTATTGAGGTTATGTGCATCAAACGCCAAATCGCATGATGTTTCGAAAGACCAAATGCCATTGCTTTAAAACCGCAAGAGGGCGGACTAATACGTTACATGTAAACAGTGATTTGCGTCCTGTGAAATCTAAAGCTGAGAACTTATTTATACACCTATTAATATGATTTGTTATTAACGTAAAACACACAATTTTACCTTGTTTAAAATTACGATTTGACTTTCCTAGAGTAAAGACGGATTATTACTGCTCCGCTCGTTCGAAAGTGCAAATGTTAACAGTTATCGCGTGTTTTTAAATTCAAGTCGCTCGCGGCTAATACTACCAATAGTGGATTTCCTACAATAAATTTAACAATTCAGCCTAAGTATTAAATTTATTACAGAACCCCTACGGAGATATTCGAGACCATTATGAGCAATAATAAAAGAAATGGTGAAATTTCACTATTAGACTATGAACGAAATAACAAAATAACCGAATCAAACCGCAAAATTTAATCACAAACAATAAATTCTATATAAATGAAAAGCAAATTGAAAGTGCTTGTAAAAGTTAGCAGGGTGCATTCTCCACAATTAACACATTATGAAGGTACTTCCGTACTTGTACAGTTCTTGTACTCTTGGCTTCCAGTACACTTTATACATCTAATTGTAAGTTCCAATTGGCAATATTTTTGAGTGTGACCATATCGCTGACACCTTTTACATTACGGAATATCTTTAGCTTCTTTCTAGGTTCTACTTCTATTATACTATATTGGATTTCTGTCAATTTAAGAATATCTTTACCAATATCAGTATTTTTAAGATCTACAGCACACAGTGGTATTCGTTTTTTATTTCTGTTATAAAGTCTCACTACTTTAACAAAGAGTATTTTAATGTTTTTAGCTCCTCTCGCAATTCTTCGTCCGTGATAGATACCGGCATATTTCTGATGATAACTGATAAATTATTTATATTTGAAATGTATGGTAGTTTAATTTTTTCATTATAAAATTTTGTCATTTTTCTGTAATCTTCAATAGTATTTAAGTTGATTCGTATCTTATTTCCTTTTTGTGCGGTCTCGAATTCCTCTTTGACTTACTCTTTAAGATCTTTTATTATTTCCTGGTACTTCAGTGATGCAGCATAATCCAGGAATATACTATAGGTAGAATTTTTATATTATCTTTCTTTGTTGAGCTAGAGGTTGGAGGTCTAGGTTGTTCATCTGTATCCATCTGGGTGATTGCCGCGGCATGTTTTGTGCTTTTTGTATGTTATCGTTTGATAAGAAGAATTTATTTGCTGTAATTAGATTATCTGATTCAAAGTAATATTTTTTGTTTTGAATTATTGGTAGTGAAAGTTGACAGTATAATCAGTTGTTTTTGTATTAATTGTGGTAAAAAGTTTATATTTAAGTTTATAAAATGTTCACTTTTAAAGTTATAGATGTAAAATTTGTACATACGTGTTTAGATATTACGTATCAGCTCGGGCACTTAAATTCTTATCACACGCGGAGCGGTCGTTCACTACGTCCTCACGGCACGAAAATTAGCGCCGCACTATTTCTGTCTTTAATTTACCTCTATCAGTTGACTCATGTAAATTTTTCGTCACGACTCTGAAATGTTGTTCTTCCTTCACCTGGTATGTATCGTATTGTACTTTCAAATCATGTTTTACTTTTTATCAACAAAATTATTGTTTTCTAAACGCCTCTATTACGCTTTCGTCCTTTAATTCAAATAGAGTTTGATATTTCTTGGCTGCATTAATCACAGAATGATCTTTGTTTGCAAAATGTACCTCGCAGCATGGTTCCCATTTTCCGGATTATTTCTTTTGGATTTTTTTAGGGTTACGAAAATAGAATACTTAGGAAGCACGTTCATAAATGATGATAAATTGGCATAAAAATAGGTAAGAAAACGAGAAAGGCAAACAAGGCGTACTACTCACTGACTAAAATCATCTTTGGAAAAAGTAAATGAGTAGAAATACAAACTGATAAGGTGCAGTACCATCCTATCACCAATAATGCTTTACTCTAAAACCACCCGAAACAAACACAAATCAATATGAAAATCCTAACAAAAATAGCAAATAGAATAAAGCTAAATTGCATAAAAAATGAAAACATCAAAGCTACGTTACAGCAGGAGTCAATTTGCATAGAAAGAAAGATAACTAGAATGATAAGGCCATCTCTATGGAATGGATAGTAAAAGACTACCAAGGAAAATTACGGAAGATAGAAGTACAGGGCCTTCATTATAAAAAAACTACGCGAGATAAAATTCTAATTTACTTTTTATTATAATTATGAGTAAATGGAGTTCAGTGCATTATGTTTTCAAAATAACTGCCTTCACTATAAATGATCATTTTAACCCTTTTCCCAAAACTATTAATGATGCATTTGCTAATGTCCGCAGAAATGGCCAGAACCTCTTCTGTGATGCGATTCTTGAGTTTTTCAATGCACTGGGATTTGTTGCGATAAACCTTATCCTTCAGATAACCCCACAAGCAGAAATTATATGGGTTTAAATTGGGGAAATTTGGGGGCCCCTCTATGCTCACCTTCTATCTAGCGAAGGGCGTCCAGATTTATGAGTTTCTTTCCAAAAACTTCTGTGAGGATGTCAAAGATACTCTGCTAAAACCAGTGTTGGTTGGCTTGTCTTTGGTTTCTCACAATTGCAATGAATTTTTCGAGAACTTCTGCGAGATAAACTTTTCATTCACATATTTTGTGAGAAACATTAAACCGACAATTCCACAGTGCGAATTTGCACACTATACGCTTACTTTTTGAGCGCAATCGACAAACTTCTGTGAAATTGACATGTTTTATGTGGCACGTCGCTTTATCATATAAACTGTAAATTAAACCTATTTTTACCGAGAATCTATTATTTATTGATAAAGTCTTATTTCACCGACCGTTACGTTGCAGTAAAATACAGCAATCAAGATTTTGTGTACAATCTAATAACAGCAGGTGTTCCACAAGACAGCGTCCCGAATCCTACCTTGTTCTAATCGTAACGACACGTTTCGAATATATAATAGGAATAGCGATTTCCTTTAGAAGGAAACGGGAGCCACATTAGTGGTCATGCAAGGAGAAGCAGAGATCCACTAAGGATGAGCCAAGCTTGCAGAGTGGAGTACCATTCTCCAGTGCGAGCTGATAGACATCCAAGAGTGCCTAAGATACATCCACAAGCACAGAGGTATCATCCTAAGATGCACTGTAATATCTTATCTATTTTATAACATTTATGCCCTTACTTCAGTGGGGTATGATAACTGACAAGTAATATACGATAAGTTAATTACATTTTCAATACTTTAATTTGCGGTAAAGCTTTTTAAATTACTGAGCGCGTTGTCTAGATATTGAACGACATTTTAAGCTAATATTTTCTTTTACATAAGTTTGGAATTATTACTTGGTGTCCAGGACGGGTCTCGGTGAAACCACCTAAACAGGTATTTCTTCTGTGGCTGGGATAAGTATAATAACTGATAATGGTCAGAAAGTACGTCATAGTTGCATTTAGCAAGAAAGTAATTAGGGGAACGGCCCGCAACTGTGACAAAATCAAGTAGGTCAGAGATCTTATAAGAATGGATGTACTAGTAGACGGGTTTGTCAGTTAAAATATGTATATAATTGTTATCATTTGTTGGTCGCAATAGGTTACACCCCTTAATGAAGATTAATTGAGGTCCCCGGGTGCATGATTTGTGTTCCAGTCTCTGTCAGCAATAATCGTTTGATCTAGGGTCTGACAGAAAGTTTTATGTTGCTTTGATGATATTTTGGTTCAAGAAATGCAATAAATGATTTAGTAGCTTGAAAACGTGCTGATTTGTAGCTTAAAGCATAAAATGCAATCGTAAATAATTGCTGTGGTGCCACCATATGCAGTTCCATCAAAATCTGAAAATAATTTCAAGTTTATGGCTAATCATTTGCGTTCCAGGTTACTATTCATGTGTGCTTAACTATTGGTCATGTTTATTCACAATTACTGTTAATAAAAGGCTCTTCATTATATGACACAAATGATAAAAAAATTCATTATAAAAAACTACGCAAGACAAAATTCCAATTATTTTCTTTATTATGATGAATAAATGAAGTTCAGTGTATTATGTTTTAAAAATTACTGCTTTCGCTAGAGATGGTCAATTCAATCCTTCTCTCAAAACTCTCAATTGTTGCTTTTCTAATGTCTGCAAACATCCCCAGAACCTCTTCTGTGGTGCAATTCTTGAGTTTGTTCCTATAAAACCTATCCTTAAGATAACCCCATAAGAAGAAATCACATGGGTTTAAAGTCGGAGGAATTTGGAAACCACTTGATGTCACCTTGTATCTTAAGAAAGGCATCCAGGGTTATGATCCTGTTTCCAAAGACTGAGGATCTGAAAGTGCCCTGGGTCCGATGGGCAAAGGCTCTCTCTTGCAGAAACCAGTATTGATTGACTTGTCTTTTTTTTACAACTGCAATGAATTTCTCGAGAACCTCTGTGCGATCAACTTCTTCATTCACATATTTTGTGAGAAACAATGAGCCGGCAATTCTATAGTGGGAAATTGCACACCATACAAATTTAGGTTTTCGGTACCTCAATGGCGGTAATTTTGTTTGTTCAAATTTTTGGTCCGAACCATCTCCATGAACACTTTTACAAAAGTGAATCTTATGTCACACTCACACTGAGTTCAGCTACGCCTTTAGAGACTGAAGTTGTGGGCTCTTGTTCGTAAAACTCCCAAGCTTATTCTACGGTCTGGAGAGTGGTCACGGTGACTGATCTGTCCGTTCTTGACAAATTGTCATCAAGTACACTTCCTGTCTTTTCAAACTTTTTAATCAACCTATCATAATGTGGTAAAGTAGACAATTTAATTATAGAGCAAATTTTATCATGGTATTTTTACCTTGCTATTGTAGAGACAGAAAAGGCAGTGTGTTTGTCAAACTTGGCCTTGAAGACAATTGGCACTGTACTAGCACTTCGGCCTTTCTGGTAAAAGGTGGCCACAATGAAGACGCTTTCTTGGGTTAAATAGCTGGCCTTAGCTGGCGCCATATTTAGTGTTGACCTAAAGTGTAAACAAAACTCTGAACATATTACCTAGCTATAGCTAACGTCAAACATAAAATTGGCTGAAAATTTGGTCATGTGTATAATATAACGAAATCTTCTAGGCTAACATAGTTTTAAATTTTGATAAGACTGTGGTTAACTGTTGATTTATTATAGTTAATGGATTTTCCTGTTCCTTCAGTTACTAACTTACATGTATTTCATATTTTAGTCTTATGGTAATGTAGAAGGTGACAAAGGTTTTTTCGTTTTTCTTGCATTTGGGTAGTATTCGGGTTAACTTATTTAGATTGAAAATTTCAAATGGAAATTGTAAAACATCGAAGATGTTTGCGAAAATAATTTTTGTCGAAACATGTTATGCTAATTTTCCAATATGGTAAATTTGAATTTCTAGTTATAAAAAATAAAATGCAAATAAAATGGTAGCATAGACTTTGTTTTATGAAAATATAGAGTGACATATTTTTAGAACTACTAAGTACAAATACGTAAAAATATACAAAACATAATAAATAGTAGGATCGATCATTCAACAGCAAAAATGTTCAGTAACATTTGCTACCAACAAATTATGGCAATAAATGCCACCTACAAATGTGCCAATATATTTCCCTGTCATAAACATGTCTGAACGCAGGTGGCCCTACTTCGTTGTTAAAGTAAAAGTAAAAGCAAATAAAATATTTTAACGCTGTACTCAAGAAAATAAACAAGCAAAAGATCAATAGGTTACAATTTAATAATAATCTGAAAAATATTACAATTATTAATAGCACTTTGATGGCGTCAAAATAACCTAAGATTTATTTTAACTTTTTTTGTAACGGAGACGAAAGTTTCATAAAAACGTTGTTTCTAAAGCACAGATTCCGTGAGCTCCGCTTTAATAACAAACTTCCGAGTTAGGAGGCAGAAAACAGAAACCTTTTAAGAGTGATGTGCAAATAAATAATTCAGGGTAATACTGAAATTCTGCATTATTATGGATGAAATGGTACAGTTATAACTACCTCGTTCAAGATTTGAAGTAATTCAAAATTGCTCTGCCTTTCAAAATAACTCTAATTTAAAATTGTATGCATTTAAAAGAATTAAGTAAATAACAGAGTAATTGCTGCCATATAAAATGCGAAGGCAAATTAAATAAAGCTGGTGCGCCAGTGTCCTTTAAGTATTTAGTTGAAATAACCAAATTATATATTATTTATTTGTTATGTTACATTTTATTTATTTGTTTTGTAATATTTTTTTATGTCTTCAAATGATTATTCTATGTACGTCGCTCTTTAACTCATCTACTACTATCATTTTTTTATACCAGCAATAATCACTTCTTTCGTAAAGAGAAAAAAATCTTGAAATTGTAATGTGGCAATGCACGATTATCTTCCATGTTAAAGTTTTGAAAAAAGAAACTTGGGTGGCTTTAAATAGTATGAGAAGTAACGGTGCTTGTGTTTTGGTTAAATATCCAACAGCGTCGACAATTTTCACTTTGTGAAAGCTTTTCTATTTCACCATCAACATTTTAAGGGTTTAGAAATGTTTGCAATTAAAAGTTCGAAATTAAGTAGAGATGTTTTAGAGAGGAAACATGCTATGCGATATTTTAACAATATTTCTGAGTAAAATGCACGACCAAATTTATAATAAATCGAAAGCAAAAATTGTCACACCGAATTCGGATTCTTGGAAGGACTAATAACAAGAGAAGCGCTTTTTGGGGTTCAATAGATAATTCAAAAATGCCACGAAGTAAATTATGAAGTGTGCATATGCACAACTGATTTTTAAAAGTTTTTTAATATTTAAACTGTCTACATTACGTAGTTATCTCCAGTCGTTTCTTAAAGAAGTGGGGCACCATAATATATTCTTCACTACTCAAAACCTCCAGCACCATCATAAAGGTAGGATGGCGGATTCAACGGTCATTTTAACAATTTATCTTTCTGTCCTTGATGAAGTTCTTTTTGTCCGAAAAGAACTTCAGAATGCTAGTGCTGTGGTCTATGATATCATTTAGCAGTGCTTGGGCACCTTAACGGCTTGTTCATTTTGTTTATCTCAGTCAACAGTTGGTCGTTAATCAAAACGAAAGACTTGTAGTTTAGGTCCAGGTGCTCTGCTAGACTGACTGTCGACCTCGTTACGCCCATTTCTTTTACCAGCTCAGTCATGCTCCGCCCAAGATTCTGACCGATCTTCTCTTTCAATTCGTAGACGAATTCACCACTTCTCTTGCAACTAGGTTACTTATTGTAAATTGCTCTGTTAGCAATTACTTTGGCCTGGTGATCATATTCCCTGTACTTCTTGGCTACGTCATAAACTTGCGTCTTTTTGTAGCCAAACTGCACAATAAATCTGTCGGAGATTTTCCGACGCAAAGAAATTTTAGAATAGCAATCGTCGACAATCGTAAGTTGTTGATTATGTGAAGCTAACTTGTTGCGTAACGTAACAGAGGATTACTCTAAGTAAACAAAAATGAGTGATTATAAGTAAACGAAATACACCACCAGATAACGCCATCATGATAAAAAAGAAATCGTTGGAGATAGTTAATAAACTTACCTACATAGGAAGTGATACTAAAATCTTTTCAACCAATGAGAAATATATGGCCATGACTTTTTTAAACCACAACAAATTTGAACCTCCAAATGTAACTATTAAGTGTATGGAAGCATTTAAAATTAGCTGCATCTATAAAGCAAGCAATTTAGATGTACAATAGCAATCAAAAGTATATTGACACCTGCCATTTTCTTAGTATCTCACTTCAATCAACAAATTGCCATGATATTTTCACAGAATTTTTACGGTGTATTTTGTAATTCTTCGACATCGTCAAAGTGTGCATTATATATTTTATCCTTATTTAACTATATTTTCAACTTAAAACTATTTTTAAAAATAGGCTAAAATCTTGGAAGCCGTAACTTGCCAATATATAAGCAAGAAGCCATCGCACGAGGCAAATGGAACGGGCTGTTACTGATTACACTCTCCAAGCAGTTCAACTGGCGAGTAAACGGAGGAGTTATGAAGCACATAATCTCTGAGAGACCCACAATCACCACTGTACTCATTTGCATGTCGCGCAAAGATTCCCACCTCTCCACAACCAACATTTCTTAAAGACTGGGTCCCGTAATGAACCCTCTTCTGTCAATTCTCACTATTAGGAGGCGCTTACAGTTTGCTGAGTTGTACACCCGCCATTTTTTAAAAATACCATAGATCTCCGCCGAGAATAGAGCCGGTAAATTGAAGTGGGCGAAACGCTATCTAGACTGGACGCAGGGAGAAGATCAGGAGTGACAAATCGAAATTTTTTATGCGTGGCATGGACGAAACGAAGTATGTAAGGCGCCCCGAGGACACCCTGTACTATTCATGAGAGTACTTCTCCTTCCGTAGAATGGACCTCTTCGTCCGTACGTAGAGCATCATAGACCATGAAGTGTACGAAGGAATTATGGAGAACCACATTCTGCCGTGAGGATAAACCAACAAGGTAACGACCCGAAGCATCGAATGTCATAGACCGGTTCCATCGCCGCTATATGCATCTCATGGATTAGCCGAACCAAAATCCCAACCTCAATATCATCGAGAACTTGTAAGATGAGCTGAAAGGGAGTCTCGTGGGTTTTCAGGCTTTGAATAAGACCGAGAAATTCATACAGTTGAAAGCTGTTCAGGAGCGAATTCGACTCCATGTCTCACAAGCGAGGAGCAATGATTGATACAAAGGATTATATGACCCCAAGCAATAGATTTGTTTTGATTACTTATGTTTCGTTTATCAAAATTAATTTGTTATAATCGGTTAAAATCGAGAACTTTAATTGTCCTAACACTTCACTGCCTTGAATATTTAAAAATATCTTCAATTAAATTTGCCCCAAAACTAGACAATTTACATAATGACAAATCTAAAAAGAAGTAAACTGGAGTGTTTTAGACATACGTAATATTGTAATGCGAGATCTTGAAAGGAATGTGACATTACAGTTAATTATTAAAGAAAGCCTAAATAGTATAAGAGACCCTGGAAGAATAAGAATGTCCTGGCTTAAAGATGACAATAGATTGGAAAATTCTTTGCTAAATTACTCCGGATGGCTGTCAAAAAACTATTATTATCAATGTGATAATAATACATTATAGTCAACAATTGTTGGCGGCCATGGAACCACAAAAAGAATTCTTGAATATATTAACTACATTTCTAGTTCCTGGCTTTGTTGTAACCAAGTTGCCAATATATAACACTTTGATTAAACTACGAAGATCACATTTAACGCAAAGATCTTTTATTACTACTATAATTTAAAACTATAAGTCTTAGATTGGATTTAGACAATTGACTAATTACGATTCTAGAAAAATTTGGAAAAATTAGTGCCAAATCGAAGAGAGTGACATGGCAGCTTTTTGGAACACCATAATCTATACGTTTCTTCAAATTATCAAATAATAATCGAAAGTTTCTCAAATATTTATTATTAAAATAAACGAATCGTCAAACATACACTCTTTTTTAAATCAGAATACTGTAACAATGTAACAGTAAAATATAAATTCTTGCATCTACTCATACTTCTAAACCGGAACGTACGACAGATTCAACAGGTCAACAACAAACATTAACCAATATTCTGCTTTTAAACAACTGCTGTTGCAATAATATCTATAGCTCGGCATGGAATAAAAATGGCTCACCCGCACATAACCAAGAAGTAAAAATATTCAAAATCCAAAATTACATAGTATATTTTACTCCACATCCAAATGCCGTTAGAAGAACAAGGGAAAAACAGTAATATTAAATTAAACATTATAAATTACCGAAGTATGAAGAAGACTATCTACAGGCTACAAACATAATTATTGAAGATTACTGACCATCTCCAAGACATGCGATCCAGCAAATCATCGACCGAAAAAGAACATTATGGTAGAGTATCTAAATTTCCTCGATAACAAATTCATGAAAAGGAAAAATTTTAGTGCCAAAAACAGAATGGGATTCTAAAATAATTGTGACTGGCAGAGAAAAGACGCTTTATTAAATAATGCAAGAATTGAAACCGGGAAATCTTGGAATAGAGTTGAGCTTAAATCTGCGTTGTCATTCTACTCCATTGAGTATCAGAGCCTCATTATTATTATTATTGCAGCAACGAGTTGGTTGTGAATTTCAGTCAGATTAGCTCTTCATTTTCGATTCTTATTAGGCAAGTTTGACAAAAGGTAGTCTATTGGAGTTAATCAATGATGACTCGTCACATTTGTAGTAGCCAAACTGTTCAAGACGACTTCTTTCGGGCGCAATTTGGGTAAAATTTTATCTAACTTTTCACAAATAATTAAAAACATAATAGAGATACACTGGTGGCACTAATTTATACTTTGATATTGTTGATAATGATTCTTATAGGACAATTTTCATCCCAAACAATAATTTAACCAATGGTACTGAAGGTATCAAAGATACCTGCAACTTTTACATTTCGTTCGTTTTAAAGCTTTATAACTCATATGTAATTAAGAGTAAAAATAACCCATAAATTTAGGCTATAGCAGACAAGGTACATAAATCGATCTATTTTGAGTCATACAAGTTTATGAACTTATTCTGGAGGTAGCCCTCATATAACTAGCACAAAATAAAAGACGAAAAACAATTTAATATTTAAAAGTTTTTTTTTATATTTAACTATCACACGGAATTCGATTCATTGTTTGGTTTGCCACAAATAATTAACTGTAAGTTAAGCAGCATGTCCTTTTCAGCCTTTCAAATTTCTCTTGTAGAGGGCTAACGAAACCGAGTGAATAATTAAATTTTGACAATATTTAGAAGCTTTCTACACATGCGTATGAAACGTTTTGTTTTCTTAATCTTTCCTTTTAAATCTTTCTTTAATATTTAATATTGAAAATATGGTAGCTGTAACAAATAAAAATCTAGTATTGTCAATCTAGAGCGCTAATCTTTCAGTGAAGAAACTGTAAAAGATAGTATTACTTTTATGATAGTTTTTTAATCCTCCCTCTTTTGTAGATTTCTTTCAATAGTTTGACTGTTCGGAGTTTTGAAAAATTAAAATGATAGCAAATAAGAGCACAACAAGTTTCCAATTCTGTGGATGCCATAAATTTAATAAAAGGTTACTACCATAAATTAGGGTGAGATTGGTCGAAGCCTGGTGATTTTGGCCTAAATTCTGAAAATGTTTATTTCCGGTGGTGCTGTTTAGCAGATTCCGTTATTTAATCAGCCTTGGTGACAAACTGTAGGTGGCAGTAATATTTACAAGTGATTGGTATTCAGTTTAAAGATTTCAACTACGATCTACAGCGCTAGGGAAAACGTATCCTGCCAACTTTCATATACACAGATGACCTTAAATTTTTCTAATTTACGGTCAGCGAATTTTTTTTTACTTAAATGCGTATAAAACATGTAAATAATGTGGAAAGTTAAAATTTTCCACCTTGTTTGATCTACTGGACGTTTTATGAGTTGGTATGACTTAGCCTACGATTTGAAGTGACATTGGCCCAACCTCACTTTCTTTGCCTTCTTTTGTAATAATTACTAGAAAGTATTAGGTTTGGGCAACTAACTCAACGAGCTACTGAAATAAAATACAAAATTGCGAGATCAACAAGCCAGTGGATGGCTCTCACATGTTCAGTGTAAAAGAAGAAGCTGCGTTTGTTCAACGTCTAATCAAATTGTCGGATTATGGATTTCCAATTGTCGCTTCAAATTTTTGATAGAGCTGCAATTGCCAATTTTAAGGAAAATTGTCCTGGTTACTAGTGGTCCTAGGATTTCTTAAAAAAGCATCCGGTCGAAAATTTGCAACTTCAGTAAGAGCTCTACTTCAGTAATCTTTGTTGTCTATAAGACCGATCATATGTGGACGACGTAGACTGAAAACGTCCCAAAAGGTGCCCGTTACAATTGCACTAGAAGTGGATGGTTCAATACAATAACTTTTGGAGACTGGTTTGAAACGCTTTTTTTACACACTACCAAAAATGAGCAACGACCAGTGATACTGATTGGCGATAATTCATCGTCACATATTAACATCCGAGTTTTAGAACAATATAAGCAGCATAACATAAGGTTTGGGTGTTTACCACCTAACATTAGACATCTTACACTACTTTTAGATGTGGCATCTTTTGTCCCCAAGAAGAGAGTACGGCATAGAATCCTGACAAAGTTGAAGAAGTCCAAGAATGGCCCAAAATTTCCACAATTTCTAAGGATGTCTTTGCTACGCAATTAAAGAATTAATAAAGCAGTTGAAACTAAACAGACAAAATTTAAAATCTGTTTTCAAAAACTGTGGATTTATCCGATGCTGCTAGAACGTTTGCTTCAAAATCTAAATGAGTCGGATAAACGTCTGGCCGAGAAGCCTTTTTGGAGCAGTTTAAAAAAAATGGTCAGATTTCCTAGGGACAGATGGTGCTACGAAGAGGAGGAAGAAATTTCAGTTAGCAGTTAGTAAAAGTATTAATCGCCAGGATGTTACAGTTCCCGAAGACACTGTTGGTCCTTCAAAACGCCAGCCTCCAATCAAAAAGGCGAAGGCTTCCATCTCTTTTGTTGATGATGTGCCATTAGGGTCTGACTAGAAAGGTGAAAGCGTTTCTAATTTAGAAGAAAGTGCTGAAACTACTCTTATTGTACCATTACAACCACCACAAGAACTGCAAACTCTTGATTATGTGGTGGATGATTTTGTTGTCGTTATGCTCAATGGTGGAAAGTACCCCGGAAGAATTATCTGCATTTCGGAGAGAAGACCCATTGTTCACTGCATGAAAGAGGTCTCAAATTTTGGAGATGGCCTAAAAGGAAGGATTAGATTCCTTGTGATTGGAATGAAGTAACATGCAAGATAAATCCTCCCAAACTGCTTAAACGGAATCAATTTTCTGTGCATGAAATCGACAATTCTGTATAAAATGTACTTGCCTACCTTATTTCTCTTTGTAAGATTATGAATAAAAGAATATTGTCTACCGTATTTGTACTTTATTGGCCTTTTCTAATCTCAAAACACCAATATTATAGCAAATTTACTAATTTTGAAGGAAATTCTACTCGTTTTTAATTTTCGAGTGCATATTTTGGCGTGTTATTGGCCCAAGACACGTTTTCATGTAATTTAGAGATAAAATCAGGTGTGGGTCAAAGTCACCCCAACGCCATATAACTTGTCCCTATCCTTTTAAATTTGGATTTGGATCGTCAAAAAACTTAAATTTTCTACTCAAACTTTCTCCATTCGTGTTCTATATTTAAAAAAATACTAGACGTACTTGCACATAAAAGTCTCGCTGAAATTATACTCCTACGAAATAGGTGAAAAAGAAACGTGGAATTTTGGACCAATATAACCCCAGTTTACGATACTTCGCATATTTCATTTGAATTAGTCGGTGATAGTCGAAAAAGCAGAAAAGTATATTGTATTCTGTGAAATGTAAGTAAATATGTTCATGTCAGACTTCCGCATTTTTCAAGACACTTTACTTTTGATTTATTAGCCACATCATTTTGTGATTTATGGTACGTATTACTAAATGGCAAACGGTGTACTCTATTACAGTTCCTATACCTGAAAATCTATCCTGTTGACTAATAGTAACGGTTATTTTCTAAATTCAGTTCATACAGGTTGATTGAAAAGGCAAAATTGGACATGTGGCGTTACATCCCTTTTTGTGCTAATTATTATTCAACAATGTTTATCCTGCCAGATTTGTTGATTGAGTTTCCCAAGCATCCCGCATACCGAAGCGCTACCGCCGCCGGCGCAGCTTTACCGCTCGTTGTTACCTTGCCTTCATAATCCAATTACTGATGGTCGGGAGCACGGGATCCATCCGACGCACGCGGAAGCGGCATCCACGTACGGCCAATTCCCCAATTTCGCTTGATGTGCCCGCCGGAAAGCCCCTCCTGACAGGTTGCGCTGGCGGCGCACGAAACAGGCATCAACATAAAGCGAAAGCCGCGATGCCAGCAGCATGATCAGTGAAATACGCCCGGGCCATTGTTAATTTCGTTCCGCGCATTCAACATCCTTCACGCGAATCCGACCTGCCCCAGCCGCTATCGCGCTTACGCCGCCCCAGACTCCGTCGACAGACACTTTATATAACGCGCGCGTGCTTGTTTTACTTTGCCATTCGATGAGAATGGCCCGCTGATAACGCCGGAGTCGTCCAAGAGTTGCCAGAATTCCCATTCGTGAGTCTCTTACCGCCCGCATCTTCATGTGGAGGGCCTGCCCTGCCCCCGTGGATGCCGGCACGCAAGCCAGGTTCCGGCCAATGCCGTAAGGCGAACGTTTCTGCAGTTTTAATAAAACGAGAACAAGTTTCCCCGAGGCTATAAAGTTTTCCTTTTATTAAGGTCTTTTTGTCGGACGAAAAGATAGCACGATGTTATGTGCTGCTTTACAAGTAGGATTTCGTGTCTAATGTGCGTTCATCTCAGGAATTTACATTTTTATTCCCTGCTCGCTCATGTACAGGTTTAATCTACAGCTTCAGTTTTTTTGCCCCAGCACTTTCATTTTTATTAACTTCCTAGTAGAATATTTTTTCTAGCTTTAACATCTTTCACTTTATGTACTGTGAGCGCGCCAAAAGATTTCAAATCAACACCTCTTATTTTGTATGAGGGTGTCCGATATTAAAGGTACAAGCCAAAATTACTCTCTTTCTTTATTTATTCTTTCCCATTTTGTCTTACGGCGTTGGGTTTTGTAGCCATCTCTTGTATTCTGGTCAGTTGTTAGCCAATCTTTTTAGATCTTGTTCTGATTTTCCTCTTTTTCTTCTAATTTTGTATATATGTATTCCAGCCATTGCTGGTTGTCCTCTTCCTTTCTTTCCATCCGGTCTAGTCACCATTACTTGCTTTGACATTGTTTGCCACTCTCATGTCATTCATGTGGAATACGTGTCCAAACCATTTATGTTGTTTTTGTTCTAGTGGTGTTACATCTACTGATTCTTATTTTCGTATTTCTAATCCTAATGAGTCTAGTTTTATCTGCTATCTTCCTGAGCTAACGCATTTCTACTGCCTGTACTTTACTTTACTTTTCTTGTTACTTGTTTATACATTTGTAATTTAGTCTCACTTCTCTTTTTCCGATTAGGGTATCCTTTAGTTGGATAGTATACGTAGTTTGTCTTTGTTGTTCTATTATTTATTTCATTGTTTATCTTTCCATATTTACTAATTATTACACCTAGATATTCAAATTCATCTACCCATTCTATTTCTTTTTCGTCGCAGTATATCTTTTCATATTTTTTGTTTCCTTCCTGATTTTGCTTTGTTATTTTCATTATTTTGCTTTTTTCTTCATTTACTTTAATTCCCTTTTCTCTAATGAGATTATTCCACATATTTATTGCTTTCTGTAATTGTCTTCTTTCATCAGCCACCAACACGATGTCATCTGCGTAAATTAGTGTTTTCAATTTTAGTGGTTTTTGTTCTTTTTTACTATTCTTTATTATCTAGTTCATAACTATTATAAATAATAGTGTGCTCAAACTGTTTATTTGCTTTATACCTCTCTCGAGGTTAAACGTTTAAACATGCTTGTGCCTTAACATTTTCGAATACTCCTTTAATAGCTTTATATAGTCCTCTCGAAATTTCCATTTCTTGTAGCACTTTCCATATGGTATTTCTAGGGACTCTGTCAAACGCTGCAGTTAGATCTAAAAATGCTAGATATATGGATTTAGTTGCTTCTAACAGTTTGTCTGTTATAGTTCTTATTACATATATATGGTTCTGTGTTTGTCTGTTTCATCTGAAAGCTCTATTTGTTCTTTCTGTAGTCTTTCTTCTATTTCATCTCTTAATTTGTTTTCTAGAATTCTTGTGTGTATTTTTAAAGCCCCGATAAAAGACATATTGCTCTGTAATTATTAGGGTATGTGATTTTTCTTTATCATGAATCGGAATTATTATATTAAATTGCCATTGTTTTGTTATAGTTTACTCTGTCCATGCTTGTTTGATATAGTTTATGTAGCCAATTAACTAATTCTTCTTTTCCATATTTTATTAATTCGAGAGTGATTTCACCTTTTTCATCCGCTTTTCCTAGTTTTACTTTTTTTAATTGCGTTTTTTTACTTCTGTTTTTGTTATAGAATTAGTTTTGTCTTCTTCTACTCTCTCATTTATATCTCTTATGGGATCTTCCTCTTCTTGCTGTTCTCTCCTAAACTTTGTTTCATAAAATACTTTCCGAGTCTTCAGAATTTTATTATCTGCAGTTTGCATTTCGTTGTTTTTATCCTTGATATTTTGGATTGCCTTTCCATATTTTCCTCTTAGGCCTTTCATAGTTTGCCAGAATTTTCTATTATTATGTTTAGTCTTTTAGTTCGTTTCCGAATTGCTGCCATGTAGTATGTTTGGCTTCTTGTACATATGTTTTGCTTGGTCTCTTTTCTCTTCAATCTTCCTCTGTTTTTGCTCTTATGTAGTTACTCCAGGCTGTTTTCTTTTCGTTTACTTTCGTTTTGACTTCGTCATTCCACCATGTTGTTCGTTTCTTACTACCTTTTGTAGTCTTCATTCCACATACTTTTTCTGCTGTGCTGAGAAGTATTTTTTTTTAGAATTTTCCATCTTCTATTTAGGTCTCATTTTTGTGCCAATTGTTCTTCTCTTCTTTTCTTGTTATTAATTTTTGTATCACCATATCTTCGTATTGTTGTCTTATTTCAGGGTTTTTCGGTTGTTCAATATGAATCCGTTTATATATCTTATTCTTCGTCCTTTTATATGGTTTCCATCTCTAGTCGGATATTAGTAGTCTATGATCCGTGTTTAATTCAGCTCCTCTACTGCCATTCACATCCATTACGTTAGGTTTTATTTTTATAGAGTATACTATGTAGACAATTGTGCTTTTTACATCTCTTGTTTCTGCTTCAAATATAATTTGGTGGATTTTCTTATGTTTTAATAGAGTATTCTCTATAACTAATTGATTGTTACGGCAAAATTCTATCATGCAATTTACGTTGTCGTTTTTCGTCATTTCTGCACGAAATTGTTCCATTGTTCCTAGTCCTTGTGTAGCATCGTTTCCGATACTTGCATTCCAATCTCCTGTGATTATTATTTAGTTAGTTATTCGACGGACCTTGTCTAAGGTTGTGTGCAATTCTCTGTAGAATGCTTTCTTGTCTTCGACGTGTGTTTCATCTGTAGGTGTGTATATCTGAATAATTCCGACCGTTCCTTTTATTTTCGTTGTTACATACATTAATCTGGATCTGATACTTTACTACTGTGTGGCTCTATAGTTTATTTCTAGTGTCGTTATAATTTCCACATCCTATTTTGCTCTTTTATTTGGTGATACTCTTGAGTACCTTAAGGAGCAGTTGTTATTTGAGGTTATTCCGCATTTCCTTTCTTTTTAACTTAACTAAAGCCGATTATGTCTACCTTGTATTTTTCCATTTCTTCTATAATCTCTACTTACTTTTCATTTAGTGTTTTGACATTCCACGTTTTCGTTTTTCTAGTTGTCATATTTTATTCCAGTCTTTTTGCTTTGAATCTATTTACCTTACGTAGGTGATTAGCCCATCCGCAAGGGCTCCGTCACTTCGGGACAACAACCTCACGCGTGCAGGTGAGTTCAAAATTATATTTTAGCTATATTTAAAGAAAATATTTGATACATTCCACGTACTTTTGTTTATTTGTCGACATAATCTCCGTAAAAGTTAAGTCGTTTATGCCAGCATGGCAGTAGTTTGAACATCTCTTCACGGTACACTGCTGCTTGTCAACTTCCCGTCCCGACCTTTTCCTCCTAATAACTGTATGCAATTTCTAGAGAGTCTCGGAGTATCTGTCGCTGTTAATAGTTGTGCGCTATTCGAGGCAGTAAACCTTCACTATCCCAGAACACGCTGGCCATGATTTTGCAGGCAGATGGTGGAGTTTTGATTTGTTTTGGACTGAGAAAGCTGGACGTTTCCGTATTATGGATTGTTGTTTCTCATAAATCCAGGTTTCATCTCCGGGAAGGATGCTTTTAATGAAAGAATTTTCTTCCTGTTGGTATCGGGTAAAATTGGTTTTTTGTTCATCGGGGAGCATTTTCGGTACCCAACGAGCCGCAACTTTGCGGAAGTTTATGTCGCATATGATTTCTCTTGGGAATGCCAGCTATTTCTGCAATTTTATAAACTTTAATAAAATGATCTTTCTTAATCAAATGCTCGACAATTATGCAATTGTCATCCGTGTGTGAGATTCCTGGTCTGTCCCTTTTCTTCTCCGGATCATCACTCAGCCCCGTTCGTCCACCTTCCTTTGGCTTAAAACGTTCGGGCCATAAACGCTCTCTGATCTTCGATAAATTTCGCTTTGATTAACTTCTTCTGCTTGCAAAAATCTCAAGGCAGCTCACACTTTGAATACTCTGCGATTACACACGTTAAGTTTGTTTGCTTCGGAAAACCTAAATTGAGTCTTGAACAGAACAATTCTCCAGACTCTACTACTATACCCATGAAAATGTTTAGTTATACACATGACTGTGATGTTAAGCATACGCAATTTGTATAACAGCTACCCTTTATAGTTTCCGTCAACTTTTTAATTCATTTTGCGTGCACCAACAATATACTGCTAAATTTAGTAAAAAATTTTGGTTTTGTCTCACAAATAAAGTAAGTATTAGTTTTTTTTAAATAATATTTGCAATCTGAATACGGTTCTGTAAAAATACTGAATTCAAAATTTAATTCAAGTTTTTATGATTGTCCATTCGTCACTGTATTTCCACGTAATGATAAAATATGTCAAAAGCTATTTTTACTTATGAGTAACTAATTGCCCTGGAACTATAACAGACAAACAATTCGTTTCAGAACTGATAAAAAACAAAACTACAAAGATTAGAAAATAACATATAGTACGGTATATGCAGCCATTATGACGTTATTTTATTTATGTACGGTGATAAGCATGGATAGGATCATACTATTTTGCTGTAGGAGCTGATTAAATAAATTTTTGAATTCATTAGGGACAATTCAGGACCTGTTCTAAAACTTTGTGGTATATCAGATGAGGATACTATTGGGGTAGCATTAGCTACAAGGATGTTAATTCATATTTCACCACTTTCCCTCAAACGTTCGGGGCGTTATTAAAAAATTACTAAGAGACTCATTGTTTACACAAAACATTTATATGATTTTTAATTTTTGTTACATACATACACTCTAATACAATGTTTACATACATACATACATCAATGAACAAATATAAAAACAAAAGTTTATTTCATCTAAAAACTTTTTTCTATAAAGTATTTACTTTTCGGTTTAGAATTCGTAAACCTCCAGACTCTGTCTCAAAGTATTAATAACCTCCTGGTACGATTAATATAATGCTTGACTGACTTCAACACGGGCACTCCATCGGATTGTAGTCAATTTTTATAAAGATAAGAAGACTTTTTAGGATGAGACTGCAAGATATTCCATCTGTTCGTTAAATAACTAAAAAATTATAGATTTGTTGCTCTAAAAAAATTCAACAGCTTTTTTGCGCAACTGAAAAGCCAATTAGTTGTAAAGAGAAGCCCACGCAGAGGATGTATGTGGCCAAAAGATTTACCTCTTCTATTCTAGCCTGAAGACTTTTATAGTACCCAGACGTGTTGCTGGAATTATCGTAGTTCTGTTCTCTAGTTTATTATATCAAAATCTACAAAATCTATAGAAGACAGAACGTTTGTCATCCCTTTACGTTTATGTTCATAGTTAGGAATAAAAGCCAAAATTGTTCAAGAGAAGTTCTGGTAGCTAGCACACAGCGTACCACAATATATAGTTGGTGAGATGAAGGTACCTTTTAAAAGCTTGTTAATTTTTATTCCTAATAACAGTCTATTTGTAATTGTGTTAGCAAATTTAACAAGACAGTTCTATTAAAAAAATTAACTGTCAGCAATTCCACTAAGTGATTATTATCTGTAGGACAATTTTTTTTTATTATTCACATTTTACCACACCACCTATTTACTATATAGTACAGAGTGAATATATGAGCAAAATTCATATAAACATGTGTTTTATATTAAATGGAAACAGTGTTCCTTATGACGTTGTCCCTCATAAGAGCACTAAATTTACACCGTGCTTATGCTTTTTTTTTCACTTGCAAATCTGTTCCTAAATGGACAGACACTGTTAAAGTGGTCAGTATTTATACAGAAATTAACAGAATTGATTTACATGTATGTAAATGCAAATTGAAATGGTTTGTAGACCCTTGTAGAGGACAAGCGAATCGCTAAACATTTGATGATAAGAGTGAACACAGAGGACGGTTGATTCATGTTAGTACATCTAAGTTGGAAGAACATGTTATGAAATGCAAGGTTTAGACAAACGATCCGTTAGTGTGCTGTTTGCCAAGCGACTATAAAAAATATCCTACATGAAAACCGCTACATTCCTTAACACTTGTAGCGTGTACGGGCTACAAATAAATTTTTTCTCCAAAAAATATTATGTCTCTAGATCTTGCAATAACCGGCTACCACTAAGGGACTTACGTTATCAATTTTCTTTACAGATAAAGTAAAATTTTGTAGAAATAACATCACGGACTTACAAAACAGTCATTTCTAAATTAAGGAAAATCCTCGTGGAATGATTGAAGTTTATCAACAATCGTTTAAGACTAATATTTGGGCAGGGACTATTTATATCCATCAAATTAAATTAATTCTTTTTACATGACGTCTCGATAGCCCAATGTATTTGCAGTTTACAAAGGGCACTGACTTTATTGCTTGAAAATATACCAGAGGCAGTAGATCATGTGGTTGATGACAAATGAATCGGACAAAGTAGTTCTACTACTTGATTCATTTAGTTATGAAATTTAAACTTCCTGGGATTTTTCTCGTAGTATGAACTTAAAAGAGTTTTATACACTGAGCCAGTTCCTGATGAGTAAAAATTTGTACAACATGCTTATGATATTATTTGTATACAGCCTAGACAATTTGAATCTGTGATCAAACGTATGGCCTGTCTGAGCAGCGCTTCAACTCTTTTGAAGATGTCAAAAAATGAGTCGATTCATAAATTGCATTACAGCGCGAGGAATTATTTCGCCGGGAAATCTGCCTGTTACCATAAAGATGGGAAAAAATTGTAGCTAACGATGGACAATACATATATATAAATTTCATATAAACTTATATTTTGGATTACATTTTCAATGTGTAATCTTTAAATACGGATTCAAAATATAGCACTTCTTAATTAGAATACTAAAAGAATTAAATCCCAGAGATTACTGTTCATTTATTTTTTTAATTAGCGTTTTTGTAATTACCATATAATAACTATATTCATTAAATGATAGTTAAGGCATAATTCACTTATAGATACATAAGAACAGTACATAAAATCCCCTAGCCGCCGGTTCCCTCTGGAAAAACAAAAGAGACAGCCAAATTTGACGTAAATCCGAATCCGCGATCAGAAATTCAAGAAAACCATTGCAAATGGTCTAAAAAATATCCCCTTTGTACAACGGGCAAAAATTCCGCCCGAGCAAATCAGCACAAAAAGCGCATTTTTCCGCAGTGCCCAGTTAATCGAGTTGGTAGTGCGTTTGCTTCGAGATGCGAAGTTCGTGGGTTCAATCTTTTTGGTGGTTGTCCTTTAGTGCAGCCTTTTAGAATGAAAATATAAAAATTTACAATAATTTAATAATTTGTAGATCACTTTCAAGCTATATCAATAAAAGTACTAGGCTTCCCGTATGGGATAACAACTATTACTGAAATTCATGGTTTACCTAAACGTAAGGTAGCAAAAAAATGACTCAAAGTATTCTTCAATACACTACAACCAAAATTTATAGATAGAGACGACTACAGTTGCAAGAACATTATATGTGGTTTAAGCTTTACAACTATTAAAATCTACAAAACATTAAAAGTTTTCTAAAAAGAAAAATTTGCTTTTATCAAATTTCTTACTCACCAATTCAAATTTACGGTGCTTCTATGTAACTAACAGAATTTATCAAGCCTACACAGATGTAACTTTGACTTTTATGATTTTTACCTCAGCTTATAGTTCTATAATAGTAACAATAACCATATTAATAATAATAAAAAATTGAAGTCCCCCGACTATATACTTTCAAAGTAATCTAGAGTAGACCCTTAAATAATATATGTAAACTCTTAAGTATAAGTTTAAAAATATCAAAAGGCATTTACTTTTAAATGCTGCCAAATAATTTAATCTACATATCAACTTTATACAAATTGCCTAAAATAATCCAGTAAAATAAAAAAAAATATTTGCAGAGGAACACAGTTCTAAGTTACTCTAACAGCTTACTTTCACGCTGAACATCAGGAGGAAACAAAATCAGAAAACTAATAATTTATTCTAAAATATGTATCAAATTTCTTCATACAGGATAATCACTTAAAAAGAACTAGAACTAATCTACAGTTGTAGCCAAAGGTATGAAGCACCCTCATATTCGTGTATATTAACAAATTAAAACAGAGGTGCCTTTTTTGATGTTATTATGTTGCAAATAAATCTAAATGGTGCATGCATTTTATCTAAGATCAACAAAAAGCTCTCATTAAGACAAAGATTAAGTTCAAGGGGTAGAACAAATTTTAATGTTGTACATAATTAAGTTATATGCTAGTATCTTAAAAAAACTCTTCGGCAATTATTTATATTATTGGTAATTTAAATCATTATAAAAAACCTAATAAACTGCATAATGAAATAGCCTTTGCCAGTTTATTTGATACATCATTGTTATTGTAATCGTTAGTTATCGAAAACCTGAATAGCAACTGCAAATTTTGGGGATGTCGTGCAAACAACCCATGTGAAACTAAGTTAAATGACGTTGCTGAAACACATCATCTAACAAATTTATTTACTACCAATACCAAATAGGTTTTTATTTACCAATACAAACCACGATTTAGATTCTGATCATCCTTCTGCTCTCATAACCTTTACTTCCTTCAATTTACATATATTTGTCCAGTACCAATACTATTAGGTGGCTTCATGCATTGAATACTCGATTAAATAGATTTATTTAAAAAAAGAACAATTTGTATAGCTCACATATATATACCTCAGAAATGATTTGAAGGAAAAGCTAGAATTAGAAGAAATTGAAAAAACAATCTCTGTTTTTTTAGAAACAACACAATAACTTACCACATGCAATAACACAACATATATATGCATACAGAACTTATAACTATGATAAAAAAATCAAAAATATTGAATAAAACCATTCAGATCTATGGAAGATCATAAAAATTATAGCTTTGCAACCTTAAATAGCTAAAACTATAGTTAAAGAAAACATATTCTATGATAAGGATAAAAGCTATTTATTTGCGGCACATTTTCATAGAACCGCTACCCCTAATAATATCTGAAGAAACACATTATTCTTTCTAATAATTAATAAGTAGATTGAGAGTAATGCAACTATAAGTGAAAATTTTGATGACCTAACAACATCAACCGAACTACTAAATTACATTGAGGATTTACTTAAAGAAATATTCTTGCATATGAAAAGACCTAATTTTGTACTAAAACACAGAAAGATTTAGTCTATCTATATCTAGTTTCTGCCTAAAATTTTGACATTTTCCTAAAAAATAAAAGTTTGCCCATAAACTTATGTTTCATAAGTCAGGAAAAATAACTATAAACTATAACTAACTATAATCGTCCTGTAAGTCTTATCTTTATATTATTTGAATTCCTAGGAAAAGTTGTAATAAACCGTATACAGCACTAGAAAAATTACAGATCATATCTTCGATACAATTTGGATTTAGAAAAAATCATTCGATCGTCTTCTTCTTCTTCCTGGGTTTTTTCCTTTATGGGTTCGTTGCCTTTAGCCTCCATTTTTTAAGGTCCTCTCAGTCCCTTTGTTGGATATTTCTTTCTACCATTACATTTGTTACATGAGTTTTCCATTTGTAGCATGGGCGTTCTTTTCGTCTTTTTCCTCTTGGCGATTAATTGAAAAGTTTTTTCGGCCACCTGTGATCTTGCATCCTTTTTTTATGTTCATACCAACGAATGGTTCTATTTTTTTTCCATTTCTTTTCATATATTTCTTGTTATCTTTCTCGTCTCGTAATTTGTAGGCATCTTTTGAAAAAGTCCAATTTAATCGTTCCTATTTTGTTTCTCAAGTTTTTTGTTGCTGACCAGGCTTCTCCCCATACGACGTAATGCTTTCAATTATACTATAAAATATATTTTTTTAGGTCCTTTTCTTATGTTTTTGTTCTATAGAACTCCATGCAATGCTGAGTTGCTGCTCTTCCTTGCCTGACCCTGTTGTTTACGTCACAGTTTCTTTGTTTTCAGTAAAAATTATTTGGTCTTCAGCAAAAATCAGATATTTTACCTCTCTGTCTCCTATAATAATTTCCCTTCCTTTGCATTTGTGTTTTCAACTTTCAACCATTTTATTTATGTATGTGTTAAACAAGGGCTGTAGCAGTGTACATCCTGTTTTAAGAAGCCTTTTGTTATTTCAAGATTTTGAGTAAACCTATTTGCTATTTTATTTTCGCTGTTGTATGTGTATAAAGTTGTTTTACTATTCCAAACCAATATTTTTAATTTCTAATCTTTCCATAGCTGGCTGTGTTTTGGATCTAGGCACACTATCGTATGCTTTCTCTATGTCTATATATGTTACATGTATCTCGATATTTTTTGCTTATCAATTGTCCGAGAAAGAATATATTATTTAAACATGATTTATTAGATCGAAAGCCACTCTGTTGTTCTACAACTTCTTTTATATTTTGTTGAATCTTGTTTTTAATTATTCTGTGGGAGATTCTTGCCGTTGAGGGGATGGCGCTTAAACCTCTGTAATTGTTACAATTTTAATGTTTTCCTCCAAATAAAATTATGTGATGCTAAAATAATAACTTAAACTTCTTTAATTTCAACTCTTTCAGAATAATATTACTGAATGATTTAGTTTCATTTTTTGCCAACGCCTTATTTTCTCGTCGGAAAGGTTTTTTAGGTTTAGAATTTTATATTTTTTTTCATTTGCCTATCTTTCGTAGTGGTCCGTTTTTGAACAGTTGAATTATTCTTAATTTTTGAACACCCCGCCCCTGTTCTTCGTCAATACTCTTCTTTAAATTCTTTAACAGCTTGAAAAATCAAACTAAAAGTAAAAGAACATCTTTACTAGTTGTTTTAAATAATTATGGAGCATCAGAACCAGATTTTCTGTTTTAAAACTTGATCACGCAACGCTACCCGAGAATCCTCTGCAAGACCTAAAAACTATTCGGCAATTTACTCAAGTACTGACTGCTGCAAAACTCATTGGAAAGTTCAAGTTATATAATTAGGTTTTTCTTCCACCTGCCTCAACATAAACTGTTTTTAAGCTTTCTATGGTGCCTAAAAAATCGTTTTCACTACTTTTGTAATGGATTACGTATGACAAAATTTGGGAAGTTAAAAATATAATAATGAAAAACAAGAAATGGACGTAACAACCAAAAATGCAAATGACTCGATGATCCCTAATTTTACAGTATTCTTTTAAAACAACATTTTATTACAGAAAGAGTATGCTGGTTAATGGTGCTGTTGATTTTTATAAGATTTTTCACTCAGATATAATTTAAAGTGTTGGTTTGTAGTAAAATATTTTAAATGAAGATTGTCTAATCTAGCAATTAAATAAGGTTATTGAGAAAGACATTAAATTTTGATATATGTGAAATTATGCCTAATATAAAGTATTTTCGTCCGTATGGCATGTAACCCCATTCTGTTGAAAGCAGTGGTTTGTAAAAAGGGTTATTTGATAAAAACTATTTTACCTCACAAACATGTTGTGATACTTTTATCTTGCAGTATTCTCAGAGAGGAACAACATGACTGAAATTTGAAGAATGTTTATACATGTAAACCGTAAATTATACACCAGTGCACTAAAAAAGCTGTGAGAAGAAACATATTTAAGGAAAGTGTTAGTGCAACACGAAAAAAGCATGAAGACGTTAGAAAAATATATAAAATAACAAAATATAATATTTAGTTGATTTATATTTAAAGATACAGAAATACAAGGTTGTAAAAGAAAGTCAAGGAAGTCCTAAACAACTATGAAAACGAATTTAAAGCAAATACAGATATAAAATAAAAATGAAAGTTGAAATATTTTAAGAATAATAGAAGAAAATGATAAAATTCATAATGGTAAAAAATCCATTACTAGCAAATGTTCTTTAGAAATTGATGACTTTAAATAACAGATAAGAAAAATTAAAATCGGACGAAAATTCTAGCAAAAGCAATAAAATACAGTGAATTTGATGATGACAAAAATGGCAACAAAACGGACATGGAAAAACGGGTAAGAGCAAAAAAAAATAAAAGGAGAGATTAATTAAAAACTGCATGTAACACAAGTTTAAGAGGAGAATAAGCATTAACCATCACAATAAAAAAATAACAAATTATAAACTGGGAACGTAAACCATTACAAAAGGCATACTTTTTGTAATTAATAAAACAAAAGATAATAATATATTATAAATTATTTAATAAAAAGCTTGCTATATTAAAATTAAAAGCAGTGAAATAGAAAAAAAATTATGCAGTGACAGAGATCGAAATAAAGAGAATTGGAAGTTATGACAAAATAATCGTTTTAGGGGACTTGATTGAGAAGGTCAAGATAGAGCAAATATATTATAAGACAATAGGAAAACGTGGCTTACACCAAAAGAGTAATGATAACGAAAGAATACTAATAGGTTTGTAACTGGAAAGAAATTGATAATAAGTAGAACAAAATTCTACTACAATAAAGTGCAGACGAAACACAAATATCGTCCAAATAGATTTAGTATTCTAGCATTTCTAATAAATACATCTAAAGTCCCATGAACAGGTCTAGACTGTTTATGCTTCAAATTGACAATAAAGATCTATGCGAAAACTTGAGAGTCTATAAGCATCGCGATATCTGTAGCGAAAAACTAATAAAAACAAATGTTTAATGTTGGAAACTTTTTTATTGTTTTTCAAAATGTTCTCTGCCGGTCAGTACATTGATGCATCCGTTGGAACGAATTTTCATAGCACTTTTTCCATAGCGAATCAGGTCCCTCCAAAACATGGGTTTTGAACGCATCTATCGTCTCTTCGGGTGTCGAAAATCGGTGTCAACGCAGTTTGTTCCGGGAACAAAAAGAAATCTTTAGGGGCCAAACTGTACGGCGGATAACCCATCAATTCGACGTTTTGCGTGCTCAAAAAGTAAATTGCGTCCATGTGTGTAAGCTTGCAGTGTCATGGTGGAGAGTAATTTGGTGTTGTGCGTTGGCTTTTCTTATTTTTTCGAAGACTTCTGGCAAACAAATAGTTGTGGACCATTTATAGTTGACCGTTTTACGATTCTCTAAAACCACGGTTGTTACCATTTGCTTCGAAGTGCTTTGAGCAAGAACGACTTTTGCTGGGTTTGGCTCATATTGGAAGACACACGTTGTTTGCTGGTACCACAACCAATTTTAGACGGCCTTCTTTAAATTCATCCGCCAGCGAACTACCACCACAATGAAATTCATTGAAATAACCATATTCAATGGCTCTGTGTGGTGCTTCATTAACATCTTTGACCGAAAGGAAATTTTTATTAGATAAATGAAAATAAAACAGCGTCCGTATGACGAAACGTTCTAAGTGTGTTTGCTGTCAAAAATGTCAAACTCTATGATGCAAACGTCAGATGGCACCTAGCACCCGCAGGGTTGCCAATTCGCAATCGATATGGTGCAGCCCACGTAAAATTGTCAAAAGTAAATGGTAATGTGTGGGGCGATGTAGTGTTACGCGATGATCCAGTGTACATTTTTTCACATATATTCTCGTAAACATTTTTCCTGAAGTTTATTTTTAACATTAATTCTATATATTTATAGTTCTAGAAAAAATTTAGATAATTTGCAGCGTCTTCTGTACTATAACTGTTAATTATGCTAAAATTAGTTTGTTATAAAATATTCAATCAGAGCGTTCTAGATTTGAAATAACCTTGGCACTAGTCGATATCACAAGTACTAATTGAATTAAAAATTATTTGATATACCTCTTAATTTATTAATTTAATCTAATGATTGATTGCAATTTATAATTAGTTTTTGAAAGGTTTTCTCTTTTGTTTCATTTAGAAACTATTATTTTGATATTTTTCTTTACGTTATTTGCTATGTTAGGACACTGAAAAATATCTAAGTACATAATTTTAAAAAATATGTTTTAAATATGATGTAGTAGCTTAGATATAAATTTCTTTTGCTATTGTTACATTACTTTAATGCAGAAATCACAAGTTATGCAAAATAACAAGAAATCATTCATTTGTTGTCAAAATTATAGTAAATTTATCATCAAAAATTACATTAGCTTCGTAATTCTCTCTAATGAACACGCATGGCCATTACTGAAAATAAATGTTGTTATATTGTAAATTTAATTATTTAATTAAATTTTAAGTTTGGTTAGCAACATCTATTTTGATTAATTAAATTGAAAGTTGCTTAGCAAAATTTCATATGGCTGTTAATTTATCATGATTTTCTACAAATTATTCTAGCACTAGTATATTTTAACTTAATTTACAAATTGTAGGTAGGCATGCGATACTAAAATTGCACGTTATCACATTGCCTGCTGGTATTGCTACATTATTTCTACCTTTTTTTATATTATTGTCTTATAATAAAGCGTATTGATTGGGTATGTGTTATTTTGTATATTTTTTTGATTAAGATATTCAAAAACTTATTTTTTTACCAAAACCTACAAGGTGTGTTTGGAAAGTAAATTACCTATTTTTATTATTTCCTATTTTATATATGTCAATTTTTTAAGTATTAGTAAATTTATTCTTGAGCAAGTTATACTACCAACAGTTTATTCTATTATTAAATATATATTTACGAGGCAAAATAAATGGTACATATGTAAATCTGCATGAGTATGACGGATAAGTCGCTGTTTGGTGTGGATTTTGCCCAATATTTCTGTAATTCTTCAAAAAAAATGCTATCAATGGTGTAACTATAAATAACGATTGTTAACCACTTGATAATCTGGCTTTTTGGATGGATCTAAAATGTATCCAGCAGAACGGTGTTACCTACCATATAATTCGAGTAGCAGTCGATTTAGTTCATCAGCAAGATATTGTGAACTAACACTGTCACACCTTTTTTTTGAGGTTACTAAAATCCAAAATCTACGCCAACAATCCACAATTATTTAAAAGCCTTAAGAGCAAAATCTGACTTGTTACTGATAAATTCGATTAGTACATGTGTGAAATTCTAATCGAAAATGTTTTGAGATTTGTCAGACGTGATTTTCATATTTAGTTGGAGATTGTTTAACTCAAATTATAATCATTTCAACTTGGACCACCCTTTAGTACGTAGTATAGATAATTGGTTTCATTCCTCAATGTCTAACTGATGTAGATATGTGGTGAAGATGAGTATTAAAAAAATCTTATCACAATTAGATTAATCAATTTTATTGGGAACAATGTACATCATTACAGAAACATCATTGCGTATTCTTACTCCTTGGCTTATTAGCCCATAAAAAATCTTAGCCTTTCATGTAGAGTTGCTAATTTCTTTTTTTATATACAAAGTAGCGACCACCTTCTCCCTAACCCTTTTGATAGGTTTCTGGGTATTTTTTCTTTTGATATTTGGAGTAACTCTTTTTTATTTTTTGTATTAATTTTGCACATTTTTAGTTTTATTTATTATTGTTTTCCATTCTTTTCTTTAATTAATTACATTTTAAGCTTTTCTAAATAATTTATAATTTTCTCGATCAATCTTAAAATTGACCTTAAGCCTTCGTTTTCAACAAGTACATTTTAACTTGTTTGATTAACTCCTGTAGTACTCCAAATTATTATATTTCTATTACTGAGTTATGTGCTTATTGAAATTTTAATGAAAAGTAATATTTAAAATTTTTTTCTTGGATTGTCGATTTTCCTTTTCTGATCCAGCATTGGTATTCTCCTACAGTGTTTTTTTTTTCTATATTATATCTAATTATTTCTATATAATTTTTTCTAGCAATTAGTTAAATAACTTGTACTTAACATTTGGTAATGCAATTTTGAGACTATAATAGGTTTACAATTATCTGATGCTATAAAGTGCTTTTGTAATGGCTTGCTTTATATCTTATCAGCTCTAAAATTAGCTTTACATTTTTTTATTACTTGCTGCATTTCAATTAGCAGTCTTTCGAAAATAGACTTTTTTGTATTGATTTTTGTTTGTCAATTGATTGTGTATTACTATCAATGCTATTTTGGTTTTATAAATTCTAAAAGTAATTTTTCGATCTTTGCTTAATTTGTTATTTACTGCTTATTAAGTTTTCCTTCGTATTATCTATTGTTCTTGGCGACTATTTTTTTTCCTCGTGAAACAATATTACCTCACCTTCTTTTTAGTTCAATACACTCTTTTTATTTTTCCCTTTGCTATTATATTAATCGATCAATTTTATCTAGTTATTCGTTTATTATTATTTTTTCTTCTGTTGCTCATTTACAGTCTTCGCTAAATTATTTTCTGCTGCTTTATCACACAGCACTTCTTTTGCTGTTTTAGTAATAATTATTTTTAAGACTTTTTTGTTCTATTTTTTTTCTACTCCCATCGAATAATCCACCTGTATTCTTCTAAAAAAAATTAATACTTTCCTTGAATTTTTGCCTTATTGCACTCTCTGTTATTAATTCTTCAATATTATGTTTTATACTTATGTTCCTTATCCTTATTTTCTTATGCAATCCTTTGCCCACATTTGTCTATTAACAAAAATTTTAATATTTAATATATATGTGATCTATTTGGACGATATCCGTGTTTTGTCTGCACTTTATTGTGGTAGAATTTTGTACTACTTATTATCAGTTTCCTTCCAGATAAAAACCAATTAATATTCTTTCGTTGTCATTACTCTTTTGGTGTAAGCCACGTCTTCCTATTGTCTTATAATATATTTGCTCTATCTTGACCTTCTCAATCAAGTCCCCTAAAACGATTATTTTATCATAACTTCCAATTCTCTTTATTTCGATCTTAATATAGCAAGCTTTTTATTAAGTAATTTAAAATATATTATTATCTTTTGTTTTATTAATTACAAAAAGTATGCCTTTTGTAATAGTTTACCTTCCCAGTTTATAATTTGTTATTTTTTTTATCGTGATGTATAATGCTTCTTCTCCTCTTAAACTTGTGTTACATGCAGTTTTTGATTAATCTCTCCTTTTATTTTTTCTTTTGCTCTTACCCATTTTTCCATGTCCGTTTTGTTGCCGTTTTTGTCATCATTAAATTCACTGTATTTTATTGCTTTTGCTAGAATTTTCGTCCGATTTTTATTTTTCTTATCTGTTATTTAAAGTCATCAATTTCTAAAGAACATTTGTTAGTAATGGATTTTTTACCATTATGAATTTTATCATTTTTTTCTATTATTCTTAAAATATTTCAACTTTCATATTTATTTTATATCTGTATTTGCTTTAAATTCGTTTTCATAGTTGTTTAGGACTTCCTTGACTTTCTTTTACAACCTTGTCTTTCTGTATCTTTAAATATAAAAAACTGAATATTATATTTTATATCTTTTTCTAACGTCTTCATGCTTTTTTCGTGTTGCACTAACACTCTCCTTAAATATGTTTCTTCTCACACCTTTTTTGTGCCCTGGTGTATAATTTACTGTTTACATGTACAAACATTCTTCAAATTTCAGTCATGTTGTTCCTTTTGAGAATACTGCAAGATAAAAGTATCACAACATATTTGTGAGGTAAAATAGTTTTTATCAAATAACCCTTTTTACAAACCACTGCTTTCAACAGAATGGGGTTACATGCCATACTGACGAAAATACTTTATATAAGGCATAATTTCACATATGTTAAAATTTTAATGTCTTTCTCAATAACCTTATTTAATTGCTAGATTAGACAATCTTCATTTAAAACATTTTACTACATACCACCCCTTTAAATTATATCTGAGTGAAAAATCTTATAAAAATCCACAGCACCATTAACCAGCATACTCTTTATGTAATAAAATGTTGTTTTAAAACTAAACTGTAAAATTAGGGATCATTGAGTCATTTGTATTTTTGGTTGTTACGTCCATTTCTTGTTTTTCATTATTATATTTTTAACTTCCCAAATTTTGTCATACGTAATCTATTACAAAAGTAGTGAAAACGATAACTTACGCACCATAGAAAGCTTAAAAACAGTTTATGTTGAGGCAGGTGGAAGAAAAACCTAAGTATATAACTTGAACTTTCCAATGAGTTTTGCAGCAGTCAGTACTTGAGTAAATTGCCGAATAGTTTTTAGCTCTTGCAGAAGATTCTCGGGTAGCGTTGCGTGATCAAGTTTGAAAACAGAAAATCTGGTTCTGATGCTCCATAATTCTTTAAAACAACTAGTAGAGATGTTCTTTTACTTTTAGTTTGATTTTTCAAACTGTTAAAGAATTTAAAGAAGAGTATTGAGGAAGAACAGGGGCAGGGTGTTCAAAAATTAAGAATAATTCAACTGTCCAAAAACGGACCACTACGAAAGATAGGCAAGTGAAAAAAAAAATAAAATTCTATACCTAAAAAACCTTTCCGACGAGAAAATAAGGCGTTGGCAAAAAATGAAACTAAATCATTCAGTAATATTATTCTGAAAGAGTTGAAATTAAAGAAGTTTAAGTTATTATTTTAGCATCACATAATTTTATTAGGAGGAAAACATTAAAATTGTAACAATTACAGAGGTTTAAGCGCCATCCCCTCAACGACAAGAATCTCCGACAGAATAATTAAAAACAAATATAAAAGAAGTTGTAGAAGAACAGAGTGGCTTTCGATCTAATAAATCATGTTTAGATAATATATTTTCTCTCGGACAATTGATAAGCCAAAAATATCGAGATACATGTAACATATATAGACTTAGAGAAAGCATACGATAGTGTGCCTAGATCCGAAATATAGCCAGCTATGGAAAGATTAGAAATTAAAAATATTGGTTTGGAATAGTAAAACAACTTTATATACATACAACAGCGAAAATAAAATAGCAAATAGGTTTACTCAAAATCTTGAAATAACAAAAGGCTTCTTAAAATAGGGTGTACACTGCTACTGCTCTTATTTAACACATACATAAATAAAATGGTTGAAAGTTGAAAACACAAATGCAAAGGAAGGGAAATTATTATAGAAGACAGAGAGGTAAAATATCTGGTTTTTGCTGAAGACCAAATAATTTTTACTGAAAACAAAGGACTATGACGTAAACAACAGGGTCAGGCAAGGAAGGGCAACAACTAGAGCATTGCATGAAGTTCTATAGAACAAAAACATAAGAAATTTTAAACCTAAAAACCTTTCCGACGAGAAAATAAGGCTTTGCCAAAAAATAAAACTAAATCATTCAGTAATATTATTCTGAAAGAGTTGAAGTTAGAAAAGTTTAAGTTATTATTTTAGCATCACATAATTTTATTTGGAGGAAAACATTAAAATGGAAATTAAAGTCATTTTAGATTTTATACATTTAGAAGTTCACTTTTAAGTTTTAATTTTAGGACGTTCTAGAGAATATAATTGAAACATATAGATGGTTGTGTATGTTCAAGTTATTCAGAATTGGTTAACTATCGAACTAAATTTAGTACTTAAAAAAACGTAGCCGTTTCTTATAAGCGAGTAATTTACATGTGCAATAATTTGGGTGAAAAAATTGCAGAAGTTTACTCAAACTGAACTTCGTGATAGTACTGGGAACTGATTAGAAAAAATGATAGGGTTTTTAAGCGACAATTTCTTCATCTCATTTTTCTGTCTATTTCAAATGTTGCATATATCAAAATTTCTGTCTTAAAAATTTACCTGCGCACTGACAAACGGACGAAGGAGCGATACGATAAAAATTAAATTAAAAAAATTTAAATCAGACAAGTTCATAATCAACAAGATCAATCCTCTTAAGGGTAAGATCTATGCTGCAAAGAGAATAAACTTTAAGATTCCAACAAAACCCTAATGTAAAAAACTTAACCAAGACATACGAAATATTCAAGGTCCGCAACAAAACGCGAGTTCGAAATTGTAAATATCTGGACAATGCTGCTCTTCTACGTCAATTCGTCACATGCTTTTTATGTAAATGTAAAACTTGCAAAGATTGATGTAACTTGTTCGTTTGTCATTTCCATTAAACTGATGCATAGCACTTTTTAAATTAGACGTTACACTGGAGTACGGCCTTTATCAAAATCTAAAATGAAATTAAAATGGGCACGAAAAAGGCGATGATCATAAATCGATTAAAAAGGAAACTTTCTCAGATTTACAAAAAAAAACATCAGCTTAATTAAGTTCTGTCGTCCAGAAAACAGAGCTCTTACACGATTCTCTGAAATTAAAATGGAAATTAAGGGAATGAAAAGCAAGGTTATTTTGAAAGTTTTTACAAAGGAATCGTGAAGTTAAAGAAACATATGTAGGACTAAATGTCTTAAGATTTGATAATTATTCAATAACAGAGTACAACTTAAATTAGAATTACCTCTTTTTAATTGGTTTTGTTAACGATTTACACTGTCTGCAAATGAAATTGCACCACCCAGATATTCACAACACAGAGTGGTAAAATGTTATGAGAATAACTTTAACTAATGTAAAAAGGCAAAATAAAACAATATTTATACAATAATAAATTTATTAATTATTATAAATCAGTAATGGGTGTACCCCAGCCCTCTTTGTAATACACTCTGATATACAATCTGATATAGAATTAATTAAGCAGTAAATTGTTTCTTGGGGAAGTTCAGTCCATGCTGAATTCACCTGTTGCCACAGTTCATTGGTGGTAGTAGCTGGAGTGGGATTATGGAGTAAGCAACGGCCGATCATGTTCCATACATGTTCAATCGGAGAAAGATCAGGTGATCGCGTGGGCCAAGAAAGGAGTGGAACATCGTTTTCGGTTAAGAATTACTTGGTGTGATGTCCTGTATGAGGTCTTGCATTATTGTATTGGAATATTCCTACCTCTTGTAGGAAGGGTAAGATTACAGGGCGCAATATGCTTTCTACGTAACCGGCGACAGTTTCCGTGCCTTAAACACGTACTAAAGGTGACCTTGAATGGTGGCTAATAGCACCCCAAACCATTATTCCCATTGTCGGCGCCGTATGTCGTTTCGCAATACAAGCCTCGTCACCCCTTTCTCCACTCCTTCTACGCACTCGTATCCTTCCATCGTGTTTGCATAAACAGAAGTGGGATTCATCACTAAAGACAATACACTTCCTTCTTGCCACTGTTCTTGTTCACGACACCATGCTAGTCTTGCGTACCTGTGCTCTGGTGTTAAAGGAAACTTTAATAAAGGTCGGTAGCTATGAAACCACATGCTCTCCATACGGTTATAAACTGTATGTAGAGATGTTTGCCGGCCGATGGCAGTCTACCATGCCTGGGCTACAACAGTTGCAGATTCAAAGCTGTGTCGCACAATGAGTCGTTTTAACAAAAAGTCTTCTCAGGGCGTAGTCTTCCGGGATGCACCAGAGCCTGATCTGCGTGCTTCAGCCTGCTCTGTAATATGTGCATTCCAACATCGTAGCACTATTGAGTGATTTCGATTAAGTCTACGAGCAATTTCTCAGCACCACCTTCATGTAACCCCACAATTCGACCCCCTTCAAACATCGTTAATTGCGAATATCGTGCACGTCGATGAACGCGAGGCATCTTGTTCAATTCACAGATCAACATTAACAAAACATATTTTACAAACAGTTTAGTTTATCACAAAATAAATATTAATGTTTCTCCCTAAGAGACCTTTATAGCTGCGAAGCTGTCTGTAAAATTCCACGAAGATATTTACATGCCTTAGAAGCGGTGCAATTCCAATTGCATACAGTATATTTGTTTTTCGTAATCGCAAAACGTCCCATTTAGAACGGATAGTACCAAAGTATCATCTTGGACTTATTTCTAGTTGATTTACCAAACGAAAATTCAGTTAGTAGTATAAGAAGAAATCCTAACAATCTAAAGTAAATATAAATCTAACATTTTACAATTATATGAAAATCATTTAGGTATCAAAATTTGCAAAAGCATAAAAATTCGTTGTTAACTTAAACTAAAATTTGAAAAGTTAATATTAGGGTATATTTTTTTAAATAAACTCAGAGGTTTATCTCAACAGTGTCGAGTCATATAAGGTTTATAGTATTCATTTGTTCGATATTTCCGGAACGAACCTCGTATACGTTGGAAATTCCCTCCAGTTTTTGTATTCAGAGCACTTTTGCATTATCTCACTTTTTTATCTGGAAACAAATTGTATTTTCTCTCTTACGTACATTTCAATATTTTTTCCTCGATGTTCTCGATAATTTACAACTTTTGCTGACTGGAACGTTTATCAGTATGCCGTTGTATTTCACTTTCGCTGGAGCGTGAAATGTATTCAATCAATACGGGTGTAAGAAGATATTTTTTACTTTCAAATGTGAACAGAGTGTAAAAAGTACTCACTCTTTATTTATTTATTTAAAATTATATTCTTAAAATAAGTAATCAAATGTGATAGCAGTTTAGAATATGTTCTCCTTTAATATAATGTTGTATTAATAAGTTTTTTAACATTTGTGATACCTCTCGATCTCAAGGTGTTTGGTTTGCTGTACCATATATCAAGTATCATAAATATATTTACAGGGTGTCGCAAAAATGCCCTTGCTTTCAAAATGGCAATACATGTAATACCTATTCAGACTTATAAATGTTATTTAATGGTTTAAATTACAAAATATCAATTGAATTTAAATGAATGTTTAAAACTGTTCAAATTGATTATCGTCTTTGTTCAAACAGCCAGTAATGCGGACCCCTTGATTCGACAATGACAACTGAGAAGGATTGTCTTTAAATTTCTTTTTTTAGCGCAATAACCTTATCTTTGAGGTATTTCCATAAAGCTTTCTGTCCAATTCATTATTTTGAAAATGTCATATTGAAATAAACTTATATTACCATGGTAGTGGAAAAGATGCTTCATCTTACTGAAAGCAAATCTCTTTGTCGCCTTCGCATGAACCCTACAGCTACTCTCTGCCGACCGATATACTTTACTATAGTGTCACCCCTGATAAGTTCAAATAATGTTCCATAGTAAGATTTGGATTTTGAGGAGATCTATTTAACTTAAAGGTAGTCTGATGGCTTTAGTTTCGGATGGCACTATTAAACTTTCTGAGTTAATAAACACTGTATTTATTGTCATTTAAAGAGTAATATTATTTTGGGATACCCTGTATATAATGTCGAATTATTTGTTTTAAAATTACGAATGTGGAACGTTGGATTTTTTCTACAAAACTCTAATCAATTGCGTTAATTTAATTAATTCTGAGATTTGATTTATTTAGTATAACAAATCGGTACATTAAAAATATGAATTAACATAATAAACAAATTAGGCTTTTATATATATATATATTTATATAGGTTTGCAGTGTACAATATTCTATCAGTTATAAATGTAAGTGCATTACAATACAGCAAGATGCCGTCTGCCTGTTTCCCTATCTCCAAACCTCTCTGTCTATTGCTTGATATTCTTCTAAGTTCGTATTTTCTATGGCTCTACGGATACCATAATGGGGGTGGTCTTCCTCTCTTTTTCTTACTGGGTGGCGACCATTTAAAGGTCTTCACAGGCCATCTAGTCTCTCCCATCCTCATTATGTCTCGCCGTTCGATTTTATCTACAACTGATTCTGGTGCCTTCATTTTGCGTTTTATTTCTTCATTTGTTACCACAACACGTCTTGAAACCCTCGCACTCCTTCAAAGATAGTTCATTTGAACTGCGTTTAATCTTCGTTTCATTTCAGCCGTTAAGGTTTAGACTTCGCTACTATAACACAGCACTGACTTTACCACTACTTCACCAGTTCTTCGTTTGTTTCTTCGAGATATTGTTGTCCCACCAGAGAGAATTCAAGCATCCTATTATTTTCTACTCTGTAGTATTCTGGTTTTGAGTTGCTCTTCTCCCAAACCCTCAATCGTGGCACCAAGGTACTTAAATTTCTCCACTTGTCTTACATCACTTATTAAAGCTTCGTATTGTGTTTTGGCGTTAACCATCAAATATTCAGTTGTTTTAAGCTTACACCTAAATCCAGTTTTTCAAAATATGGATATAGGTTTTTAATGGTATCTTCCAGATTGAAGGCATCTTGCCCTATAACGGCTTTGTCGTCGGCAAAGTGCAACAAAAATAAGTGTTGATTATAAACGGGAATCCCCATACTTTGACTATATAAGTCATTTTGTACTCATTTCTATCTCTGTTAAGGCTTTCCATAATTTTTTTCTTGAGGCCGAGTCTTATGCCTTTCCAGATCTATAAAGGCGAGGTGTATTTCTAGCTCTTTAGCACTTTCTAATGTGCTCGTCATGCTTATTTCTCGATAACAACCTGGATCTTTTCTATTTCCCTTTTTAAATAAAGGTGTTATGTAGAAATCCTTCCATTTACTTTTTCTATGGCAGTTATTCATTAATTTATAGATCCTTTCCACCAGATTATTAATTCCACTGGAATTCCTCCAGTTCTCAGAACTAGACTGTCTTTTATCTGTCACAAGGCTTGTTTCACTTCATTTTCTGTTATCTTAATTCTTCTACTGGAGTTTCTGTTGTTTTGTATTTCATCCTGAATATATTCCTCCCTCTTTTCTACTAGCAGCTCAGGATAATGGTTCTTCCAGTCCTTTAAGTTAATTAAATGATGTATTTTGATATTTATATTTGTTTTCATTTGTTTAACTGTTTTCCACACTTTTGTAGACCTTAATTAAACTATCTATTTGTGTACAGCTTTGCTTCCAAAAGTTGTTCTTTGCTTCTTACTTTTCTATTCTTTCTATATATTGTTCTTGGAGTTCGTTTTTTCTGTTTTTTAGCCATCTGTGGTAGAGAACATTCTTTTCTTTAATTCATTCTTGTGTCCCTCTGTAATTCAAAATGGCTGAGTGCACTTGTTATTCTTTTTTACTCCTCCCAATACTTCCATAGCTATCTGCGATATACTTTTTTTATAATTTTGTGTTTTGTGTTTGTAAGTTATCCGTTCTTTTGCTGTTGACACTATACGAGTATAATAGTTTAGGTTGCAGTAGATAATGATCTGTTCCGCAGTTAGCCCCTCTTTCAATTCTACTGTCTTGCGACTTTAGTTTTGAATTTTGTTTTATTATTGCATAGTCTGTTGCGTACTTTGGTAGTAATAACGGCCGCTCCCACATGTAATAGTCTGCTGGTTTATGTTTGAAAAATGTATTAAGGATCTTTAAATTATGTTGGTGGCACAACTTTACTAATCTTTCTCCTGAGTTATTAACTGTGTTCTCTCTAAAATGACCAACTGCTTCATCATTAGACCATCCATTACCACCGTTTCTTGACTTCTTTTGTATTGTCTAACATATTCTCTAGAACTTCTCTTTAGTATCCTTTTCACTATTCATCTGTTGATTCATAAACCCACACAATTTTGGTCTCATACCCAAAAAAATGTATGTGTAATCGTTAATGTACGTTTTCAGTTATTAAGTATGGATACTCTTGCTTTAGCTTCGCCTTTTCAACACCCGACCATATATGTATATAATAGTTTCAGACTTCTGTACCACATTCTTTCTTTTTAGTTTCTGATAGCACCATTATTACTATATTATAATTTTCCATTGTTGTGATTATTCCAGTTATTTCGTTAGATATGCCTTGGACATCCCATGTTCTAAAAGTCGTAGTCCTTTTTCTTTACAAAAGTCGTCTTAGTTGATTCCCATTTTTGTTTCTGAGGCTTAGTTACGACATTAAGAGCATTTTAAAATTCTTTTGCGGGTAGCGAGGTGCTGGCCCACTAAAGCTTCTATGCACATAAGAAATCTAAAAGAGAAGTATCGAAAGCTAAAACATGTTTGTGCCTGCAAAATATATTTATTATTTCATTTTCAGTATGAGTGGTTGCCACCATTCTTGAAATCAGCATCTAATCGCGCAGTATCCTCTCGAATAAGATTATGTAAACGAGTTCAGTTCTGACGAAAAATAAAAGTTCTTTTAAACGATAGCGGAAAATTGGATTATTTTATTCTAAACACTGAATATTTAGAGAGCAGTTGCAAAAAATTAACATATTATTGATCAACGGCATTTACTGCGGTCCTGACTATGCAGTAGTGTTTTGTATTCTGCTCTCAGAATTGCCTGGAATAATATCCTTTGACAACACGTTGCCTCTAATTAACGTTAACTTTAACGAGGTACGTTTTGGTTGCACTATCAATTTATTTTATATATATTATATATATATATAAACCCTACACCAATTGGTAAATGGGTATATTGATAATAGATATATATATATATATATATATATATATATATATATATATATATATATATATATATGCACATAAGACTTTTTAAATTATAATTTGTTGCAGTTACCTTTAATTATAATATACGGTGGCTCACATTTTTTAAATGTACCAATGGGAGATCTGTCTTACTTATTTCTAAATTTGTCAATAAAGTATTATTTTAAAATTTACAAATTGAATGTAGTTAAAAAATTAGATTTTCTACAAAATAATTCCATAGAGCATTTTAGCGTTCAAACTACTCTAAAAGTTGTTTCTCATCAAGGTTTTCGTATGTTTGGCGATGCTTATAGGCTGCTACTTTTGCAAAGTGTCTTATTTTAAATTTAGGGCATAAAAAGTATAGACTTCACAGCACATTTACTTTTGTTATTAGGATTATCAGTTTAACATCTTACGTGGTTGTGATATTAAATATTATATATTTAATGTGGCATAGAGGAAATCCTTAGTCATTGTTGTCTTTATTTGATATAAGTAGGTCTTGGGAATTGTCGTTGAAATGAATGTAAATATTCCAGCTACGTGTTTTTGTGTAAGGTTTGTTGACAAAGTTCTTGGGCATTCTACGGATTATTTTTTAGTGTATCTCTTCGAAAAGATTGGCAGATTTGGTTATTTCGCACTAACCATAAAACAATACTCAGATTTTTCTTATATTAGCATGTAAAGTTCAACTGCGTACTAGTCAAAGCAGTTCTCCTATTAATAAGTAGATGCAATTTTTTAACCTCGCATATGTTGCATAAGTATCCATATATATGTCACAATGTTTTATTGATTTTTTTATACACCGGTAGAATATCAGCTCTCTAAATTAGTGTGTTCAAAAAACGGAATAATTTATTTAAGTGTAAAAATTTTGTCCGAGATCTTAGTGATATGCTCAGTTGCTAAGCCACTACTTAATATGTTGATAACCAACTGAAGACATTTGATTGCGGTATGCAGATCTTAGTGTTATGTTGTTATTGCAATACCATCTGCATTTGTTGTACCGAAATGTCGTGAATAAACAGGTTGAATAGTGTTAGCCCGAGACCGCTGTTTTGTGATACTTTTGCATGTTTTTCTTTAATAGAAGAGATGGAAGCATTAATGCAAGCTGCAAATTTTTTGTTTTCCACAAAAGAAAATTCCTATCCTATAAAGAATAGAAATGTAAAAAAATTTATTTTTCAAAAAACTCTAATTTTGGTGTAAAAATTAGTATAGACGTATGGTCAAACCTTTCTGGGTAATGTGTTTTAGTACAATATTGGGGATTTTATCATAACCGGGAACCTTTTTAAGGTTAAAGTCTAATAATCTAAGTTTTTAGTTTCTACTAGTATCGTGAAATCATTGAAAGTGAGTTATTATATAGGTGCATAATAATACAATTATTGGTCTTTCCAGAGGTTGTTGGATTAAAGATTTCTTGAAGATGTTTCACAAATAAATTTCCTCATCAGATGCATAGGAAGTATTTTCTTTAATTATAATTAAAATTTAGGCTTTTAAATCACAGTTTTACCTGTTTTCCATAGATTTTGACTGTTTAGTTTAAATAGTTTTGATCTGAGTATAATAATTATTGTTTGTGATAGGTTATTCAGTTGACATTTAAGAAACGTAGTTTGTTCTTTAGTATTTTCTTCTAATTTTGCTTTTTTCTTTGATTATTTCTAAAATATTTGTTCAGATTTGGTATTTAAAATAACCGTTTTAGTCGGTGATTTATTTTCTTCGCTGATGGATTTTGTGATATTTTCAATGCAAGTATTGATATCTTGAGAATTGGTAAACTTTGTTTTTTTCTTATTTTTTTAATTTACACGACCATTTTTATAGTCTTCGTGCTAGAGGAATATTATGGGACAGAAAAAGTTATGAAGACAGAAAGACGATCAGAATCTAGTTCTTGAATGATTTTATTGATTTATTTGTAGATGAGTGGCGAAATTGTCCATACTCCTTTAAAGCATATCAAGCGAAACCATTTCAATTTCTAGCGTTATAGTTTCGGAAAGATTTTTAAGATTTAAACTTAACCTTTGGGTAGCTCCATAAAAAGTAGTCACAAGCTGACAGGTCTTAGTAACCGAGGAGGCTACTCCACATTCTCACGCAATAAAATCAGGCGTCCAGGGAAATGTCTTAAAAAAGTCACAGTTGCTCTTGATGTATGGTAAGAATCTTGCTAACATCAAACTGTGTTGAGCTTAATGCGTCGTCCTCTTAGGTAGGAAATAATCAAGCAACATCGCAAGGTTGCGATTTGTGTTAACAAATATTGTTCATCCGTTTTCACGAAAGAAAAATTAAGGCTCAATAGTGCAGGTTTGAGATACACCACACCAAACAGTTACTCTTTCTTAGTGCAGAGGTTGTTGATGCAATTCTTGCGGGTTTTCGGGTGGCTAGTACCGAGAATTCTGTTTGTTTACCGTTCCCGATAAACGAAAGTGGGCCTCGTTACTCATGATCAAAACGATATCGTCTACCAGCAAGTCCAACATCGTTTCTGCGACCCTATGTCGTTTTTCCGCAGTTGTTGAACAACCATAATCTTGTAGGGATGGAAATGGAAGTCCAAGTGATAGATTCTGCAAAATGACCTGTCTGACATCTAAAGAGCGCGAGCGTGACGTATCGCCGAAAGACGGAGGCTGGCTTCCACCGCTTATCGCGCCCTTACAGTGTTTTCCGGGGTACGTACAGCTCGATCACCTCCCCGTACAATCCCTGATCTCAAAGATCTTGTTATATGAAAGTTATTCACCCACTTTATAATGGTATCCCGTTTTAAAACGCAATCGTGATGACCAACATTAAAATGGTTTCGAAATCATGGATGTGTGAGCACCACAGTACGACCAGCTTCAATAAAAAGTATTTTAAACAAACACATCATGTGCTACACACTTAGGCTCTATAGCTACTAAAATGGCATCTGCCAATAAGTAGACATCGACTATTCCTCGCATGAAAGTTTTTTCAAAAACACTATACCTTCCTGTCGAACCCTGTACATGAATACATCGTGTGCCATTGCTTCAAGGTGATATTTTGCAGCAATATTATTTACTTTATTTCTATAAGGGTTTTTTGTAGAATGATTTGATTTATTTTTTAGATGTCCAATAATCGACAATAAAAATTATGTATTGAATATGTCGATAAAGTTGATTCTTCTGGTTTTATTCTGGTTTCTTCGAATGTAAAATAAAATGTAACAGTACTTCGTCCTTAAAATCAGCCATGCATACAATAACAATGTACCAAAAATGTAAATTTAAATAAATACGATTTTCTACTGCAATGGTGAGCATTGAACTAGTTTTTAGTCTTTTTTAGAGAGTTATTTTAATTTTAAGAATTATTGACGTGTATCTATAACTTTTTGCAACATCTTAATGAAGTTTATTGAGGTTTCCTTGTTTTAGTTTCTATTTTATTAATCATGTGAAATTAATGAACAAAGATCACGTTTTATGAAAATATTTACAATATATTTACATGCGTGATAACGTTTATAATTTCACAAGCCAAAAAAATGCAAAACTTTTTCTTACAATAAAAACTTTGTACATAAGAACTGTAACTAACTTATGCGGAATCCGGTAGTAAGCTGATACGTTTCTGAAACGGGTGGCAGGAAAACTAGCGCATGGTCAATATACACTCGTTAGTTGACATATCAGTCGTGAACGATTTAATAACGTGTCTTTGTTCATGGCACTTTTATTACATTCGGTGACCGTGCAGACAGAGCGAAGATTTCGAACTCACTTAAATGTTGATCGGCGCGCTGCCGTTCCATCTCGCCCAACAGTATAGAAATGGTTTAACAACTTTATGACGAGAGAAAGTGTGAGATCTGGAACAGATCGAGAAGGTGACCAGATTGTTGAAACACCAGAAAGAGGTGGAGGTTAGCCTTTACCATTCAGCGGTACGACACGCTCGCATTTTGAGCATTGACCTGCACTTTCATCCTTACAAAATCATGATGATTCAAGAACTGAAGGAAAATGAATATGTAAACATTCCAAAAACAATGCTGAAAACCTTGAAAAATAACTGTATTCTGATAACGACTAATGAAGCTAATTTTCATTTATCGGGTACTGTAAACAAAGTTGCCTTTACTAATAAAGGAAGTCCATCAAAGGCCCCTACATAATGAGAATAACTGTGTGGTACGGAATAGCTTGATTTGGTATAATTGGACCTTACCTTTTTCGAGAAACACGAACGCAATGTGACGGTCAACTCATAGCGTTACCTTACGATGTTGCCAGAAGGTTTGATGCCTGAGTTGTAGAAGACATCGGATTGCCCTCGATAGAGTTTTTTTTCGATAGGATGGGGTTACTTGCCATATAGCATCTCAAGATAATCTATGACTTTTTTAAGAAAATATTTTTCAGGACGCCTCATCCCATTGCACAGGCATATGGCGTTGTACCCTCGATCGTCGGCTCTTTTACCGTGTAATTATTTCTTAATGGCTAACTGAAAGTGCGCCAAAAAAATGATTGGGTAAGTTAAAATGTAATTTATCTTAACTACCTGTACAATCGATTCTCATCACTATCTTTGCTAAGCGCTTCTATTTAAACTAGGAAAAAACCCGTATGCATTGCGTAACACTTGATATATGAAACCTTAACTACGAATTAAAAACGTTTCAAGTCAATGACCTCGATTATTACAGATATATATGAATAAAAACAGTCGTCTTAAATATAAGTAATGATAATAATACACTAATATGTGGCCCTAGTAAAACAATTTTTGTAATCATCCCCTTTTGGAAACCATAATTATATCGTGTAGATTATTTCTTGGATTTATGTTTTGTCTCCGGCATACAATGATAAATCTAGCTTTCGCCCGTGGTAGCAAAATGTAGTCAAGGTTCTGTTGGGTTATTTATAGATGGATTAGTTCTTATTCTGTAGTTGGTAGACCTGGCATCCATCTTGTCGTTTCCCCATAGCTCTGTTAATTGGCATACTTTCACATGTTTTTTACCACAACCATACCATGGCATTTAGTAATTATTTCTGGCGAGAAAACTATTTTTAGACCTCCTAGACATAATGTATCTTTAATACCATAAACTGCGTTCGGATTTGCTTACCCAAAAGCAAACGATATTATAAAAGGGTATCAGTCAACCAAAGTTGACAAAATACTTTTATGGTTTTTTATCTATTTTTTAATCACACCCTGAACACTAATTTTATCCCTTCTGCACTGCTATTTAAAAATGTTATGTTTAAGCAACAGTCAAACGACGAATCAAAGTTGAATGATTAGTAACCACAAATTATCCGTCTATGAAAAGAAAACTTTTGAACACATACAGGGTCGTCGAAATAAATTCGAATTTTTTTTTTTTGGATATATTGCAGGAAAATTAGTTTTACATAATCAACAACGAACGATTGTCGACAAAATGAATCGAGATTACGACTGCAAAGCTGCTATACTCGAATCCCAGAAATTATTGCGTTGTCTGGCTACCTAAGTTTACAACGTAGCCAAGAAGTACAGAAAATCTGACCATTAAGAGGAGGCAACTGCTGACGGCAATTCATAGCAAGCGATATGATCGCAAGAGAAATGATAAATTCCTCAACGAATTGAAAGAAATGATCGATCGGGAGTCTGGGAGAACTATGACAAACCTGACAAAAGAAATAAATGTGGCAAGGTCGGCAGTAAGTCTTGCAGTGCACCAGAACTTACACTATAAGTCTTGATCCTTAGAAATCGAGAACTGTTGATTAAGAAAAGCAAGATGAACGGAAGCACCAAGCATGCTAGCGCTGACTTCCTGATATTTTATCCAGGACAATGAGGTAAATTGCCAAAACGACCTTCGCATCTACCAAAATGCCTCTAAGGTACGTAACGTTATGCATACACGTTTTCTGGATCTGGAATGCTACTAGCATTTGTGAGCAACGAATAAAACGGCACTCTATGTCTTTGGAAAAGGCCTGAAGGCGACACCTATTTCAACGTGTTGGAAACAGTTGTCGAGTCCTCTCTTGACTACTACATGTGGGCGTGGGCGTAGCCGAGGCGAAGGTCAACGAGAAGCATAATAACATTGACAGTTGGAAGGCTTCGAGCTTGGAAGTAAAGCCACATATGGACAACGAAAACGTTGTCTTGGCCTACAGCAGGTTTAGGTCCAAGCACTAGGTTATGCTTACCGATAGGAGTTACAAGAAATAATATGATTTTCAATACTATTTACTTTAAATTGCGTTTTTTTAATTATCACCCACGTTTTAATGTTGGCACGAGGTTTATAATAGCCAATAAGTATTAGGTACGATGGTAAGTTGTGTTCAGTGATTTTTACAACTAAAGTTCAAAGGTTTTAAATTTTGCTTAAAAATTTGCTTGATCTATAAGTTGGTTTAATTTTAACTTCTTTTTTAATATGATAATAATAATTTTGGTTAATAATTTAAATACTTGAGATAGTACATATAAGAATATTTTGAAAATTCTTGCCTCCGCTGATAGATCTGATAGTATTAGTTCGAGATACATTCAATAGGTATTATAATATTCTTTAACACATAGATTATCAAAATAGCCAGTAGCGTATTCCTGCAATATTAGCCGACCAAAATGACAAGGGTACTGAGATTTGGTTGAGACCCTAATGAGTGGGGGTTGTGACATTCATCGACAAGTGGTGCGGTCTATGGCAGTGCTTGCATATATATGTACTGTTAGATGATGAACAAGAATTGTGAAAGAAGAAAATTTACCTATAACAAATATGCATAATCAGGCTTGGTATGGTCAGCCCATGAGAACCACGGACGAATCACCTTTTTGTACAATTGAAGCGTTTCTACTAGAATTTTCATTAAAATGCAAAACTTTATTTTCTATTCTGTTTGACTTAGTCATCAGATTACATCCTTACGCAGCACAAAACATGCCGTTTTAATGCCCATCATGACGTGAGTGGTGAACACCGTTCGTTTGTGTTGGAGATTTATTTTAAAAAGTTGTTCATTAAACAGAATTTTCGGTATTAGGCTCTACAAAATCCTTAACAACTCCATAAACGACCTCTCTGCAGTCAGTATATAACTGTTTGGTGTGCTGTTATAGAATTTGTGATTACAGGTTCGTATTTTTTGAGAAAGCAGAACGTATGGTGACTGTCACATCTTCCGATATGTTGGAATGCTACGCAATTTTCTGGAAGATAGACTCAACGAACATGGAAATGCACTACTGCGGTTTAACAAGATGACACTACCGCACACGTGACAAAAATTTGTCGAGAAGTTCTGGAACAAATATTTCTAGACTGCCTCATCCGATTAGATGCAAACATTGAGATTTTTTTCTGTCGGGACACCTAAGGACTGAACTCTTTCAATGCATGCCACAAAATATTGAGGAATGAAAGGGTACTATTTGCAATGCAATCGCAGTAGTACCAGTGGAATGCCTCAGCAAGTAATGAGGAACTTTAAAGTGAAGGCTTATGCGGACAACTATTTGGACTATATCGCTTTCAAAATGGTTGATGACTAAATGGCAAACTATCAAACATTCAACATAACTATATTGTTATGCCTAACCCTGTATAATCAAATCAACTTATAATTATAAAAAATCTTTATAATTAAGCTAATTGCCTAGTCTACCATTAGATTATTATTTAAATTTTAACTGACTTCTATACAAACATAGTGATTAAAGAGTTTTCATCGAGATAGATACGCCGCTAACTCTGTCAGCACCTCGTTCTGCAGCAAGCCCAACAGAAATAAGCCAGCTCCCAACTTTCTTCCGAATAATCGTCTGGGATTAGCCCGCCTACCACTGTACACAACATCGTGTCTCGTTAGCGCTGGAGCATACTTTCTGGGTTCGGCCGCAAAACCGCGCATATTTAAATTCTCGGCGGCTCTCTCCAGCCCCGGTTACTTCTTCCTCCATGCCGGCGGCTTTTTGTCGGAATGAACTGGGCTCTGCCGAGTCTGCCATAAAAACGGCTTTGAGACGGCGGCCTGGGTGCATGCACGGCTTTGATCTTCACTTTTCCGGATCTAAACTGGAGTCGCTCGCCAAAAATAATTCGCTCTCGATTTACGAGCGCCGTGAAGCGTTCGGCACTAGCAATTTTGAACCTTTAATTCCGCAGTAACTGTAAAAATCGATTAAGCCCGGAATTTCTGTAATTCCCGGGTTGCTTTGGACGCAATTATTTATAGACTGCTCACCTCGATTGCCAAATTTTCAAACACAAAAACAGATTTAACTTAGACCTGTGAAGTCCTGTTTTCTTAAATTGTTTTTCGTTTACCCACGCAGTATGCAATTTTCAAAAATCTACTAAAATTTAATCTTGTTCGATAAGATTTAAAAAACCTCAAATCAAAAGAGAAATAAGAAAATAACAGTTTTGTTTCTAGCTTTTAAAAACCAATATTTTATTTTTGTCTAGTAGTAAGTAATAAATATAAAAAACCATTAAAATATCCAGACACCTACTTGAAACTGTCAGACATACTTCACACCTAAAGTAATTAATATTAATACAGACTAGATGCACCCTCTGCTTTGTCAACTCTAACTCTACGGGGAGACTTTTAATTACATGCCAGAAAGTCTTCAAAGAAATTGCAACACATTCTACTTGAAAATTTGTAGCGATGTAGATAGATCGTTGTGGTCTGAAACGAAGCTGGTGTTCGAATTTATCCTAAGGGAGTTCAGCAGATATCAGCTCAGAACTGTCGGCCGACACATCCATTTCTATAATGTTACTGACCGCAAAACTCTTGCTTTATAACAAGAAGCGTTATCATGTTGATGTACATTGTATGTATACTAAATAAAAAATAAATTTATACATTTTAATGTAAGAAAAAAAGTTGTTGTGGGAGTATAATATATTATTATACGAGACATGAAAAATAAAGAAAAAATATCATGAACATTGGAAAAAATTAACTTGAATTTGTTTCATAAAAAAACTGTTCTTTGCATTTAATACTACTTTTACGATTACAGGCATTCTTTTGATTACTTTTTTTAATTTCTCCAAGAATTTTGAAGAAGACTCCAAAAATGATTTTAGTGGTCTGTGGAACTCATCTCATAACAACTCTATGGGGTTGAGGTCTGGACTTTGTGGTGACCATATCATTTTAAGCATTTTTTGTTCTTTTTGGTTAGGATAGTTCTTACAAGCTTTAAAATATGGTTAGGATTGTTATCTTGTATCATCACGAATCTCTCCCTGGTTAATTATAACCCAGATGGTATAGCGTTTTCCATTAAATTTGTCTTTCATAATGTTCTTTTCTTATAACGCCATCTTCTTTTACTAAATCCTCTACACCAGCCAAAGAGAAGTACCCTGCACTAAAACAAACCTACTTCCGTGTTTGATAGTCGGAACAATATAATCCTGGATCATCTTTTCTTAGACCGACCCATTTCTGACTGAAATTTTCAAATTTCGATTTGTTGGTCCGTAATATGTTTTGCCAGGATTCATTGTCCAGGAACGGTACTTTTGTACCCACTGAAGTCGTTTATCCTTATTACCATACCGTAACGACGTTTTTTTGGTCGCAATATGACCATGCAAATTATACTCCTAACGACGCTTACTTTTACCACGTTAAATCCAAAAATTCAAAACGGGGCGTGAAAAAACCCAAGTAAGCAGCACAAGATCTGATGATAAATGGTGAGCTCGGAGGTCGGAGCTCTGGGCGGCCCATACTTTCTTTTAATGTAAACAAACACCCAAAATAAAGTATAAGAACAGAACGAAAGTCTTGAATGACAATTCAAAGATGTAAAAGCAGTATGATTTTTTATGTAGTTTTCGAGCAAGCAAATGCTTATAAAAAAATCTACCAGGGACTATTTTTATTCAAAACAATGTTATCTTAGAAGATCGTAAAGGGTTAAACAAAACACAATTTATTACGAAAAGTGCAGTTATTCACTGTATAACTGAATTTTAATAATGCGTCCATATTTCCATAAGTGATAGTGTAGGTAACCATTATTATGAAATTACTTTTTTCGTACACTCAGGGCCTGATTAAGGTTTTTAACGTTTTACGATAACAATTTTCATAGACATTCCCTCAAATTTTTGCGTGTTTGAGACATTAACAAAGACTGATAGAGAAACTGATCGTTTGGATACAACATTTTTTTTATTTTTTCAATTTTCGTTACATATACATATACTTCTATGCAATTTTTAGGTAAAATAAAAATATCCACTTTATCTAAATTCAGAAAACTTTTTTCCTGCCTATAGAATTAGTAAACCTCTCTCGTCAAAAGAAAGACTCACTGTTACTAAATAAATGTGCAAGGCACGTCTTTGTTTTTGTTTTAACATTGATCTCAAAAAGTTTTTCACTCTCTTAAGAACTAAAATAATCGTTCGCCAATGCAGTTAGCAACTGCTGTACTTATATAAATTCTTAGAATGATGTCAGTATTGGGAAAACTATGACTTCATTAATGCTTTGTGTTTCTAATTAAGTTTTTGGTTGGGCATTACTTTCTTCTTTGTCGATACTTTCATGAATTATTAAAAATGCTGCTACATGCACACATTCCTCAGAAAATGTTTTATCTAAATGAGATGCGTACTTTTCCAATAGCTAATTTGCCCTCTGTCGTACTCTGTCATTTTCCTATTGAGTGATTTTCTATATAAAAACGAAATTTTTATCTTTTGGGTTCCTCTTTCTTGTAATATTTGTTTTGTAGACATCAATTTCTTACACAAATTTTGCTTTGTTTTCTAGCCTTCAAAACTAGTCTACTTTTAAAAGAATGTTTATAAAACTTTCCAAAATAATGTATATAGTTATGATCTTTACCGTGTCTAAACTTCTGCTCTCCGTGAAGCCTTTGAATTACTTTTCGAGACGTTTTTCAGAAACATTTTAAGACTTTTAAGTTTTTTTATACGGTGCGTCCTTAGTCTGATGACTATCATGGGTAATGGATGTCAGAGTATCAAAAATCTCCTGGTAAGATTTGTGTAACGCTTGATTGACATCAGTACGGACATTTCATCAAGTTTTTAAAAATATAGTAGTAATTAAGCTTAGACTACAAGATATCACCTCTTTAAAAAAAGTTATAGATTTATTGTTCTAAAGAAAAAACTTACTTATTGCTCTCCGCATCTGCAGCTGTAGTACCAACTAGTAGTAAAAGGTTGCCGTCTATGAGAAGTACGTGGCTAGAGGATTTACTTCTCTTATCCTATCGTGTAGATTTTGTTAGCTAACAATATAATAAACTGATTGACACTTAAATTTTGTACATTCCTTTATTTACAAATTTTGCTCAATGTTCGACCAGAAAAGGACCGAATTTTGAAATCAGTTTTACACAGCCAAGAAAGTTACCATTTCTTACAAAGCCTAAAAATATCACAACTTCAACAACTCTATGAGAACATTTTGCCAATATAAAACTTTTCCTTGTACTGTTTTACTATTTTACAATCCACTTCTACTAATAAATTTTGAAATGCATTCTATGTGATCAAGATCATTGTCCTTTATTATATGGCTATTTTTCCAGTCATCAAACCTTTTAGTTGTTAGAAATGTCGTTCCTAGAGTTTGGACGGCGTGTAAAATACTTGTCCGGTTAATTTTGAAAAAACCAACAACTGATTGCTACAAAGTCTTTCAAAAGTTTTTAAAGTCATAGTCATAGTTTTGTTGAATGATTTTGTACTAGACTACCAACTCATAAAGATCATCATTTACGTACCATTATTCCGGGTTATTAAGTGTTATAATTGAATCTACCTCTTAGAATCAGAGAATATTTTCACAACTGTATGTGCTCAACGTTTCTTGTAGCTGTACATTTGATGCACTACAATTTGAACTTGAAATCACTAGAATTGATGGCGAGGATTATAATTATTGTACATTACGTGAGAAAAAGTATCCAGTTTGAAGATAAAATTCTTTTAAGCAAAAAAAAGATATGAACCATTTTGAATTTTAAAGAATAGCCAGTCACTGATTCGGGTATTTTGCTCTACAAAATATTAGACGTAGGTCCGTCAAACGATCCATCCATAGGTTATATGAGTACATGTTCAGTTTGTTTTTTCCACTTTTTCTTCAATTACTTCAACTAAAAATTCCACAGCAACAAGTGAATCTAGATGAACCGGTAAAATTCCCATAGCTATTGTAACGCATTTTAAACAAACTGCTAAATAGCTTCGTTTGAAGGGGAACTTTTCATTCCTGTTCGCAAGAATATTATCTGAAATAAGCAGCTTTAGACGGCTGAAAATGCCAAGTAGTTGGAGTCAGTAATATGTATAGCGCAGAAGTGATTTTCTTTGCAACATTAGAACATTTGATTAAAATATAACCCAAATCGTCTAGAATTTGCTTCTGCATAGTATCTCCACCATACTTTAAATTCTGTTATTTTTTAAATTGATTTATTATGTTTTTATTTTATCCGTACTGGAATTTTTTATTGTTTTTTCGTGGTTAAGCGCATTTTCTTGGTCTTGGTTTTCTGCCGATCCTAGATTTGTTATTTCTAGTTTTTCTTCATCGCCTTCCAATAAATTGCTTCTTCATCTTTAATGAATGGCACGTTACTTTGATAACCGGTTCGGATGTGCTTTATAAATATTTCTAATTTCTTTTACTTGGTATTTGTTCTCCATCTTCTTTATTTAATTTTCATGCGTTATTTTCTTTTTTTAGGTTCTCTTTCACCTTTTTTCTCTAATATTTATTTAGTAATTTTCTTCTGACGGTCTTTGTAACATTTTTGAGTTCTTCTTTATAATCTTCGTCTAACCATTTTTTCTTCTTTTGCGTTTTTCGTTTAGGGATGTTTCTTTGTGTTGCATGTTTTGTTGTTGATTCTAATCTTCTTCATCTCTTTTTAACACTATCTACCGCTTCTTTCTCTTTGTTGAGTATGTCTTCTATATCCTTATATTTTGTACTACCTCCTCATTTTGGAGCGCACTTACATTATGTCTTTCTCTTTTCCTTATTTTTCTTCTTTTTTCTTCTACTTTTTCTGTCTCTTTCAATTTTATTTCTACTCCCACAAGGAAATGGTCCAAATCTGTTTCGATTCCTCGTTATTTTTTTCGTTTTTTTTATTTTTTTCATGCTTAACTTGGATTAGGACATGATCTATTTGGTTTGAATCATTTATAATTCATTTTTATAAATTTTTTTCCGGCCTTCGCATTTGCATCACCAATTACTGTTACGATGTTTTCGTTTGTGATGTTGTCTATTTTACCTTTTAATATCTCATAGTACATATCTTTCATCTATTCCTCAATGCCTAAGTCATGGAATAAGATAGTGATTTTACCAATATATAAAAAGACGTAAGGCGGAAAGTAAAAATTACAGAGAAATTGCACTGTTAGATGTTACATATAAAATACTAGCTACCCTAATAAAACAAAAAATAGAAAATTATGCAGAAATAACACTGGGGGATTACCAAGGAGACTTCCGGAAGAACAAATCAACAACAGATCAGGTCTTCATGTTAAACCAGATTTTATACGGCTGTTATGAGTACACTGTTCTAACTTATATGCTATTCGTTGATTTTAAGGCCGTTTATGATAGCATAAATAAGAAACAGTTAGTAAACGCGCTAAAAGAATTGAAAATCCCATCGAAATTAAACAGATTAGTAAGAATGACAATCCAAAACACAGTCACAGCACTTAAATATAATACGAAACTTAGCGATGAATTTAAAATAAGAAAAGGGCTAAGACAGAGCGACCCGTTATTATACGTATTATTTAATCTATCTCTGGAAATAATAATTAGAAATAGTGGGATAAATAGTCATCACTGCTACGCATACGCAGATAATGTGATGTTATTGGCAAGAAGCAGGAAATAACTCCAGGAAGTTGCAAAACGGTTAATGGAATCTGCAGGTAAAATGGTTCTATAGACAAAACAAAATTCATGGAACTCAAGAACAAGAAAAGTAACCATAGAAAACAAAATCTCAGTATTAAGAAACTAAGTATAGAACTATATGTATTTAGGAGTCTTGGTGACCAATAAGTGCGAAGAAGATAATAAAATTGATCTAAAAAGTAACAAAAAGTAACAACTGTGCAGGAAGTCTAAACAAAATGGTCAGAGCAAAAGAGTTATCCAAAAACACAAACCTTAGGATTTATAAATCAGTGCTAAGGCCAACATTAATCTATGGATGCGAAACCTGGGTTATGAATCAGGAAAACCAATTGAAGAAAGTATTTGAAGGAAAAAATGCAGTATTAGGATGGAAAAGAAGAATGAACACAGAATTATATGAACTGTATGAAATTTGTAAAAGTAAAAGATTACAATGTTAAACATGTGGCATGGAAAGTACCAGAAAGAAAAAGAAAGGAAACCGAGAAAAGATGGATACAAGCAGTATAGCAAGACTTGATAAAAAACAAATTAGAAAATGGGAAGAACTGACAAGAGACAGGAAAAGTGGAACGAAATTACACAGCTCAAGAACTAAATGGTTTGTTTAAGCTGTTATATATAGCCAAATAATTGTTTAAGATTAGCAAAGTTGGGTTTGCCAACGTCAATTTTATGTTACTTATTTATTTATGTTATTGAGAAAGTGTTAAAGCCGATAAAAAATAAACTTTCATTTATCCAGGAGTTCGTTGAGTATAAACGCATTGCTTGTTAGCGCTATTATGTTAAAGTTGTACAGACATTTTTAACATTGAAGAAATAAACGAAGAAGACACAAAGTGTAATGAATCATTTACAGTGCAAACAACGTTGCGTTACGCTCTTTCTCTTCCACTTTGCATATTTTGTTATCTGCTTTGATGGTATTAAGGTTTTCCATACATCCTAACGACAGGCGAATTTGCGATTTCTTGCCTTCCATGTCATCAGGTCTAATACTACAACACAATAAAATAGAATTTGTACATTACCTATTCAATTATGTATAGTAAGGCATCGTGTTGATTGTGTGACAATCTTTGTACTTATAACAATATGTACAACTGGATATTTTGATGCAATATATTGCAAGGATAATTACAATTTAGTTGTACTATCATACAGCCAGTTAAGTAAGGGCGTATTCGGGTTAATGTGGAGAAAAAATTATTGAAAAACATTTTCAAATATATAAATACGTTGTACTCCATCAGAACAACGATGCTATTGTATCAATAATGTGTCCAGTCACCATCGACGTCGATAATTGCCTGACATCTTCGAGGCATGCTTTCGACCGACCAAATTGATGGCGCATTCATCCCGCAATGATCTCCAAATGCGACGAATTTCTCGTGTTAACTGCTTCAAAGTGAACACTTTTCTTCCACCAAGTTGTGCTTGATGTATACGACTGCGACGGCCAATCAAGTAAAAGGTGGTTTTTTAAGTCCGATCTTCTTCTTCTTCAAGTGCCATCTCCGCTTCGGAGGTTGGCAATCATATTGGCTATTCTAATTTTTGATATTGCTACTCGAAACAGTTGACCAGAGCTGCAGTCAAACCATTCTCGTAGATTGCGCAGCCATGACATTCGTCTTTACCAACGCTTCTTTTTCCCATGATCTTGCCCTGTAGTATAAGTCGTAGTATGTTGTACCGTTCTCCACGCATGATATGTCCCAGATATTGGAGTTTTCTTTCTTTGACTGTATTTGTAATTTCCTTCTCCTTTCCCATTCTTCTCAGTACCTCCAGATTTGTCATTCTATCCGTCCACGATACTCTTAAAATCCCCCGGTAAGTCCACATCTCGAAGGAGTCAAGTTTGTTTAGTGCGGCTTGATTTAACGTCCACGCCTCCATACCATACAAAAGTACACTAAACACATAGCATCTGAGCAGTCGTATTTTTAATGGTAACGACAGATCTTTATTACAGAAGACGTTTCTAATTTTTAGAAAATTAGCTCTTGCCTTTTCTACTCTTGATCTTATTTCTGCCGTGTAGTCATTGTTTTCTGTAATTAGACTTCCTAAGTAAGTGTATTTCTTGACTATTTCTATCTGTTCTCCTCTAATTCTTAAGCTGTCGTTGTTGTTATTGTTTTACTGATCTTCATAAACTTCGTCTTTTGATATTGAGTGATAAGCCGTATTCCTCACTATAGTCAATTACTTTATTCATTACCCTTTCTAGATCTTCTAAGTTTTCAGTAATAATTACGGTATCATCTGCATATCTTAGGTTGTTTATTGGTCTTCCATTTACCTTTATTCCCGCAGTTTCAGATTCCAGGGCTTTTTTCATTATTTCCTCTGAGTAGGCGTTAAATAGACTGGGCGACAGAACACAACCCTGCCTGACACCTCTTTAAATTTCAGTTACTTCTGATGTTTCGTTTCCTATTCGTACTGTAGCCTTCTGGCTGTAATATAAGTTTGATATTAGTCTTATATCTTGATAATCTAATTTCTTATTTTTGAGAGTTTCTAATGAGTGCGTCGTGTCTAACTCTATCAAAGGCTTTATTATAGTCTATAAAGCATAGATATACACTTTGGTTAACATCCAAGCATCTCTGAATAAGCACGTTGAATGCAAATAATGCTTCTCTTGTCCCCACTCCATTTTGAAAACCAAACTGTGTTTCACTGATATCTGCTTCTAGTTTCCGGTGTATCCTAGAGTGAATAATTTTTAAGAAAATTTTTAGTGTGTGAGACATAAGAATTATAGGGCGGTAATCACAGCATTCTTTGGCATTAGCTTTCTTTGGTATACATACAAACGTTGAGATTAACATTTCTTGAGGTATAATTCCGGTTTTATATATTATGTTGAATAGATTTACCAGTATAACTAGATTCTCTTCGTCAATTAGTTGTAGGAGTTCACTTGGTATTTCATCTGGGCCTGGGGCTTTACGATTTTTCATTGTTTTCATTGCATGTATTATTTCGCTTTTTGTTATGTCTGGTGCTATATCTTGGTTGGGTGTGTGTATGTTCGGGTTTTCTTCTCTCTGATCTCTGAATAATTCTTCTATATATTCTTTCCACCTGCACAATTTCATAGCACTTTCTGTTATTATATTTCCCTCCTTGTTTAATAGTATGTTGGCATTCTTTTTACGTGTTGTACCAGTTATTTCCTTTACTTTTTTATGTAGGTTAAACATGTCATGCTTAATTTGAAGGTTTTCTATTTCTTTACATTTTTCAGCGTAATACTTGCTGCTCTTATTTTGCTTCGTATTTCCCTCTGTAGATTTTGGTACATGTTTTTATTTCGATTTTTGTATCTTCTTCTTTGTTCCATTAAGTTCAAAATCTCGTCTGTTATCCACTCTTCCCTTTTATACCTTGTTTCTTTCAGTAGTTCTTTGCTAGGTTTTAGGATTGATTCTTTGAAGGATACCCATCGTTGTTCTACTTTGTTTCCTGCTTCAAGTTCAGTATTAATTTTTGATAGATTATTGTTGATCTTTTGTTTTAGCACTTGTTGTAGGTCTGTTGCCTTGAGGAGTTCTACATTAAGTTTATTTTCGTTATTCCTTATATTAACCTTTTTTAAGGTGAGATGAAATTTGGCAACTAGAGGGTTATGATCGGAAGATACGTCCGCTCCCGGGTATGTTTTCACAGATCTAACTGCGTTTCTGTATCGTTCATTTATTAATATGTAGTCGATCTGATTTATAACAATATTGTCTTCGTTGTCTGCAGGAGATTTCCATGTGTATAGCCGTCGTTTAGGCAGTTTGTAAAATGTGTTTAGAACTATGAATTTGTTTTCTTGGCAAAACTCGACTAGACGATCTCCTCTTTCATTGCGAGTACCAAGTCCATAGGGTCCAACAATTATTTCAACTTTCCCTTCCCCAATTTTGGCATTTATATCACCCATGACCATTGTTATATCTCGTGTTGTTGTACTTTTAAGTACCTTTTGTATTTCAGCATAAAAGTTTTCAATTTCATCGTCTTGTTTATCTGCCGTGGGTGCATAAATTTGTATTATATTAAGTTTTCTATGACAAGTTAGTAGCTGTAGCAAAATAATTCTTTCTGAAACAGGTGTAAAACCGATAACTGATTTATTTGTTTCTTTATCGACCATTATTGCAACTCCGTGTCTATGCTGCCTATCGTTGCTTCCTGAGTAGTAGATCTTCCCTTTTCTGTTTGCATGTTCTCCTATGTTGGGCCATCTAGATTCCGAAATTCCCAAAATGTTTATCTTCATCCTACTCATTTCTTGTTCGACATTTTGTGTTTTACCAGGTTCATACATGCTGTTAACGTTCCAAGTAGCGATCTTTATTTCTGTCTTGTATATATTGATAGGTGTAGTCGTAGTCGTCGTCGTCGTCGTCGTCGCGTGGGGGTTTCGTTGGATGACGACCTGGGAAGCCCCACTATTTCTTCCCCTGCCGGATCTTGGCATCCGAAAACCATGATCAGTAATCTTTACTCTTCCACCGTCTATAGCCATATAGATTAACTAGGAAGAATAATGTGGTGGTCATTCCAAGGCCTTCCACATCGCAGTTTCCCAACCATACCGCTGTTCCAGCTCTGCTTGTCAATATCTAATTCTAAGCCCAGCCAACATCGTTTGTCTTCGGCCTTAGATTAGTTTTGGTAAAGCTGCTGCCCTTTACCAGGGTTATCCAATCAGCCGCCCACTATGGATCAGACGCTATGATCTAGTTTTGATTCACCCCGGGTATTTTATTTCCCCGGTACCCGCTATATCTAGCGAGCATCCCCCTATCCGCCACCTGGGGAGGGGCCCAGTAAAGGACCTAGCAACCCCCCTGGGGGTCCGATAGAACTTACGAAAGGGGTAACTGTCAAACGAACTGTCATACTGCGCTCACTTTTTGACATTTATGATTAGTATACTCTGGAAAATCATCATGAATAGATTGACGCTTGAACAACGCTACCAAATTATCGAGATTTACTTTGAAAATCAGTCATCAGTTCGCGCAACTTATGGATGACTTCGTGATTTTTATGGCGCACATAATCGTCCATCTGGGCAAACCATCTGTCGAACTGTGGATAGATTTCATACCACATACTCTCTAAATGATGCAATAACATCAACACGCCGAAGGAATGTGCGTACTGAAGAGAATATCGCCGCTGTAAACGAAAGTGTGGAAGAAGATCCAAACTTATCGATTCGTCGTCGGTCTCAGAAATTAGGGCTCTGTCCGTCCACTACATGGAAAATTTTGCGCAAAGATCTTGGCCTACACCCGTCTAAGATCTAGCTGGTGCAGGAACTAAAGCCACGAGACCATCATATGCGTCGTTCTTTCGCCGATTGGGCTCTAGAGCAGTTGGAAACTGACCCGATGTTTTATCGCAAAATTGTGTTCAGCGGGTTAACGGGTTTGTTAATAAACAAAATTGCCACAAATGGAGTGAAACTAATCCACAACAGACTCTACAGACTCCATTACATCCAGAAAAATGCACCGTTTGGTACGGTTTACACGCTGGTGGCATCATCGGACCTTATTTCTTCAAAAATGAAGCCGGAGCTCGCGTTACGATCAATGGAGATTGTTACCGCACCATGATCCATGATTTTTTGTTTGAAAATATGGATGACATTCATCCGGGCGAGATGTGGTTTCAACAGGATGACGCTACGTGCCATACGGTGACCGCAACCATCGACTTATTGAAATCAAAATTTGGCGATAAGTTGATTTCGAGAAATGGACCTGTCAATTGGCCTCAAAAGTCGTGCGATTTGACACCTCTCGATTATTTCCTATAGAGCCACGTGAAGTCACTGGTTTATGCTGATAAACCAGCAACAACTGACGCCTTGGAGGCCAACATTGTTCGGGTTACTCGTGGCATACGGCCAGCAACGCTCGAAAAAGTGGCCCAAAATTGGACGTCCAGAATGCGCTTCGTCAAGAACAGCCGCGGTGGCCATATGACCGAAATCATTTTCAAATGTTAACGCCATGTATTGATTGATCTTTCGATTAAAAAAATTTTTTTGATTGAAATTTAATTTTTTGTGTTATTTTTTACAATTTCAAGTTCTATCGGGCTTAAAAAAACACCTTTTATAACAATGCCAGGCTACTCTTCCCACTCGATGCAAAGCATGCTACGGTATTTGGGGTCGTTCTCCTGCAGGACCAATCCTTGTTTTTCTTGATGAACCAACGTTCGATCGATAAGAAATATTTCTTATAAATCTCAAGCATTTAGGTTGCACACAAACAGATGTAACTTTCTAAAACCTAATTTCAAAGATGCACTTTTACTGGGTGTTTAACGGTCCGCTGTACCTACCTATTAGTTGAGGTTTACCAGGTTCGTGGGACGATAATATATTTCTAAACAGAAGTTTCGTCCGTAAATATCACATTGCTCTAATCTCGGTCGATATTCTCTTTTGGCCAAGCGAGTCGCTTTGTCACATGACATTCATCTAAACTACAGCATTCGATATTAGATACACAAATTTGGGTTCGGATAGCTACGTGTGATATACCTGCACCTTCCTGTTTCACGATCTGTTTTTCGACTTTAGGGGACACTTTGCCTATTGAGCCACGTTCCGGCAAGTCATCGACCGTTTTTTACTTTTTATATCGCTGCATCCACTTGCTCACAAATGATTTCGACTTCTTCGTGTAATTTTGGACCTTTAGGATGAGTACAGAGAAATACATAGTGCTTTACGCATTTCTCTAGCAAGAATTAACTGCCAACTGAATTTTTTGTAACAAAGCATTGAGGACAAAGGTTTCCTCTAAAAAAGAATTGGGACGATGCCTGTTACCAACTGCTAATTATGCAGAACACGCTCTTACTTAACCGACTGTAGTCTATAAGCAACGCGTGGAATACTTTCATTTCTTACCAATAAATAAGTAGCCCAATTTTTTAAAAAAATATTTTGTTTTTATGCTACCCTTTTCAATTTTCTGCAGTTTTTTTTTCTAATATCAGCTTAATATTATTTGAGGTACGTACCTTAGATATATAACATTAAATATGTTCTTTCATCTTGCTCGGTTTTAATATTATTCTTCTTGTAGATTTCTAGCACTGTTATTCGGGGTCTTCCACACTTTCTTTTGTCTGGGAGTCTTCATTTTTATATTGCTCTCATCCCCCATTCTCCTAACGTGTGCTAAATAAATTGCCGTTTTTTTATTTTCTCCACAATTATGTAATTTAGACCAAATCCTTGCTTAATTGTTTAGTTTCTCAGAATTTCATTATTAAAGAGTATGACCAACAAGGATGGATATTTTCAATTCTTTCCGTTATCTTATTGTCTATTTTAATTTTAATTGTAGTATATCTATATGTGCATGTGGTTTTAATTAGTACATTACTAAGGTTTGTTGATTCTAAGACTACCCGTTGCTTTTCTACTGAGACGTTTACATACGCTTTGGTTAATTCAATGAACAGTAAATGTATGCTTCTTCTAGTATTGATCATCTATTTCGTTATTTATTTCGAACAAAATAAATTATTCATGAAAGTTGGGCTAGAGAGAATTCTACTTTGTCTTTCTTTTCCTTGGAGGCCATAGTCGTGTTTGTCATTTTCCTTATCCCTTTACCATATAAACGACTAAATGTAAATGTTACTGCAATTTTTTTCTATTTGTCTCAATTTTTTTGTTGCCCTTTTGTGGATTGTATAATTTAACTGATTTGTCGTTCGGAGTTGTATACTATCTACATTTTTATCTACTCTAATGTTATTAACAAATCTCCATGCTTTTGTATCTTTTTGTATTTATTTACATATTTTTCTGTATTCAGTCATTTTAAGCGTGCTTTCTTTTTTCCCTTCTTTTTTATTTCTTCTAGTCCACCACATAATTATATGTCTTCTAATTTTTTTATCGTAAATTATTTTCCAAGCTTGATTTTATTTCAGCTAAGATATGAGGCTCTAGTCTGTTGATTTTTGCATTCCAGGCTATTTTAAAAACTGTAGACCTGTTTTGCCTCAACTGCCAAACCTGGAGGACTGGGGTGCTCCTCCCTTAGATAGGCAGTTATCCAATTAAGAGACCTATCTTCCCTATATATAATGTTCTTCTTCTTATCGTTAGAATTTGTTCATTCTCTTCCACTATCAGAGCCGTTGATCTAATTCTTTTTCTATAACTCTAAATAGCGACCTTTATAGGGGGGTGCACATGCTCTGTAAATATATTTAATTGTTTTACATTACAAAAAATTGCAGTGTGTGTAAGGTGTATATGTATTTAATTTTTAAAATTTATCTTATACCTGGTCTATTTCGAAAGCATCGAATCATATGTTACAAGAACAAAAAAATCTATATATCTATTAAAAATTGTATAAAATATATAAAACACTGTATGCAGCCTCAGATCCTTTCAAAGTAACCCGGGTAATATTTTACACACTTTTTCTAGAGTTGTATTTACGGTACAAAACATTTTATAAAGTTCTTTGTTGGAATTGCAAATAACTACTTTATTGTTTTATCGTGAATCTCGTCGATGGTCTGAAATATCTTTTTACCTTCCTTATCCTATAATAAGGAAAGTAATGTAATCGGCGGAAATTTGACTACCCAGTTTTTCACATTTATGGACGAAATATAGCTTCAGGACACCAAAAGAGTTGGTTTGAGCCATTGGTTCGTGTGTGTGTGTGTGTGTGTGTCTGTCGGTCTGTCAGTAAACAGGATATCTCGAGAACCGTAAGAGCTAGAGACTTGAAATTAGGTGGAGGACGCTTTTTGTAAATATCGGCCGAGTCGTTTGATCGCAAGGACGCAAAATCGGTCGCAAAGCGGTCGCGAATCTAAACGATTGAAGATACAAAAAATTTATGAGAATAAAAATGATTTGTTATCATGAGATAAACATGAATTTAAAATAAAAGTTGGTAAAATAGAAACTCGAAAAAAAATTGAAACCCAGGATTTTTAACATACCGGGTGTTCATAAAATGTTTCAGGAAATTTATATTACCGCATAGATCATACCGAGGTGAACAAAAAATTACAATGGAATTTTTTATTCCGAGGTCAAATAAATAAGTTATAGCCGATTAAAAATTAATTAAACGGGCCGATCACAGCGCGCTCGGAGAGCTTCCTGGCCGACTGCGGGAGGGTGGGGAGCGCTTAACCGCTAGGAGGGAGCACGCAGGCGATAATGGGGAAGGCCGTGCGGCCGAGCTCGCACGGTTACCTTCAGTGACGTAGCAAAATTGTAACTACGGTCAATTATTGTCTTGTACTGTTTATTTTAATCAGCTTTCGAGTGTTGGACTCGCGCCTCGTCCTTTTTTAAAATAACAAGTTCCGGGACGAGAGCAGCGCAGGGCCGAGACGATGGACCCGGTATAATATATAATAATAGGATAAGGAAAGTCGTGTGATGTTCATACCAGATTTTTTATATGTGAAGCAGATTCGTTAGTCTACTTGTTTTTTTATTGTAATTGCGACAATTACACGCTACATGTGTTTACTCACTGGTGTCTCAATCCCATGTGATCCTACCAGTAAATCCTTATTTTTGCATGCGCATTACATTTTACTATTATTTGCTGCTAAGAGACTTGGTGGCTATGCTTTTTTTGTTATATTAATATAGATTCCATATTTTTAGGGCAAACCACATATGTTAATGTTTTATAAGATTTATTTTTGCTAATCGGCTTGTTTATTTTTTTGAGTGGTTTTCGTTTATTTCAGTTGCTAAAGTATAATTTATGATCGTAAAAATATTCAAGGCTACAAGTAAAAGCTAAGTGATTATTTAGAATTATAACAACTAACAATAATAATCCACGTTATAAAAGAAATTTGATTTAGTAAATTTAGTAACTAAGAATTACTTTTATGATCTTAAAACACTCTTTGGTTTTATTTTCATCACACTAAATGTTAAATCGTGGCTTTTAGTAATGCAACACAATTCTCCGCAAGGTCGGCCGCACTTGGCATCTTTTCAAATTCACTATTTTAACGTTTCAGCGGCCGGGACGCTAAATTAGCAGGCTGGTTGGCTCGAAACCCGATTAAGCAGCTCTCAACATTAAAAGTGCAGAAGTGGCCGAAAATAGCGGGCATTCCGAACCCACCGCAAGCCCCTTAACTACCCCCGGGAAAGCAGAGCAATAAAAATGCGGCTTGGTGTCGCTTTCAGCGCCCCCACAGTCCTTTGCGGCAGCCATCATCTGGACAGGGCCCCATTTCATTTTCTATAGCTTCCCGTTATTTTTCGAGCCTCGGTGCCCCAAACACGAGACGCCGGCGAAACTCGAATATAATCCGCCCTAATAACGTATTTCCTTAATCCCCCTCCCCGCGTAATTTGATTGTTCGTTCGTTTCCTTTCGTGCACCTCCTGCCTGCCTTATTTTCTTCCCCGAGTAAGCAATATTAGAATCTTGTCAGGTTCACTTATTCTTACTTTCGAGTGATATGTCTGGCAGCAAATTGCGATGTAAATTTAGTATTCGGGGGATGGTCCCGGTTTCTCCGTCCGGTTTGTATTTTCGTCAAAATTGGTCCACATTTATTTTTCAAATTATTAACGCTTTTATCCTTCTGAATTCTTGGCGATAACATTTTTTAAATACCAATTACAAGTATAGAGTGATCCAAGTTGAACTTTAGAATTTGAATTGCGCGCCGTTTGTGTTCTGTGAACGTTGGAAATTTTGTACAGTCGCTATTTATCATGACTCTTCCGCACCAATATCATACAAATTCATTTGAATGATGAAACTCATTTTACTTTAAATAGCTATGTAAACCATCAAAATATTTGCATCTGGGGTAATTAAAATCTAAGTGGTATTTACGAAAAACCAATGCATCTATAAAAATGTTTATTGTGTATTTTGGACTAGAGGAGTCATTCTCCGTACTTTGTTGAGGATGAAGCTGCCAACACTGTTATTACCAATGATGTAAGCTATCGGAAGATGTTGAGAAACTGTTTTTTAATAAACCTAACAATTCGAATTTGAATGACATGTGGTTTCAATAAGATGGAGGTACAGCATGTAAAACAGTTACTTTACTTCAAACGAAATGTACTGGTCCCATCATCTGGCAGAGGGATGGTCCTGTTGTTTAACCCCAGGAGACGCTTTACTCTGAGGCTATTTAAAGGAAAGGATTTATATTAACAAACCTGCTAAGATTCTATTGCTAAAAGACATCATACGTTTAATTGTTGAGACAGAGCCGCTTTTATGGGAAAGCATCATATTTTATACGTAACTGCCAAGTTTTTATTTAAATGCGATAAAATTCCAATTGCTCCAATATTTTGTGTTTGATTTAGGAAAGCATTCTAAAGTTTTATTTGGATCATCATGTATTACTATTTTTAATCACGTGGTCTGCATGAAGACAATAAACAATTTTTACAATTTTTTGTTGTAATATGTCCATAACTTAGTTCTTGAAAAAATAGTAAGGCATATAAAATATGCAAATTCCCTACGTATTCAGTTCTCTTTGATATTCATAAATATGCTCTTTAGGTTGTTGACATTTCAAATATTTTATTTCGTAGTTCAATTGGACAATTTGATTTATTGCGAAAAATTTAATCCGTACATTATAAATAAATAATTGTGTTATTTATTCATAAATAATTCTGTTAGATGTTTAAGATCTGTGTGAAATCATTTACCTTGAATTTTTTGATATTTTGAGCAGCTAGAACTTTTTCGTCTGCTAAGAGTCTCTCCTCTTTACTACTATACTTTTAACTTATTATACATGTCGGGAAGTATTTTTTAGGTATCGTTTTTAAATATTTATTTTGTCTCGACTAGTTTCATAATGTCAAATAAGTAATTTTACTTAATTTTACTTTCTAATTAAATTAAAATTTAAAACAAACTGTCAAATACGGGAGATTGAGATAATTTAAAAATGAATCGTGAGCAAAATAGAAAATTATAATTTCTCATTCGATTACGGATTTTTTACTATTATGAAACAATCAACAAACCTAAAATTCCCCCAATATTTCTCCCGCAAGGAACAAGCTATCAAAATATCATTTAAGATAAAAAAATCAGTAGTCGCAGAAGATTTTACTACCACCCATAAAAGCCAAACACTCAGAATCAATCTCAAGAGTGTGGAGGATTATCGTGAATTAATAAAATTTTATGACGAACATAAAGTAAATTACTATACATATCAGAACCCCGAATGTATAATAGTAATTTATCTGTTATTATACGCAATGTCTCTAACTCCACTACGGAACAAGAAGTTACATTTGAACGAGTTGCCTTAAAGTACCGTGTAGATAAATTTGTAGACTTCGAAATTATATCGAAAATTTGTAGACTTCGAAATTATATCGAAAATCCTATGCTAATACTTGCAGTTGAACCATGCAAAGATGAGAAGGCTAATGATATCTTCACCCTGAGACTAGATTGTCACACGGTGTAATAACAGTGGAACCTCAACACGTATAGGGCACGTAAAAAATTATTGTCATCAACCTCAGTGTTGTATCAAATGCACAGAGCACCATTGCTTACAATGCAAAATCAACCAAAACGTCGTAAACCTGTCGGTGTTAATTGTAGAGCGGAACACATAGCAAATTATAGAGGATGTCCATATATAAAACAATACACCAATAAAATTTCATAACCCTAATATTTTATTCACTAGTAAAATTACATCAAATCCAACGTACGCAGTACATCTTCAAAAAAACCTCTCTTTCGCTAACATATCTCATTTCAGTAACAGTATCCCAATCACATCTGGATTTAATACCATCTCCAATATTCTCCAGTCTATTTTAGTAGCTCTCACTCCTTACATGCATCAAATAAAAATTTTCCTATTATCCTTACTTTCCATGCTAATCTAAAATGGCGCAAAATGATCAAGACCGTATAAATAAGTTAAGCTTCTTCAACGGGAATGCCAATAGGTTGAAACATCAAAGAGAAATCTTCATTTCCTTTAAGGCCAGACATGCAATTGATGCAACACGTGTCGCAGAAAGCCATCTAATACAAAATGAAAAGTTTACAATACCGGCTCCCGCACTTATAGAAAAAACCGAAAAAACGAAGTTGAATGGGGAGGATCCGCTATTAACAGATAATAAAACGCAGCCTTATCGCAACCCCAATAGACCTTTTCAACATTTACCAGTTAGAAATAAATGGAATCAGCCTTTCTTGGAAAATCAATACCACTTTAGGAGTAAGTAGTCTTTACATACAAATCACCAACCAATGCACTACTCCAAGACGAACTTCAACAAATCGTTAGTACTCAACATCCCACGTTGTTGGGCGGTGATCTAAATTGTAAATATAAAAATTGGGTTTGCAGAAAAACCAACCCCAATAAGAGTAAAATTGGAGAACATAACTTCTCAACTAGGAGTACAAATATCAGCACCATCTGAACACATACTTTCTCTATAGACACAATCAATTACCAGACATTCTAGATATTATCCTACACAAAAATATACATTTCCCAATCAGTCAAGCAATGGTTCCTAAAATTCATTTAAACCGCCTTTCTGTTATATTCACCTTACTATTATTTCCGTCTCCGAAGATTAATTAATGATCCAGTAGATAGAAAAAAAATCGAACCATAATGGACAAACAACTAATGTGTCCCTGTAACTTAACAACTACAGACGCAATTAACATTGTAGTGGAGATGTTTACAACTACGGTCATATAACAAGCTCCAAAAACCACTCGCCCTCACTACCACCCAGAGAACCAAAACACTCCTGTAGGTCTCCAGCTTATGTCAAAAAACGTGAGATTCTCCAACTCTAGCAAAACACCCGAGCTTCTGAAGACAAAGCTTATCTTTATAGACTAATCAAATTAGTGAGAACAGAACTGGATCAACTATAAATTACATCATACAACAACTTCGTAGAATTCCTCACTCCCGGAGACCCAAACATGTGGAGATCCACTAAAAGAATACTCAAATAACTATAACTCATTCTTACTCTTTGTGAACAGGGACACCTCTACTCCACAGACAAAAACAAATGTGAATTATTTGCTCACATTCTTTGTCCCCCCAAATTTTCTCAATGAAAATCATTCTTAGCAAACAGCAAGTTTACCAACTGTCTACACCACTGATGAATCTATACTATAAGAACCAGTTTCTCCGTTCGAAATTAAAGATCACATTAAAAAATTAAAATCTAAAAAAGCTCCCGGGCTGGATAAAATCCCAAATATGTTTTTTAAAAACCTACCCGTCTGCTTTTAACAGCAGGCTATTTTTCTAATACATGGAAACAAACCATAATAGTGATCATTCTTAAATCTACCAAACATGATGATCCAGCCAAATGCCACAATTAGTCTACTGTTCTCCGTATCCAAACTTCTTGAACGAGCAATATTAAACCGCCTATTAATAACTTTTTGCAGAAAACAACATACTTCCACACTTTTAATTTGGATTTAGAACCTCGTATTCAACCACACACCAACTACTACGACTTACTGAAAAGATCGAAGGATTCGAAAATAAACAGCACACTTTCATGACATTCCTTAACGTTGCCCAGGCGTTCGACCGAGTATGGTTCAAAGGCCTTCCACACAGAATGATAAAGCTGAACATGTTTCCATACCTGCTGATCACACTTACATCCTTTCTATACTACAGGGCTTCTCAAGTACGAATAAACTATTTTACCTCTTCAACTCGCCAAATACAAGCAGGTGCACTTCATATTAAGCCTCACTTTATTTAATATATTTATACACAAGATATTACATCAGCCGAAGCAGACCTTGCAATGTAAGCTGACGATACAGCAATCCTCACCCAATCACATGATATTAATACAGCTGCCAAGAAACTGCAAAATAGTGTTAATCAAATTAATGGTTTACAAAATGGTGTATAAAACTTAATACTGACAAATGCGAAACTAAAAAACAGTGGACCCATCTGATACAGTTATAAATAATAGAACTATATCATGGAACAGTGCTGTAAGATATCTTGGACTCTTCCTAGATAGAAGATTAACTTGGCGGTGACACATAACCATCCTGTTACAGCATCTTAAAACGCAATGCCATAGTCATCGTCAAAACGGTGCGACTCAAGCCACTGTTTACCACACGCGCTTCCCATTTGGCGGAATATTCTTCTCACTCTGTACTACTTACTAAACCACTGCGTATAGCGGCACAGGACGGGCGTCACTATCCCCATTATTGCGCATGCGTAAGCAGAAGTTTTCTTTTAATTGCCTTCGTAATTCCTTCATTTATTTGTTATTAATATTTTACTGAATTTAAAAAATCTCCAGAGGAAGTAGATTATTGTGGTCTTCTAAAGCAGACCAGATCCAAATTAACCATATATTTCTATAAAAAGTCAAATATTAAAGATGCCTTAAGTTTGTTTCTTTGTTCTTAATGATTTATAACTGCAATGATCAGTGATTCCAATAAATTACTATAAAATTTAAAACTGCATCATTATTTCAGTCACACAATCGACTCATAACGTTAATAATCACTTCATAGGTATCCGCAACGTACTAGTGTTAAATCAATTTACTGTACAATTTTGTTAATTGGAGCATTACTGATAACTTTTGCTCTACTTACCTGGGAATAGTAGACATTGGTTTTCGGAAGTTTTGGATAATAAGTTATGTTTAGTAAGCAAGTTTTGAAGGACATTTGTAATACTGCCTAGATAAAAAGGAAGCCAGGTGGTCGAAATGCTAGAAAAACTAACAACTAAGAAGAATTTATGGATTTTGAACCAGAAGGTACATGCTATGAGGGAGGAGAATGTCTATAACAAAGAAAAGGTCTAGGAGTTTATGAAAAATACCTGCTATAAAAGAAGTCTATCTATGAAAGTAGAAATAAGGAGAGACATGTGATATATATATATATATATATATATATATATATATATATATAACTGTTGTTGCAGTTTGCAATATTTGTTGATAGAGATTATTACATAATGATGTGGGAGAATAGCAGACATGTATTGGTGGTAATAAAAGAAATCAAGACCCTGTAAAGTTCCGGTGGAAAAATTAAACTGAACTAATGGTGTAAAAAGATTGAACTGTCGGATGTGGTGTGGAGTACCCTTCAGGACAAGAGCAGTTTTCCGGGAATTATCTTGATTGAAGGAAATGCAGCGTCGGATGACAATTTAAAGGAGGAAAACGGACAGGCTTGAAGCAATCTTGTATTACGAGGCGCATTCATAAAGTAAGGGCCGTTTGGTCACAGAAAAAAATGTACTCATAAGAAACAAATTTTATTGTCATATTTAGTTAGGTACAATCTTACTTTACTTCTCTACATAATCGCCGTTCAGTTCTAAGCATTTTTCGTACCGCTGCACCAGCTTCTTTAACCCCTCTGCATAGAAGCTTGCCGCCTGAGAGTTGAACCAGTTGACAACGGCGATTTTGAGTCCGTCTTCGGTTTCAAAACGTTGTCCACCCAGCCACCGTTTAAAATGCAAGAAGAGGAAGTAGTCGCTAGGTGCAAGGTCGGGACTGTACGGAGGGTGGTCAAAAAGTTCCCAACGAAAATCTTGAATTTTCTCAATGGTTTTGGCAGCAGTGTGAGGACGCGCGTTATCGTGGAGGAGGATTATGCCAGATGACAGTTTCCGCGGCGTTTGTTTTGATCGCACGTCTCAAGTGTTTGAGCGTTTCGCAGTACACGTCAGCTGTAATTGTTGTCCCACGTTCCATGAAATCAACCAAAAGAACACCGTCTTTGTCCCAAAAACTGTAGCCATCAATTTTCGACTTGTGTACTGAGTTTGTTTAAACTTTTCGGTTTTGGTGAGGATGAGTGTCGCCACTGCATCGATTGCAGTTTTGTTTCTAGGTTGGCGTAGGATACCCACGTCTCGTCCCCAGTAACAATGTGAGAAAACAAATCATCTCCATTTTGTTGATAACGGGCCAAAACTTTCGTCCACTAGACATTCTTTGCTCTTTGTGGTGGTCGGTGAGCATTTTTGGTACCCACCTTGCACACAATTTGCTGTATGCGAGGTTTTCTGTGACAATATTGTAAACAGTAGTGCGTCCAAGTTGAGGAAATTTGTCAGCCAGGCCACTAATCGTCAATCGACGATCAGATCGCAGTGCTTGGTCCACTTGTGAAACGATTTCATCAGTCTGGATACTGGGCCTGCCACTCCGCTCTTCGTCATGGACATTTGTTCGGCCATTTGTAAAATAACGGCACCATTGTCTAACCTTTCCTTCACTCATAACTGTAGGTCCGTAAACCAGGCATAACTCCCGATGAATTTCAGCAGCCGACGATCCTTTTGCACATAAGAAACGAATCACAGAACGCACTTCACACTTGGCGGGATCAACGATTTTCGCGGCCATTGTTCTTTGCATTCACTGACAACAATACAATTTCAGAATCAAAACAAATGACGCTGTAGCTTCGCAATGAGTCAGTAGATGGCGCTGCAGTGGTAAAACTGTGCTTCGAAGCGCCACTATTTATATACATGCAAACGGCCCTTACTTTATGAATGCGCCTCGTAGAATGTAACTGCAAGTAACTTTATAATAACAAAAAGTATGTAGACAGTCCCTATATTGGTTTTTACCGCAATATATTTTAAGTTGTTGGGCATACATTAGTAGGCCAAGCAAACAGAAGGTTTGTTATGTGTTATCAGAAAGACGCTTGAATTACAGTTCTCAGACAAAGAAAGGCAGCCATTAGTTAAAATAAAAGTGGCGGATAGAGCCACTAGCGCTACACCTGTTTATGTAAGAGCAAGGAAACACTGAGAAGGTGTGAGAATAAAGAGTCGATACTTTGGTTGTAATTTGTAATTTGTAATTGTCAGGCTATACCAGTTGTGGTAGAATCTAGAAAACTAAATGTATTTGTAGCAAAAGAAGCTATATTTGCTTTCAGAACTAAAGTAGCGCTCGCTAATGCAACACATTTACAATCCAATCTTAAACGTGTATTACCGAAATTGATGGTAAATTGTGAATTACTAACTAGTATTTAAGAGTAATGTAAAACTCTTTTCTCAGAGGATTAGAAAAAACAGGTTTGAGTTGCCGTTCGGAATTCACTACGAATATCAGGTAGATTTTGATAAGGCCAAACATGTAGGAAATGAAATTTTAACTCATGTTGCTACTGCATTTTCGATAGCTGAGTCGTTCCCTAACGAACACAAAGATAAAAATGCAGCTCTACTTTTATGTGCTGAAAGCAGATAAGCCTCTTTGAGCCATCGTGCCCAGCGGGCCGTAGCACAGGCCGAAGAAAGGCAAGCATATGGAAAATGGCATCCCTTTTCTGACCGTAAGGCAGATGAGTAAAATCCTCCAACGACGCCCGATGCCTGTTTCTGAAACTTGAAAAGAACGACAAGAATAAGATCTTTTGTTACGTGGCGTCTTTTACTTGACCTGTTACAGTAGAATAACCAAAGAAGAGGAAGGTTGTACTGCGCGTTAGTCCGAAATGCATAAAAGATGGGACAGACTATTACTCCAAAGATTCCAAGAAAGACCGAAGTGAGTCCACTTATGTTAACTATCAGGTTCCTCATCCAGACAGCTTCAGAGAATGCTTTGTATTCTCGAAGCCAAGAGGCTCCCACCTTAGTCACCCCAACGTTCCTTAAACTAGGGCTGAGCAATTGTTGCTAGATGGTTCTTGCGCAGAAGACATCAGCGACATCTTTCGCATGTTAAACTGAACACTCGGGACTAATTCAGTCTATTGCTATGCTAGAAGCGTGTTAATGATACACCAACTTCCAGCGTCACAGCTTCCAGGAGAAAAAAGGGTGTGGGTTTAAGCTCAGAAACTTTGTAAGATAAGAATCTTAATTTTGACGTATTTAGCCAAAGAGTAAATTAGCAAAAAAGTAAATTATGAAAGTCATCTGACATGTTCGTAAGAATAAATATGAGAGCAGTTTGGTAGGGAGTTCTTTAAGAAGAGAAGGCAAGTTATGGCCCTAAATAAATAGAAGAATAATTGCAAAATTTATAGCTTACACTGAACTATTTTTTAAAAATAATCATAAAAGGAAGTTTTAGGGAATGAAATTTAAATCTTGCGGAATAATCTTTTAAAAATAGCCAAAATTGAATAGAATAATTCTGACCCTAGTTAATAAAAAGTTGTTGCTCAAGCATTTTGGGGATCCTATTATTCTTTCTCGCATAAGAAGGATTCAATTTAAGAACCAGACAGCTACAGGAACATTAGTTTACTTTAAATCCAAAGCAAATGTGAAAAGCAGATTTTAAAGAAGGTTACTCCGCGATAATTTATTGTACTTATATTTTGCTGTTGCAGGGGTGAAAAGGTTTACGTCTTTTCTGTGGAACTTAAAGCGGAGTTTGATTTTGTAGATTGTTATTCTTTGCTCTACAAAATGCACTGAAAGTATTGGCCACCCTCGGAGCTTTGTATAAGAAATTGTTGCATAAGATGAGGCAGGGTTATCCTCTTGTAAAATTAAAGGTGCCTGATAGGGATAAGATTCAAAATTACCTATAGGGCTCCACTGTGGAAAATGCCGAGTACCAGGAAGCACAGGCAGTCAGCTTATGTATTAGATATAAAACGTGTTCACCTATTTATGATGGGGTAAACGTGACTACATGAGTGACCAAATTAAATTCTGAGATTTGAAGCAAATTTTTAAAATCAAACGCGAAGCCCTTTACCACAATCGTAGTTTCAGTAGAGAAGGTGATGTAAGTAGATGATTGTTATTATTTTTTTTATGCTGCTTTGGATATTTTTTTTTATCTTGAATGTTATGAGTAGATTTTATTTGGATTTTTGTTTTATTTAGACTAGTTTGTAAATAAAAATTATTAATACAAAATAGTTAATATATGCAGGCAGGCTATAGATCTACACTAATGTGCAGACGTTTGTAATAAAAAATCTCGACGGTTAAAGAAGTCGGTTCTTGTCGAAAAATAATGTTTCAAAAAATTATCAAGTTTCTCCTAGAAATAATACTTAAAAATAAATTCAATCTCTACCTACTGTGACTCACGTAGCTAAATATTCTATATCGTAATGCTTCGGTCGCGCAATATTTTCACAGATATTTAAAAAAATAATTATTGGGCACGAATTCAGAAGAAAATAAAATAAATCGGTCTGTGACAAGAATGAAATGGAGAGCTGCCAACGGGCATGTTTTCTGTCACGGTATTTACAGTAACTCTGCTTGTGAAAATTCAAGAGTCCCACTGAAAGTCATGAGCGGCTTATTTAAAATTAAGACCTATTTATAAAGAAAACCCAAATATATGATTGTGCTTACAGACTACATAGAACTCCTTGAGCAACTTACGCCACCATTAGCTCTTACTACATAATCGTAGACAGTTGATGCAAAATGGCCAATAGTGATGCTTCGTGCTAGCAATTCTTTGTTAAAGAAGAAATTCATCAATGACTTGATAACATAAGCAATAAAGATCAGTCTTATAGTATTTGCCTCTAAGCTATCCACACTGAACACAACAACGAATTACTTGATCTAATTATTAAAGAAAACAGACGTGTAACTCTGAATAAAACTATAGCAACTTAATCATTTTTTATAGCCCCAGCTTTGTGTTTTCAGATTACCACTTTTTGTGTACAAGACTAACGATATGAGACCATGTAACGATATATTATGGAGTTCTGTTATAGAAAAATGTTTAATCGTTTAATGATAAAAGATCATAGTCAACCATGTTATCACCTAAAACAAAATCTTACAAATTTTTCTACTTCCTCCAAATTTTTAATGTACTTTTTACAGTTTTATTGCAATAGTTGAAAATATCTAAAATAATTGTACCAATAATTCACGAGAATCAAAAATTGACCAAGTTAAAAACCGTTAGAAATAAGTACGTTTTAGTATTGCGGAGCATTTTAAATAAAGTTTTCATAACTCTGGACTTAACTTCTTCTGCTGAAGAGGTAAAAGACCTATATATTCATTCACCTATGCCGAGATTACGCAAGCATCTTCCATTTGGTACATAAGAGATTACGCAAGTATCTTCCATTTGGTACATAACTCTTTTTGCCCCACCCAAAAAAATTGAAAATAATACACCGTCCTCAATAATATATTTATAACTGAAAAACGCCCACTTTTTGGATACTTAATAACGTCCACTAATGGGTGATACTTATAATTATTTACTACAATAAAAAGTAGAAATGCTCCATCAAAGGTGATCGATCACTAAATTGGTCAAATTTTCTATTACATAATTCTCACTTACTCCTTGGTTCTGAGGACTATAAAGCGCCTTAACCTCATTAAGGGCTTCCCAACTGCTTTTTGTTTTTACAAAAGTGCGCTTGTCGCCCACATTCCAATTTTTGAGAATCATGTCCCGAAGAAACTATTACTTAATAATCTATACTAATTAAAAAAGTTATGTATAGATTAAATATAGAGGAAAAAGAAAATTTTGCAATTATAGTGACCAACAAGTTGAAGATCAAAACACCGATAAAATGCAAAGGGTGTAAACTCAACTTTGTAACTACCAAAAGAACGTAAATTTTGTGTGGCTGAAAATCGAACTCATACTTTGTTTTGGTCTGAAGTACTTGTGTACCAAATTTGATGTTGCGAGCAGAAAAAAGCGCATCAAAGGCAAATTCGCTGTGAACGAGATTCTGAAGTCCATTGCGTTGTAAATAATTTTTTGGCCAATATTAAGCTTATTTCCATGTCTTCACTACATTTGTGGTTGATTAAAACTCCCAAGTACATGTACTCCTCTACCTCTTCAAATTCAAGAACCTCCTCTTTTGCAGTTGTCGCCCTTAATTTTCTTTTGATGTTTGATCCTTGTTTATTCTTAAGTTCCATATATTTGCTTTTGCTGGCATTAATTTGGAGTTTTATTTGGTTTGCAGAATTTATCAGGTGTCTTGATATTGCTTCCAATTCTCTTCCACTTCCTAGCCAATAACAAACCTTGATCAAAATAGTAGACAGAGGATCCTTGTGTTCCACTCCTATTTACAATTTCACCTCTGTATTTCAAGTTTTCGGTTACCATTCTATTCTCCCTTAGACTTTTATTACTTTTCAGTTTCTTTATTATTTTCTTTATTTCGCATTTTAATGGTCCACAAATTTCTTCTTTATCTACTTGATTCTGTTGCCTTTCTTTCGCCATTTTATTTTCTTCTTCTTTCTCCTCAATTGCATTTAACAACTATTCAAAGTGCAGTTTTCACCTTCTTTTAATTTTTGCAGAATGCCCAGTAACTATTCTTAATTTAAAAATCTTTGTTTTTCTTTATATTAAGTTCTGATAATTTTATATCTTTATAAAAAAATTGATTCCCTTATTCTTATATTTTTCCTCTATGCTTCTTAATTCTTCCTTTATGTATTCTCGTTTTCTTGCCCTGAAAATCTATTTTACTTTCCCATTTTTTTTGGTTCTTCTTTTCGTGTTTGTAAATATTTCTGTCATTCTTTAGTTTTTGCTCATTCAATGGTTTTTTATATTTTTATTTCTTGTTTTGTGTAAATTTTTTACTGTCTTTTCAAGTTTTCTCCATTATGGATGCACGTTATTGTAACTGTAGATTTGTTTTAGTTAGTTTAATTTTTGTTATTACGAGAAAACGGTCTGAGTCTGCTTCTGCACCTCTATATGTCTTAACGTTTATAGTTCTTTGCGCCTCCTCTTCCTCAATTTGACAATGATCGATTTAATTAGTTTCATTTCTTCCTGGCATTACTCACGTTTCTTTGTGTATGTCCTTTTGCTTAATGTGCTTACTCATATTTTTTATTTCTTGTTCTATAGCAAATGCTGTCAATCTTAGTGCGATATCATTAGTCTCCCATGCTTGATTTCGTCTCCTGTTACCTTTCTGTACATTTCTCCTTTATCTGCTTTTGCAATCGCATCACCCATTATACTACTGCAACATCTGACTGTGGGATTTTTTAGACAGCTTCCTCTAAATCATCATAGAAAGCGTCCTTTATTTCCTCCTTCAAATTATTTTTTTTAATCTTTCTCTAAATCATTTTTACTCGTGAATAGTATATAATTATTTACACTTTGTAGTTTTTTTTCTGCTAAATGTGTTTCTTGTATTGATGGAGTATCTATATTATATTTATTCATCTCATTCGCCTTATTTACTATGGCTTCTTTTTTGAATATACCGTGCACTCATACCTATGTTTAAAACTTTTTCTAATAAGTGGTTTTGTTACTCTTTTTCTTTACTACCTTGGTTGTTTCTCTTATGGCTTACTGTATCTTTCTTATTTGTATTTTTATTATTTCCTTTAACTCATGTTCTTGTCCATTGCACTTTTTACTATTTCTTCCATCCTTATTTGTGTCCTTGTAGTTTCTTTTGTGTTTTTGCAATTTTCCTTGGATCAATTTGTTTCCTTTATAATCGTTCGCTAACGGTTCGTTAGCTTCTACTTGTGCTTTTATTTTTATTTCTTAAACAACCCATACTCGCTTCTTGATCCAAATCGTTACTCCACATGTTTTGTTGTTTACAACTAATATGTTGAAATTGTTTTGAATCTTGCTGTCTAGCTTCTGTTAATTTAAGATTAGCTCTTTCCCTTCTTGTTGTACTTCATGCAGGTGATCCTCGCCTACCATATGCTCGTCCCTATAAGGTTCTTTGAATTTCTCATAATCTCGTACTTTTAACTATAATAGGTCTTGATCTTTCTTTCTGATATTTTCCTACTCTTCTTACTTCATGTAAGTTATTTTTGTTATCTACTTCTACTTCAGTCTCCTGTCACACCAGCATAAGTTTTCTTTCATTTTTGTGCCTATTTACCTGAATTTTTTTATAACTCAATTTTTTCTTCTCTTTCCTCGTTTTAATTGTTGTATTCTTTCCTCGCTTCTTACCAAATGCAATTTAATTTTTAATTTTTTTTTAATTCCTTCATTTCGCATATCGCACTTACTAGTTTTCCATCCATATCTTTTAGCCTTTCTTGTATTGTAAGAAACATTTCTTGAACTTTTTCCATCCTGTCCATTGTTAAGGGCATGCAACCTTCACTATTTACTTTATTGAACACAAACACGGTGGCTTTTAAACGGTATTAATGACACTCCAAACTCAATACTACTTCCAGTATTTTTTAATAAATGAATTATGTTCTTATAATTATAATTTTTTTATTATATGTCTTACTACATTTAACAGATAGCGTTAGTGATCCCACTTAAACATTAGGGCGTGTTTCTAAATATAACACAAAATATTGGAACAGTCGCAATTTTTTTACACTCAGTGTAAAGTACAATATAGACTTGGAAGTATAAAATATGATCTCGGTTAAATGTTTTCATGCCTCCGTTGGCATGCGACCGTATTTCTTAGCGACTTCGTTTTAACATTTACACATATAATATTCTCTTTTAGACCGGTAGTCATAGCAGAGTTGGTTGGTACAAACCCTTCCCTTCAAATGGCTCTAAATAAAAAAGTTTAATAAGATTAGATCCCAAGACTGTGGTAGCTAATCGATGTTACCCCTCTGAGAGGGACCAGGAAATTTGGCTTGAGATAAAGTGAGTGTTTTATGTGCCTTGTAACATGGGACTCCATCTTGTTGAAACCATATGTCATTTAAATTCAAATTGTTGGTTTCAGTGAAAAAGAAGTCAATCAGCATCTCCTAACATCATTAACACTAACAGCTTTGCCAGTTTTGTCCTCAAAAAAGTACAGGACAATTATAAACAGTGCATTTTTGTGGTTGAATTGGTTTTTTTATGAATAGCACTTGGATTTAATTGGATTGACAATTTACAAAACCGTTTAAAGAAACGACTTTATCACTCAAAACGAGTTGTTTTTCTGCAAAAATTAGCATCGACTGCTATATTCTCTAAAACTAGTTCACAAATGTACAGGGTTTTTCGTGGTTTTTGATAAACTTTGCCATCTGCTTAGATACCAAGTGTACAAATGCGAAATTCCATAATTCACAGAACCCAAATTCAGATCCTAAAATTCGATTTGGGTTACTCTAATATTGTAATTTTTTGGTATTTTAATAGATTCCGTATGCATCTCTCTCAAAACTGTTAAGTAATTAACAAATTATAAACAACTCTATTAAAAAAATTTACATGCCCATTTATAGCACAAATATTATTATTTAGATCATCTCTTCGTACAAAATTCTATAAAAATACTGCCAAATTTATTTGCACACTTACCTACCCCACTTCTCCCTCGGTTTTGTGTGCGAAAAAGCAGATAGAGTGCGTTATCCTTGCTCCCCCAAGGTCCAAATAATCAATAGTCCTTCAAGGGCGTGCATTTTATTAGGGATGCATTGCCTACTAACCGATTTTGGGGCGTAGCTTGTTTGTATTGCGGGATTTCGCAATTTCGCAATTCGGTATTTTGCATTTTTTGTAAACTAAATGGCGTCTAGCTCTGCAAAATTCAGTCAGAAACATCAAATGAAACAGAATGAGCCAACTTGTTCTCAGAATAATATATTTCCACCGAAATGTTCTGCTGAATAAGACAAAGGGTAGCTGTCACCATTAAAATATGGTTTCGCTGCATGATAAGAGAGCAACATAGCTGAGATAGTGCGTATTCTATTAAGAGTTTTTGAAAGCTTTAATATTCGTCATCACTGGTTATTAAATTATACACATTTTTTAATTATTTGTTTAAACATACAATAATTAGATAAACTAAATTAGTATATCTCTATTACAAATATATTAAAATCATATTTAGGGCAGTCGTTGGTTTATAAAAGAAAATTTGAAGCGACATTTCTGCTACAAATTTATTTACCAACGTTTTACAAGGCCTTTATTATGGATCCAAACGATAAAAAATTTATTATAAAAAAACTGCGTAAGATAAAATTCCAATTATTCTTCTTTATTGATGACGAATAAATGGAGTTTAGTACATTATGTTTTATTATTATTTCAATTTTTTCTCGAAATCTTAATTGCGGCTTTTTAATGTTGACAGAAATAGTCAAAACTTCTGTAATGCGATTTTAGTTCGTCGATAGATGGGGTTTGTTTCGATAAACCCTATCCTTAAGATAACCATATAAGAAATCAAATGGGTTTAAATAGGGAAATTTGGAGGCCACTCTATGTCACCTTCTATCTTAGCGAGGGGCGTCCAAACTTATAATCCTCTTTCCAAAGTCTTCTGTGAGGATGTCAAAGATGCCCTGAGTCCGATGGACAATAGCTTCATCTTGCTGAAACTGGTACTGGTTGACATATATTTTGTCTGTCATAATTGGAACGAATTTCTGGAGACCTTCTATGCAATAAACGTTTTTATTCACATATTTTATGAGAGACAAGAGGCTGATAATTAGTGGGAAATTGCACATCATGCACTAACTTTTTCTGGGTGCAATTAAATATGGGTTTTCGGTACCCCAATGTTGATAATTTTGTTTGTTGATATAGCCATCCAGTTGAAAATAGGCTTTATTCGTAAAATAGACATGCTCTATGTCCAACTTTTTGGTCCAAACCATTTCCAAGATCAATTTTGTAAAAGTCAAACTTTTGCGAATATTGACCTCGATCGAAAGTTTTTTTAATTGAATCTTATACGGAAATAAATTCAATTTCTTGACGAAGATAGAGTGCATAGAGCCTACATTCACACTGAGTTGATCTCCGCCTTTAGAGACCAAAGTTGTGGGCTGTTGTTCATAAAGCTCCCGAGCTTGTTCTACGGTTTCGGAAGTGGTCACAGTGACTGGTTTGCCCGTTTTTGACAAATTGTCATCCAGTATATGAACGTTCACTAGAAACAACACGCAATTATTGAGTTCCTAGCGGCTGAGGATTGTGCACCCGTTCACCTTCATCAATGAATGTCATGATATCAGTACTATTAGAAAATTCAAGCAGCTATATATTACTAGTGCCAGCAGTAGATGTCTGATTTCTTCTTCAACAGGATGAAAAACCTGTTCGGTGTCGATGTGCGTGTTTGGACAATGTCTAAAACACTCCTTGATAGAAGTTATGCCAAACTTATAGAAAATATACATTTTATTCGAATACTTTATCGATTAATGAAGTTAAAGGGAGGAAGCAGGGCTTTTCAAAACACTCATAACAAATTTTTGGGAATGAAAACAGATTAATACAGATGTCTAATAAGCTTCCGAAAGTGTTCATGAAATCTTGTCCTAAAAATTTAAAAGAGAAACTCATATACGTACAGTAACACTATGTTAAAAGTTGTGAACTAAGTTAAGGCCTGAAAAGGAAACTTTGATATTTATTTTTTCTAGTTCTTTTTGCAGAACTAGAAAAATTTTATTGAAAATGTAATCCTATTTTGTTTTGTAGAGGTCGTTAGCTGAGTGGCGCAGTTACTAAGACCTTGTATACAGACGTTTTTGGGAGATTTATATGTTGATGAGCCTGCATCAGATATTCAAACACTACAAATTTTAAGACTTATTTTTTATCCAATTTTATTGTTTCAATTATTTTATTGAAAGTTGTCTTGGATTATTGATTAAAAGCTTGAGAAAAGCACTGGTCAAATGAAATTGTACTAAGCCAGTGAAATTTTTAGATATAGAAGTATTACTTGGCTATAGAAGAAATAATCTTGTGGCCTGTTGTGCTGAACAGTTATTGTTTTTCCGCACAGTTAGAGAATATTTATATGTACTCTGATATATTTGCATATTTATTTGATTTATGGAGACCCTTGGTCTATCACTACAAGGTATTTTGCACACTTTTGGATTTCTTGAGCATAATGATCCTTAGATGAATAAATAAAATTGGATATTTTAATGTTCCCGTGAAAACCGTCCGTATGTTTGTTTGTTAATCTATAGCTAATGACTCCGATATAAAGAAGATTTTTGATCGAGAAAGTATTTCTTAATAATATAAGTTATGAATTTTCTAGAACATTCATTTCGTAGTTTTAGTAACAGAAGTTCTGATTGTTGTGTTTGCCTCTAAAAGCCTAATGGATCTGATAACAAGAGCTTTTGAAACTGAATTGATTAGGTAAGTTAATGTATAATTTATCAAATTTCTTGATGGTTAAGCTGTTAAGTACATTTTACAAAGTTTTATATAAACTATATTTAGAAAATGTAGTTAGCAAATTAAATAACAAACAAATTCTAAAATATTTGAAGGAAGCAAAAATATACGTTTTGTAATATTTTATTAATTAGCAATGCGCAGACGCTATTGAGTTTGAGTTAAGAGCCCCGTTCGGAACAACACCGCTTCTACAACCAGAGACGCCGCTAAAAATCATTCCCAAGCCTAGACGGTCCGTCCCCACGTGCGGCTAATTTCCACCAGATCACTATTTCAGTTACTCCAATGAGGAGCTCGAAATGGCAGCAAAAACCGCTCGCAGTTGAAACCAACAAAATGTGTCCTCTAAATATTTCCTCCTTCGAGCAAACCGTTAAATATATTTACATGGAATACAATACTTTTAGTATGTGCAAATTATGTACAATTTTGCCTGGTCATCAACTTTAGTTTACCCATTAAATGTAGTACTTATCTCAACTTCACATATTTTGTAAGTGCTCGTGATGCAAGGTGTTTTCCAATCACTTCCTTTTAGATAAATTTCATTAGGTACCAGTAATTCACTTACTTGCTTCAGAACTTTTTTAGTTTTAAGTTTTATCTGTCTGCCTTCGATAGCATCTCAGCCTCAGGGCTTATTTTTGCTTGTCCTAATAATTACTTATATGTAATCCATAATTTTCTCTGAACTAAAAGATACGTCTCCTATGGGGCCTAATACAATGTTCTTTGGATCAGTATGTGATTTCTTTTAGTCAGAACACCACAGTTGCACGAAATATGCATAACTGCTTCTGTTTTTTTTTCTGTAATGATTACCATTATACTTCTTAAGTTTTCACAGGTATCCTATTAGGACGCCCGTAAGTAATTTGAGATCCTCCCTACTTAAAGATAATAATTATACTGTTTTCTTCTCTAGGTCCATCCATAAACATATTGCTCTCATCATGTCTACTAATCCAATAAAATTTATGCTGAACATAAACCCAGTCTATAACATGTTAAAAATGTGTGTATTTTGGCACCCCCAGAGTTGATTATAGTGCATAACCCTTACTAAATTTCTACCTTACCAATTTATTAAATTTTTTGCTATCAAATACAATTTAACGTTGTTCTGTTTGAGGTGACTTTGTAACATTTTAAATTCACTTTAGATGTTTCCTTTAGGCCTGAAAAATCTTTCAGAGCCACTTATCTGTTAGATATAACGTAGATGCTTTTACTTCTACACAATTTTTTATTATTTTTTGGGTACACTTTCATTTGAAATACATAGGTCTATTTCTCCAAAGGAAGGCCAAGATTTTCTTTTAGCCTTTCACCATAAAGTCCTGATCCGACAACTGTTTCGGATACTGAGCCATCTCTGTACCATACAAACCTACCAGGGGGCAACTCTAGCCTTTGTTCGCCCCGCTTTTTTCAAATTTATATTATTACCTCAAAAATAAATTACCTAAATGTTTTGGAATCAGATGATTTGTCCTCATTTCTAAAATAGGACTCTCTATATTACCCATCAATCAACTTTCAACACAGACTTTTATATACTGTTTGGTGTATCCTTTAATTACAACATAAAGTCTATACTGTAGCGAAAAGCATATCTTTATTTCTTCCATTATGCTAAGACATGCAAGTTTTTGAATTTTGCTTAGTTTTCGTTTAATGCTCTCCTGCTTAACGTAAAACCACAATATCAGGACTGCTTATATTAGAGCTGATCTGACCACCTTAGTATAAAGGGTCCGCCATATAACTTTTTTTAAATGCTATAAATAAAAAACTACTGAATATTTTTCCAATTTTTTTTTATTTGAAAGTACAATCCTTCACGTTAATAATGGAATATAACTTCATTCATATGGCTGCCTTGGCTAGCCATGCAGTAGCCTATACGATCGGTCCAATTTTTGAGTACATTTTCGATTGGATGCAGCTCTATTTCAGCACGAATGTTGTCCTTCAAAGCCTCAATTGTCTCTGGTTTGTCGACGTAACACTTATCTTTGACGGCTCCCCACAAATAATAGTCCAACGGTGTCAAATCGCAGCTCCGAGGCGGCCAAACGACATCAGAATTTCAACTGATAATGCGATTTTCGAAGTCAGTGCGCAAAAGATCGATTGTAACGTTGGCTGTGTGGCACGGAGCGCCGTCCTATTGAAATCAAATGTCGCCAATATCTTCCTCTTCAACTTCTGTGAACAAAAATTCGTTCAACATGGCCCGATAATGCTCACCATTGACTGTGACAGCCGCTCCTTGCTCATTTTCGTAAAAAAATGATACAATGATGCCTCTGGATCAAAATCCGCACCAAACAGTGACTCATTGTGGGCGCATCGGCTTTTCTTCGATTGCGTGTGAGTTTTCTGTTCCTCAAATGCGACAATTTTGCTTGTTGACATACCCGCCGAGATGGAAATGAGCTTCATCTGAAAAGATGATTTTTCGCCCAAAATCGGCATTTTCTTCAAGTCGATCCCAAGCCCATGAAGCGAAGCGAAAACGCATTGGATGGTCAGTTGGCTTCAATTGCTGAACCAATTGGACTTTGTACGTCGTCATACCAAGGTCTTTACGCAAAATTCGTCTCAATGATGTCTCCGAAATGTCCAATTGTTGAGAACGACGGTGAACTGATGTTCCTGGCGATTCACGCACACTCTCGGCAACAGCAGCGATATTCTCGGGTGTACGCACTGTTTTTGGTTTCTCAATAAGCATGCCAGTTTCTTTCACTTTTTAACAAGATAACGCACATACGGCGCTGACGGTGCCTCTTTTCTTCCCATTTCCGTAATTTTCGCACACATTCTGCAACATTACCATGATTTTCAAAGTAATGTCGCAATATTTCCCAGCGTTCTTCAAGCGTATACACAACCATTTTCGTTCAGCGGAAGGATAAAACTAATTTTCTGTCAAAAATGTCATGAGCTAAGTGTTGCCATTTACCGAATAACCGCTAGTTCAAAAAAAAAACGTTAGATGGCGGACCCTCTACATCCAGTATACCGTAATTAATCTCAGACCCCATTATTTTTCTTCTAACTACTGATAGTCATTTTTAATCATTTTATAATTTTCACTACATGTTTCAGATAAATTTTGACTCTAAGGTAACCTCCAAATACATTACGTCAGCTGACAAATCTTTTTATTTTTCATCAAAGTAGAAGTTTTAGGATTCTGATGTTCTTTATTTTTCTAAATAGTACTGTGGTGATGTTTTTGGAGGTGGCTATGAGTCAATTTTCTTTAGCCCAACTTTCACGTTAGAACCCTTTGCACATGTTCCCTGTCGGCGATAACAATTTTTTTTAAAAATATGATTGTCATTTTGGTAGCCTAGAAGTGAGAATTCTTCCTTGCTAGGAATTATCATCAACCTGTACATGACAAGGTTCCAAAGGAGAGCTAAAAAAGCACATAAAAACTTCTTTATTGTCTAGAGCTTTTCCCATTTTTCAAATGAAGAGGATCTTGTGTGTTTAATGATCCTGCTCTATAAGCATACTGGTTTCTATGCAGAGAACTGTTTACTAACGTCTCATTTCTAATGCGCCTGTTAAGCAGTTTTTTTATTACCCTAAGTAATGTATAAACCATATAGTTATGTTTAATGAATGGGTAGTCTTTTGCATGAGAATAGTCGGCCTTATCAGTTTTTAGTATAAACACCACTCTATTAGACTTTCATATCTAAACAAATAGTTAAGAGCCATTAAGAGCTATTAGAAACACACATATTTCTCTAAGTAGAAGGTTCGATCCCTTCTATCTGGAAGAATCTCATCTGCTTCCAGTGATTTAAATGGCTCAAATGAGTTCGTCATCCGTTTAACTTGAGATACCGCTTTCCTACCAATTTAAAAATCTGCTTTTATTGCTCTAGTGTCTAGATTTTGTCTATAAAAGGGTGAATTCTCCAAAATATTTAATCCAAAAAGTGTAACCGAAATAGCTTTTTTGATTTTTTTTAATATATCCATTTTACAAAATAAAAGTTTAGGTAAACTAATTAATCTTAAACCTTTTCTTAATAATGTACAAAACATTTGTACCGCATTGAATTAGGTTTTATTTAGAGATAAGCCACTGTACGATATAGTGTTAGAATGTTGGCATTACAACTGCTTTCACAGCGATATAAATAATAAGTTCTTTCCAACTGTCGTTTTGATAAAGAGTATAAGCAGAACTATCGTTAATTGACATTTAATTCTAGTGGGGGAAGGTACTGAACCCTGATCGCTTTACTGTTTAACCGGTCTAGTTGGTTTACAAATTTGACTTTAGGATTCCGCTATATGTATATTCCAAATTAAGAACAATGCTTAAATCCAGAATCATGTCTGTAGTTCACGGTTCCTTGTATCTCTTTTTCACTAAAAAATCTTTTTTCATTGTTAAAATACTTTTTATAATTTGATTCAGATTCTAACCTGCACAGAGACATTATTTTTTGGGGTTCTTTGTAATGTTCGGTGCAATTATAAGTAATACAATGCAAATTTACAAATCGCATTATTGTACAGTTAGTTGGACTCTTCCAGCTATATGAACAGTTGCTTTGGGTAGCTCTTCAAAGACTTTACTAAAATAATTTGCAACAATCGTAGAACTCTGCAATACATTACGTTTTTTAGTTGAATTTAATCTCACTGACGTAACCAAAGTATCATATTTAATGATCAAAATCCAATAGTCTTGCTAAAAAGGTGCTACTCCTACACTTGGAAATTAAGAACGGCATTCCTTGAGAATCATCGTTCCACATTTTTGCATATTTCAACATTTGTTACTTGTATAAGCTTTCCAAAAGCCTCACTTACATACATTAAAATTATTCATTCATTTTCGGTTTTTTTTCTTATTAATCTTATACGTTTGCAAAACTTTTTGCTATCTAATGTTAGCTGCTTATGTTTGTAATGTATTACATTTTTTTTACTTTTATTCTTCTTCTTTTCAAAAAATATGAAAGACTTTTTAATGCAAATTGTTCTAGCTCGCATTTTTTTCAATTTTACTTAAATTACTTAATGTGATAGCATGATTAAGATGCTCTTACTTTTTTAAAAATTGTTCCTTGAATAATTCTTTTTAACAAGTTTAAATCTTATCAAATCCTTCTTTTACACTGCTAAAGTAAAAAAAGTGCAAACCGCTGCACTCATTAAAGCCTCCCGTTTTGAACAAATTGAAATTGTAGAGCAACTAGAACCCGGATTTCGCAAATCCCCAAACTCATTATGTCGGATTTAATTCTAGAAGCGCAATGTTCGCAAATTGCTTGTCATATCCATGTAAAATGTTAACAGTAAAATCCCTCAATTTTAGCAGCGATTTTTAAAGCGGTTAGGGCGGGATTGGCTCCATTTGTGTATAACACGAAGGTGACGTGTAATAACTTAGTAAAGTAGTGGTACCCAACTTTAATTTTTTTTCATAATTTACAAAAGAAAGCAATGCATATTTATATTACAGGGTGATCGAAGTAAATCCGGAAAATAAATGAACAATCACAAAAATATTATAATACAAAAAAATTAAATTTATTTGCATAAGACTTAGCACAGTTAAAATATTTAATGTAGCCACCATCTCGAACCGGGACCTGCTGCAAACTAACACGACCCTTAAGCTGTCCTTGACGTTATGATGCCTTTCATTGACCTTCGTCTCGACCACGCCTCACACGTATTAGTCAAGGATTACACTCGAGGCTGGATGGCTGGTACAAATTGTTGTTCAGCCATGCCTGGGTCTTCCTTGTTCCGTAAGCTGTGGCGGAACTGAAACATGTACTGCCACCCAGCGACCATTTACTCTATTTAGGGCTTGACAAGTTTCTCCAGCACGTTGATATAGCGTTAATATAGCTGTCAGCGTTTAATTTCAGGCCTTCCTCGGAGAAATGGGAAGCCATGACATCCCTTTTGCTGCTCACTAGCCCCAACATGACGGTAGGAACTTCTAAATCATATTGGTAGGTCATTTTGAAGATTTGCCTTCCTGTCCTGGATAAAGTTTTTTTTGTCCAGAGCTGTCCCGCTTAACGTCCTTCATCCTGTCCATCTTGTTTTCTAAGTCAACTGTGGTTTCTCTGGTTGAAAGCTTTGTAGTGTAAATCCTGGTGCATTGCTAGACCTCGCCATGCGAATTTCTTTTGCCACATCAGTGATGCTTCGCGAAAGATCTAGTCTATTTTCCATTTCAGTTCGCGAATGAACTCATTAGTCCTCTTGCGATCAGATCGCTTGCCAACAGTTACTTCCTCCCGTTGGTCAAATTCCCGTACTTCTTGCGCATTCGCATAAGCCGGCCTCTTGTCTTTCCCGCGACACCACCTAAAAAATTCCGGATTTATTTCGACGTCCCTGTAGTTTGTTAAGTGGGTTCTAGAACTCTCATTATTTTGTTTGAATTTTTATAATTAATTTTTCATGCCCATTAGCTTGTTCTACGAAAACAGTTCGATTGGGCGAATTAAAAACCTAAAAAATAATTATTGTCTGTTTTAGCTGTAGAAGAATTTGTATCCCGGGGTTAAACAGTAAATCAAATGCATTACGTACACGTTTTTGATCAAAAATGTTGATGCTTAATCGTTTTACTTCCACCGCGACTTTCTCTTACAGAACCGATGATTTCGAATCACCATACCAGATTTACGAGAATGATAACCAAGCCTTACTGCATTCAGCCTGTTTAATAAACGATTTTTAACAGTTTCCACATTTTGCAAGAAAAGTTTGTATCACTGTGCTTTCATATTTTTATATCAGATCATATATAGTAAAATAATAATAATACAATTATGATTCAAGAAAGCTGCGTTTTTTCTTAAAGTATACCCATGTATTCAGTGTTTTGATTTAAAAAGTTGAAGAAAAACAAGATTATAAACAGATTATTTTTTATTGCACCGTTATTACGTTGAATACCTAATTATGCCGTAAATTAAAATACGAGCCTAGAACATGTTGTAAATATAAAATACCGTGAAGATAATGCTAAAACGCACAGACGAAAGGATAGTGAGTCATTGGTGCAGTGCTGTGAATGCAATGGACAAAACGGAAAACCTTGGACGCAGACAATAATGAATAGCAATGGACAGTGTGGCTTCTTTGGACATTTTTTAAGAGTTTGGAGTTCAAAGGCGACAAGAATTGTGCTCAGAAAGACAAAAGTAGCGGGCGTCTAACAAATATGCGTAAGCCATATATTATCCATTGTGTATCCGACTTCATAATAGCAAATAGGCAAATCACTGAAGCGAATATATTTGTAAATAGAAACAGTCATTCCACCGATGCTACCCTGCAAGCTCTTAGATATACCGTGCTATTTTACGATTCCATATTTGCTGAATCTTGCACTGGGCGACTACTTCCTGTTTGGCTTCCTGTTGGCTCCTGTTTCTCTCCAACAACGTGATTGGGTTAGTTGTCCACAAGTGGTACCGTGCTGTGGCTTGCAGCAGTTTGGAAATATGAGAAAGCACTTGTAGTGCCTTCAGTAAAAATTGTAGAAATGCTAATTGGTTATCCGAAAATATGTACTTGATTACTTTTAAAGCATAGACTAGTCTGTTCAATATCCACATTTATATTACAAAAATATAGAAACAATGCAAAACTATGTAGTGAAGTACAATTACAATGATCCAATCATTTATATCTCATAATACACCAGCATTTATTGTTATGTCACTAATCACTGACTCAATGTTTGTGCAAAGCTTTTATAGAGTTTGTGTAAATATTTCTTGATATTTTCTACAGATATACATCACGTACAAGATTTGGTCCATTGTTTATCTTCCTCTTGTAAAGCTTTTCTGGTATTCGCCTAGTTCATTTTCTTGCATTACCTGCGCTCTGTTTCATAATACTGTTGCTAACATCTTATAGACTATATGCAAGTTCTTGATAGTTACCGCGTTCTGTTTTTTCTTTCTTGTATATGGGACACGGTATCGCCATGAGTTAGATATTTTTTCTTCTTGCCACATTCTTTTATTAGTTTTGTTTCTCTTTCGCTCAGGGTTCCTGCAGAAATTATATTTCCCCCAGGGCTTTTATTGTCTTTTAAATAGTGGATTACTTAAATAATTCCCTTTTCCTTCTATTATTGTTGTTTGTGTATAAAATGTTCCTTTTCTATTTTTCTCCTTTTTTTCTTAGCCTTTCTTGTGGTTTTGTCTATTCATTCTTTATCCAGTTTTCGTATTCTGTCTCCTACTAATAAGCCTTATTTAGTTCTGTAATACCTTATTATTTTAAGTAAGATTATTTGCAGTTTTTTACATCATAGAAATTTTTGATTGTTTTATTTATGTTTTTCTACTTTTACAAAATTTTCTCCATATATGCCTCATATATTCTTCCAATTCTGTTAAAAAAATTTTAATTTTGGAACTATTGTTTTTATCCAGTTTATTCTTGTCTCATTTTTGTATTTTAGTACAATTCTAGAGTCTCAGTCAAGCTATCCAATGTCATATGTTTCTTTTTCTTGCTTTTTCTAGCTATGCCTTAAATATTTTCTACACAATCTGTTCAAATCTTACTCACACTTTTTTGATCTTTTAATTTTATGGATTTAACTCTTTACTGCAAGTTTCTTTCTAAAATTTAATTTACTAATGTCAAATCTCTTTCGTGTCCATGTTATCACCCTTTGTTTTGTATTTTGCGGTTTTCTTTTTGCTATCACTAACTAGTGATTTGTATTCTTAGCAAAGTACAATAGTCTTTTTCCATTATACCTGCTTTCCATTCCCTTTCCCACTACTAGTCTTCTTATATACTCATTCTCTTCCTACTTGTACATATGGATCTCCACTCATAATTTTTAAGCAGCATTTCTTGTAATACATTACCCACTTTTTCAGTTAGAGCTGATATATTTAATATGCTGAATTTCCCGTATCTTCCTCTCATTTTTATTATGCATATCCTAGCAAACATAAAAAAGGGGAAAATATAAGTAGTTTGGAAAGTGTGCATTATATCCAAACAAAATATAAGAAAAAAAACGTAATAAAGGACAGATAAAATGTTAGTAATTAATTCCACAAAAGGAAGCTACAAAAAAGCCAATAGAAGTAGTGAAACATCTAAAAATTAATCAAAGTGAAGACATAAAATAAAATCCTAAAGAAGGAGCGCTATAAGTTAATTACAAAGAAACTATGGAATCTACGGAAAATAGTGGGAGAGTTAAAGAAATAAAAAAAAACAGTAATGTTATAATGTACGTAAAGAACACAGTCGTAGAGATATAAAGAAGTTGAAAAGTTCAAATAAAAATTAAAATTTTTCACAAAAAAGCTAAAGAAGGAGATTTTAGTGGTGTTGGAAAGCAACAAAGATAAAGAGAAATTCCGTCTAACAAGGCAAAAATAAGACATATATATAAGAGATAGCTTTAAAACATTGGTAACAATTTGAGCAAAAAAAATAAAGAACATAGCACAAGAAGAACGAAATATCGAGGAATAACTTACGTTCAGATACAAAAAAGTAGTAACAGACGAGGTAGAAGAAAAATTAAATATTAGTAATAAATAACTAGAAATAAAAAAAATATATAAATGAGTGAAACATCGACAATGATTAGACAAAGGAAAAGAACTCAAATGTAACTAGGTAGAAATATATACAAAAGAAGAACATTAGAAAATCTAATAGAAATGATATAAATTAGATATAATAGCAGTCCAAGAAACTAAAATAAGACATACAAGAATTTACAGAGTTGATAATTACACCGTTTCAACAGCGAAGTGACTACTGAGTAAGTTTTAAAGCAAATAAGCTAAGATTTAATAAAATGGATAGATGTGTAGTTTAAGTAAGTTTATAATTCATTAGAACATTCAAAAGTTCTTATCTATGTATTGAGTTGAGCTTTTTGCTGTAGAGAATGGTCGAGGTAAATCCTACAAAATAAATAAACAATGAAAATGACATTAAAATACAGGAAGAATTAAAATTATTTATGCATGACACTTAACACAATTAAAGTAATTAGTATTGAGGACCGTATTATTCAATGTAGCCCCAATTAGTGACCACGACCTTCTCGAGATGGGACCTAAAGCTGCTGCAAGTCAACATAACATCCTCCTTGTCCATATGTTGTTACTTCCATGATGGGGGTCCTTACGCTGTCCTTGATGTTAACATATATAATATAATGCCTTTTAGTGACCTTCGTTTCGACCACACGCAGTAGTCGAAGAGATTAGACTGGGGGTTGGAGGGAGGTCATAAGTCAGGGGACTAGTGGTAAAACATTTTCCTTGGATTGTGGGGTGGAGCGGGGTCTTGCTGGGACACGTACTCTCGCTCAGCGGCCATCTCCTCTATACAGAACTTAACGGCTACCTTCAATAAGTTAATATAGTTCTTAAAGAAGTAGGACTCTACGACATCCTATTCACTACCCACAAGCCTCAACATCATCAAAGAAGTGAAAAATTTTGTATGAATAAAGATAGGCACTTCATAGCCATCTTGGTAGATACAACAGTTATTTTGCAGGTTTAGGTTCTTGCCCTGAATAAAATTATTTTCCTCCGAAAAGAATCTCAGAAAACCAGAACTATTTGGCTTGCTGTCATTTAGCAGTGCATTGGCTTTTTACTTCCTGTCCATCTTGTTTTTCTTAGTCAATAGTTGGCGATTCCTCAAGACGAAAGACTTGTAGTGCGGGTCCTCGTGTACTGTCACACTGACCGTTGACCTTGCCAAGCCCATTTTTGCCAAGACAGTCACACTTTGCCCAGGATCCGGATCGATATTGTCTTTCAATTTACAGACGAACTCATCACTTCTCTTGTGATCAGATCGCTTGCTGTGAGTTGCCGTATCAACAGTTACCTCCTTCTCTAGTCAGATTCTCTGTATTTCTTGTCTGCGTCGTAAAGTTGAATTTTTTGTAGTCAAACCACGTAACCATTTTGGTCGGGGATTTTCCGGCTCGAGCGGATTCAAGTATAACAGCACTGCTTTCGAATTCTCGGCTCTATTGTTGAACATTGTTGATAGGGAATTGTGCATACTCATAAGACACCCTTTACTTTTCCGCAGAACAACCTAAACAAAAGGCCTGTAATTTAGACACAATATTTGCTCATTTGAAAACTTTAATGGAAAGTTACATCAAAAATTGTAAAAATATTACATTCAATTATCCTGATGAATATCAAGCAACTTAATTTAAGTAAAGCAATAAAAATCGGTGATTTCTGAACCAACGAAAACACTATTTTTAATAGTTGCTTTATATATCAGAGTGGAATTACAGAAGAAAAGTCAATTATCCAGATTAAATGGAGATCGACTCAACTCGGATAATCGGATTTCACGCAGAGACTTGTGTAGCTGCCTCAGTAGGGCATTTTTGTTTTGTTAGACAGCAAGAAGAGCAAACGGAGGAATTATCCGTATGTAGAAAAAAATCATAGAAATTTAAGTTAAAAAAATGCTTTTTTCGAGTGTTAAGAAACTTTTTTACAACGTGATATATCAAGTAGAGAACTAATAAAATTTTTGGTAAATGGATTATGTTCCTATAAGCTGTACTCCTTCAAAATAAACGTTGAGGATAATAAATTCTGCTCTAGTACATTTTAGTGTTGCTAGCAACAAATTTATTTCATTTTTTACATTGTTGCGTGAAACTCGTGCACTCGTAAATTTTTCTTTGACGAACTTTCTTGAAATAGACTAAATATTATAACAAATGAATATTTCCCACTTTTCTACTGCAAAGTATTGCAGCTAAAAATTTTCTGTCGTAGTTTTTGATCAAATGAAATATTTTTAAGCAAATATATGTTTACTACTTTCAGTACAAATAAATGTTAACATTACATATTCCAATATAATGCAACTTTTTTTAGCCGAGAGTTAAATTCTAGCTTAAATTTTGTATTTGATAAATGAGACTATTATAAAACTCATTTTTTAAGATACATTTTCATTTGACAAGCTTCGTTCAAACGGTCTTAATACTATACACGGTTTGTCTGAAAAGTATCGGAAATAATTATACTAGACAACCAGAAGGGCTAGAGGGGCGTGGTTTTCGATGAGATAGATGGTGAAGGAGACTCCTAGGTAAACAATGCGACCCGGCTCAGTTGTCTCCGAGCCTTGAGGGAATGAGGATCGCGCTTCCCGTATTTTGGTGACGCGTCACAGACTCGACATGCAGGGCATATTAAAGCAACGCTGTACGGTGAAGTTTTGTGTCAAACTCAAAAAATCTTATAAAGAAAGCCTACAAGGAGGAAGCTATTTTAAAAATGAGTATGTTTAAATGGCACAAGATGTTTCATAAGAGAAGGGAAACCGTGAAAGACAAAGAACACAAAGGACATCCGTCAATGAGCCGTAGTGTTGAAAATTTGGTGAAAGTAAAACAATTTTTGGACTCTGATCGGCTTTTAAGTTCGAATGGCAGCACAGGAGTTGCATTAAAAAAAAAAGTAGTGCATGAAATTGTGGCTGAAGATTTGGACATGAAAAAAATTTGTGCAAAATTGGTTCCAAAAGTTTTGTCCTAAGATCCAAAGGATTTGCATGCTGTACAGCCCGGACTTGGCCTTATCCGACTTCTTTCTGTCTTCAAAACTCAAATCTTGGCTGAAAGGAACCCGTTTTGTGTCGGTGGAGAGAGTCCAAACCGCCGTAACTAAGGTCATAAACAGGATTTCAGTTTAGGTATTCCATAAAGTCTTCAAAGCGTGACAAGCACGCTGGAAATGCTGTGTAAATACAGAAAAAACTATTTTGAAGAATTTTAAAGAAAAACAATTACCTGCAATACTTTTGTTTTTATTGAATTATTCTCTATACTTTTCAGACAAACCCTGTATGTCTCTAACAGACTTTTTCAATTGTATTGAATCTTACAGTTTAATTTTATTTTGTTAGTGTGACATTGAGAGTCGTAGTTTTAATTTTTAAATAATCCAATGTATTGTATTCAGCGTTACAGCTTATATTTTTCTATTACAGATTCGGTTGCTTCTTTAGTAACAAATTTTATTTTATTTGTTTTACTGTAACAAATAACAAATATTAGTTAAGTGGAAAGTTAAAAAGATATTTTTAGTTAAAAATGACCAACCGCAAATTTTAGTTGATTAAACCAGGAAAATCTCTGTTTATACAAGGATAATTCGTAAGGAAACTTTTACTTGCACTTGTACGAAAAATAAGCGAGGATAGCGGTTTCCGTGATATGACACTGATTCAGTAGCTGGACAGGTTGTGCAGGGTGGAAGAAGAATATTTTTTGCAGTTATGTCCATCCACTTGATCAAAGAGGTATACTATTGTAAGTTTCTAATGTTTTTATTATTGATAAGCCAGATATCTTTACGAAGTGCCTTTGTAAAATAAAATATATGTGATTAGGGTTTCATACAAATAATGTTCCATGAAGTTAAAGTTGGGTTGGTAAATTTTCCTTTAATAGATTTTCTAAGAAACGTTGTTCTATTACAACAGATATTGGATTAATGGGCAAATAATTTTTTCTTCAATTTATTTAGATTAAACTAGCAACGGCATCCTGTAAAATCTGAATAAGTGCATTAACTGATTAATTTTTCCTTAGTGTATTTGTTAGAATAATAGTTGCAGTAGGCAACTTTATTTTGTATTCCTATTTGCCATTTCATTGCATTAAACGCCATATCTCATAAATATAATAGTCTTCTGACGGCTTTCTTAGGATATGTATTCTACTGAGTTATATGCCATTTTTGCTAAATTCTTTTTTGTTATAGTATACCAAACGTTATGGTCATTGAATTTCTACCTAATAGATTATGCAATATTATTCGACAAATCCTTTTATTATTTCTGTTCTATTAATTAGATTTTGCGGTCGACAAAATAAATTCCTGTGAACCTCTTCAAACAAGGGGTAATAATACCGATCGTCTAAGGTGTGGGTGCTTTCCACATAGCTCCGCATCAGAGATGGTGCGCGATGACCGGGCAGAGAGAGCGAACGTATGAGAGCCTTAACCTCTTATTATAGTTTGCAGGCCGTGCTCTCGCGCGGGTAGTTAGAACGTTACCATTATCACCAAATATCTAGTGTATCGATCTAAAGGTAAGGGCTAACAATGTAATTTATAGCTAAATTCACTGAAATATGAGAATTTATTGATAAATAATACTGACTAATTTACGCACCGTGAGGTGAACGAAGAGGGCGCAGTGTTAAGAAACTTTTACAACGTGATATATCAAGTAGAGAACTAATAAAATTTTTACTAAATGGATTATGTTCCTATAAGCTGTACTCCTTCAAAATAAACGTTAGGGATAATAAATTCTGCTGTAGTACATTTTAGTGTTGCTAGCAACAAATTTGTTTCATTTTTTACATTGTTGCGTTAAACTCGTGCGCTCGTAAATTTTTCTTTGGCGAGCTTTGTTGAAATAGACTAAATATTATAACAAATGAATATTTCCCACTTTTCTACTGCAAAGCATTGCAGCTAAAAATTTTCTGTTGTAGTTTTTGATCAAATGAAATATTTTTAAGTAAATATATGTTTACTACTTTCAGTACAAATAAATGTTAACATTACATATTCCAATATAATGCAACTTTTTTTAGCCGAGAGTTAAATTCTAGCTTAAATTTTGTATTTGATAAATGCGACTATTATAAAACTCATTTTTTAAGATACATTTTCATTTGACAAGCTTCTTTCAAACGGTCTTAATACTATACACGGTTTGTCTGAAAAGTATCGGAAATAATTATTCTAGACAACCAGGAGGGCTAGAGAGGCGTGGTTTTCGGCGAGATAGATGGTGAAGGAGACTCCTAGGTAAACAATGCGACCCGTTTCAGTTGCCTCCGAGCCTTGATGGAATGAGGATTGCGCTTCCCCTATTTTGATGACGCGTCACAGACTCGATATGCAGGGTATATTAAAGCAACGCTGTACGGTGAAGTTTTGTGTCAAACTCAAAAAATCTTATAAAGAAAGCCTACAAGGAGGAAGCTATTTTAAAAATGAGTATGTTTAAATGGCACAAGATGTTTCATAAGAGAAGGGAAACCGTGAAAGACAAAGAACACAAAGGACATCCGTCAATGAGCCGTAGTGTTGAAAATTTGGTGAAAGTAAAACAATTTTTGGACTCTGATCGGCTTTTAAGTTCGAATGGCAGCACAGGAGTTGCATTAAAAAAAAACGTAGTGCATGAAATTGTGGCTGAAGATTTGGACATGAAAAAAATTTGTGCAAAATTGGTTCCAAAAGTTTTGTCCTAAGAACCAAAGGATTTGCATGCTGTACAGCCCGGACTTGGCCTTACCCGACTTCTTTCTGTCTTCAAAACTCAAATCTTGGCTGAAAGGAACCCGTTTTGTGTCGGTGGAGAGAGTCCAAACCGCCGTAACTAAGGTCATAAACAGGATTTCAGTTTAGGCATTCCATAAAGTCTTCAAAGCGTGACAGGCACGCTGGAAATGCTGTGTAAATACGGAAAAAACTATTTTGAAGAATTTTAAAGAAAAACAATTACCTGCAATACTTTTGTTTTTATTGAATTATTCTCTATACTTTTCAGACAAACCCTTTATGTCTCTAACAGACTTTTTCAATTGTATTGAATCTTACAGTTTAATTTTATTTTGTTAGTGTGACATTGAGAGTCGTAGTTTTAATTTTTAAATAATCCAATGTATTGTATTCAGTATATTTTTCTATTACAGATTACTGCAAATGAACGTAAAATGTAAAAATTACGGGAGTACATTATGAACGAGCGCATAAGCTTTGCATTAATTCAACTTTACGTATTACGTATTTCCTATGGGGGCTTATGCTTACGTCCACCATCAATGGGCGTTAAATTATTCCATGTTTAAGTCCCAGAGAAAAGTTAATTAAATATTTATACGTTCACCTTGCAAAAATTTGACCAAGGCGGGTGAAAAATTTAGTCTGATCTAGGACGCCAGGAAAGTATCTGTTTATGACAAGGCAACTTAGTATATCTATAAGTGAATCTGTTAGATGCAACTATGTAAGAATAATAAGGGGATAGCGGTTTCCGTGATATGACACTGATTCAGTAGCTGGACAGGTTGTGCAGGGTGGAAGAAGAATATTTTTGCAGTTATGTCCATCCACTTGATCAAAGAGGTATACTATTGTAAGTTTCTAATGTTTTTATTATTGATAAGCCAGATATCTTTACGAAGTGCCTTTGTAAAATAAAATATATGTGATTAGGGTTTCATACAAATAATGTTCCATGAAGTTAAAGTTGGGTTGGTAAATTTTCCTTTAATAGATTTTCTAAGAAACGTTGTTCTATTACAACAGATATTGGATTAATGGGCAAATAATTTTTTCTTCAATTTATTTAGATTAAACTAGCAACGGCATCCTGTAAAATCTGAATAAGTGCATTAACTGATTAATTTTTCCTTAGTGTATTTGTTAGAATAATAGTTGCAGTAGGCAACTTTATTTTTGTTCCTATTTGCCATTTCATTGCATTAAACGCCATATCTCATAAATATAATAGTCTTCTGACGGCTTTCTTAGGATATGTATTCTACTGAGTTATATGCCATTTTTGCTAAATTCTTTTTTGTTATAGTATACCAAACGTTATGGTCATTGAATTTCTACCTAATAGATTATGCAATATTATTCGACAAATCCTTTTATTATTTCTGTTCTATTAATTAGATTTTGCGGTCGACAAAATAAATTCCTGTGAACCTCTTCAAACAAGGGGTAATAATACCGATCGTCTAAGGTGTGGGTGCTTTCCACATAGCTCCGCATCAGAGATGGTGCGCGATGACCGGGCAGAGAGAGCGAACGTATGAGAGCCTTAACCTCTTATTATAGTTTGCAGGCCGTGCTCTCGCGCGGGTAGTTAGAACGTTACCATTATCACCAAATATCTAGTGTATCGATCTAAAGGTAAGGGCTAACAATGTAATTTATAGCTAAATTCACTGAAATATGAGAATTTATTGATAAATAATACTGACTAATTTACGCACCGTGAGGTGAACGAAGAGGGGCGCAGCTTCTAAGCGTTGTAGCTCGCACTACCGCTATACATCTGTAACCAGTATTAGAATATCAAACCAGGAGTTACCTTCATACGTTGTGTAATGAATTATTGTCAATTGTCTCAAGACAAAAAACGTAAATTTGTTTAAAATTCTGAAATTACTTAAAGCACAATTTGAAATAACACCTTTGAGAAAATTAAGTACGTATTGCGTAAACAATTTTAGGAAAAACGAGAAGAAAGACCAGCGTTACTGAGAAAAACATTTGTATTGTTCGCCACCTTGTCGAAATGACCGCCGGTTAAGGATAAGTTGATTTTACCAACTTTTGGACAAAATAAAACTCGAATAACGTTAAAAAAGATAGGAACATCTATTTCTAGGCTATTTCCTGCTTCGCGACAATCCCAGGTCCCACACGACTGCTGAAACTAGACAAAATTGACGGTTTGTTCTGGGCTATACTACGACACCTAACCTGCAGTCTAGATTTATCGTCCTGAGATTATCATTTAAATTTATGCATTGAGAAAAGCATGTTTTGTAAGTTATGAGATATGTAGGTACATAACTTCCTATGTTTCTATTTTTATAATATATTTAAAAATAATAATTCCGGTTTATATTTCTCGCTTCAACAAATCAAATACAATGTTGATGAATCTGTATATTATCTCTATATTCTCGATAAATTTTTCCTAGATTAATAGACAAGATTATCGAAGTAAATTCGAAATTATTTTAGGTTGCATTGCGGGAAAGTTAAAGGGTCGTCTTATGCGCATGCGCAATCCTCTGCTAAGTAACACGATAAGTTAGCTTCACATGATCAACAACCTACAATGGCCTATAAAATAAATTGAGAATACGTCCGCGAAGCTGCTATACTCGAATCCCTTTGACCATGCTGTAGAAAACCAAAGTTTACGGCGTGGCTAAGAAATACAGAGTAGCTAACTATCAAAAAGAGGTAATTGTTAACAGAGCAACTCATTGCAAGAGATCTGATGTCAAGAGAAACGATAAATTCGTTTGTGAATTGAAAGAGAAGATCGATTGGGATTCTGGAGAGAGCAGCACTTACTTGGCAAAAGAAATGGACGTGGCGAGGTCGACAGTCAGTCCAGCAGTGCACCAGAACCTGCACTACAAGTTTTTATCCAGGGTAACTACCAACTATTGAAAAGCAAGAAAACAAGATGGACAAGAAATTGAAGACCCCAAGCACTGCTAAACGATAGCAAGCGCGACAGTGTTGGATTTCTGAAATTATTTTGGACTAAAATAACTTCATCAAGAAGGTGGATTGTAAAATTGACCAAATGTGCAAAGTTTACCTTTTCTGTGACGGTGCTAGAGCTTGTGAGCTGAAAAGAGAATGTTATAGCAGCCCACTTCTTTAAGGAAGGTCTGAAGTTGAGCGCTGACTGTTATATCAGCATGCTGGAGCATGCAGTTGACAAGCCTTGGATAGAGGAGGTGGGCAGTATGGCCCCGGCCCACAAAACAAGGAAGACCCAGGTATGCCTACAAATATTAGTACTACCACTAACCACTCTTCACCCTTCATTGTAATCCTCTTAACTACTACTTGCGTGGTCAAGATGAAAGTTAATGAGATGCAGCACAACGCCAAAGACAGCTTAAGGGACTTCATTACAGAAGTAACATAATGAAAGCACATACATACAAGGAGAAAGTTCTTGCTCAAGGATGTCGTGGTGGCTTATGAAAGTTACATTTAATAATATGATTATCAGTACTATTTACTTTAATTGTGTTATATTTCATGTAAATGAAATAAATTTTTCTTGTATTTTAATGTTAATTTCATTGTTTATTTATTTTCTGGGTTTACCTCTACAACCCTATATAATTCTGCTTTTGCCACAGTTTATGATTTGAAGTAGCGTAAAAAAATATTTTCATATCTACAGCAATTATTTTATTATTTGTACTTTAACCCCTATCTATTATTTTGTAATTTTTTATTTAAGAAATGTTCTAGGTTATCAACTAATTATCATCAGCTTTGTGGATTTGGCTCTCTGGCCTGCTCCTATTCAACGTTCTACTTTCTTTTAGGATATCGTATATCTCTCTTTGCTAGTGCATTATATTGTAGCGCTTGTTTAGGTACTCTCGTTCATTCTAAGCATGTTGCTTCAATTTTGTCGGTAGTCATTCGTTTTGTGGTTAATTATGAATATTTTAAATTCTTCTTTGATATCATCATTTCTATTCTCGTGTGCCCATTTAAAAACCATAGAAGCTTCATTTCTATATCTTGGATTTGGATTACGTATTTTTTTAAAGACCAAGTTTATTTCATGCAAAGTTTTCTTAAGGTATACTTTCTAACATCGTCCATTTTTTGAAATGTTGTTACTTTATTATTATTAACTTACTGATCATAGTCAAACGTCACGGCATATACTGAATATTTAAAATGCCTCACTTGTTCTAGATAAATGTTGCCAATACAAGTTTTTGATCTAATTTGATCTTTACTCAGAAAAACAGTTACTTTCGTCTTAAATTTGATATTTTGCAAATTATCCTTTGAAAGGAGGTTTAGTTTGTGTACCACCCCTTGTAGATCATTTTCTAAAGACGTAATGATTACCCAGTCGTCAGAAAAAGGTAAGGTATGCTGCAGCTTGATTCCTGCCTTATGCCCTAATTTACATTAATCTGCTTTGTATCTTCACCAGGTTTATTTTCACTAATAATAATAATATGTATGTATGTATAAGCTTTTACATGCTTCTATTAGGTGTGGCCGAAATTTGTTGGTCTTTAATATTTCCCACATTTTATGTCGAATGATTCTATCAAAAGCCTTGGTATAATCTATCAAAGCAATATATGTCTCCAAGTTCATTTCTATTGTTTGTTTTAATGTGATTACTGACTATATACTTAAGCGTTCTTTACAGAACCCGTTTTGTTCTTCTTCGTAAAGAGTTTTGTAATTGCTTTATTCTTGTAGTTATTATCCTGGCGTGTATTTTATAGGCTGAGTTTAGTAGACTGATGGTAACAATTTGGTTTTTTTTAGGAAATTAAGAAGATATAACAGTCACAATTTAAGAAGATTTCCTCCATATTAACATCTGTTCCCATATATTTTCTATTTTTAAAACTTCTTAATGCATTTCAAACTCATCTATAGTTATGCAATCAACACTGTTACTGCTACTAAGTGTGTCCATTTTGTTACACATTATACTTTATTTTATTACTTGTGGGTTATACCACAGATTTTTGTAGTGTTCATTTCACCTATCATTACACAGCTCCATAAAAAAAAATCAAAAAAATTACCCCTGGCTTCTGATTATGTTTACCATATTTTTTCAGGGTCGCTAAATCTGAATTTAGGGTCCATTTAACTCTATAACGTTCGGATTTTTTATAACCTCAAAAAGTAGGTCCAAAACCCCAATAAATCCTCTATATATTGACCAACGCAACACTTATAACCCATAACCCTTTAACTCTTTAACTTCTTAACCCATTAACGCCTTAACTAACCCCATAACTCGGTAAGAAAAAGACTTATGCACATTCAAGCCCTAAAATACAGTGTGTTCGATCCATACATGCTTCGTAAGCCTTAAACTCATATTTTACAATAACCTCATAACCCATAGACCTATAAGCCCATAACCTGGCGAGAACAGACTTTCGTTGGGGGAGCCTACGTTTTGTGAACTCAGGAACAACGATGAGGATGTAGTAGGCTTCTGTTCTCTTTGGAGTGCTTTATTAGAGTGTGTTTCCCTTGCTTCACACAAATAGCAAAAATAAAATAACAAGAAGATAAATTGACTAAATGTAAAATAATGATTAAATTAGAACAAATAAAACTTAACGAAGAGACTGCGTTTATTCATCTTCTTTAGACCTTTTATGGTAACGCACTTGTTTAGTTTCAAAAGATCTACGGAATGAATGCGTTTATGATTTTTGATTGTATCTATTTTCAAATTCCAGCAGTTCTCACCCCATGGTCTCTGATAATGCTTCTCCATATCTTTCGTGTCTTTATGACATTTTTCTCCGTGTTCTTTGCTGTAATCGCCAAATTTTCCTAGAAAGTAATCAATATGTGAGTCTAAGGAATGTAACTTTATACTCAAAATGCAACCCAATGTGTGATAGTTGTTCACCATAGATAGCACTTACCAAATCTTTATATTTTGGGATCTTCTTATTGCCCAAAAAATTTTGAGCTACCCCGCGAAAACTGGTCTATGCAGCTTTCTCTTTCTGTCATGTGAGCTGTGAAATTAGTATCATTGAAGAAGGCTCGGATCTGTAGACCATCGAAAATTCCTACTTCTAACTTAGCTTCACTTAGTTTTCGAGTTTTACTCGGTACATGTTTAAAACACTGACCTTATTTGTCCAGAGCTGTCACGAAGTGTTTCATCAAGCCAATTTTTAGATGAAGTAGAGGCATCAATATCTTCGTTTCATCTACGAGTGATAATCTAATGATATTTGAAGACCCAGATTGTAATGACACTCGTGTAGGTCATTCCTTCTTAGAATAGTAATTTTTACGATCCCTACTATCAAAAGATAAAAAAACAGGGAAATTTAATGTTCCTACTCTGCATTTCCAGAAAATACCTATGATTTTGAGATACTTACATATTTGCCACTGGTGTTCAGAATAGTTTATTTTCTCAAAAACAATCTTTACGTTGTCATATTTTTCCTTGAGAAATTGAGCAATTGGAATAGTGTTATGCAAAAGTATCGCTTTAACACTACTTATAGAGAAGGCTACAAACAGACGCCACTCTTTTGCCTTGTAGAAACAATCTTTTATAGCGTTTATGAGCTCGACTATACTAAATCAATGACTTTGTCGTGAGTAAAGAAAGGTGTGAATTCTTTCTCCTTATTCCTTTACTTTGCAGATTTCTGAGGAGATTTTTTTTCTTTCAACCTAGAGGCCAGAAGTTCATCAGCTTCTTTTGATAATCCCAATTCTCTCCTAAGTCACTTAATTCTTCTTGACTGAAGAGTTGTGGCATCGAATTTTTGATCCCTTACCCTCTTCGCTCGCACTCGATCTGTCAGATTCCATCTCACTATCACCCTCAGTGAGGGCTCCATCACTTGTATCTATTTTCACTATATCTTCATCATTCATTCTTTTGGCATCTCTTTCAGCATTGGTACGACCAATCTTGGTTGGAATCAAGACTGCGTGTATAACTTTGCTTGTTTGAAATACTTTATTTTGAAACGATTTTTAGCATTATAACCCCCAGTGTCCATCATGCAGAAGAAACAGTCTTCTTTAGATTCAGGCATGCCCCATGCAGCAGGAGTAGTGTTTTTCAACTGTGATAAGTTTTTAGTATTGTGACTGTTAGTTAACATTCTACAACAGGTTCCACAAATAGCATGCGAACCCAATTTTGGTCTAGATTCAAAATTTCCAACCCAAAACAATATGTATACTCTTTAATAACAGCATCGCAAATTTTTTCCGACAGTGGGTGGTTGATAAATACCACAAACATAACAGAATGTGTTTGGTTTACTAGGATCATCATGTACATGTGGATTATAACATCTCATAGATGTATCATTGGTTATTGTAGCAAACCCTTAGTGGGTTTGTATACCTGGCCTTTTCCGACCCCTAGGACGACTGCCAAAATTTTGAATTTCCCACCTACGGAGCTGCGGTCTCTGGATAATAATGCCTGCGGGCCCGCTTTGTTATCCTGACCACAGCCCATCACGGAGGATCGACCTCTGCATTCATAAACTTTTTCGATAGTGTTTTCCATGACGGCATGAAGGCTTATCTAGAATTTCTTCCGGATCTCGGAATAACTCTGTTGCTTACCATCAATCACGTGGAGGTGCCCTGGATTGCAAAAACACGAATAAGTAGTACAACAATGGTGTACAAAGTAGATACTATGTTTTAGGGCTTAAATGCGCATAAGTCTTTTTGTTATCGGATTATGGGGTTTTAAGGTTATGGGGTTAAGGCGTTAAGTAGTTAAGGGGTTATGGGGTTATAGGGTTTGAGATAGACAGAAGATTTATTGGTTTTTAAACCCACTTTTTGAGGTTACAAAAATTCTGACGTGATGGGGTTCGGATTCAGCGACCCCGAAAATAGATAATAGACAGTCAGATCCCAGGGGTAATTCTTTAAATTTTTTGTAGAGCTATGTTATGTATTATCAAGTAATTTTTTAAAAAATTAAATTTTTATGTCTATTAGAAAGCATCGAAAGTGAAGAACTGACTTCATAAGGCTGTCTTATTAATTTTTCGGAGATGGAGGAAAATTTTTTTTACCAATTTTATGTTAATAGAAATGTCTGTTTCGGGTAAGAAAATGTGAAGCGTGTCTCGTTTTTTTAATGAACTTGATATATTTATTAAACTAAACATGACAGCTAGTAGATCCTTATATGATAAATTGAAGGTTATTGGGCTAAATATAATATCTAATAATGTCCTTTTTGTCGTTAAGAAGCAGTTAACTAAATACATGAGCTTTGAACAGAAATCCTGAATTCTCTATCGGATTATCAAAGTTTCCAATAGCGTCTACTTGATTATATATCATACGCGCATCCCAACTGAATTATCTTACATACCACTTAAAAATTATTAAACCCAATTAGTTTGTTTAGTATATTTTTTTTTATTACTAGGAAAATAAGATGCTGTCGCAATGGTTAAATAAAATTTACAGTACTTGTAAGAGTAAATATAGTCGCCTGTTATTAAGACAGAATTTTTGGAAACATAAAACCTCCGTTTGTTTAAAATGTTTTTGTAAAAGTAAAAAAGTAACCTGAGATTCGATTTTTCCTTCGAATTTTGCTTAATGAACACTTCGATGACATTAAAAGTACGAAGGGAAAGGAAAACGCTTGTATCTGCCACTATAATTAATAAATTTCAATTTTTTCAGTAAACTTAATAGTTGTTGTGAATTTCTGACTTAACATAAAATAATTATGACGAATTTTTTTATTAGTTTTATCTTATAATAAATTATTTGCCTGTGACAAACAAAACCAAAGAAAAAATGTCTCAACGTTACTTCCTGTGAACAGGCCAAGTGTTTTATTTGGATTTTTGAGATAATACAAACAACTTATTTAGCGCTAATACACTTCTAACAATACGCCCAACGGACTTTGGGTTCCCTCACAAAGGTCGACATGCGTTGAATAAATCATCTATAAACCCCCCAAATGCGCCGGATAAGCGAACGTCAACCGAGGCGGTTTCAGAGGTTAGCGCCGCGCCGTTTATTCCCCTCTCCATGGCGGCGCTGAAAGTTATATTTACATATAATAAACAGTACAGCGACTTCGGAGCACTATTTGCATCGGAATAATAAATTATGCAGAAACGTATTCTGTTGCGTTTTAGCGGCGGTCTTAGGCGCGGCTTCGGCGCGCTGCTCGTTTTTGCGGCCCGAAGCGATGCGAAACGACAAATTTGTTGGAATAACAAGCCGTTTGGTTAATTTAGTGTGCGTGTGTGCTGTTGTACGGCTGAAGAGCGGGATTTGCAGGTTTATTATGAAGCGAAGTTAATTACGCGAAGTGCAGCGTGTTGCGGTTGTGCTGCACGGCGGCGGCGGGTTTTCAGCTATTTCAGCTTTAAAATCGGCTATGTGTGGAGCGTGCATTAAACATATATTGTTGAATTAATCAAAACTTTAGCTGGTCATTTACTTATTTAGGCATCCAAAAGATGATTGAAAAACTTAAATATATTACCTACAGTCTGTTCAGTAATAAAATGACCGCTGTAATCAGACAAGGTTTTTCTTTTATTGACGTATACATTGTGAGCTATTGCACAATTGGCTAATATCTAGTCTAATTACATCCATTACTGATTATAGCTTTGTATTTTTTTCATGCCTTCGACGATATTTTCTACGTAATCATTTGGCAAAGATCGCTATATCTTCTGCTTCACTGTGTACACTGGCTTTTCTTTAAGTTTTATTTTCATGTACGACTAGATATTTTTAATAGAATTAAGACTGGGGACACTGCTGGCTATACCAGCATAGTGACTTTATTTTGTTGTGTTTACACATTGCTCAATTGTTTGCAAGCATTTCTGATAAAAGGATTGTTGAAATTGTCCATAAACAGAAAAACACAACTAAAACCGCGTTTATATAAACTTCTACAAACATGCACTTTTATAGGGTGTTTTACTTTGTACCGAAGTATTCTATTACTCTTCGCTGACCATTCTTTCGATAAATAAGACCATTGCCCATAAAGAAAATTCATCCCAATCTTGATCCAAATTTTCCTTTGTCCACGCCAGTTTTTTGCAAAAGAGACTTCGAATAGTGTTTAGAAAGACCTGAATTTCTTTTTGTGGAATTCCATTTGGGCACAGTGTAGCGAAAGGCATGACTTCTCTTAAAGATCGCTTTATCCTTCATCGCTGTTGTGACGCGGGCTATTTCCCTCTCTGGCAGATTGTCTACATTTTCAACCTCCCTTTACATACTTCTCAACAAATGGCTTCTATTTTCGCATATATTTTTCAGCCGCTTTATACGTCAAGTTCGATCTTTTCGCATAATTCACTAAAACACTTTCTCGCATCTTTTCATGCATTTTGCACTAATTGTAAAAATAACGAATTCACTATCATCATAACACAATGTATCGGCAAATTACATAATGTGTAACAGATCACGAAATGAAAATTAAAGAGAATTATCATAGATAGCGCTGCGGTGCCTCCTTACCAAATGACGACGATCACTATTGTCAATCATAACAAAATAAAGTCTTGAAAGCATTTATTTTACATTAAAGCCATACGTTAATCAGATTTGTTAATTTCTAATTTTATATAAAAACAAAACTTAGATTACACAACAACAAATTAAATTGCTTTAGGAGTCACACATCACTATTGGCAACCACCCCGTTACAATTAAAGAAAATACACCACCACATCGCTTACCACCTACTTCGTCATTGCCTGACCATCCCGAAGCTGACATGTTTACGTACTACCCCATTTTGAAGATACTCTAATGAAATTACAGATTTAGACGTCATCAAATCAACGCTTAGAGGAAATTCTGAACAGCTATCTAGATAAAAGCCAATAGAGCATTATTACCAATTAAATTTGGTGATCCAGAAATACGAAAAATTGAAGATATTGCCTTCCGACATTTCTCAACTCTATTGGACGCTTATTTTACTCTAGTCAATCATATGTTGAAAATTAATTTATACGAAGCAGTAACCGCGGGCGTTTCAGAAGCTTTAGATGAATGGAACAAAATCAGCCATTACGAACTCTCAAAAAAATTGGGACGAAGCTAACATCTCCCGAATTCTTGAAGTTTTTCTTCCCATCAATTCCTTCAAGATGTTTGGAAACTTTATTATAAAATAATATATTTCGAATTTCCATCGAATTCGCTTCGGTTTGAATACCTGTATGTCTCATACCGGTACATATTGAGCAAAAGTGGAAGCTAAAAAAATTCACGGAAAGTTCTGGTAGACACTCCCGTCAGGAGTTAAATAATATCGTTTACCGTGCTTTGAGAGCTGCAAAAATTCCTTCGGTTTTGTCGGGAGGATAGAAAACTAGTTGATGAGATGACATGGTCAAAAGGTAGGATGCTTAACTGGGATGCGACGTGCGTGGACACATTAGCGAGCTCTTATCTGGATGGTAATTTACTAGAAGGAGGCTTTGGTTGCACAAAGCAGCCATTAATAATAAATATAAGGAGCTTGAAGATCAAAATTATATATTCGTTCCATTTGCAGTGGAGACGTTAGGCCCTTGATGTCAAAACGTAATAAACTTTATAGATACTTTAGGAAATACTCTTAATTATATTTAAAACAAATAATTAGCCTAGCTACATAGAGAGGTAACGCAGCTTGTGTGATGGGGACATTTAATTATTTTATATTGATAATTGCTTGTAATTATTATAGACAACATATAATATCCACTAAAGAAAATTAGAATTTTATTTAATATTTCGTATGATAGCGTTTCTGTGCTTATGTATATTATCATCAGGTGGGTTTACTAAACGAAGAGATCGTCATGTAAATCCTGTCAATGATATGGGTTTCTAATACTAATGGAATGTCTATGTCATAAGTTTTCAGGAATTATTTTGTTTCTTATAAGTGTTGGCACAAGCCATTACCATTCTAAACCACAATTTTTGAAAGTTGACCCATTTGTTGTTTTTGGTAATAAGTGTTGACATGAGAATTATTACGGTCCCCATTTGGTCAAGTAGATTCTTCATCATACGCTCGTTCTGTTAAGCCATTGGCAGATTGTGTCGTGGTAACTGGGTTTCAGCTGCTCGAGCGTATGCTATTCCTGGTTGGATTGGTCTTATTGATATTATTTTTCTCTTAGTTTCCGGTACATTTTGTTGAATCTGTTTATGTATACCGCATTCTTTGTAATTTTCGGGTGTTTTTCGTTGAAATTTACACATTTTATATTATCTTTTTCTTTTGTAGAGCATTCACTGGTTAAGTGTGCGCCTGCCCAGTTGGCGCAGTAGTTCTTGGTGTGTCCAAACCTTTGGAAGTATATACACTAAGATATTTTACGTTTAGCATGTGGTGCTTCGAATATCCCTTTCGTATTCAGTAGTAAATCAATTTTGTAGATGTCTTTGTTGTTTTAATTGGGTTTAACGTCAAGGAAGTATGTCGACTTCCGTTGATATTATGTTTGTTACCTTGTGCCCTTCGTATCTAGACTAAATTTAATTTCCTCAGGACTAGTTGACAAGTGTATATTCTCCGCGAAAGCTTTCGTTCTTTGGTTTGTGAGAAATTCTGTATTTTTTAATTAGTGGTTTTATTATGATAGTGTATATAAGGCTTTCAATAGGTTATACCTTAACTTAGTCATTATATGAAGTTTTTAATATCTATAAGTCATTAAGTAAATCGAGTATCGGTTTTATATTTTTAAAGTCTGAAACCAATATTGGTAGAGGCTTTGGTCAGTATTTTTTTTTGTCTTCACTATCCATGGTTTCTTCTGTGAGTTGGCTAAATCGGTTGCTAGTTTCTGTCTGTTCTCCAAGCGAGTAGTTTTCTTATTTGTAATTTGGCTGGCTTGTTCCCATAAAGTGCTGTATTTTTACTTTCCTTATCCTATAAAAAAGAAAGTAATGTAATCAGCGGAAATTTGACCTACCCAGTTTTTCACATTTCTGGACGAATTATAGCCTCAGGACACCAAAAAAGTTGGTTTGAGCCATTGGTTCGTGTGTGTGTGTGTGTGTGTGTGTGTCTGTCAGTAAACAGGATATCTCGAGAACCGTAAGAGCTAGAGACTTGAAATTTGGCATGCAAGTTACTTGTAGGTAGGGGACGCAGTGCGAAACTGTAAAAATCGGCCGAGCCGTTTGCCGAACGCAAGGTCGCAAAATCGGTCGCAAAGCGGTCGCGAATCTAAACGGTTGAAGATACAAAAAATTCATGAGAATAAAAATGATTTGTTATCACGAGATAAACATGAATTTAAAGTAAAAGTTGGTAAAACAGGAACTCGAAAAAAAATTGAAGCCCAGGATTTTTGTCAGAATTACCCAAATAATAGGATAAGGAAAGTCGTGTGATGTTCACACCAGATTTTTTAACTTGTTACTGATCTGGATTTTAAGAGTACATATGTGGTGGATATTGTTTTTTTTAGTCATATCTGATATGGAGATATTTTATTGCGGCTGGCTGCTATATATTACAACATTTTGTGGGTAAATTTATTGTGTTGGCAATGGCTGAGAGTATGATAGATTCATTGGTATTCGGACATTTAGCATTTGTACATTTAATAGGTGTGCAAATAGAAACTCGGTTCTGAAGTTATTTTCATTAAAAAACATACTTGAACGCAACCAATTTGCCCTCCATTTCGGATGTATGTAACATGGTCATCGCTCCTTTCATGACATAACTTTTAGTCATTTACAGGCTGTCATTCCGTGTGTATCAATTTTATAAGAGATAGATGTCGATAAGCAACATTTACGCCATTGCATTCAATTCTGTTTTCAAATGAAAAAAAAATGCTGTTAAAGCTATAGAATTGATTAATTTGCTGATTAATTGCGTGAACATTCTGTGAGTCATTCAACATTAACAAAGTAGTTTTTAAGACTTCGTGATGAAAATTTTAGTCTTGAGGACGATCCACGTCCAGGTGCAGTAAAAAAATTTGAAGACAAAGAACTTCAAGTTTTACTTGATGAAAATCCATGTCAAACTCAATAAGAGCTTGCAGAACAGTTAGGAGTTACTCACTAAGCAATATCACTTTGATTACATGCAATGGTAAAAATACAGAAGGAAGGAAAATGAGTTCCTCATAAACTGACGGAAGAAAACAAAAACCAAAGAGTTGATACCACGAATTTGCTTTCTCGGTAGAAAAGAAAGAATTTTTTGTACAAAATCATTGCTAGTGATGAAAAGTTAATTTTGTTCGACAATCCTAAACGCAGAAAAGCATGGGTTGGTCCAGGTCAACCGTCAATATCAGTTGCAAAAACGAATAATCATGCCAAGAAAGTGTTGCTGAGTGTCTGGTAGGATTGGAAAAGCGTCATTTACTACGAGCTTCTGAAACCTATTCAAACAGTTACAGTTGAACGTTACCAGGCCCAATCGATCAATTTAAGTGATGCTTAAAAAAAGACCATTTACGGGTCAAGAAATGCGGAAAGTGATACTGCTGCATGACAACGCTCGTCCACATACAGCAAAACCAACCCAGGAACATATCTTCTCCTTAAGCTGGGAAGTTATTTAGCCTGCGGTGTATTTTCCAGACTTGGCTCCTTCTGATTACCACTTATTCAGATCAATGTCATCATATTTGAAAGACCAGCGGTTCACGAAAGTTGAAGATGTGCGAAAATGGCCCGATACTATTTTGCTTCGAAACCAGCAAGTTTCTATCGCGAAGGCAATCATTATCTACTCGATAAGTGGCAAACGACCATAGCTAGCAATGGCAAAATTTCAATTATTAATCTTTGTAATAAGTATATTTTCAATAAAGTTGAATTTGATCAAACAAAGCCGAGTTTCTATTTGCACACCTATTAGATCTCCGTATATGTATTTATTGGAAGCAGTGCATATTGCACATAGTTTGGCATGGAATACAAAACTGTATAATACACTTGAACATATAATAAATGAAATACTTATAACAAAAGTGAAATCCTTACCTTAAGCAGCAGGTAAAATTCTAAGCGCTTCGGACATACGCCCGTTCGCTTCGAAAAGGTATGAAGAATGTTATGCTTACGATGTAGAGTTTTTGTATGCATTATTTCTATAAGAACATTTTGCCTCCAATTGTACCAGTTATAAAAAACGTGGAACTTTTAAGACCACAAGAACATATAGTCTGTCATACAAGAGTTTTCTTACCGAATTTATCTATTTTAGTTTTTTTTATCCTTATTGGGTATATATTGCTCCACAACGGCATTATAAAATTGCGCCATGGTAACGTACTGCTATCTATTTTGACGTATACTTCGTCATCCGTAAAACACAACGACTTTGGTTTTGAATTAAAACGCCGTACAATCTTCCACAACATTGACTGAAATTGTTGCTCCTTGTTCCTTTTCTACTTTTTGTAAGTACCATTGTTATTTTTTTTATATTTCAAACAGTACTACGCTGACTTCACCTTTTATGGTTATTATACGCACAGAGATACGTTTTTTTTGACTTCAGAACACTCTTTGAAGCTCTTGCAATTACCGGTCCACTTTGATGTCGCGATTTAGGCAAATTTCCAGGCTTATGATGTTTTCCAAACTTTTTAATAGTTTGAAAAATTGCTGACATTAAATTCTTTGTAATTTTTGCGAGTTTTCTCAAGGACAATTATTTTAAATACTATTTCTATAAGATTAGTTTTCTGAACTCAATACTAATTGCTGCACATTTGATAGCCGTTGTTAAACAATAATACCGATTATAAGCTAGCACTCAGCCGATACTATAAAAGCTTATTACTTAAAAAATAGTTATAATTTAAATTTTAGCATAAAATTAAACGTGTCTGTTTAGTAAAATGAACAATCCTTACCACGTGGAAAGAAGAGCAACAAATTTGACTTTTCTATAATCAATAAAGACTGCCAATTCAAAAAAAAAATCAAGGCTAAAGGGTACAATCATTTATTAACGAAAATCGAGTTAATAGCAGTGATGATAAGAAAATGGAAGAAAATAAAAAGTTATTTGACAGTAAAAAATGTTCAACCAATATTAATTATATAGCTCTCGTATATGTTCTGAGTTATTTGGCTATTCGCATTAAGGGTGCTTAACAGTTAATGCGCAATGCAAACAGACAGAACACGCAGCAACTTAAGTGCATGCTGTATACCTTAGTCATAACTGCCTGATTTTATTACAACATTTAAGCAACGCCCAGCTCCTGCAATTACCCCCCAAACACCACCTTCGGCTGATTAAGCTCGGCACTTCGGAATTAACCTCCCTTACAGCGGTACACGCTTACAAGGCTGCAGCCGGCTCGGAAACCCTTGACATGAGCACTTAGACGATGCATGCCAAATTGGATTCGCACGATAAGGACGATCAAATTTCAATGCGAGCCCCATGAAGGGAAGCGTCGGCCCGCCGCCACGAACGATCGGCTGTTTGAACTTCATACATACTATTGACTCTGCTGTTTGATGGTAAGCGTAACGCTCCATTACGCTACATGCGCTGCCTGAAAGCCCCTGTGCCGCACAAAGTGGTCCGCGACGGCAATTTAGTCCATAAAATATTCGTTGTTGAAAGCAGGGCCGGTGTTGTGTAATAGACGCATGGGTGTACAGGACCTGAACGGGGCCAGTCGATTTAAATTTGGCTTGTAAATCAGCGAGATAATAGCGAGCGAAATTTGAAGCGGATGTGTGGAACTCATCCTGATAACAGCTAAAACTAAACCGTAATTTTACATGGCTACCGCAAACAAAATGGTTATCTGTAATGGGCTATGACAACCTGAATAAATTCGATCTTGCAATTTTTAGATTATCCAGTAACAGTAAAAGTTTGTCATATATTCCATCACTAACTTTTCTTGATTGCACAAAAAACTTGCAGATAAAAAAGGAGAAAGTAATTGACATTTTGATACACTTAAACCAATTTAGCTATTACGTTGGTAGGCCTATTTTTAGGTCACTTCTATTATTCCAAATGGGCTTCTGTTCAGAATAATTCTACGTTTAGAGTTGAGAGTTTTTGTTTCATTTTGTACACTGTAAAACTGTTGAGCTTTTTTTCTAATTTCATTCACATTGACAATTCCAACCTCAATTATCTTTAGCCTGTTTCTCTCCTTCGTTTGGTTATCAAGGACAGATATGTGTAGATACAGAACTTTTATTATACACGTACAACGAATATATAATTACCATTGAAAATTAAGGCACTTATCATAACGTCTTGCAATATTTAAAGTTTCTTCTACAGAATCTCCCACCTGAAAAGAAAGCCCCCCTGTAATAGCATCTTAATGTGTAGTGTTGCCATCAAGCAGTGAGACACCCAGATCTAATGGTCGGCGACAATTTTTGTTCGTAAATTGTTCTCCTTCCTTGGCACGAGAGAGGAAGAAAGTCCAAAGCAGAACATATTCGGTGTATTTTATGTTCATCAGATGAGAGTTTTGGTAACTAACGAACACAAATTTGCGGTATTTTAATTCTTTTTACTACAACCTTGTACAAAACAGCCTGAGAAAGTTGCGAAAAGTCTACAAAAAGTTCAAAAATAACCGATGAACTTAACAGTTCAAATTTGGTGAGCGTTTATTTTCAATTGATCTAGCGGATGAGTAAGCTATAAAACATTATCGTTTTTCGACTTCGCCCAGCCTGCTGAACTACCTCATACAACACCATAGAACGGACATTCGCCATTCCCGCCTATTTCACGCATATGCATAAGCAGAGATTTTTTCAAATAGCCCTCGTTTTAAGTTTTAAACAACTTGTCCATGTAGCTAACTGTACTGTCAAAAATACTGTAAATTTAATAACAACGCTAAAGGTTAACTAATAAGGATCAGTACTCCTTAAAGCCATATTTCGAAGTTATACGGAAGAAAAAGTGAGAAAATGAGATTTGCACAGTCAAGACAGAAATAAAATATTATAAATACAAGTGAGAGTAAATTAGTGGAAGCATATTAACCAGAAACTGATAAGAAAACAGAACATCTAATAAGAGATAATAATAACACTGTAAACGCGTAGCCGCCGACGCAAACACGTAACATAAACAACTAACGCGGAAGGAAATCAATGTGTCAATTTTCTAAACAGTAGCTAAAAACGACAGAAATAATAAAAGATGCAGGAAATGTTAGAAGGAATAAATAAAGAAATATGCAGAATGGGAGAACGGAAAAACCGAATAGAAAACAATAACAAGAGAGAGTTTAGCAAAATTAAACAAGAAAATAAACAAAAAAACAACTGAAACAAAACATAACTAAACAAGACAGAAGGATAGAAAAAATGGAAAGGAAAATAAGAAAAGAAAATAATCATCTATGGAGTAAAGGAACTGGAAAAGAAGAGTAATCTACAACTGAATGAGAAAGTTAGAACAATATTAAGGAAAAAGGAAATAAAAATATCAATGGAAGAAAACATAATAGAGATAAGTAGAATTGAGAAATGTAGACCAATCATAATTAAATTAAGAAATTGATCAAAGAAAATGGAAATAATCAAAGCAACAAGAAAACTAAAAGGAACAAACATTTACATAGAAGAAGACTTTTCAAAAGAAATTTAAGATCAAAGGAAATAATTAATAAGACGTTAATAAGTTTAAACAAACATTAAGTCATTGGCAGATATAACAAAGTGATAGTAAACGAAAAAACCTTTACTTTGGAATAACTGAAAACATAAAAAAATTTGTTCGGAAACGAACAGAGGAAAAAATAAACAAAATAAAAACTCAACAAATACAAATATACCAATTAGAAAAGAAAATTCAAAAAAGACAGAGGGACATATGAAGAAAGGTACAACATTGAGTCAAAGGTCACCAGGTAACAATGAAATTACCAAAACAGTGAAAACATCAAAAAACTGGGTGCAATAAATAACGGACAGATAACGAAAACGATTCAGGCCAGGAGCAATAATGGTGAATTTGCAAATTTAATAAATAGGAATGATGGGTGAGGAAACAAACGTGGAGAATAGGAACCTGGAACGTGAAGACACTCTTATTACTGATCAAATTGCAGGAAGTCACAAAAGAACTCAAAAAATACAAGAAACATAATTGGACTACAAGAGATAAGAGGGGATGGGCAAGGCATTCATAGTAACCAAAAAATTAAAGATCAAGTGATACTTTTAAGGCTATTAGTAATAGACTTTTATATACAAGAATAAAAAGCAAACCCATCAATTTATCAATTGTAAATGTATACGCACCAACCAAAACATCAGATATAGATGTAAAGCAAAACATACAAGTTGGGAAGAAAGCAAGTCATAAAAAGTCTCAAACATACACACTGCACATGACGAGGCAAACATAAATGGGGAATTATTGTGTAACTTTGCAGCTGTTACAGAGATGTATATTATGAGTACTAAATTCAAGTATAAAATAATTCACAACCTTACATGTAAACATCCAGGAAAAAAGTAAAAAACCAAATAGATGAAAAGCAAAGACAGTAAAGATATAAACAATGTAAGTTCGTATATGGGAGCCAACGCCGACTCCAGTCCCTATATAGTAATCTCAAAATATAAGATTAAAAAGAGTATAGACGCTAAAAAAGAATTTATTTAAAGTATGGTATCTTGGAGAAACGAATAAAATGAGAAGAAAATGCATAACCGAAGTGGAAAGAAATTTATAAGATAGAAAAAGACAGCGAAGAGGAATGAAGAATAATAAAAACAGGTGTTAATTAGGCAACGGAAACAACAAGAGGAAAAATCTGTTATTTGATAAGGACTGTAAACAATAAATAAAAGATAAAAATAAGAAAGGGTAAAATGGCTTAATACAGAAAGAAGCGAAGACAGATAATATTAAAAAGAAAAGAGAAAAGTGGCGAGGAAAGCTTTCAAAAAGAAGAAAAACGATTACAGTGAAAAAATCATAACAGAAATTGAAACAGAAAATAAAAGACATAACTGAAGACCATTATATAGTTAGCTGAGAAGAAGAAAAAAGCTTTAGAGACAAAAATAAAAAATTCCCTTTTTTTAACATTTTCACTTTATAATAACTAGCACTACAAACTCTATTTGCGTATCGGCAACAAGACTTAAATTATAAGCAATTTTTCTCGTTTAAAACATTGGTATACGAAACACAATTTTGAATGTTGCGATCATACGTTTTATCGACCTTGTATGAAAGAATGTATTATTTAGTAGTATATACTCTTAATGTATAGGTGTTTACAACATAACGACAATAGAGTCGTCTCTGTAATTTAATTAGTAAGATAACATACAAACATGAGAGTGTCTTATACTTCTGGCTATGTAGTGATTGTGGCACGACCTGCATAGTCCAAACGAATAGATAAATATCAAGCAGCAGCTACGAACATTCTTTGACTATACAAACATAATAAAGAAGCCGACTACAAAATTAATTTTTAAATCAAAAACACTCTTCTCATTTTCCACTGCACCAGCAATATTGAAATAGAAGGACATTATCAATATTTTAATATTCAAGATAATAGTCAACATTTATTCATTATTTGGAAAGCGTTAGCCAACATCATCAATTACATAGCTCATACATATTCTCGTTTTTCACTTTTGATTCAATAAATAGTAAAGTAGTCCACACAAAAGCCACTCTTTTTTTGGCTCATAGTTCTCTTTAGAGAATAGACAGATTAAGAACCCGAGTAAAGAACTGCTAATTCCAATATCTCTTGATAATGTCACCACAGTGGATGCCGAAAAGTTGAGACCTTTCCAAAAATCGACGCGATTTAATTCATAATTTTTTTGATATCACGGAAATCTTTCTCAGTATAACTAGTTAGTAAGTTCTAAAATTTGAAGTCTATTTAAACGTCTAGTAAGTTGAATCCCGTAAGTACACATTGTAATTAGCATTGTTTTAATCTAACACTTTATTGTTAATAGATAATTTAGCCTTTTTTTAGAAATCTGAATTATTTTTATGTATCATCTATCTGGATGTGTACCAAAAAATTTGTACATCATTCAGAGAGACCAGTGTTATGTAAATATTGCGCTTGTAGATTCTTTCGTTAATTGTATGCCAGTATTGTAACAATTTCTACATTTTCTCTAAACAGCTCTGCAAGTTTATCGATAATTATGTGCGGTTTTGTAGAATGCTAAATGTTACAATTTCTGTGTTCTTTGAAGTCCGTCTTTAAAATCCTTGGAATCTGTTATATGGCCTTAATTCAACTTGGTATCGTGGGATTAGTTTTCCCTTTTCTGTTATGGGTGCCAACTCCTTTATTATTAACTTCTCTAGCAATATTGGTAACAATCATACCATAGTTATTTGTTAATGTGTCACAAATTCATTGGCGTTTTGCCTGGTTTCTGAATTAAAATTGTTTTAGTCAAATTAACACTGAATTGGAAAGCACAGCAATCTTATGATTGCACTGAGCATTTGTACTATTGTTATTACCATTATTACCTCGTGGCAAAGTTGTTTTAGCAGCATTTTGTTGTTTAGTGTCTTGAATTTTGTTAGGTGTAAAATGTAGTATTGGCAAAGTTTGCAGGAGCATCTATGGATTGTAAGACCTCCATATCTTCTACACTTGTATGGTTGAAAGAATGCGGGTGAAAAATATTTTATAAAGGTTTTACAAACAGTACGGCTTTTTTTCAGTTGATTTTGTGAAACTAGAAATAAGTTACTTATACATTCATTGAATGTTACGCTCTTTCATTCGCTTAATGACAATTTTAACTCTTTGGTTCTTCTTCTTCTTGCGGTTCCTATCCGTTCCAGATGTTGGCAACCATTTGGGCTATTATAATTTTGTTGACTGCTGTCTTGAATAACTGTGTTGTGGTCATAGAAAACCATGTTCGTAGGTTTTTAAGCCACGATATCCTTCTTCTACCCGGACCTCTTTTGCCTTGTACTTTTCCCTGCAGTATAACTTGAAGTAGTTGGAATCTGTTTTCGTTCCGCATAATGTGTCCTAGGTACTGGAGCTTTCTTGTTTTTATTGTAGTCAGTATTTCTTTTTCTTTTTTCATTCTTTGCAGAATTTCGTCATTCCTGACTCTCTCTATCCATGACACTCTTAACATTCTGCGATAGAGCCACATTTCAAATGCCTCCAGCCTTTTTTCTGTTGTTTTTGTCAGGGTCCATGACTCTACTCCATAAAGAAGGATAGGGAAGACGTAGCATCTCAGAAATCTCATCTTTGAATTAATTGTTAAATTGTAGCTTTTGAAGATGGTACTCATTTTGTTGAACACGGCTCTAGCCTCATCTGGGGATATTATTTTTACTGATGATCATTAATTTCGTTTTGTTTATATTGATGTCTATGCCCTGTCTCTGACTACATTCTGTTACTCTATTTAATAGTACTTGTAAGTCCTCTAACTTTTCAGCAAAAATGACTGTGTCGTCTGCGTACCTGATGTTATTTAATCTTTCTCCATTTAAGAGAATCCCTATATTTGTGTTTTCTAACGCTTCTCTGAAGATGTATTCTGAATAAAGGTTAAACAATAGCGGAGACAGTACACAGCCCTGTCTCTCCCCTCTCTGGATTTTATATCTTCGATGTTTTATTTTTCTAATTTCATTGATGCCGTCTGATTCCAATATAGGTTTATAATAATTCTTAGATCTTTTCGTCTAGTCCTATGTTTCTTAAAATATCTATCATCTTTTGATGTTGGACTCTATCAAAAGCTTTTGAAAGTCTATGAAGCAGGCATATACATCGCAGTTTACATCCCTGCAACGTTGAATTAATACTTGAATGCTAAATAGGGCTTCGCGTGTTCCGACTGCGTTCCTGAATCCAAACTGTGTAGGTGCTATTTGTTCTTCGCATAGTTTGTATATTCTATTATGAATTATTTTTAGAAATGATTTTAATAGGTGGCTCATGAGGCTTATTGTTCTATACTCGTTGCACTTCTTAGCTCCTGGCTTTTTAGGTAGTAGAATGAATTCAGATTTAAGCCATTCTATAGGTATTTTCCAGTGTCATATATATAGTTGAATAGATCTGTCAGCCATTTCACGTTTTCTTCATCTAGGAGTTTCAAAACTCTGTCTGTATGTTGTCTGGGCCAGGTGCTTTGCCTTTCCTTCATACTTTTATTGCATTTTGTACTTCTTCTACTAGTATTTTTGGTCCGGTTTCGCTGTTTATCTGTAGAGGTTTTGGTCTATTATCGTGAAATAGCTGTTCTGTATATTTTTCCATGTTTCACTGATTTCATTTTATTGATAATAATTTTCCTTCTTCATTCACTAGTTTGTTCACAGTTCTCTTTTTATATTTCCCAGTCACCTCGTTAATTTTCTTATATATATTAAAATTGTCATGTCTCGCTTGTAAGGTTTCTATTTCCGCACATTTTTCTTTTGCCTCGTATCCATGTCTTTTTCTTTACGGTGTCTGGTTTTAAGAATTCCTTTTTGATACTTTCCACAGTGTCTTTTACTTTTTTGACCTCCTCTTCTATATTTGATATATTGACCATAATAATAACTCTTTGGTTAATTTATTAAATTATGCGTGTTATTATGGTGCTTAATATATTACCAAATACTTCTGACCTTTATTTTTTTATCGATTTCAGTATCAATGTACAACCGATAATTTTTGATAACTTTTGTTTCTTCATGACTAAGTGGAGTTCAATAATAAGATGCACATTGTATGATGTTCGTTAAGTGTTTAATCTTTCTATCTATATACTTCATTCTTCCTTTTAATGAAACTTAAATATGTTTATAGGATTTATTGTTGGAGCGCGAAACATACGCACTGGGGATCTAGATTAATCACCACCAAAGTCAGCAACCTGTTTCGAACATGCATGATAACAACTAAATACATCTTTCAACTGGTAAACCCACCTACTGGCCCTCTGATACTCATAAAATCCTTGCTAGACCTTCTCATAGCTGTAGGAATCTCTAAAAACTATTTTCATGTCGAAGACAACTACGACCTCTCATCCGACCACTCTCCTGCCATTATAACCATTAAATTCTACTCTGTCCACTTTACTAACAGACTAGGAGCAATTTCAAAACTATGTTTAAGATAATAAAACAAAGAATAAGAGATCCTAAAGATTTAGACAATACGTTTCAATACTTCACTGAATTTATTCAGAAAACATCTTGATTGTCTACATATAAATTCAATGTAATATAAGCAAAAACTAACATAGTACCCTCCAAATCCGTGAACTAATTGCTGATAAAAGATAGGCCAGAGAAAGATGGAACAGATCTTGTAATCCTGCAGATAAACGAATTTACAACCTACTAAAATAACATCAAAAACTACATTACGAAGCTAAACAAAAATGACCACTCTATTTTAAAGGCCACAAAAAAGTTTAAGCGTACCACCAATACAAAAACAAGATAGCCCCTGGGCGAGATCCGATATCAAAAAAGCAGTAGAATTCTGTCACCATCTCTCAAAAGTTTTCTCGCCAACTGCAAACTAAAGAAATAGCTAAGTTCTTGGATATTCTTTGTCAATTGTCACCACAAATAAGCCGCTTATCCCTAATAAGGTCAGTAATGGTATTAAGGAATTAAGTAGCCACAAAACGCCGAGTTACAATTTCGATTAACAGCACAAATCCTGAAGCATCTGCCAAAAAAATCTGTTGTTCTTCTAACCACTATCTTCAACCGGATGCTCAGTTTGACTTACTTCCCCATATAATGGAAATATGCACAGATCCTAGTAATACTTAAGCCGGGTAAACCAATACACTTAACTAGCTTCTATAGACCGATCAGCTTGTTGCCCTTTCTGGAAAACTATTTGAAAAGCTTTTCCTAAGTAAACTAGACGACGATTTATACATGACCAAGTCATGAATTTGAATTTAGGCAACACCACTCGACAGTTGGACAACCCCATCGAATCGTTAATTTGATAGCTATATGCTTCAAAATAAAAAGTTCTGCAGTGCAGCCTTTCTGGACCTCGAACGGGCTTTCGACAACGATTGCCGAGCTCCTATTATCTTTTGCTAAAATCAAACCTTACCGACCGCTACTATACCATAAAACACAACGGCAAACTCTCCACATATCACCCCAGCGTCCTTGGTCCCTTCCTGTACCTCCTTTATACATTTGATATCCCAGAAACCAAAAATACCTCTATTGCTACGTGCGCTGACGATACCGCGATACTTTCCACACATCAAGACGCAAGGCACTATACCTTCAAACATGCATGAAACTTAACACGACCAAAGTAAATACTACTAAGAATCATATTATTCAATGTAGCTCATTAGCACCCACGATGTTCTCGAGCTCGGACCTAAACCTGCTGTAGGCCAACACAACTTTTTTCTCGTTCTTTTGTGTCACTATTACCTCTATGATGGAGGCTCTTAAGCTGTCCTTGGTGTTATAATGCCTCTCATTGAACTTTATCTTGATCGCGCCTGACACGTAGTAGTTAAGGGGACCAGTGGTGATATATATTGTTGCATAGCCATGCCCGAGTCTTCTTTACCTTGTGGGCTGGAGCAAAGTCTTGCAGCAATCACCTCCTCTATCCATGGCTTGACGACTGTTTTCAGTACGATATTCAGATCTTCCTCAAAGTAGTAAGAGCTATAAGAACCCTTCGCTGCTTACAAGCCCTAGCACCAACACAGAAATGTGAAAGTGTGTGTGCATGACGATAGGCAATTCAGAAACATCTTGGCAGATCCAACGATTATTTTGGCGATTCAACTTCCTATCTCAAATGGAGTTCTTTTCGTCTAAAAAGAATCTTAGGAAACCAACGCTGTCATGCTTGATGTTGTTCAACAGTGCTTGCGCCTTTAACTTTCTGTCTATTTTGTTTTTCTCAGTCGACAGCTATCGGTTCCTTAGGGCAGAAGAATTGTAGTGCAGGTCCTGATGCACTGCCAGACTAACTGTTGACCTTGCTATACCCATTTCTTTTGCCAGGTCAATCATGCTCTGCACAAAATCCTAATTGATCTTCTCTTTAAATTCGTAGGCGAATTCATAATTTTCGTTACGATCAAATCGCTTTCTGTGAGTTGATCTGTCAACAATACTTTGTCCTGGTGGCACATTCTCTGTACTTCTCGGAACTTTGTATAGCCAAACTACGTAATACTTTTCTATCAGCGATTTTAGTTTAACAGCCCTGCGGCCGTATTCTCTAACGATTTTCTCGACTACCGTGATTGTTGATTATGTAAAGTTAACAGACGTCCTTTCGGCTTGCCCGTAATGCAACCTAAGATAATTCTAGATTTATCCCGACAATCCTGTACTTGTTATCTTAGTACAACGGTACTTTAGTTAATTGAAGACAGGTGTTTCTGCAGATGGATAAGTCCAGACTATATACAATCCAAAGATCAGAGAAACTCGGTGAAATCGAACTATTATACTACTCCGCCCGTATTTCTAATTTAGCACTATAAGATTACTATTTATTCTAACCAATGACTTATTTCTTGACCAAGTACAACTTTTCAACTTCAGTAAGCAAAAGAGGGGTGTGGTCATTTCTTTGATTCAAAACTGCAAAAGCAGTAATTATCAGAAATAAAAAAATTTATTTTATCTTATCAAAGTATGAAACAATTTTCATATTAAAAAAAAAGAAAATACTTTACATCACCCAAATAATTTCTTCTTCTGGCAGTGCCTACCCGTTTCGGATGTTGGCTATTAACATGGCTATCCAGCTTTATTGGCTACTGTACGGAAAAGTTGAGTTGTTGTTAAAGAGAACCATTTCCTTAGGTTCTGTAGCCATGATATTCTTCTACGTCCTGGGCCTCGTTTTCCGTACACTTTCCCCTGCAAGATGAGTTGCAGTAGGCCATATCGATGTTCGTTACGCATTATGTGCCCCAGGTATTCCATTTTACGTTTTTTGACAGTGATGATTATTTCACAGTCTTTCTGCATTCTACGCAGTACTTCTCTATTTGTAATCCGGTCGACCCATGAGATTTTCAGGATGCGTCTATAACACCACATTTCGAACGCCTCTAACTTCTTGGTAGTAGCCTCGGTCAGCGTCCAAGATTCCACCCCGTACAGGAGCACTGCGAATACGTAGCATCTCAGTAAACCAATTTTTATTGGTATTAAGAGGTCGTGGCTCTTCAATATTGTGTTCATTTTAATGAACGCTGCCCTGGCTTTTTCAATTCTTTGTTTTATTTCAGTTGAGTGATCCCATTGTTCGTTTAGACTTGTCCCTAGATATGTGTATTTCTCAACTCGTGTTATCTGTTGTTGGTTAACTATTAGACGTCCAGGTGGTATTGGATTCTTGCTGATGACCATGTATTTAGTTTTTTGTATGTTAAAGTTTAGACCATATTTTTGGCTTGATTCTGCTACGCGTGTTATTAGGGCTTGTAGGCCTTCTAGGTTACCTGACAGTATAATTGTATCGTCTGCGTATCTTACGTTGTTCAGCCGTTCTCCGTTGATGAGTATTCCTCGTCAGTATCTTCTAAGGCTGTTTTGATGTGTTCGTAGATGTTAAAAGTAGCGGAGATGCACAGCCTTGTCTCACACCTCTTTCTATTTTGATCTCCTCAGTCATTTGGTTATCTATCTTGATAGTTGCTGATTGGTTATAGTAAATGTTGTTAATGATACGTAGATCTTTATCATCTAGACCAATTGTTTTTAAGATTGATATTAACTCGTCGTGTTTGACCCGATCGAAAGCCTTTTGATAGTCTACAAAACACATATACACGTCACAGTTCACGTCTCTGCATCTTTGTATGAGGACTTGAATGGCGAAAAGAGCGTCTCTTGTACCTAATGAGTCTCGAAAGCCAAATTGTGCGGAGTTAGTTGCGCTTCGCATTTTTGTATGTCCTCCTATGTATTATTTTTAGCATTATTTTAAGAAGGTGGCTCATTAGACTAATAATTCTATAGTCTTCACATTTTTCGCATTCGGTTTTTCGATAGGGTTATAAATGTGGATTTAAGCCATTCAAGTGGGATTACTCCTGTTTCGTATATGTTATTAAACATGGCCGTGAGCCATTTAATTTCATCGTTCTCCATGCTTTTAGAATTTCTGCGTGGAAGTTGTCTGGCCCGTCGCCTTTCCGTCCTTTATTCCTTTTATTGCGGCTATCACTTCTTCTTGAGTAATTTCCGGTCCTGTGTTACCTATGGAGTCCCCTGTTTTTAGTGTATCGTTGTTTCTCTTATCTTCGAAGGTCTTCTCAACATAGTTTTTCCAAACTGTTTTTATTTCATTTACATCTAATATTGTATTGCCCTCATTATCTTGTAAGCATCCGGTTTTCTTTGGTCGTTGTAATCCTGCTGCTTCTTTCACTTTTTTTGTGCAGATTGAAAATGACTCTTTCATCTAGTGATTCAATCTCTTTGCACTTTTCCTCCATCTAAGCGTTTTTGGCGTCTCTAATCTTTTTCTTTATTTCTTTGTCGATTTGTGTGTATCTGGTATTGTCTTTGTTTTATTTTTCCGTCTTTCCGCCATCATATTCAATATGTCGTCTGTCATCCACATCTTCTTTTTCGCTCTCATTGGGCTTAAATATATGTCAAGAATTTCTTGATTTGTCTCTTTAAGCTTCTGGATTTTCTCTTTTGTGTCGGCTGATATATCTGTTTCTTTGATTTTTCTTTTAATATGTTGCTGTATTTCTTGTTTTATATCTTTATCCTTCAGTTTCCTCAAATCGTATTTCTTCGCTTGTTGTTTAACTTTCTTCAATTTGAGTGTTATCGTGCCGACAAGAGGGTTATGGTCAGATTTGGCATCCGCACTTGGATATGTCTTTACTGCTGTTATTGCATTTCTGTATCTTTTATTGATCAAGATATAGTCGATCTGATTTCTGACGACGTGTTCTGGGTTATCTTGGGGGGACCTCCAAGTGTATAGGCGTCTTGGTGGTAACTTGAAGAACGTGTTGGTGATGACTAGTTGTTGTTCTGTTGCAAAAATACTTAATCGATTTCCTCGTTCATTACGTTCTCCCAGTCCAAACGGTCCTATGATTTCACCACAGCTTCCTTGGCCTATCTTGTCATTGAAGTCGCCCATTACTAATGTCAGTTCATTCTTTTTTACTTTCTTCATAACGTTATTCAGATCATCATAAAATGTTTCAATTATATCGTCGGATTTGTCAGCCGTTGGTGCGTATATTTGGATTATATTGGTTTTGATGGGGAAGGTGTTAATCTGAATTAGAAGTATTCTCTCGGAGATTGGGACAAAGTTTGTAACATATCTGCTAATTTTTTTGTTACGGATAATGCCAACTCCATGTATATGTTCACCGTTAGTGTTTCCTGAGTAGTAAATATTGTGTTCGTTTATTAAGCATTGTCCTGATTCAGTCCATCGCATCTCACTGATCCCCAGAATATCTACGGATAGCCTTGTCATTTCCTTGATGGTATTATGTATTTTACCAGCTTCGTACATGGTTTTCACATTCCATGTACCTATCTTAGTAGTTCGTCTGTAGGTATTCAAGACAGGTGTGTTTTATTGAAAGTGTAGGGATTTCGCGTGCTGACGACCTGAGGGCCCTACTTTTGAAGGATGTCCTCTCCTGCCGGATCTTGGAGTCCGATCTCCATGATCAGTAACGAATCTATTATCTTGAGTCTGTGCCATGTTAGTTGTACTAGGGAAAACATAATGGTGGTTTCCGTTAGCTATCGCAGTCTTTAGCCGATTAATCTGAAGTGATTGTCGCCAGAAGTCTCTGTTGTTGAGCCCTTGGTCATTCTTCAGTGGTCACAACACAGTGATGTCGTACTGCTGCCCTACGTCATGCCAGTTTTGGTCCGCCCCGGATATTTTATTTCTCCGGTACCATCCATATCTGGAAGGCATTCCCCTATCCGCCACCTGGGGAGGCGCCCGATGGGGGATCTAGCAACCCCGCACGGGTAAATAATTTCAACCTAAATTAACTCGGAGACATTTGAGTCGCTGGAATAGTTAATAAAGAAGTACAAGTACACATTAATTTTAAAACATCTGTAGCCTCAAAACTTTAATGTCTTTATACAAAATTTATATAAATATAATTGAGCAAGTTTATATAAAAGCCAAGCTATATATTTTCTTATTTTTGGAATATTTATTTTAATGCCAATTTAATAGCAAACAGTGTCTTACGAAAACCAAATAAATACTTGCGCAATTGACGCAAGAACGCTCGTTTTCCCCATCCCCCGAAAAGATGGGTTCGTTCACACGCCCGCAGAATATAAATGCGTCGATTCAAACTCGTGGCTTGTTTATGAGTAAATAAAACTCCGGCATTTCTTTCGCGAGCGCTTGCGGAAGTGATCCGTGTCGCCTTCCAACTTCGCGAGCCAAACAAAGCGACCGAATTAAACTTCCATTTCGCCGCCGGTTGCCTTGAGCCGCCCTGCCCACATTCCCACATTCATTACGCTGATGGATTTTAGTACACCTATGCCACTTAGCGGAATTATGATATGCGGGAGCCTTTAAACATTCATGCATTCCGGGGCGCGCTAGGTACGCACAGGAGGATCATGCGCGCGAATCACGGCAATTATCTGATAGCTCGTTAGCCGTTATCAAACAGGCCGTGTCATTTCTAACAGCACACATAATTTAAGTGTTCCACGTTTCCGATGTTCAGCGGAAATTGCTGCGTTTGATAATTAATTAAGCGAGCTTATCCGGAGCTGTCATGGAAAAATGGGGCGGGGCCGGGGTGAAACGCAATTATCGCGGTTTTCATTATTAAAATGTATATATTCAGTATACTGTGACCTTGCGCTGATTTTAGATTTTAAATTATTAGCCAAATAAGGGATGTATCATTTGAAACAATATTTTGTAAAAAACAAAATTTACATAGTTGCTTTCATTTTTTTTTCAATTTTCACATATTTTTATATCAAAAAACATTAATTTTTGTTTTAAATTTTAGTTGTTAGAATTAAAAAACTGTTGCAATGTTAAATAACAACACAGAAAATTTAATAATTTAAACTAGAATTATAGATTATGAATTTCATCCACAGTAATCAAAATAGGCAAGGTTCCTCTGACACTCGTTGCGTTCCCCGTTGAATTGCAAGTGAGATTCTTTGGTATAAAGAGTGTTTGGCCTTGGTGTTTCGAAATTCCTTAATTAAAATTAAACCAACACTATCGATAAAAGAAATCGACTCTTTACACCACGGACCCAGTAGACGTTATTTCCACTGCGGCTCCAGCATCTTTTTGTCTATACAGATAAGTAAACAAAGAAATGTGGCGTGCCCTAGGCTCTTGATATACACGAGGAGGTCCGTGCGCAGTAAACAAAGACAGCCTAAACATTTGAACGGAAAGTAAACTAGACGGCTGACATTAAAGTTAGCATGGCGGTGCTCTGAGCTTTTGATTTACATAAGAAGGTACGCGCGTTCGTGCACGCACGCGTTCATTACCGAGTGACCGGGTGGCCGCGGCTGTTATCGGGCCGCTACGTTGCCGCACGCAAAAAGCGCGTCTATGGTGGCTATTTGATTTGCTTCCGCCGAGCAGCTGTTCGATTGTAAGCACCCATTCATAATAGGTGTAAGCATAAGCCGCCTATCAGAAACACGTAAGCCTTATTGTAAACATTTGAAAGTTGCGCATGTCCAAACACAGTAGCAGCAGCAATGTCCTTCCGGTCATTTTGCATAATTATGTTGCCTTTGTACCTGTTATCCGTTTATGGTATAGGAACAGATGCATATTTACTATCATAATCAATAGTTTCCTATCGGTTGTAAAAACGAAGCAAAATGCTAAAGTTAGGTTATGCAATTTAAGAATCAAAACAAACATTCTGCCATTACTACTGCCAACATTAATCTAGAAAAAAATTAAAAATTACTGTAAATAAACGTAAATATCGTTCAAACCGTTTTAATTAAAATGTATTACTTTTTGAACATAAACATTGAAAGCGGTGCATTGATTCAAGTCCAAAGTACTTTTGGCTTAATGGGGTTATGTACAAATTAGATTGGAACAATTGTTGGCCTTTCGTTAAACAATACTTGCTTTTGATGCTTTTCTCGTCATTCTGATGTCCTGCATCTCTCGACATGTATATGTACAAGTATTATGAAACTGTTAAATTATTTAATTTAATTTACTGTGCCTTTACTTTGCTTTTAAAGCTGGATAAGCCATGTGTACTAATCTCGCTTACCAATGCGTCACATTCACAGTTATGCGTCTTGTAAATTGACATTTTAGTCTTAAGTCTACACATGTTCGGAAATCTTGGTTATCCATTAGGGTACCAAGATTTGCGGATGGAAATGCTTGTAACCACGCTCCCATTCACGTCGTTAAAGAGTAATAAAATGTGCTTCGTTTTCCAAAGAGATATAATCCCGATTGTCATTTATTATTTTCGTGACGTTAATAGTGTCCCAATGTTGTACATCAGAAATTAGTGCGAAAATGTCAACGTGAAATTGTTACGCAAATCTATAGCCTCATCCCAGAAATATATAACAACCTTAACGTCCGTGTCCACCTGTGGGAGAATCTTATCTTCTTGTAAGGCTAGTTTGTGTCCACTGCAATATAGATATTGGAATAGATATTTAAAATATTTTCTAAACTACAAAGTAAAAATGTATCCTATGTCTGATATAACCCAGGGAACTTAAAGAAAAGGCTAGTTAGTAAAAGGTAAGTCAAGTTTTGTAAGAGAATCCAGACTTTCCAATCGTTTAATGGTAAGCTGTAGTTAGTCTGTCTTCTTTTCAGCTTGTGTTTCAAATCCTTCCTCAAATATCGGTGCTCTAAGTAGCTCTAGCTTTTCTTTACTCACAACTCTGATACCCGGTGATAATAATTTGGCAATGTGTTCATTATTAGTGCCAGAATAGAAAAATAATTTTCACTTGTCCGGGTTAATGAGTAATCCAACCTCTTTAGTCACGTGAATTAATTTAGTAAAATTTTCGTGTGCAATTTCCACATCATCAGCTAATGTTACGTCATCAAGGCACCATTGATTGAGATCGGTCCAGGGGGATTTCCTTGTTGGGCACCTGTCTCAGATAAAATTGTCTTCTCTTCAAAAAACAAATGTGTTGGGCTTCAACAACATTGACTTAGGAAAGAGAGTGAAGATGGTACTTTCTCGTTGACTGAGTTAAAAGCATTTGCGAAACCAATTTTCACTAGTACTTTTGTTTGATTTTGTGGTTGATTGACATATGTCCTGAAGGTGTGAATGCAGCTCTCACATCCCAATTTTGTAGCAACTTCTAGTTGACTTGGTTGTAGATAATATGGCAAATTTGGTTGAATCTTCTAAAATCACTATCAACATCAATAGGAAGAATGCCAACATCTTTCTCTCTAATGCACAGAGTAATAGTCCAGGAGCCCTATATTTTTTCATCAAATAATTGTTGAATTAGGTTTTTGTTGATGATAAATAAGAAAAAAATACGTACTTTCGAATGAACTAAAAATAATTTTTGAAAAATAAAAATAAGTTGGAAAACAGGGTTATTCGCGTTTATCTCGGTAATCACGCTTTATACAACCGTATAACCATAATATTAAATGTAGGTAATAAAAAAGGAATGTGTTGGTCCTTACTCGACGTCAATCGGTGCAGTAATTATTTTTTTACAATTAATATTCGATTAAGCTAGCGTTACGGGCGCGAGAGAGCGGAATAGCGTCTGCTGACTCTCTGTTGCTGTCGCCCTCTCGCATCCACTGCATTGACTTGATTTTTTGTAAAAAAATAATTACTACACCGATTGACATCGGATAAGGACCAACACATTCCTTTTTTCATTACCTACATTTAATATTAGGTTATACGGTTGTATAAAGCCTGATTACCGAAATAAACGCGAATAACCGTGTTTTACAACTTATTTCTTATTTTCAAAAATTCGACCAAAATCGGTGGTTACTTTTGGTTGATTCGAGTACGTATTTTTCTTATTTATCATCAACAAAAACTTAAATCAACAATTATTTGATGAAACACCTACTTTTTCAAATAGGGCTCCTGGACTATAAAGCGCTACAAAACTGGATATATTTACGGATTAACATGTCTAAAGTCTGGAGTCCCCCGTTGTTACAGAAATTATATATTTCATATATTGTGGGCGAAAGCCTGGGGCAGATCCACTAGAGAATAAATTTATTGTTTTTTAATAGATAATTTAAAAAAACAAGGTGTTCCAATGTCTTCTACTTGGTTTGCATGAGGGTGTTTGGATTGTAATTTTTTTAATGTTTTGTCATCAAAGAAGGCTAGCTTGTTCTCAGTACAGAGTATTGTGAAGTCTAAATCATTCATTTTAGTTTTAATCCGTTTCTTGAACGACGGATGAGTTACGTTCTTTGGGTTATCATTAGGTAGTTAAAATCTTGAAACATTTTGCTTGACTTTAGAGGTTAAAGAGTTTTCTTTGGAATTCCCATCTATATAGAGTTTTTTTGTAGGCAAATAGAAGCAGATCTGTTCAAACCTTCAATACACTCGTTTATAACTTTAGAGAATTTGTCTGCGACGGTAAAACGGGCACCTTTAAGAATCCTGCGTATTATCCTAGTGTCAGCTCTAGCACTAATTACATTTTCAATTAATTCGCCAGATGTCAATTCTGCATAGTTCGAATAGTTTCCTACAAAAACAATAAAATTTTTGGGCAGCATCTATAGTATTAGAACCCTATCCAGGAAATCCATCGCCGGTTGGGGGCCCTTTTTGGTCAGCTTTAGCCTTCATAGCTTCAAACGCTTTTTGTTCTTCTGACCGTTTTTGTTGAAGTGCCACATCATCGTCGTCTACTTCTTCTTTGTCCTTTAAAGGTTTCTTCTTTCCTCCTTCCTATCCTAACACCTTTTCTACACGTAGTCACACATTTGTAAGGGTCTTTAGATTATAAAAAAAAATACTTTTTACGGAACGCAATTTTCGCTTGACAGTTTTGTCGCACATAAATTAGTTGCTTCAAATTAATTTTGTTTTAATAGATAGAAATAGTGCCATATTTTCAAGCCAGTAATAGGATTTCGACCATGTGCAATATGTGATAGTATTTAAATAAAATTTTAATGAAGATGTTATTTTAAACTACCAAAAAGTGATTTGTGATTATAATTCTATTATAAATAGTTTTTAATTCCTAACAAGGTAACTTTTTTACGCATCCTGCGTTAAAATGACAGGAAAACTTAAATTTCGCTTTTAGATAATAACTGTGACTATTTACAAAAAATAAATAATCATTTTTGTTACGATCTACTGACATAACATGATAATTGTTGATAATACAAATTTCTTGAACTCATGTGCTACACAGGGCCTTGAAGAATTTCCTTTGGCTTGTATTGTGAGAAAACCGAAAGATGTGTGTGTGTGCAATCCCCTATGAAGTGACACAAATTAGCTTTACATAATCAACAACCTACGATTGTCGACAAAATAACCCGAGAATACGACCGCAAAAGGCAATACACCAATCCCTTCGCGTTGGAAAATTTTTGACAGAAATTATGACATGGTTTGGTGATAAAAGATCTAAGTTTAGGACATAGCCAAGAAATACAGGAAATCTGACTACCAGGAGGAGGTAACTGCTGATAGGTCAACTCACAACAATAAAATAAATAGATGTGGCGAGATTGATAGTTAGTCTAACAATACACTAGAACCTGAACTACAAGTAGTTTGTCCTGAGGAACCGCCAACTGTCAACTGAGAAAAACAAGATGGACAGGAAGTGAAAAACCCAAGCATTAGTAAAGAACATCAAGCACAACAGCGTCTTTTAAGACGAAATGAACTTCATCTAGGACAGGAAGATGAACCGCCTAAATTAACGTTATATCTATCATAACGTCTCTGAAGTGTCTACGCTCATGCGTACAGAATTTTCCGCCTCTGTCGTAATGCTGAGACTTGTGAGCAGCGAAGGAGATGTTATGGTTTTCTTTAAAAAGGGTGTGAAGATGACCGCCAATATATCATCATGTTGGAGACAGCAATTCCGTTCCAGCTGCAAAACAAGGAAGAGAATTTTTGAAAGAGGATGCTGTCTTTCACTACAATACGTAAAGGCATTTATAAACATTTCTGTACAAACTGTGGATAATTCACAATTAAAGAAGAGAAAAAAAGAAAGAACTCAATTGCTTAAAATAATAACTTTTACTATGTGAACCAATGAGATGACCGAAAAACTTCAATAAACGAAGTAAAAAGGCCCAAATTAGATGAAGAAATTTATTAAAATTAAATTATTGATTTCTCTATTTTTTCTAATTTTCATCTACAGTATGTGTTTCCAGCCGCTACTATAGAAAGTATAAGTTTACGTATGTCAGGGGACATCAATTACAGATTGGTTGTGAATTTATTTAATTCACAATAAGCCATAGGCTGCAGTGAACATGGATCCATTAAGAAAGACATACCCTGAGCGTAAAAAAACGTATGCATTTACTTACCATAAAAAATACAGTTAATGGTCGATAACTTATTTCACAAACCAGATAATAAAAGTCTGTTGCTCCAGGTTCCTGGTGTATTAATAAATAGAATACATGCTGGAAACTTTCTCAGGCAACACAGAAAAAGATCGAGTTTAATCACTTTTATGAGACATAGGAAAGTCGAACAAAATAAAATACTGGGGATGGAAGCAAGGTTATTTAATTTCTTTTGGGGAAAAGTACTTCTCTTTTATTTGAGCTTTGTATGGACATCTTCTTAAACTCAAAACATTACTTTATTACCAGAACTAGCTCAAAAACAAACTAAACAATGATGAATGTATCTGTTTGGTTAATTTTGTAGATAATATTAAAATGCCAGTTCAAGACGCGAGATACTGTGTTCTTTTATTGCTTTATCAGGAATTATTTAGCACACAGTATCAAAACTTTTGATTTCTTTCCGCGAGTGATTTAAAGAGTACCTTTCTCAAATAAGTCTATAAAATATTTCAATGATGGAAACCCAAATCAATGCGTGAACAAGAAAATCCACAATTCCACAAATTTGACTACGCTTTTAAGTCTAAAAGTCACTGTTTTCCTTCCTACCATGAAGAAAGTCTATGGAATAGCAAAACAATAAAATGGAAAGTTTACAAGGCCTTCCTCAAAAATAAAATACCAATTCATGATTCACATATATTTTACGAATATTGCAGAAATGAGTTACATATTACAAAAAATTCACCAATATTTGCTCGCACTATTTTACAGTCAATATTTATAAGCTTATATTCCCAATATTATAACGTAATTATAATTAGTAATTCATAATGTGTCACATAAATATTTTGATACACTGAATAAAAATTTAAATATTATGCAAACAAATTCTCATTCTCCAATAAGAAATAAAAAGTCTGTTTTTAGATCATTAACTATTAAAGCTAGACCATCGGTCCTTTAGACATTTTTAGAGTTTGTGTCAGTGCCGTAATCAACGATCACATGATCAATTGAAGATAAAACATAGCGCAACTTAAAAATCAAATACTTATAAACTAAAAAAGTACAAAAAAATGCAGATATGGCATCATTGTATTTGGATCATATGATTCAAAATGCAGAGCCTTTCTAAATGTTTGGAACTGATGTCGAGTTAAAATTTCAAACTTCTAATTTTTTTGTTGCATAACCAATAGTCCCAATGCAATATTATTGCACTTACATACATAGTATGCTAATGTAGCTTTACAATATCATACATTTATAAGCTCTAAATATCTACCCTTACTGAGAAGTTTAAAAATTTCCATAAACAGTTTATGTTCCTAGTTAATTTTTGCATATTTGTTAGCATGGCTACAAATCATTGGCAAATTTAAGTTTTCTCATCCTTTGAAGTTTAATAACTTTAAAACGCACCTGAAACAACCTATACAAATGTTTACTTTTTTCAACCAAACCAAAGTTTATTTAATAAAACATTTTAATCAAGTTATATTGTGTTTCTGCAATTTCCATTTTGATAATATAGTTACAAATTTTTAAACCAGGGACTTTCAATGAGCTCAATATACACCCCAGGGAAGTTGACAAAACGAACGATACCTTCAAAACCTTGAAGCAAACAACCGTCAAGCTCATACTCAAAGCATTGTTACTCGCACATTAGTAAACAGGTTGCCTTAATTAATGAGTGCCTACGAAGAAAATATATTTTTAGTGTAGTCTCCACAATCATAAGTAATTATTGTTCTCTGAGGATTGTCCCACTTCCGGTTCCGGCGGTTAAACTGTCAACACGTATGTCAGTCAGCTCCGCGAAAAGAACTGATTTTCGGTGCAAAAAGTGTCCGCGCAGTGAATTTTAGGAAAAAACAGTTCAGTCAACTCTAAACTAACATCCTCAGAATATAAACGTTACCCGCTAGAATTCCGTAGCGTAAGCAAGTGTGTCTGAGTGCTCTGCTATCAACTGCGCTGTGATTAACAAGTGACCTCTGATATCAGCTAACCTGTCAACTACAACTAAGTGCAAAGTTACTATTTAGTAATATTTATATTCAACACAATAATAAAACCAAAGAATGACACCGGCATTTAATGGCCCAGGAGTTATTAATGGCCATCAATATGTTTCAAATAACAATACTATACAGGCTGCTCCATTAAATCCTCAACTACCGCTTATTTACAATTCTCAGCAAGTAAATCAACCAACACCAAGTGGTGTTAATTATTACTTACCGCAAGAGCATCTTGTTAATCCACCTGCTCAAAATACACAACATACTTCAAATACTACTCACTTCTACTATGGAATGTCTTCTACAAACGACGATGAAACTCCTGAACAAGATGTCAACAAAAATTCATGGCAAACGGTCAAACGAACAAAAAGAAGAAAAAGACATCCCCCAAATAGCCACGACATTACTTTAAGTAATAAATTCAGCCAACTAACAGAAATGGAGATGGAAACACCTAACAACAAGCAAGCCGACAATACAATTCCAAAACCTCCACCAATCTTCATCTACGGGGTGTTGAATTATCAGGAAATGATCAAAAGCTTCAATGCAATTGCTGAAATTGAACAATACTCTACAAAAAACGTTAGCTGACAATATCATAAAAATCAACTGTGATGACTGTGATGACATATGCGCGAACACGACATAGTACATCACACATATCAGCTGAAGGAAGATCGAGCATTCAGAGTCGTCATCAAAAACCTGCATTTTACAACAGATACAAATGAAATCAAGAATGAACTTAATACCATGGGACACAAAGTCAGAAACATTTTAAATGTGAAAAATAGAGCTACCAAGGAGCCTCTAAATATGTTTTTCGTCGATTTAGAACCAGCGACTAACAATAAAGATATATATAAAGTAACTAAATTTCAAAATCAAATAATTGCAATAGAACCGCCCAAAAAGATCAACAGTATAGTTCAATGTATGCGCTGCCAACAATACGGGCATACAAAAGCCTATTGCAATAAACCATTCGTTTGTGTGAAATGTGGAGGATCACATAACACAACTAACTGTAAGAAAAGTAAGGAAACTCCAGCCAAATGCGCTTTGTGCGGTGGTACCCATACGGCAAATTACAGAGGTGAATTCTATCATAGATTGTTAAAAAAGCCCAATAATGCGAATAACAGCCTAAATATCCAGCAAAATACAATAACAGTCACAACACCACCAAACCGGATGCTAACACCCCATGTCCAGCAAAATTTTAGTTATGCGATGCAGTAAAAGGTATTAGAACAGGTGAACACAATTTAAACTCAAATGAACGCGTACCAGGCAGCGAACAAAATGAAGTCAACATTTCTTCAATAATGAGCAAATTTTTAGATGAATTTAAGGCTATGTTTCAGCAGCTAAGGCAACAAAATAGCATGGTGTTGAACATGCTCTCAACCTTGGTCAACAAAATTCATTAAATTTGTAAAAATAGCCCAGTGGAATGCCAATGGCCTTCTACAACACAAACAGGAGGTTGAAATATTCCTTCATAACAATTCTATTGATATACTATTAATAGCAGAAAATCCTTCACTTCACAGACAGATCCTACTTTAATATACATAACTACTTAACTTATTTCACCAACCATCCAGATAATACTGCTCATGCTGGTGCAGCCATAATAATTAAGAAATATATCAGCCACTTCGAATTACCTAAATACCAGACAGTACACCTACAAGCAATAAGATGCTCCCGTATGAACTAACAGTAGCTTCTGTTTACTGCCCACCGCACAACATCAAAAAAGAACATTTTCAGAACTTCTTCCGGACTCTAGGAACAAAATTTATTGTACGAGGCGACTTTAACAGTAAAAACTCCCTTTGGGGATCCCGCATGACAACTACTAAAGGCAGAGAGTTAGAAAAACTTCTCCATGAGCAAAATTATTCTTTCCTTTCTACAGGTACTCCTACCTATTGGCCCACCGATCCAAACAAAACTCCCGACCTACTGGATCTTTTCATAACGAATGGTATCTCATCACCTTATATGGATATTGTCCCTAGCTCACTTGGATCACCTCGGATCATCCGATAATAGCCACTATCAGCTCTTGTGCCATACATAAAAAGCATATTGTTAGATTGCACAACAGAAAAACCGATTGGGAAGTGTATCAAAATCATATTCAAGAAAACATAAACTTAAAAGTTAGTCTCAAAACTCCAGAAGAAATTGATGAAGCATTAAACAAGTGGTTCTGCATCCTTAAGGAGGCTGCGCAGCAAGCAACTCCTCCAGTGTATTCTCGGAGCTCTACATTCAACGTCCATGTGGAGATTAAAAAACTTATAGCTGTGAAAAGAAGAGCCCGAGCAATTTGGCACCGGGCCCAAGCACCTGCTGATAAAAATACTTTCAATCGACAAAGTATCCAACTGAAACAAAAAATTAAAGATGTGCAAAATCAATCCTTTCATGACTACATCATTAGTTTGAACAGATTCGACAACTCAATCTGGAAGCCGGTAAAAAATGCAAGAAAGCCTAAAAACCAAGTGCGTCCCATATTTAATGAAGCAGACCCAAACTCTAGATGGGCCAGAAGTGACGAGAAATAGGCTAAATTGTTTGCAGAGTACCTTAAGGAAGTCTTCACCCCCAACAATGATATAGTCGATGATGAGATGAGAGACAATTAAGTGACATCACAACCAATGTTCGAGGAATAACAAGTTTCTCTCCTAGAGAGATTCAAAAATAAATCAAAATCCTAAAACTCCGTAAATCTCCTGGCATAGATGGCATGACTCCTAAAAAAAAAGAAAAGGACTAGTGTTACTTACTTATATATTTAATGCTATCATTAAGTTAAATTACTGGCCCAAGCAACTGAAAGCCGCAGAAATCATATTAATACCTAAACCGGGCAAAGACTTAAACAAGGTTTCATCATATCGTCCAATAAGCTTGTTGTCTATAATCTCAAAAATACTGGAAAGACTTATATTGCAAAGAATAGTTGCTGATCCTAACAGCGAAGAATGGATACCTCAACATCAATTTGGCTTTCGTCAAAATCACACTACGATACAACAAATTCATAGGATCTGTCACAAAATTAATGAAGCATTCGAAAATAAGAAATACTGTACATCGGTTTTGTTAGATGTAAGTAGAGCCTTCGACAAAGTTTGACACTCGGGCCTATTATACAAGATTAGAACATTCTTGCCGTAACATACTATAATCTCCTAAAATCCTACTTAAGCGACAGAGAATTTAGAACAAGAGTCAATGAAGATGTGTCTGGCATGAAACCGATCAAGTCCGGTGTACCACAGGGTAGTGTCCTGGGTCCCTTTTTATACGTGCTGTACACTTCGGATTTACCAGTAAATGATTATACTACAATGGGCACCTTCGCTGACGACACTGTTGTCCTTTCTACCAACGATGACCCACAACTAGCAACCATTACCCTACAAAATCATCTAAATCAAATACAAGAGTGGACACATAAATGGAAAATCAAGATCAATGAAGATAAATCTGTACAAGTTAATTTTACCTTAAGAAAAGACCTGTGCCCCCCTGTTTATCTAAATAACATACAAATACCTACTTCATCTTGTACAAAATACTTAGGGATACATTTAGATAATAAACTATCATGGAAACAACACGTGGTTAAAAAACGTAAACAGATCGATCTAAAACTTAATGAAATGCAATGGTTACTTGGTAGGAAGTCAAAATTACCACTTGAAAATAAGCTCCTTATTTATAAAACGATCCTTAAGCCAATATGGGTTTATGGAATTGAACTCTGGGGTTGTATCAGTCGTTCGAATATGGCAATTATACAGAGAAGTCAGTCTAAAATATTACGTATGATCTCCAATGCCCCATGGTATGTTACTAATGACACACTTCATTCAGACCTGAAAATTTCATATGTTAAAGATGTCATAACTGAAAATAGCTAGAACACCACATCAACGCACTCCTTAATCCCCTTCTGGAAATACAAAATACGAGAAGGCTTAAACGGAAATGGCCTAATGATCTAAAAAATGTCTAAGGAAGACTTATCACTGGAGAAGACCTCACCACGTCAATGAAGAGCTACTTAGTTCTTAGATCAACACATTAGCTCATAGAATTCTATTGTAAATTTTGATTGCTAATAAAATAAATTAATAAAAAAAAGAGGATTGTCTAAAATATGCGATAAGTACCTACTTTGTATATTGGTTTAGACACATACTATTAATTACATATTACAACATAAGTTTTGTAATACAATTGAAAAGTACTCCGATTTTCCGTTTTTTTGCACGTTTATCTACTTAATAATCCAACAAACAGAACTGTTGTCAGTTAAATAATACGTTTCTGTATAAAAAGTTAACTTTAATAAAAACAAGGAATCGGTATGACGCAAATTGCGTCTTATTGAAAGTCAAACGATTTATTAACTTAATGAATTCCACGTATCACTTGTGGGACGTAACGACACTCATTAGCTTTAAGGTAATACTTTTCATGGTAAGGGCAGTAATTCTCTGGTCATGTTAATTGTTCTTGCTTGGCCAGAACCTTTTTTGCGTTTATGTAATGCATTTGTTACGTCTTCAATCAAATTGATTGCGTCAATGTTATTAAGTTTAGGCATGTCGTCAGACAGCTTAACAGTATCGGTTTCTTCTAAATTGTAATAATATCGGACGATCCAATTTTTCTGTAAATCAACTTTCTAAAATTGCGCACTCGATTCGATCAAACGTTTTTATTTCGGTCGGTGCTGGTAGAAATCGCGATTTAAACTCTTCGGTCATCCTACCGTACGCTTCTTGTACTTTACCTACATACGAAGAGACCACTTTTGAAAGTGCGCATCTGTCTTATTATTGGCTGCTCTGACATTTTTGATATTAAACAAAAGAGTTAGTTAAACAATGAAAGAAATGATAATTATAGTTAAGCATTAAATAGATTAACAAACGAAGACAATTAAATAATATTAGTTCAGGTGTTAAAGTCGTTTAGTTATTGAATTTAAAAAACTTCTGGAAATACAATGTTTGAATTAAATGTGCCATCGAAGCTACGGATCTTTCCTTGAATGTATGCTTGTTCAACCCAGACTTTAACAGTCTTAACGTTCTAGGCAGTGATAGTGATGTGTACAATAAATCATGAGTGAATACATACTTTATTCGGTTTGAATTTTAAGTGAAGCTTGTTTATTGCCTGGCCAAAAATAAATCGTTTGTTCGTCTGGAAATGAACACCTAGACATTCAATTTTATGAATGTTTCTACGCAATTTGTAATCAAAAATTCGATATACAGCCTCACATGAGCTTAAGTATCGACCGAATAATCTCGTTGTATTCAAGAATCTGTTGGCCGGTGCTTGTGAGTTTGATTGTTGCGGTGTTGGTCCTTTTCAAATATACTTTATTGATTAAAATGTTGCAAATAAAATGAACATCAAATAGATGTCAAGCGCTTGGCTCCATTTTGCGCGCTTTTCTCGCAATAACATTTTCAGTCAAAAGATCACCCTTTTTCTGCTATTATCTGACCATGGTTAATTCAGATCTCATTCAAAACTATAATTCGCACTCCGCCTCTTCAAGATGAATTTAAGAAGCCCTCAGACAGTAAAATTAGTTGCTTCTTTGATTCACGGCGTGTGTTTTTCCTTGGCGCTTTAATAATATAGATACAGCTTTGTTATACTCAGTTTAATTACAACAATCCCACTCACTTTCCCCAGAATATATATATTTACAAGTCTTTTGTATAATGAAAAATTCAGAAAAATTAACATCTGTATTTGAAAAGTTCCAAACCAAACATAAAAATGAAATATCACAATTATATCTAATATCTGCTGGTATCCCTCAAGGCAGTGGTCCGGGTCCGCTTCTATATCTGATTTGTACTGAAGACCTATCGTTGATGAAGATTCATGCCATAAAGGTTCTCAAACTACAACAAACAAAAAATGCACTGACTTGCAAGACGAAATTCACAACTATTACTAGAAAACAAAATACTCATTTACAAGATCATCATACGACCTATATGGAACTACTCGAAAATTGATATAATTTCAATCGAAGACACTGACAAATACCTTCAATGCGCCTTGGTACGTAATAAAAAGTACACTTCACTCACACTCCAATATAACAATATGTGCGGAACATAATTAGACAGCAAATTACAAGGTATAACGACAGACTCCTAGAACACCTTAACGACTTCCTTATGCCAGTAACACAGCAGCCAGTGTTACGAAAACTGAAGCGCAAGTGGCCAAGGAATCTGACAGATGCTGCAAGTATTCAGACAATTCGAACTTGGTTTAGGATTTTGGAGCTGGCAATTGTAATCTGAAATACGAAAACAGCAGTGGCTGCCCATCTAGTATAGATATGGACTTCAGAAAAGCCATAGTTGACCAAAATTTGTAACAAATTTTAGTGAATTGGCAGATGTTTTAAACTTTCCCCTAACTACATTATACGATCATAAAGCTCTGAAATCATTCGCTCTGAAAAACAGGCTCCGCTTCAGCCAAGAGAGAGTAATTTCCTTAATTGTGTTTTCACATGTAATCTATTCCTTCTGAAAAACCAAAAGCAATCAAACAAAATAAATTGTTTTTTTTTTAAATAAGTAAATAGAAAATATTAACTGGAAAAATTATAAATTATCACATATGAGTGGGTCATAAGTCGCGCTACTACTAAAAATATTAAAATATTAAAAACATTTTCAAGTTAGAAATCTACCCTCAAAAACTGCCCTGCTGAGACTAATTTTTCGACAGCAGAAGCTTATGGATGACCTGCCACGAAGCGGCAGTCCATACACTGTGCGCACGTTACAAAATAGGAGACGGGCATAAGAAAGTATTCAACAAGATGCCGAAACTTTGGTTCGAAGATGTTTACAAAAACTTGAAATCTCATAAAGTTTAATTGGTTCAACAGGTAAAGCCGGTCAACTTTCAACGAAGACTGGGCAATGCAGTTAGAATCCAAGGAATGGTCAGGGTTGTCAACAAATTTATTCAAAACTACTGATGGACAATGAATGATCAGAAAAGATTAGATTTTGAGGTATTAAAAACCCAAGAGTCACACATCGTAAGATAAGTCATCTCAAAAACATCAGAAAGAGTCAATCGGACCTTATTTTTTCGAGGACAATCATGATAATGCTGTGACAGTTACCGGAGTTTGTTATCAAGAAATGTTTGACAATTTTATTCTTCCATCTGCTGAGGACACATCTAACTTATAGCGGCAACAAGATCCATACAGCAAAAGAGGGCATGCGGCTTTTAAGAGCCATTTTTGGAGAACTAATAATTTTACTCAATGGCGATTTTGAATGGCTCACACGTCTGCATGATGTGACGGTTCCTGATTTCTTTCTGTGAGATTATTTAAAAGATCGTGATTATGCTAATAAACTCCGCAATATTCAACGGCTCAAGGAGAATATTTATGGGTAAATTTGGGACACAGACTAAAACGCACCCAATAGTATAGTTTATTGTGCAGAAAAATTAATTGAAATATTAAAAGTTGTTTGTTATTTAAATGGTGGAGCGATTTATAATCCATCCTGAATAAATTGAATCAAACATTAATACAAAAATGTATTTATAAGATAAATTTCTAAATAAGAAAACAAGAAAAAGTGCATAATTTTTGCTGAACTATTTTTCCAGCATATTCATTTCTCCTATAAGGGTACTACCATTTGTAGGTGATGCTACCGTTATTTAGCTGAAACGTCTAGCTTAAAAATTAATAGCGACAGTATATGACAGCTTACTCTTGACTGAAGTTTCTGCAGAGGCTTGGGGAACTGTGTCGCAGTTATTCGGCCCTTATGTCAAGGCGGAGGCAGTTCTCTGAATTATTCAGGTGAAAAGGTTGAAATATGGTGGCAGCTGATGGTCCAAATTCTAAAGCCCGCTTTGTTGAACTGTTTGGGAGCGGCGTTTTCCTAGCTACATACATCAAAGAAATCAAATATACAGATCCGCTTATGCTGCGCACAATGATTCCATTTGCGATTTAATTTAGCGCACGGCTTGGTTCTGACGGGCGTTTTTGGGCCGCGGAAGCGTATTGGATTTGCCGGGTTTTTGTTCGATACCGCGAGAAATAAGATTTTGTTCGAAATAATCATTCGAGCTTTATTCCGTGCTTCACATCTTGTTGAGTAACGACCATCTAAAGTAGAAAACGTATCTGTGTTAATGTTATGACATCTGCATATAGAGTGTCAGGAAGACAGATACAAAATTTAAACAACACGTTTTATTAATATATTTACTCGATCTTAATTAATACTTTCTTCCACCTCCTTTATTGTAATATAAAGCTCTTAGGCTTTAGGATATCGTGCCGATTAAATTACCTATTGCTTTCTGGAGTACTTTAGAGACATTCTGGCAGATCAAATGTTCATTTTGGTGATTCACCTACCATTCTTCTATTGCCGTTGTTAACTTGACTTTGCTGCTAAACTTTTATATTATTTTTTGACCACGTTTTATTTAATAATGTGCCACAGGTTTTTAATAAAATACCCCTCACACTATTATGCTAACTCTCCATATTTTAAAGTCTGCCGACAAAATTTATCGTTTAGTTGATTAAACAAACATCTCCATGGCCAGGTTTGTCTACTAGCACTAATTTGGCAGTCAGCCGATCGAGAACGCATCTGAGTTGCCTAATTCTGTCAATATTTTTTGTAAAAAGGTATCAACAAATGTTTCTTCTTGGCTACGGATTATATATTATGGCGTTTAATGTTGACACCTGTGTCAGTTTGACCGGAACTCTCCAACACTTTCTCTTACCCCTGCTTGTTTTGTTAGTCCTAAAGGTTCTGAAAATACGAGTTTAGACAATGCTAATTGTTTGTTGCTTTTTTAACCAAGTAATAACTTAAATCACTGCTGACAAATATTTATTTTTCGGCGAGAAGCACCAGGATCAAACTGAGTTTATATTACACTCAAGGCCAAAGCAATCTAGATCTTTGTATTCCGACAAGGGTGACATAAGGTAAATAAGTTTGTTGCTACAAATAATAAACTTTTCAAAAAATATGGTTATTTTATTTTCAAATTATAAAACAACAGAATAGAAATCTATCAGTGGTATAAAAAGTCATATACAATCAAAAGCGACATTATTTTCTAAATTTTGCTCGAACATCCGCCATAAATCTGTGCACATCGTACACTGAAATTTTGCGACTAGCTATACTCTACATTTTGTGACTTTCTGAATTGTTTTAGCTTATCTGTCATCTTTTCTTAATTGTCCCTTTACAGTTTGGCGGATTGATCTCTTTTTACAAAATGAATATTTTTACAATCCAAAATCACGAGAGTAGTAGACAGATGCTAAGTCTGGCTAAAGTAATAAAAAATGTTGTGTTTACTATATAGAGGTACTAACCGTTTTTATATGGATTCTTCTCTGTACGCTTCACCTCCAATTGTACCACATGTAAAACATACGGAGCTTCTAAGACCACAAGAACAAATGGCCTGCCATATAAAAGTTTTCTTACCGAATTTACCTACATTAATTCTTCTTAAATTATCGAGTACATATTATTCCACAACGGCATTATACAATTGAGGCTCTGATAATGAACTGCTACCCATTTTTATGTATGTTTCGTCATCTATAAGAACACAACGAGTTTGGTTTTGAATTGAATCGCTTCTTTGACAAAAGTTATTGCTCTTCGTTCCTCTTCGGCATTTTTTGTTTTTTGAAAGTATGTGTGTTTCTTTTTTTATTTTGAACAGTACCCTTTTGGCTATTTCAAGCACGAATATACATTTTTCGAGTTTAGCAGCTTCAAAACAATCTTCTCATCACTTGCATTTACCAGGCCACTTCGACGTCGCGATTTAGGTAAATCGGGTCAAATTTATAATAACTTGGAAAGCTGACTTTTAGCACTTTGTAATTTTTGCGAGTTTTTGCAAGATTAACTTTTGTAAACACCACTTCTGAGAAGATTAGCTTCCTGATCTCAATACTGATTCGCTTGATTGCTTTTTAATTGAAAGCCGTTATTCAACAATAGTAACAATTACAAGCCAGCACTCAGCTCAATATCTCAGATCAATGTCTGTCACTTAAAAAATATTTGCAATTTAAAGTTCAGCAATATATTAAATGTATCCGTTTAGTAAAATGAACAGTCTTTAGCTAAAACCACATTAAACTGCCCAGAGAATGTTATTTAGCTGCAGAGAGTCGATCCTTTTTCCCATAATTACTTTATGAGAGTAAACTGTCAATTAATACACCAATAACTTTCTTTTTTCTCATTGTAATTTATTTAAAAAATCTGTAGTTATATCTGCCAGGCACTCGTTAGAACTAAATTAAGGTAATATAACGAACTCTCAACCAATTATTTTTAGTTTTTGCCTCAGTATAAAGGTACTTAACGTAAGACTAAACACTTTTTTACAGCCATGTAGAAATAAATTGAAGCTATAATAATAGTTTTTGGATTTGATGACTAGTTTTTTATTTTTACTTTGTAAAATAAGAGGTATTTGTTAATCGACTACTTTAAAGCTGATACAACTTAGTCTATGTTGTAGTACATTTGACTAAGGTGGCACTAATCCGGTTGAAAGATATCAAATTTTTGAAGAGATAATAACAATCTTTATTTGAAAAATGTATAAATTTTCCCAAAAAGAATAGAGACCTTAAATCCAAATTATGAGCCTTGATATAACAGCAGATTTTGGCTCTCAGAATAATTATAGTAAGGTGAGCTCCTTAATTGCCTGTACTTCGTTTTACATTCATAAATTTAAATAATATTTTACAAATATTAATTAATACTAACTTCTAGTAGCAACAAATAAAATTATTTTCGATACAATTTTGCAATTGGAAATCCGATAATTCTACTGTCTTTAGCAGTCTCCATTGTTGGGCAATTTCTCTGATTCATACATTTAAAAAATAAGTTTTTCTTAAAATTTTTGAAGACAGTTTTGTGTCGCCGTTTTCTTTTTTAGAAAGCAACACTTTAAAAACAATATTAGACCTGGCGTATAGAAGACGACGCAATGGTGTCATAGGCGAAATCAGCTGCAATTTACAATTGATAAAAAACGGTGGATGAACTTTTCAATGCAGCACACAAGAAATTTAAGGCAGTGCGGTATTAGTCGGTGAAATATTTCCATAACTTTTGTCATCACGATTTATTCTTCAAGAACAAAATTAATGCACAAGTTGATACTCCTGCTCAAATTCACAGTTAACAAGAACATCGACGTATCACATCTCTGCAGTGTAACCAAAATTCTTGTAAACTTATTGAAATAAAGTAGAACACTATCAGCTGACTATCTTTGGACATTACCAATCTTTAACAAAAAAAACTTTTTTTTAAATGCTACCGATGAAGTTGAATACTGACAGTGGATATATCGGTAGGACAGTCTCTATTTACAAACATGTGTTCAAAATTTCAGTAATATTCTACATTATCTATAAAATATACAATTATTCGAAACTACTTATTTCAATGATATTACATTTTCTAACAGTTTGTTTCAAGCGTCCTATTACCAGCAAAAATAAGAGGGCAGTTTTACAAAAAAAGGCTCGTTGACTTATGTAGTTTAGTCAATGCAAAAAAAATATTCTGTGAATGTAGTAAAACAAATCGATTACAATTTGTGGTATTTTTCCTTGTATACGCGTATGTATGTGTGAGTGTGCTTATGCATACACGTGTATGTGTGCTAGTGTATAGATATAAATATGTGTTAAAGCAATGTTAAAAATGTGAGTTACTATAAAGCAGAGAGACAACAAAAATTATCGATTACATGCAGAACGGATAAAGGATTACTTATAAATTGTCGGAGATAGAGTAATTCATGTCGCTACTGTGCTGTGTGAGACTATTAACCACCCCTGGTACTCAAAATAAGGGTGTCGTTGACATTACCAAATGTTTTGTTCTTTGAAAACTCAGAATTTCTAGAGAAATAGTGACGTTAAGATGGACGGACTATTTAAGTGTGGTAGCAAGTATTTTAGTATGATCCTCAAAAATTATCAGTTTGGATGCTAATTAATAATTATAATTAACTAATGAACTCAATTAGTGTGGAATACATATCGAGAGTACTTTGGGTGCTTAGTATTGCTATGTACTATATTTTTAAAATAACTATCAAAAGTTTGAATAAAAATTTAATACACATTTGCGTATTGGTGATATCAATTGCAACGATTTGTCAGTTCTAACACACCTGTATAATCCACAGAAAGGTATTAAATACAAAATTTTTATGATTCATATCCGACTATGCTTCCCAATTAATAATATGGATATTTGCTAATATAATTGTTTTATGTATGCACGACTGGAAAGAACGCCTTAGGTTAGAAACGATCATTCTTGTGGGTTTTTCTTTCAGTAAGTGTGACGAGGCTTTTTGGTTTAGAGGAAAACTTTATCATCGTTGAAAAGTAAAATCAGTACAAACGTTTGTAATTGATGGCTGCAATATACAAGTGCATCACCAGTCCGAACGAAGGTCTTCCGTCAACTTCAAGAACACGCGGTAATATCAATGCTTCTAGTCAGACTATTTATCAATATTATGATAATACTTCATAGATTTAGAAAACTATACTATAAAATCACCATTTAAAAAATATTGTAAAGGAACCAGACGTGATAAAAATGTGTCAGATGTACTTATATGAAATAGATTCCATTCTGGAAGACATCAAGTTCTAATAAATTTCAAAATAAAAAAAAACAAGTTAGTAAAGATTATTCCACGACTAAATTTAATTTGCCAATACTAACGAAATTTAAGACGAAACCATTAGTACTTCTACTGGGTCCCAAATATGGGCCACATAAATTAAAGTTGTGCCAAACGTACTACCTACGTAACGGCTAATGAAATCTAAAAGTAGCATGGAACAACCGATTAGGTGTGCGCTAAACTGGTTCATTGACCTTTAACATGTCAACCGTGACCTTTAATCGAAAATCTAAAACGTTTATGCGAGATTTGGCAACAAACCGGTTCGAATGAGGTATTGACTTTTAAAATCGGTTCACAACTGTAGGAGAAGTTGCAATGTTAGTTACATTTTTGCAGTTTTGTAGAGTAGATTGATGCTATGCTCTTTTAATCTGTTAAAGAAAAAATCTATATTAAAACGAATTAAACAAAGAGTTAACTTAAAAAATAGTAAGTAACATACAAGCTGCAGTAAAAGACGAAATTATAAAGACTAACAAGAATAATAATGTAAAAATAAGGTCAAACATAAAAAACCATTATAAATAAATATTTCAAATCAGTACAAGGAAACAAGTAAAACTTTTAAAATGAAAAATATGACAGGCTCAAGACCTTATGACACACAGCTTATACAGAACTTGATCAAAAGTAATAAAAATGTAAAAGTGTCATACAATAAAATATATTTAAAAAAAGAAAAAATAATAAACAGTAGAACCAAATAATCTAACAATTTTATAGAAATGTGTTCTCTTTAGAGTAGATAAATTGATATGGAAATAAAAAGAAAAACATAAATAATGTCAAAACAATTCTTGAAATTAAAAAAAAAATTGATCAACACAAATACAAATAAAAAATAGTCAATCAACTAATAGATCAGGGAGTTTATTTTCTATAATCTATAGTACAATCAGTCATCTACAAGACCTTCGAACCCTAATTAAAGAACCTTAAGAATGTAACTTTAAATACATTTAGATTTTGGAGAGGCAGGCGTGTAAATAGCCGCTCTCGTGGTGCGGTGTGGGAAACGTAGTACGGCCCGTATTGGAACGTCAACCGATAAGGCCAAAATCGTCCCTTAAACGGCCGTCGCAAAAGCGGATGGGGGCGGCTACCTATATCAACCAACGAGTATTGCCAAATCGCTCACCTGAATCGGCTTCTGCTTCGTAGGCGATGGTTCCACGGTGGCCACTTTGCCGCGCTGCGGATCTGGTATTTGCGGGATGATAAGACACGACCGAATTGGCCGCGCTGCGGAGTGCTTCTTGCGGGTTGATAAGACACGACCAAATTGGCCGAGCTGCGACGCGTGAATTTATGCGGGTTAAGACACGACCGAACTGGCCGCGCTGCGGGGCGTGAAAGCTTCGGCTGAGCAAAGGCCCATGCCGTTCTGTGTGCGACGGCAAAACGTAGCAGATATCAAAGGCCCGCATGCCGCCGCGATATAAAGCGGTTGAAGGGCGAAAAGCCCGCCACACCATACTCCCCGCCTTGAAAGGTCCTGAGCTTTCAAAAAAATTACTACTTTATCAAGGAGCTAGTAACAGCGGTTTGAAACAATATTGTCATTAAATTCCTGAAATTAACTATTATATTTCAGGTGCGTTAAATTGCGGTTAGATTTATATCGTAACAAACTATATATAAATGCCCTATTAATACACTATCTATATATACATGAGTCAGCTAGAATATTGTTTATTGGGTTGGCAAAGGATATAGCTTGGTGACAGGACGTTTGTATGTACCTGACCCGGTTTTTACTGAATTTAATTCGTTAGAAAAGTGAATACTTTGAACTATTCGAATAACAAAATTTTCAGCGATTTGAATATCTTTAACAGATTGATCACCATTACGTTTTTTGTTCGCAAATTTGAGAATGTACATGAATAGGCGCAACAGTTTATTCCACGAACAAACACGGGTGACTATAGAGTCAAAAACACGTGGTTCCAAATTCGCGGCTTTAACAACAAACGCTCTCGATTTGAACTTCGGTAGAGTCTCACACTCAGTTGGAATGAATTTTAAAAGCCATTCGCTATTTGACTGATGAAGCCAAGCAGGGCCATTCCACCACAGCGAGTGTTTAATTAAATCAGAAGGCAGCATGCCGCGTGAAAGGCAATCGCTGGGATTCTCTTTCCCGGACACATGATTAAAGCAAGCGGCAGGTAAATTATCGTGTATTTTAACAATGCGATTGCTGACAAAAATAGACCACCTATGTGGCGATGAGTGGATCCACGAAAGCGCTATTGTAGAATCCGAGAAGGCGTAAACACCTGTAATAGGTACACGAGCGGAAAGTTTATCGCGGACCACGCGAACAAGCTTGGACAGCAACAAAGCGGCGACAAGTTCTAATCGAGCTAGCGTTGTTATTTTAACTGGAGAAACCTTTGACTTTGCACATAAAAGCCGGACGGTGATATTACCTTCAGGATCAGTGATGTGCAAATAAACACAACAACCGTAACCACTGAAGCTCGCGTCACAAAAGGCTACGATGTTCACTACGGATTTTCCCACAATGCCAAAAGGGCGCGGAATTTTTAGAGAAGAGAGTGCGGAAAAATCGCGTGCAAAAGCTGAAAAGCGACTGATGATGGATTCCGGAGGAACCTCATCCCAGTCTATTTTAGCTAGCCATAGTTCCTTAATAAGAATTTTGGCGTACAGCACAACTGGAGCTACAACGCCAAGTACGTCGAATAAGCGGGCAACTAACGATAGAATCGTGCGCTTTGTGCATTTATCTTCTACAGCGATTGTTCTTAAAGAAAAGTAATCGTCAGCAGGATCCCAGGTTAAACCAAGGATTTTAAAATTGTAAATATCGTTACCCATGCCAGAAAAATTTACTGGTGAGCGGTGAGACTCGGGAAGAACCTCCAATAAAGCGGGTGAATTAGTGGCCCATTTGACAAGGTCGAAAGAGCCTAATTTAAATAAATCGATTAATTGATCTAATGTAAATGTTTTGCTGTTTGACAATATAAGGTTGCGTTTATATTTAATACTCGAATATAAATCTTCAATAGAATTTAAACATGAGTAGTCTGGAGGAGTCTGATCAATTTCAAACTGCAAATTGTTAATTTCTTCAATTATTGTTTCAAACCTGCTGTATAATTCACTAATAGCTTCAGTTTGAGATAAAAATAGTTCGTTTGAGCGTAACTCATAATTTGAAATATTTTTTGATATGTTATATAAACGATTAAATCGTTCGAAAATCGCCTCTTTTTTGGCAGTTAACTGAACTAATTTTAATTCAAGCTTATCCATTATAAGGGAACTTTACTTGAATAAAGCGTAATAAATATGTATGTAATTTATGACGGTCACCTTACCAAAAACCTACGTAAGTCTGTGACGACGCCAAGTTATCAAGCGGTCGAATATTTCTACAAGTATTGTAGCTGATACCGATCCGGCTCGTAAGGACCAAAAAATGGAGAGGCAGGCGTGTAAATAGCCGCTCTCGTGATGCGGTGTGGAATACGTAGTACGGCCCGTATTGGAACGTCAACCGATAAGGCCAAAATCGTCCCTTAAACGGCCGTCGCGAAAGCGGATGGGGGCGGCTACCGATATCAACCAACGAGTATTGCCAAATCGCTCACCTGAATCGGCTTCTGCTTCGTAGGCGATGGTTCCACGGTGGCCACCTTGCCGCGCTGCGGATCTGGTATTTGCGGGATGATAAGACACGACCGAATTGGCCGCGCTGCGGAGTGCTTCTTGCGGGTTGATAAGACACGACCGAATTGGCCGCGCTGCGGAGTGCAAATGTTGCCGGGCTTCGCGCCTGGCTTGGCGGTAGGTCTTTGCGGGCAATTTTCATTCGACAGCACCTTTCATATCAAAAGGTGCCGCTGACGGCGTATGCAGACTTGTCGGCTGAGCAAAAGCCCATATGCCGTTTTGTGTGCGATGGCAAAACGTAGCAGATATCAAAGGCCCGCATGCCGCCGCGATATAAAGCGGTTCAAGGGCGAAAAGGCCGCCACACCAGATTTTATTAATTGGCAAAAGACATTCAGTAGAGTCAAGTTACCAACGGTGTGTAAAAAGTTAACACAATATAAACAATCTTAATAAAAAGTATGTGCCGTAATGCCGCAGTACACATAAGAATAGACAAGGAAACCTCTTGTGAAATGATATTTAGCCTCAGAAAAGATAAAATATTTTCAACAAATTGACATGGAGCAGATAGAGAATAAACAAATAGAAATCATTTAAATTGCTTTATTTTTGTTAAAGAATGTTTCAATTAACACAAATAATGATAATTTAGAATAACATATTCTAACAAACTTCCTAAAACGTGATTTAAAGATAAACTTGACGAAAAAAATAATTTTCATTAGGGATAGGATCAATCAAATCTTTCAAATTTACATGATGAAGTTGTAGGAAAATTTAGGTAAGGATGGGCAGTGTTGGGAAGATTAGGATATGAATTTAAAAACAAAGATACACTCATGTTCTTAAAAATAAAACTCTTCAAAGACGTGTATTGTTCCTATTTTAGCAGATAATACAAATAATGGCTCTTGTAAAAAAATTCAGAGAAAATGTTTATAACACAGTAAGCTATTGAAAAGCCAAGCAAATAATTATCTTCGAAAGAAAGAAACATAACAAAAGGTATTCTGACAGTAGAAAACCTTAAAAATAACAGGCGTGCTAGATAAAATAGCAAAGGTGAAATGACAGTGGATAGTTATGTCGACGAAATATATCCTGAAGAATGGGTTAATCAAACTTATTCAGCAGTATCCATGACTATCTAAACAAAGCGTTGATATACCTTTCCAAAATAACTAAACAATGTAAAAACGATATTGGGAAGATACAGTATATCAACAAGCTTAAAATAACATATTATTAAAAGTATTATGGGAAGAATATATCGAGCAATGGCTAGTAAATGGCTGAAAATGTAAAAAACTTAGTAGAAGCGCTAACGGATTCGTGTTAAATGTTGTTAGCATTCACAAAGAGTGAGACGTTCTATCTATGGAATTAAAAAAAGTTCAAAAAAGTATCTACTGTAAAGATATCAGTAATTTTTTACTCTGATGTCCATCAAAATTTAAAAAATTCTGGCTACCAAAGTTGAGATCGCAGTCAAGAGAAAGTAAGAGTACGATTCGATATTGTCAATTAGGTCTAAAAGACTGCAAATCGTCAATGGCTTTATTTACCCTTGATGAGAACAGCGTCGCCTCTAGTATTACAAACAAATTTGAGGTTTTTACTGATCAGTCAATCCATTACTTTATACTCTAACGATTTTTCTTTTAACAAACTTAAATCAATTCAATTTTTAAGAGTTAATTCTGTTTCAAAGAATAGTAGAAACTATGGATATGTTCTGCAGCTTAAAATGGAGTTTAATATCCGCGGAATTCTTAAATTGTGCACTGTTACTTTAATTTACTTACATTTTGTCTATCAAAATTTGAATTAGAGTACCCTGTACGTAAAGTTTCTGCAGAATTTATGATGTCAAAGAGTTTTTTTCTTTGCGTTTAAAAAACTCCTACCAAAGGTTGACACAAGAAGCCAAACACGCGAAAAAAGAAAGGAATATTTTTAAAATAGTAAAAAGTAGGCGGAGAACAAAACAAAATCTGGGCGTCATCATAGCAGAATACCTATAAAAAAATATGAGGGACATAAGAAGAGCTTCAAAAAATGCTGATAAAACTATCTACAATCGTTTAACGCGTAAACTTCATAAACTATTAAGAGAAATACAAAATGATAACTTCACTGAGTATTTAACGAACTTGAAGCAAGAGGATCACTCAACCTGTAGAGCCACGAACGACCTTAAGAGGCCTCAAGTACCCAAAAGACCTATCAGGAGAGCAGATGGAACATGGGCAAGATCTTCTATAGATACAGCAACCACTTTTGCAGAGCATTTATCCGACGTCTTCACTCCCTTTGAAGCAACGGCAGCCCCTGGAGACAACGCAATCGAAGTATCTCTAGACATCCCGTGTCAAATGTCACTCCCAATAAACCCGTTTACTCCCGCTGAAGTTATACATGAAATTCAAAAACTGAACCAATTTAAGGCGCCAGGTCATGATTTAATAACTGGAAAACTTCTAAAAATGCTGCACAAGAAAACTGTCGTACTCCTAACTACGATTTTCAAGCGGATGTTAAGTCTCTCATATTACCCAATCACCTGGAAGTACGCACATATATTAATGATACCCAAACCCGGCAAGGAACCAGAAAGTGTATCGGCCAATAAGCCTTTTGCCTATAATAAGTAAACTATTTGAAAAACTGTTTCTTAAACGACTTCTGCAAGATACAGACATATTTCAACACCTACCACAACACCAGCAAACGCACAGAATAGTAAATGAAATCTCATCCTCTCTAGAAGAAAAGAAGTATTGCGCCGCTGTGTTGTGGACGTGTCCCAGGCCTTCGACAAGGTTTGGCACACAGGGCTTCTATATAAACTAAAAGAGTCATTACCGAGCTACTATTACTTGCTCCTTAAGTCATACCTAACAGACCGCTATTACTCTGTCAATTGCGATAACGAACTATCCCCATATTACCCCATCAAATCCGGTGTCCCGCAGGGCAGCGTCCTGGGTCCCCTCCTTTACCTTGTCTACACTGCTGACCTGCTAGAAACTGACCGCACTGTGACTGCTACCTTCGCTGACGATACGGAAATGCTTTCCACCCATGAAAATGCTGATAGTGCAACTTCCAACCTCCAACAACACCTCAGTATAATCAGCACATGGTTAGATAAGTGGCGCATAAAAGTTAATCAATCAAAGTTAGCCCAAATAACATTTACTATGAAAACCAATATTTTCCCGCCTGTCAGCATTAACAATGCTCCAGTACCGGTAAAAACCGACGTAAAATACTTGGGACTACATCTTGATCAACGGCTCACGTGGAACAAACACATACAAACTAAGCGCAAACAATTAAACCTCAAATACCGTGAAATGTACTGGCTCCTTAGTAGACATTTAAAGCTATCGATCCGAAATAAGTTGCTACTCTACAAAACGATGCTGAAACCAATTTGGACATTTGGTATACAACTTTGGGGATGTGCTAAACCGACCAGAATAAAAACACTGCAACAATTTCAGTCAAAAACACTCCGCGCAATTGTTGATGCGCCCTGGTGTGTAACCAACCAGACAATCCACCAAGACCTAGACGTCCCATTCGTTGTCGATGAAAACAAAAGATATGCGATGCATTACCACCAGAAGTTAGATGGACACAGCAATCCACTAATTCACCAGCTTTCCACTTATCATCCACCAATACGAAGACTGAAGAAAACATGGCCTGAAGACCTCACCAACCTCCCGTAAATGGTGCTCCTAGGGAATGTCATCAATGGATGACTTCTCCTTTCACTGCCTCCCCTAGCATCACATTTACTGAATAATTTTGTTAAGTAGATTGTAAATTAACATTATTGTCAATTAAAAAAAATCATAAGTACTATAATAAGAAAAAACTGGAGAATGTAACAGATAATTTTGTTTAACTAAAGTTTTTTCGAGAAAATAAAATTAATGGAGGCCACAAATAAAAATAGGAATCGATAGTGTGCACATTAAACCTTTCGAGATCTTAGACAAAAATATGTAATTCAAAATCAAGTTTGCAAATATAATCTTGTAGAAGCCGAAGAGTAACGTATAGAATTTCGGCAATTCCTATCTCATTAAACTAATGAATGACGCCATGAAATAGACAAAGCACGTTGTAGAAAAGATATTGAAGAATCATCTACAAAGACTTGCAGAGAACCATACGGAGTTTTAAAAGTAAAGACATGAAAAGTAAACTTTGTCATTATTGGGTTCAAAAGATCTACACCAGTGTGTCTATTAACCTGATCTGCCAACATCTCAAACGGAAGAAAGTGCAAAACATCTATATGGACCTTATCAAAAACATATACCAAATCTCGTTGGCTAAATTATGGTGTGCTGCAAAACTTGAACACTCCTTTCGTGTTAACTATAAATTGTTTTAAAGATTAATCCTCAGTCCGTTTCTGTTCATCGTCATCATGCATAATCATTACAACAAATCTAAGGTGGAGAATCAACGTCTCCTACTTACAAATGACATTTTCCTTACTCCCTAACTGTTGGATTATGTGAAAACATTAGAAGCTTATGAGTGGAAGCCATTAAAGGACAGAATTTGAAGCTCAACAAAAACCAAGTACATCAAAGAAAAGGATCCATCAAAATTGAGGGCGCTAGGCTAAAAAGTGCTTTATTTAAGCGTCCGAACTCGATAGTGATCAAAAATCTTTAAACACAAAAAATGTCGAGGAAACTAAAAGCACACGTCTACAAATAAACTGTTTGTTACCGCGGCTAGTTTGTCGCGAATAGTTAATAGGGGGAAAAATTGCAATAATAAATCCCCTTATTTGCGATGGTACTTTCTTCAATCAAACACTGCGATTTCGATACTACAATTTAATGTTGACTGAAGTTAAACAAAATACAAAGTTGCGAATGTGCTCGAGTGCATTAGTCGAGGCTTTCGATGAGGTTGCTTGTTAACGACTGACTAACTATTACAGAAACTGAGTCGGCAAGTGATGACATCAAATTCAAGGGGTTGGTTCTTGAAATCAGGGACAATAATTACCTGCAAAAAGGAAGACGGCTGCAATTGTTTAGCTTAATGACGAGAAAACCCGCTGACAAATCTTAAACTCATAATTGTACTTTTGAATAGGGCCATAAAACTTGTATTTAACACAAAAGAGTCGACAGCGGTCATCTACCTGAAGGGAACCCACCGATCACTTAGACTTATAAATCTATCACTCAACCTGCCTGGAGAATCTTAATTCTTAAAATAAGATAATCCTTACAACTATTCTTAATAATAAATTAATAACTATTCCGTACTAAACATAAATTGTTTGTCCAAGTGAAAAGAAACATATGTTCCACACTGCCGCCATTAGGAAGTTGTGGTGATCATTGGATGTAATACTAAACCACAAACAACGCAATGAAAAGGTTTAAACTGAGCTGCACACAACAAGCATTGACGACAAGGTTAACGAAAAATGACTAATGAGAAGAAAAAGAGCGATTATACGATCCAATATGTAAGGCAAGCCCCTGTAGATGATAAAAAATGCAAAGGACGATTATGGAAATGAGTTTTGACAATGGTTGGATTCGCTGTTGCTAGTGCCCTAGCTAACATATTGGAAGATAACGTGTCATAATGCCCCGTATAGAGAAATGCAGAGGGAACAATAAATAACAAAAATTTTGTTGAATAAATTGCCTTGTTTTTTGTAACTCTTTGATTGTTACTCATATAGTATTAACTAACAATAAATTTCGTTATTTTTGCTAGTAGAATCTACAGTAGCAATTTTATAATTAATTTTTATACATAAATTTAAATTCAGTTGAGCTGAATAAACATAAACAAATTAATAGAGCCACAAACTAGTAACTTTAGGCGAAGTACACGCTGTACAGCAAAATCAAGCGATAAATTAGAGACAATTCTAGTTACCGCCTAATGAAAACAAACAGCCGAATTACGCGCGACCAGATTCCAACCTCGAGAACTAAGCGAAACGGCTCTATAATTCATGATTTCGCAACAGCAAGCGAAAGTCCGACGAATGCCAGAAAAATTATATCAACAAAAGTTAGTGTAAATTAATGCGCACGTAACGACGTGGAAATTGCTTCACATGGTTCCCTTAGTTTATAGAAGCTTAGGAGAGAGTTTACAAACTCGCAACGTTTTCAAGTTAGTCAAACGGCCCTAATGAGGCGCTTTTAAGTTTGTTTTAACGAGCTAGAAAAAACAGTTTGCCTTTATCTTAACAGTCTACTTACTACCCGGCTTTATTTAGTGCTTTTAATGCGCATTTTTTAAATTTTAGAATTTAAATTTCTTCAGGGGTTAATTACTTGAAATGTATAATCTAATATGTTTTGCAAGTTAGTATTTCTGCTGCTAGAGAAGCAAATCGTATTGTTTTGAGAAATATTTTTGCAAAAGTGTCACGACCTCCAAAATTCGCAAATGAGTATTGCAACGGCAGCGTTACTTTGACAAGTTTCCAATTTCTTGCGAATGTAGATAAATAGATACCGGGAAACAAAATATTGAATAAAGTGCCAAATTGACGAAAGAAGCAACCAATCTCGGCAAAGGACGACCGAGCAATATTACGATTATTTAAAAAATCAAATTTAGCACTTTGAAGTGGGCCTGATCTGTATGTGAAAAGAAACTATTCCATACCTCTATTAATTTAATTGGCCGTCACAATATTCTGAAGCTAATTCAAAGACTAACGGAAGAACGCATTTTATTTATAAGAAACTTAACCCGATAGTTTTGAGAGATACAGCACTCGCTTTCCCTTTCGTATGCTATAAACCTAGTCACCAGTGCGAAATAGTTGCGCAAAATAGAATACTGAGCAGAATAATTAAAAAAACCAAAAAAGAGAAAAATCTAAATCAGGTAAAAGATAACGGAAGCTAAATAGTAGAGAAATTGAAAAGAATATTTTAAGACAAATAGAACAATTATTAGAATCCTGGAAATATGTCAAAAATAAGTAGTTGAGAAATATATGACATAAGATAATGAAGGAAACAAAAATAAAGAACCAGAAAATGAGATGCTTAAGAAAAAAGACCAAAATTTTAAAAAAAGCATGGCTTGCAAACAAAGAGGTTAAGGCTCTCATATGTTCGACTTTACTGCCGGATCGTTGCTCACTATCTCTGATGCGAGGCGATGTGGCAGCAACCGCACTTTACACGACCGCCATTATTTCCCCTTGTTCGAAGTGAATGCAGGTACTCAATTATTTTCAGTGACTGAGTAAACCACCCGCCAGGCATCAGAGAGCTTCGGGAATGGAATCCGAGTCCATCTGCACCGTAGCCCGCGGGTTAACCACTACCCCACGCTGGTCATTATAGAAAAATATAAAATAAAAAATATTTTTAATTAAAAGGTTGAGTTTAAAGTTAGGACATCAATCAAACAGTAAATAACTTCTTATAAAAAATAGAAATGGAAACTACAGTAGAAGACTTGTACAAGGTAATAGAATGGTAGAAACATCACTCCCAAGAATTCCTCGCGTAAGATACAAATTAGTGACGTATAAAAAGGAAAGTTGGCAAAACTTCCACATATATGAATATAAAAGTACAGAATAATATAAATAACTAGAAAAGAACTTTATATAACGATAAAGAAGCTGAAATTAGCAAAATCATCGAGTAGAAATAGAAAGACGGTCAAATTTATTGAAGAAGCAGATAAGGAAAAGTTGTTCTAATAGTACAATATACTTACAGCAAAGAAAAGAGTCAAAAGGTGGGAAAATCTGGGCTATTTCTTTACAGAAACCTTTTTTATTAAATATTACAGAAAAGATATTTACTAAAAGGAATCAAAGCAGATTATAGGTAGCTAATAGACATCAAAAACTTATATAAAAACATTGATTACATTATTAAAAGGAAATATGAGAAGTCGGAGAATGTAAAATTAATATAAAACTACTATTGTACAATTTGGAACTTTATAAAGCAATAAAAATGCAAGAAAAAGATAAACACAACATTAAAAAAAATAAAACACAATATAACAATTGTTTTTAAAACTGAGAAAAACTTACACATTGTAAATACAATATAAAGCCCAAAAAAGATAAAACTTAAAACTATGGTAATAGCGACTAGTGGGAGAAAAAAGTGAATAAGTGAAAATGTTCAAATAGCTGACAGTCTAGCTTAAGGCAAACTCCACGATGAAATAAGTAAAAAAATAAGAATTACAAGAATATTTTTTACTAAACCTTATACTTCTATAAAAAAGAAAATACCCAAAAAACTAAAGTGGGATTGTTCAAAAACTGCCATCCCAATACTCGTTTATAGACGCGAGTCCTGGACAACAGTTTAAAAACACCGGGCAGAATAAAAAATATGGACAAATGATTTCTGTGACAAATATAGAGCAAAATAAGAGGAGCGATCTTAAATATGTATTATTTTGGAAAAATTTAAACCAAAAACCAGTAAGGAAGACAGTTGGGTGGAACTTTTGTCTCACGTTATAAAATATAGCAGATGAAACTATCTATTCCCCTAGCTGAGTTGCTGAATACGTCAGCGGAGTTGTTTAAGTGACGCAACATCACTTACTATTAATACTCTTTCTTCATTACAAAAAAGTTACCATTTGTTTTGGAGTAAAAAATCATGGTTGTGGCTTCTTGAGACGAGAGCTTCCGATATGCTACCATTTCAAAGACTGGCATTTCTTTTCCGGCGTCTTGAATCAAAGCGATGATTTGTCTGCTGCAACCAAACACTCAAAAAACCCTCCGAAATCATCCACTGTACAGCTGCAGCAAGGCGTATCTCCGCTCTGCTTATGTTGAGCGGTGAGACTATGAGGAAATCATTGTACCCAAGCCTTTGTCATCTGCAAGTCTTCATAGATGTTAAGTTTTGAGAAACCTGTTACATTCACCAGTTAATTGAATGTGATTCACCATTTCGCTGTTATCAAGACTTTCCAGTTTTTTTTTGCTTTTGAACATCGATATCCAATAAAATACAGTTCTGTAACTTGATACTGCGTTCACACACAGAATTACTAACATTCTGTGATTATCCAAAACGGTCACTCCCTCCCTCCGCTTTGTTCAATGCATTCGTAGCGCTGTACCTTTTCTTTTGTACATTCCAGCAACTCCATATTATGGCGCTACGTATAACTATAGCGTATTTTCATACACTATTTGGACTTATACTTCAATTGCGATACAACCGAGTTTTGAGGAGCATTGCCAATATTTTTGAACGCTCTTAATTTAATATTAGAATTATTTATACTTTAATACTATTATGAAAAACACATTTAAATAATATTATCAACAACTTGATCAATATAACAGTAGTTTTGAACTATTTTCAGTGCCGCTTAAAGGGCGGGAATTACAGCAAAACTTTTCAAAGGGGAATTTTTTTGGGAGTCATTTGTTCTATGTCTCCGGTAACATTGCAGCTTCAGAGGCTTATTGTGCTTCTCTCATTTACGTTACACTACTTGTTGCAATATTTTTGTTCCTTGTACCCGTCTGTACAAATTTCTTATTGGGTAATTGCTGTATTTTTTGGTATCCATGATTGGTTTTCCTCCTGTGAGATAAAACCTCACAATGGCACAAGGTATAGACGACCCTCTTTGTTTCCCTGTCACATTGTCTCCAACCTTCTCCATTGCAAGTCTTCATAGATGTTAAGTTCTTCTGAGAAAATCCTGTGTACCTATTCAGTTAAATTGAATGTTTCACCAGTATTTTATGTTTATCAAGACTTTCCAGTTTTTTTTTGCTTTTGAACATCGATATCCATATAAAATACAGTTCTGTAACTTGATTGCGTTCAGCTCATCAGAATTTTACTAACAGTTCTGCATGATTGGTATCCAATAACAGAGTCAACCCTCCCTCCGCTTTGATTTCAATGCATTCGTAGCATTCTTACCAGTTTGGATTGTACATTCCAGCAACTCCATCTTTAATGGTCTTAGGGATGCCTGACTGTCCATGAACTATACTGATTCGGCTATTTTGATAACACTAATTATTCTGGCTTCATACTTGCAAATCATTTCGATAAGAAAAACACGAATGTTTTAGTAAGGAGCAATTTTCACAATCATTTTCTAGAACGCTCTTGATCATCTGTAATATTAGAAAATCTTTGAGTCTATCTTTAATACTATTATGTTATACACATTTGATCTAATAATATTACTCAACATTTACGTTGAATGCAAATTTTGGCGTCATATGGTCTGTTCTCATGCCCAATATGGCTTCACCCAGATGTCTAATTTATAGATGGCCCACATTGCGCGGTCTATTTAGAGCCCCTGTCTCTCACATGATTTTAAAATGAAGAAGAGATTATAAATTTTCTGATTGCGAAAAATACGGCTTTTGTTTCGTTCAAAATTGACGGAAACAATTTTAATAGCCAATGATCTACAGGCAATCGAAAAGCCCGCGAACAATGCGAATGTTTTCCTCGGTCACGCTAGTCCTTGGATGCCGTCGGTGATCATCATTTTCGACTGCTTCTTGTCCTTTTAAAAATGTTTTTGTCACGTATTTTTTAGTTTTTTAAATTTCTGGCGGTTTGACGCCCTCTGTTGTACAAGAAAACCTGATAATAATCTATTGGCTAAGAGTAAGTCTTAGTCTAAAATCATGATATTAACTAAAGAAGCAATAGTGCGAGATACCCTACGTCACCTTTGGTTCACTTTACGATGCGAAAAAAGAAAAAATATCCGGTTTATATCCGATTAACCATCGTAGTGTGTAAGGTAGTACCTTTTCGAAGTTTATTAAGAAGCGTTGATAAAACAAATTAATGTCATTTAGTTTTATTTCACTAGCAAAGCAAAATAAAGTGTCGTAAGGGCAAAATAAATTTAAGTAGTTATTTTTTAATTTTTTCAAGTAGGTTAACCCAACAATAATGCTTAAAATCACCCGACGCAGCTTTTAGAGATAAAACGCTTCCTAAAACAACAAATCATAGCAGGTTAAAGAATTAAAAAATAGGCGACGATTTATATGCAAATCGTCCTTAGCTGCTGCCAATTTTGAAAATGCGGATGCTGTGCGTAAAATAATAAATAGGGCGCAGCATATCACATATTGTAAAATTCGGTTATCCCAAGCATCAGCACGAAACACATATATTTGATAGTGTATAACGTTTGCATATAAATAAGTTCTGAGTTTACGTAATTTTCCAAAGTTTTGCCGATATTCCGAATCGTGTGCGATGGTGCAAGACAAGCCTCAAAATAAAACAGGTCATTAAGTCTGTATTACGATATTATTACGAAACTTGGATTTATTTATATGAACCTGAAACAAACAAAAAATTGCTCTTTTAGTGTTTTAATGCTAGATCAAGCCAACACAAGGCTTTTGTTCTAAAAATGTTTTAATAAAAATTATAACTACATTCACACGTTTTGACTGTACTTCGTTCCGAATGGAAAAGTGCTTTGAAAATTGGTTTCGACGTACGCAAATGTGTGTAAATTCTAAAGAAAAGTATTTTAAGAAATAAAGCTCGTATAATAACCAATAAAGTATATCCATTGACATAAAAGAGTAACATTAGTAAAGATATTTTTTAAGGGATCTATAATATATAGTAATTTAGTTATCAACTACAGTTGTAATAACGTATTTTGAAAAGGGCCACGTAGCCGTGAAGTACTCATCAGGGTAAACCCGTTGTGGGCAGTTGAACGTAGTCGGTATAAAACGTAAGGTCATAGGAACAACCGTGATAGAGACGCATTAGGTGTAAAAATGTGAAAAGCCACGAAGGTATTACGACTTTAAAGATCTACAAGGATATTCTAAGAATAGAATCATAGCACAAACATAAAACTCAACAGTCGCTAGTTCGCAACAGACTTCAAATAGAAGAATATTAATAAACTAAATTTAAAAAGAAATACACCAACCATTGGTACGTGGAATGAATGTTCAGAGTATGTTTAATAGTGACAAATTACATAATATAATCTAAGTAATGGATCGGCTAGAAGCTGATATAATAGGTCTTGCTGAAACGCGATTATTCAACACAGATAACTATTTAATACAAGAACACAATGTATACTACTCGGGCAATAATGATCCTAGTCGCTGGAAGTCGAGTTTATTATATCAAAGCAAATCAAATCGTTTGTAAAAAAACTTCGTAGCTTTTTCAAATAGAGTAGCGTTGCTAAAAATCAGTACAAGACCTTTGACATAAATATCGTCCAAGTATATGTTCCCATAGAAAAGGCAGATGACTTCACAGTTGAAGAATTTTATGCACAACTAAATACAATAATAAGACAATTTAAGAAAAGAATGTAAATATCATCAAAAAGATTTCAATGCCAAAGTTGAAAAAAATTAAAGACTCAGATATAGTCGGTGACTTTGGTTGGAGAAAGAAACGTAATAGGAAATTGATTTGTTTAGTTCTGTAAAGAATCTTGTAATAACAAAAATATCGCTTTAGTTATCCCCCATAAGACTATTTGATGACTATAAACAAAAGCTGCGGCAATGCAATTGCAGCAACCAATACTTGCAGATATTTTATCGCAGCATGTATCAGCTATCACTAAGATAAAAACAAAACTAAAGAAACGGAATAAAGTATAAACAGAAACAAGAATTGACGTAAAGGAAAATATAACCAAATGAAGCAAATAATAAGCACAACAATAAATAGATATATAACAGAACATCCGCAGCTAAAGACAACACACCCAAGAATAGGATAAAATGAACTTACTCAAGTCACTGAAGCAACACACAAGGAACACAAACGGCAAAGACTGGACGACAAAAAATGAATGAAAGAACACTAAGTACATACAGAGACATACGGAAATATAACAAAATTGATTATCAAAATGAAACAAAACATAATAAAAGTAAAGGAAAATTGGGTTTGTAATAAAGGTCAAGAAATAGAAGATCTTGAGCAAAAATGCGTCACTATGAACACGCACAATAGAATAAAAGAAATTGACCAACCACAAGGAAACAAAAACTGAAAACACTCATTGATTATGATAGAAACATAGCCACTAAAACCAACAAGAAAATACAAATATGGAGCAAATAGATAAATGGACTTTTTGATTATATGTTGAAATTGACAACTTTGTAATATCCCCAGTACAAAAAGAGGAAGTAAAACGTACAATAAAATCGATGAAAAACCACAACGACGACATATGTGCGGGAATCTATAAACTGTTAAGTTAACCATAAATTACTATACTCAAGAACGCAAAATAATTGTGTCAATTAAAATAATAATAATAAACAGGCCACGCAACTGAACATCAATAGACGATATTAACAATTAATTTTGATGAAAGACTTGATTCTCCGGTACAAAATGCAAACAGTGCATTATCTATTGCTTTCGGACAGCCAATCGCATATAAATTTCGGTCAAGTCGTTCTAAACCTCGACCGTAATCAGGATAATTTTCCATTGAAAATCATCATGAACGACGAAGCGCATTTCCATCTATTCGAATACGCGAATAAGCAACATTATCCCTTCTGGGGCACTGAAAATCCGTGAGTAACGCAGAACGAGCCATCACATCCTCTCTAGGTCACCGTTTTGTGCGGCGTTTACGGAATAAAGGTGATTGGCTCATATTTTTTCGAAGACGGCGTCGGCAACACTCTTACTGTAATTGGTAAGCGCTACAGAACTACGATCACCGACTTCTTGCTGCCGCAAATTAACGAATTGGGTTTAGAGAACATGTGGTTCCAGAAAAACGGTACAACCGCACACATTCTAAAGCAAGTGTTTCCCGCCCACTTAATCTCTCGATTCGATTTGCGCTGGCCAGCAAGATCGCGCAATTTGACCGTTCCAAATTTTTTTCGTTGAGTTTTTTTTTTAAATTACGGGTCTATACGAACACGTCACAGAGTGGCCCTAAAGGAAAGCATCCGATAAGAAATGGTAGTCAGAAGTTGTGGGAAAAGTCATGAAAACTGCTGTAAAGCAAGCCTAAATCTGCATCAACTTTGGCGGCAGCCACTTGATCGATCTTATCTTCGTAACTTCATGGGAAGGTATTTAAACATCTAAATAAACATAAAATTAATTATTTTTATTTACAAACAAAGTTACTGCCTTGGGAAATCAAGTGATAGCTTTTGCGACACCTTTTAGTTATCAGGTTTGTTCAGCTACATATAAAGCATCGGCATTATATCGTATAAATGGTTAACTTCAACATTTCTTGCTACACCAACAAAAGCAACATCTAAAACCTGCAATGACCACCGGCCAATAAGCGTTAGAATATACGAAAAACGTGAAGGCAACATATGAGAAACCCAGTCTGGGTTTAGAGATGCTCTAGCGATACGAGAAGTTGTATTTTTATTTGAAGTTCTAATTTAGAGATGCAGAAATGTGAATTATGATTTTAGCAAGGCTTTTGACACCGTAAATGATAAGTTAATTAAAATTTTAAGTAAACAACCATTGATGAGAAAGATATAAAAGCCATTGCTAACCTCTATTGGAATCAGACTGATAAAGTTAAAATTGATAACAGACTGTCAAACAAAATAGGAATTCCCAAAAGTGCACGGCAAAACTGTATTCTTTATCCAACATTATTCAAACTTTACTTAGAGATAATCTTTCTGAATTCTTAAAAAATCAATTATATATAAAAATTAATGAAGAATATATTAACAGCATACGTTATGCAGGTGACGCTGTTTTGGCCCACTCATTAGAAGATCTGCAACAACTACTAACGAGAGTAAGGATATACTTTGAACAATAGGAACTAAGCCTGAACAACTCAAAGACGAAATTATGGTTAAATCGAAAATAGGATACAACCCAGGAGTACTAAGTGTTGACAGACAATTAAACGAGTACGTACGTACGAAGTGCGTTCAAGTTCTATGCTCCCCCTTTTTTTTCTTAGTAATGAGAGTAATAAGAAAGAGGCGGTTAATTTAAAAGATGCGGAAAATACGGGGTGCATTCACGTTATAAGACCTTCGATTTTTTTCTCACAAACTAATCACATGAAAACTGTGAAACTTGTGTCACTTCTTGGCGTAATCTCCCTGCAGCCGTACACATTTTTCGCAACGTCAACGCCATGATTTTGTGGCCGCTGCGAACGCTTCTTTAAGGGTCTTCTTTGACTACTGGAAAATCGCCGATGCAATAGCGGCACGACTAGTGAATTTGCGACCACGGGTAGCGCCTTTCATCGTTGGAACAGCCAAAAATCGCTAGGAGCCAGGTCAGGTAAGTAGGGAGCATGAGGAATCACTTCAAAGTTGTCAGCATTCGTGGCACCCAAATTTTCGCATTTTCAGGTCTTCATGCGGGATTTTGTGCACAGATCCCACGGAAATGCCAACTTTCGAGGCGATGTGTTCCACACTCATTCGACGATCCTGCAGAACAAGTTTCTCCACTCGCTTGATCATTTGTCAGACCAGCTGGTGCGAGCCCGAGATTGTCTTGGTTTGTTGTCACGCGACGTTCTGCCTTCTTTGAACTATCGGACCCACATGTCTCACTCAACTGGTGATGAATTTCTGTCACACCAAATGGAACATGATTACACTGTTCTTGTAATGAAAACGTCGCCATGTATCGTATTCTCTGCTGCCACTAGAGTGCAGTGCTGTCACCTCTGTCACGCATTCATAAAAAGTGCACGCGTGTTTTTAAACAAACCGCGTGTTTCTATTTGTTCTCAGCCCGAGAAAAAAATTGGGAGATATTATAATAGGTGTATAAATAAGTTCTCAGCTTTTTTCTGCGAAATTAAAGTTTTATTTAAAAACAAACAAAAAAAGCTTAAGTATCAAAGTATTCTCCGTTGGCATCGATGACCTTTGCCATCTTTGGGTAGCTTGCGAATTCCCTGGTGATAGAAGCTCACCGGCTTCGAGACGATAAAGTTATCGATGCATTTTCGGACTTCTTCTTCTGTTTTGAAGCGCGTATCAGCCAAGTGATGCTATAACGACCGGAATAAATGATAATCGCAAGGGGCCATGTCTGGGCTATACGCCGCATGTGGGAGAAGTTCCCAGCCTAACGCGTCTGCAGCTCATCCGTGTCAAATGTTTGAGGGCGTCCAGCGCGTGATTGATCTTCAAGACTAAACTTTCCTCCGCGAAATCTTTGGTACCACTTTTTGCACGTTGCATAACTTACAGCATTCTCACCGTATGCAGCACAAATCATTTCGGTGGCTTCAGCAGCGTTTTTCTTAAGATGAAACGCGAAGTGGATAGAAAATCGAATGTGGTGTTTTGTGATTGCCGTCGTGAACACAGTCGATTATTGAGGTTATGTGCATCAAACGCCAAATCGCATGATGTTTCGAAAGACCAAATGTCATTGCTTTAAAACCGCAAGAGGGCGGACTAATACGTTACATGTAAACGGTGATTTGCGTCCTGTGAAATCTAAAGCTGAGAACTTATTTATACACCTATTAACTTGAATGCACGTTGTATTTTTTAATTTCTAATATAGACCAAGTCGAATTACCGCCATTGCGTTTTGTATACTTAAAATAGCGACGTTTTCTCCTCTTGCATTGTGAAACACCCATCGACATTCATTGCCAATTGAGTAAAACATCCGGTAAAGGTGCTATGGATGTTAAAAATGTTAAAGAAGGTTGAGAGTTGTATGACAATGAACCGAAACCATGATTGCAACAAAGCATTTCAGTAGAATCTGTGAAATCCATTTTGCATGATGACCTAGAAATGGGGAAAGTTTCTTCAAGGTGAGTCTCACGAATGCTGACCGACGAACTTAAGGCTACGCGGGTGGCAATGTTTCAGGATATGTTGACACGTGATGCCGCCATAAATTTCCGACACTTTTCATGGCCACTCTTTTTCCAATCGAGCCGCTGTTGCACCAGCGATTTTCTAGTGGACAAGACACACCCCTACAGAAGTGTTTTCAGCAGCCATGGAATCATGGCGACGTCGTTGTGAAAAATGTGTATGTCTAGACAGGAGATTCCGTTGAAAAGTAACAGAAGTGTCAAATTTCTTGGGTAAGTACTTTTTCAGAAAGAAATTTGGAGACCTTAGAATTTAAACGCACCTTATACAATTACTGGGACCTACTGTCTATAAGAAATGGATTACAGAGGTGATGTGCGATGACATATAGAGAAGACAAAAACAGCTGTTATAACTATAAAAAAAATTATTTCTATCCACTAATCTAAGCTTAACTCTTAAAATAAGAATGATAAAATATTACATATTTCCTATCCTCCTCTATTCGAAATGTAGATATACAGACGGATACTCATTATTTCATAACAAACGAGAAAATGTCACAAAAAAGAATAAAATATGTTTACAATAAAAACACACAAGTTTTAAACAGCAAATATCGTCTGTTACAACTGATCCTGCGGGGAAAAGAAGCTATTTCTGAATGAAGAACCTAGAGACTGGTTAGGATTAACATCAACAGAACTGTTCGTCTGGCTGCCAATAAAGTGAGAATTTCCCTGGTTATAGCCAATATCCGAAACGGATAAGATACCCATAGAAAAACAGCGACCAATTTCTAAATAGCTTTTAATGATAGTTTCCGAAGCTTTATGAAGCTTTATGAAAAACGTATTACAAAAGATAGCGATTTTTTTGAAAACCAATAAAGGTAATTTGTTTATACTTTATATTTTGTTAATTTTCTGACACGATATATACCAATACTTGTAAAACGTTTATAAATTATTAATCTGACTCAGCATACTACCTAAACAATTATAAATCACAGAACTCATCGTTTGAAATAATTATGACTAATTCCCCCGAGGCAGATTTGATAGCCCTCGTCGCGATTTATTAACGCACACCATCGCTTTCACTGCGAGCCATTTTCCCGCGCGGCTGATTGATGCTCCCCAACAAAGCAAAATATAGCCGGCGGTTTTTCTCCCAAGCTGGAGAGGAACATCTGACCGCGTTGATTGCCAGGGCGCTAATGGCCGGGTTTCGCTGCGAACGCCGAAATTTCATAATGTAAGGCCCCTGTGTCGAATTAGTTATGCTCTTTTCGTTATTTCCTTCCAGATGAAAACGGCACCACGTTAGCCACCATAAACGAGAAACCGATCCCGCTCAAGGACTACATAAAGGCGTGCGAGCAGCGGCGGAAGTTTCCAGTTCTCTACAAGCTAGAGTTTCAGGTACGTGTCAAATGGCTAAAACGCGAAGAGCACTCGAATTAACGCTTTCACGTAATACGTGGTGCTTTGAGCCGCATGTTTTACATTTTTCAAACCAATCTGTTTGAAGGCAGTTTCTAATAGTGACGTTTAACTTGTGTTGAAGCTGCAGCGTGTGGGGCGCTGGTCAGAACTATCAACAAACTACATGTAACTTGGTTGAATGCAGAAAGTTAGAAGTGTACATGCAGTTGTAAAGTTAACTTTCCGCTTTATATATTTTGTTCTACATTTAAACTGAATGAAAATACGAGCTTTTGTACTTTCAGACAGTTAGAGTAATTTCTTTTTATTTATACTATCAAAATATAAACGTATCTTATTAAGTTTTGATGATTGTTCTTGTAAGAAAATACATGGTAATACTACATAAGCTAAATAAATGCAATTTGTTTAGAAATACAGGGTCCGAAAAAGAGGGTTACATTCTTAAAGAAACATTTTTGAACAAATTTTGATTTCAATTTTTTCTAAGATTACAATATATACTGCCATTTAAGAAACATAAAACAAACAAAAATAATATAATTCGGGTGTGAAAAACGGCACCATCCAAGTGGTGACCCTTCTTGTCCAGGTATAGTTGTAGATGGGAAGAAAAATTGTCTATACCCCTTTCGAGCATAGTGTGTGTAATCGCGCGAATTTCTCCGAGTTATGGTTTCCGAAAGAGCTTCAGGAGTCCGTGGTTTTTCAATGTAAACCAGAGTTTTCAAGCATCCTCATAAGAAATAACCACACGGTGAAAGATCCGGTGATGGAGGGGACCATTCCACGTCCCCGCGCAATGAAATGACGCGCCCTGGAAAATATTCCCTCAAAAAAGCCATAGATTCTTTTGACGTATGGCGTGTAGCCCCAGCCTGTTAAAACCAAACATAATCGAGAGTGGTCATAACCATTTGACCGATAGCCAACTGACAGACAGTACAACTGACCGAAAATAAAAATAAGTTAGATATGATCACAGGTTTAAATTGCATATAATTGCGCATAATATAATAGAAAATAAATAAAACTTATGCAGTTCGGAATTGAATATTGTGTCTAATTCCTCGGAAATAATCAAGTACAGAGTTGTAATTATCCTTGTTATTAATGACGGTTTGAAGACGTTCTCTATTTTTATCCTCCGAGCTGAGTTTTGCGTCAGAAGGTATTATGGGAACATTTCTTTCAAGGTCAATCTCACTGTTCTTTCTTTATTTCATCAATGAGCGTATAAATGCCAACATGAGAGTTTCCTACCAAAATTTCAAAATGTCTATGCGAGGCCTGGGCCCAAATTAAATTATTAAGATTTATAGATTCATAAATATATAATTTACCTTATTTTGAATTCTGAAACAATTTAGTTCTATGTTATCCCAATTCCTTCTGTTGACTCTTCCAAGAGCGTAATTATCTTCAAGCCACTGAAAAGACCTGCTGCTTCTTGTGGAAAGTGAGAACGCAATTTGTTAAAAACCATTGCAACTTCATCGGGTGGCAAAAAAGCAAGAGCAGAGATGTCGGACCATAATACTAAATGCTACTTCAGTGTTGTACTTAGTTTGCAAGCTTGGTGTTTGTTGCAGTCTACGATATATGAATGACATGGAAGTGGTAGGCTTTGTTTGGCACACCAGCAAACACATTTCTGATTGCAATCATGCTTCGTTGCTCAAAATCGGAGAGAACAAAATCTGGTTGCAATTCAATACCAAATTGTTGTGCTAAAGACTTAATCTCCTCAAATAGCTTGCGGTACAAGTCTAAAGACTTTAGAGACATCAATAAACGACAGGTAAAATACGATCTCCAACAGGTACGTGGATGGAATAAAGTTTATTTGCAAATTCTTTTCTGTGACAAATAAAAAAATCTTATCGTTACCATCATCGATTAACCTAACAAATTCTTCTCCAGCTCTTGAATTCTTGTGCTCAACTGGCAATTGTTGAAACTCTTGCAATGTCTTTGGCTCTGTTGGTGTATTTGGATTACGTCTCTATCGTTTGATTTCTTTTCTTTGAGCATTTTTTGATGGCAAAGCTGCTGCAATTGACTGAGGAAGCTGCGAGGAAGTGCTCTGAATTATTACCGATGGTTTGTCGTTTGATGACTTGGCAAGGGCTTTTCTCTTATTTGATGCTTTGACTAGTGGAACTCGCTCAGCAACTGCCTCGTGACTGTGCTCAACATTATTGTGTGATTAAAGTAAATAATGCTTTCCATTTTGCAAAAGAGTGTCTGCGTTGATTTGCATTTAAAAGGATGTGTCTTATCACAGTTCCAATAGCGGATTTTTCCATCTATAGTTTTATCGAAAGTAAATAAATATCCATTAATGACTAACTTGTCAGCGTCTCGTGGTAACTTCACAATTTCTAATGCGTCTGTGCCAACATTTCTCGTCTCGTCTTGTGACATTTTGGCGAAATACAGATCTTAAAATGCTAATTTTATTCTGATTTCCCGAAGGCACGTAACCGAGCGTTACCTGATTACCAAAAAGTTACCGTGATGCGCAGAAACGTTGACTGTTGCGCCTACACCCCTTGGCCGCACTCTAGGCCACCACCAGCCAATAAAACATCAACAGCAACAGAAATTTTTATCTTGAAATATAAAGAAAATCCTGTAAGTTACCTTAAAAGGTAATTGCTACTTTTTTTGAGTGCTAGCTGTGGAGTGGAGCTGTGCTCTTCAATGCTTATATGTATGTACACATAGAGGGCCTATCATACATTATGCCGATTATTTTTCCCTCTATGTGCATTCACTTGTCGGTCAGTTTTCTGTCGGTCACTTAGGTTGTCAGTAAGTTGGATGTCGGTCACATGGGTTGTCGGTCAGTCGGGTATCGATCAGTTAGCTGTCGGTCAGTCGACCCTCACCCAATCGAGATCAATCCGATGTCTTCTCAATTCCGGCATTACACTTGTTGCAACATCATAAGATAACGCTGTGAGTTTAATTATCCCAAATCGGGCTATTCTACACCACACAGTTACTCTCTCACTATGTAGAGGTCTTAAATGGAGTTCCCGTGGATTATTTTCCAACCAGTGCCAGTAACTTTGTTTGTTTACAGAACCCGACAAGTGAAAATGAGCATCGTCACTCGTTATCAGAATACAGTCATTTTTCAAGGTTTCTAACATCGTTAGATCGTAAATCGGTCTTACTAAATTTGATATTTTGGCATACGGAACATAATAGCATAACCTTACTGCTTGAACCTTTGGCACCAAAGATAGTACAGATAAGGCGTCCGCTCTGCTTGAAGGTCTAATACGCTCCTTTTAAACCAGAATTTAATATATATTTATAACTATAACTTTCCTCTATTCAATCCTTCCACTTATGAACCGAACGAGGTATATGTTTAAGGAGTATATGTTCAAAAGACCTGTGGAAGTTTATAAAATATCAAACATTTAAAGGTTGTTTCCCTCCACTTTTTGGTCTATTTTTCTTATTAACCTCTGAGATCTTGACCCAAGAAATCTGTGTTCAAAATTTTATTCTCCATAACAATTAACTCGCTTATGTTATTCATAATGTTCTGTTATGCCAATGTTATATATATTAATTAATCTTTGAGTTTTTATTTCCATCTTTCGGCAAATTTATACCCCCCCCCCCCTTCTCTATCCAGAATCCACAAGGCTAACTGACGAATCAGTGTGAGATTTTGAGCTTTGAGCTGTACACACCTGAGGTACTTTTGTTTCTAAATTCAACATTTGACATAAAGTAGTTGAGAGGATAGTAGGTATTTAAAACACCTCGTTTTCCAGTGCGTGTTGGCGAGTGTTTGGTAGTTAAACTTCCTGACTGTGGTCGCTGCCGTTGATCTCTGATTCTTCCGCCACTAATCCTAGGATATCTCCCCATTTCTAGAGATATCCATTCTACTAAGATCTCCCATCACAAATCTATACGTGTAGTGGGCTCAGCAGGACCCCTCACTAATTTAGTCTGCGATATGAAACATGCATTCTACCCGTCACCACATATAGCTTAGAAACAATAACCTTCACGATTAAAAGCGAAAATAAGTTAAGAACAGAGGTCAATGGAATGGGCTATGCTTGGTATCGTGTTAATAGACAGGGTAAGAAACAACAAAATACGCAGAAAAACAAAAGTCCGGATATTATGCAATGCGTATCCCAATTGAAATAGAAGATCCAGCAGGATGGACACATAAGATTGTATACTAGCGCCCGAAAACATCCAAAAGAAGTAAAGAAGATCACAGAAAAGATGGCTGGACGACATAGAGAAGGCAGCAGATAAAGACTGGTTTTGAAAAGGAACAGATAGAGAGACATGGAAGAAATTGAGCGAGGCGTACATCCAAGAGTGGATAGATACAGGCTGATGATGATGAAGAAGAAGAAGAAGATATATATTAACAAAATACTAATAATATTATTTTATCAGCGACTATTATATATTTTACCATATGCTTCATAACAATTCAAATTTTGATTTTGTAATACTTTTTAAAGTTTAAACATAAAAAATATTGCCCACAAATTTTAGATGTCGTTTAACTCAAGTAAATATACAATCTTCACCATTGTCGACTGAAACTGGACATCAGCCCGGCTTTATTATTTTAAGCGTTTTACGACAGAAGCAACTCTAGATGTAGTAACCTGAATGTAGACTTGCTTATGACTGAAAAAGGTGGGAATTAAAACACTTAAAAACCTAATAAAAGCTAGAAAGTTAAAATTATAATTATTATAAAACCATTCTAGGGCGATATCTAGAACATTTAACATCAACTACAGAAAAATACTTTATTTGAGATTCAAATTATTTTATTTACTATCTGAATATCTTTAAATAACAATGATATTGGTATGATTTCTGTAACTGAAGAATTACAACAAGTTTTTAGGCTGTGCTGCAGTTAAAACATTATCTGCCTCTCTCAGTCTCATTATGAGACAGCAACTTTAATTTTAAAAAATACAAAGACGTTAATAAACAAATTATTACCTTATTTTTGACGTAAATAGGGCTTCTTGAACCTATTGAGTATTAGTGGATATATATATATATATATATATATATATATATATATATATATATATATATATATGATCATTCTAACAAAAAAAGATAAAAACCTTGTTTGTTTCTTAGATGTTACAATAGGGGATGTCGCCATAGTTCTGTAGTCAGGATCATTGTTCCTCTGTCCACGAGTCGGTGCAGGCGAGTTTGAATCTCATTCAACCCATGGGTACTATTAAGTTAAAAGCATGTTAACAGACACAATACATCCTTGAGGCTGCAGTGTCTGTAAGTGCATCCCAATGAAAAAAAGCTCACAATACGACCAATATACAGGATGCCCAGAAAGGGTAGGGGCGTTTTTAAATTTAATTAAACAAAACACACTACAAGTTAGAAAAACATTTTTTTATTTTTAATTTTTAGACAAAGTTTTGGAAAATTAAGTGCCAAAGATTATATTGTCCAAATGTTGATCGTCGCGCTGCTGGCACTTCTCCAACCGAACACGAAAATTAGCCGCCACGCGTTTACACATTTATCTGGAAACTGAGGCCATTTCAGTGCGGATGTGGTGCTTCAATTGCAGTAGAGTTCGTAGTTTATTTGAACACATTTTCTCGTTAAAGTATCCCCAAAAGAAATAACCAAGGGGTGTAAGATTGGGGCTTCTCGGGGGCTAGTTAATGGTGCCTCGACGAGAGATCACTTTTTCCGGGAAAAGTTGATTGACAATCTCAAGTGATTGGTTTAAGATGTGGCAAGTGACTCCATCTTGTTGAAACTATGTTTCCACATTAAAACCTTCAAACTCCTGCAGTTGTGGAACCAAAAAGTTTCTTAACATGTCGCAATACTGTTCACTGTTTACCGTAAGTGCTCGCCCTCGCCGGTCTTTAAAAAAATAAGGCCCAATGATGCCTTCACCAGACATAATAACTTTTGGACTATGTAATGGTCGTTTATGTATCTGTCTTGAATTTTCGTTGACCTAGTAGCGGCGTTGGTTGTGTTTTCATTTCATTTGCAAAATTCAACCGGAGAGGATAGTCGGTAACGCTCAGGTTTTGAAAAAACTGAATTTTGTAAGCTGTAAGCTGTAAATCTTGTGCAATGACACACCTATGACTTGTTTAGTGGTGTTTAAACTGAACCAGATTTACGTGAACGCAAAAATCTAGATCAGCACAGCCTTCCAAGTTTCTCAAAACAGATAAAACGAGCAGTGGTAAAAGAAGTTGTTAATGATTCTTTGAGCCGTATAAAGGTGTCGCCAAGAAGAAACCTGTGTCAACACCCTTTCATAGAAATAGTCGACGGAATTGGACAATAGAAATGCTTTTTTACCGGACGACTTTTGGTGGCACATTATTTTTTCTAGCTAAAGTTGATACTTACAATTTAGTGACAATAGATAAACCAGGATAAAGACATTTGTCCAATCAATTGGATGAAAAACTCCTTTACCAAACTATAACTCATGGAAGAGTTAGTATAATGGTATAGAGTGCTATTTACTATAATGGAGTTTAATCTTGTGCGATTGTACCGCAAATTCCACCAAACGCATTAAAATTGTTAATGGTGGTCTTTTATCTTTTTCATAACAACTGTGGCCACGGTCAAAGCAGTCTCCAGACATTAGCTCAATTGGAAATATATGGCACATTATCCAACTACCAAAAGATAACGAAAGGTTAACAATAAACCTTAACGAATGACAAAGATGATAAAAGAATAGCAGAAAATTCAACAGTAAAGAGGTTCAACCAAGTATTAATTATGGGTTTTAGTTAAATATTTGAGTGTGTTGTATTAATAAAATTTATTGTTTACATTTTTTATATGTTTATTTTATTCTAACACCCTAGTGCATAATAAGCCCCTATATTTATAAGCCACTATTAACGTCCGTTATCACAGCTTGACATAGTTATCCAGAAAAAATAAGCCGAGCAACCAATTAGAAGGGCTCCACTTAAAATACGACGAAATTATGCAACGACCCTGTAATTAAAAACGTTATCTCTGCATTCAGCAGTAAAAGCAATAAGTACAACTGAAAGCGACTTCGAATATGCAAACCAGCGCGCATGCTGCGGGCCTCCAGTCGGTTGAATCTCAATGAGTTCAAACTGCGGAGCAATTTAGAATTCGGATTGTGTAAATCCCGGAATTTATCGGCGCAATTTGGCCGGGAAGGTGCAAAGTTCGCGGATTGTTGTTCCTATAAGAGGCAATATGAGTAATTTACATAAAGCAGCTCGGGGAGTCTTATTTCCCTAACACATTACGAGGTTTGGCAAAAAAATAATGGAACTGATGTGCTTTTAATCCCAAATTTTATTATTCTGTTAGAACCAGTTCCCTCGGGTAGCTGCACATTGAGGCTATTTTTTAATAATGGCTTTTTCAAAACACTAAAATGGCACCTTTTCAAATCATTTTTAAGCTGAGGAAAATAGAAACTAGTGGCAAGAACTGACATCTGGAGAACGGAATATGGCGGGGTTGGTACATTCTCTGTGAACAATCCTTTAACTGTCAAAAAAAATAATAAATAAACATCAATTTGATTGTAGATTGTCTTATTCTCGCGTCTCAGGACGGAGATAGTTGATAGTGTACCTCTTTGGACTTTGGCGTTATGCCTCAGGATCTTCTCCAAAAAATTATGATTTATCACATGTGATTACGCGAACGGAGAACTATGGATCCTTCTAAAAACGGTATAAAAAATCAAGACACATCCTTCTGGTCAGCCTTCTGCTCAGCAGTGAGGTTTCTTTAAACAATTTTAGTGCACATTTTTTATGTCCTGTATTTAAATCTAATGGGGAGTAAACCGGTTCAAATTTAACTCCCTAATGATTATCTTCAACGTAAACTCATACATTGTTGTCCGTTTTTAAGATTGAAGGTCTTTTCCTACAAAGTTTGTTTTTTACTTCTTTTTGGCGCTCTAAAAAGATCTTGTGACATCCAAACACCTACTCCGGATAGAAAATATTTTATATAACTGATTTTGTAACTTTTCATATGACATAGTGATGGATTCTTCAAACTCTAGACAAAATTTGGCAGCACACAATGGCTCAAATTGTTGCTAGTCCACTTTCGTAACGCATCTCAACTTTAGGCGTTGTCCTTCATGGTCATCTTGAAGAAACTTTCCGCATTATCAGGTTATCATGCAAAATGGACTCTAAATATCCTACGGAAATGCCAAGTTTAGAGGCGATAACACGCAGACCTAATCGATAGTCTTCCATCACAATTTGCTCCACTCGCGCAATCATGATTTCGGTTCGGCTGATTTGTGGCCGAGGCTGCTTTATTTCATTGCCACGCAACTCTTGGCCTTCTTTAAACATTCGTATCCACAAACGCACATTTTTATTATCCATAACCTCTTCACATCATGTTTCATTTCAATGGGCGTTTCATCACGCAAGAAGAGAAAACTGATGATTGCACGTGGTTCTTGAGCATTAAACATCGCCATTTGCGGTATAAAAACCAACACTCTTCAATGGTGGTAATTCGACCTGTGTGCATTATATGGTACTGCCATTTTAAAATTAACATCTTTCTACTTACTCTCACTGCTGAGAAAAAAATTGGAGACCTTAGAACTTGAACGCACCTTATGTAAAGTATGACAACTCAATTCCCAAAATTCGCTTTTAGAAGATATGCGTCGTTTTCAAAACATTTTCTTGTACTCCCACACATTTATATTGGTTTAGATAGCGTTCCCATTCCCGGAAGCAAACTGAAACTATACCGTGGAAATTTTATTATATTAGAAAGTCATAGTCCGCCCAGCGCAACTTATATTCGTATGTAATATTTGTAGTTAAATTATGAACGCAATATTTATTACTTATTTGTTTTGATTTTTTATAATAGTAATTTGAAGAAAGTTTTGAACAAATAAAACACGGGGCTTCAATCTAAGTTAACGCAATATTTAAAATAGCTTTGTCATCACATACTATTTGCAAACCGATTAAACACCAAGGTGAAGGCACTTTGCGTACTTGCTATTTACTTTAGGCAGTCATTGAAGTTTTGCACTCTCTTATTACAATAGGAAACTATTTTGTGTACACAACTTCCTTCAATACTGAGTTATATAGCACAACAAAATATGATGATAGTTCTAGAAATCTTTTGTTTATGCAATTACTCCTCTCAATGCTTTTCTGCAATTTCGATCTTTCTTTTAATGCTCTTCTGATGTTCTTTCGTTGAATTACTTTGGTATCTATTCTAAGTAAGATAGTAAAGCAAATAACAATCACTGTTTTAAAGCGGCAGTTTAAATCCCCAAGATGAATAGTTAATTAGAGGACAGAGTATACTGTCAAAGTTTTCAATGAAATAAATATTTCTGAATGCGTCCAAGGCTTTTAAAAAGGTGAGATGTAGTACCCATACTATTGTCTATAATCCAACTGACAGAAGAATAAAGATAAAATTAGATAAGAGAGATATCTAAAATTGATATATTTTCAATGATCGCTCGGTTCTCAATGTTCTGTTTCATTTACTTTGTCGCCTTTTACTTACAGACCAAATTTTTTAAAGGATTTGTTTACCCCGCATCAATTAGAACAATAGGGTCAATATTATCATGAGCCAATTATCATTAACATACGAAAGAATAACATATAAAGTAGTTACTTACTTATAGTATCCTATTCAACAATAACTAATAGATAATGAATAAATAGAGCGATAACAAATAGGTTTGTAAAATATTGACCTTGCTGCAAGTGCCTAAATCAACTAGAAAGCATGGATTTTTAGGGTCTCACAACATAATGTCGCTTGCAATTGTGCAAAACTCGTTCACTACTATTGAACTGTGGATCAATTGAAACATATTCTATGGGCTAATGAATCTCGCAATGATTTGGCAATCCGATTGACGCGGCTGGGCTTGACGGACGCCATAAGTATATTGTGCTAATAGTCAACTTTGGTGGCGAAGTTATCATGGTTTGAGGCTGTCTCTTAGTTTCTGCAGCCGGAGAGATGAACGCTGAGATATATCTTAATATTCTTGACGACTCTGTGCTTCCAACTCTCTGGCAAAAATTCGGAAATTTTTTTCTCTACCAACGGGATAACTATTCTATACACATAACGAAGGTTATAAAGAGGTTTAAAAAGGGCGTTGAAAACCAAGAGCCTGGATCTCAATCTTATTAATATATTCGCCCATCTTTGGTGATTAGACTCACTCCAGTTCTCATGGAGGAATGGAAAGAAATTTCTATGGGCATGTATTAATAGTTGGTAGAGAGTCTTTTCAAGCGAGTGTAGGCTGTGATTGATGATAACTGTGGCCTGACATCTTATTAATATATATCACATGAGTATTTACTCCTGTATTGATCATCCTAATAATACTAGCTGAAAGATGAAACAAATTACTTGTGCAAATTCTATTCTGTCACTATGTTTTTATCTGTCTTTTCAAGGCGACAGCCTTTTATTTTATTTTCTTGCCCTTAAATTTTTTCTTATTCTTGTTGGTAACCTTGTCACAAGATAACTGCGTTGAACGTCTTCACAGTCTGCTTTCGTGCTTGGACACAATTGAATTAAATTAAGCTTGACTTTTGAAAAGAGTTAAAACAAAATAAATTCCTTCAACGACAGTGAACATTTAAATTTTGCTTTCTTCTAAAATATTTATTTTTGTAATTTTTGCAAGAAATTATGCCATAACCTGTGTATGTTGGTCTAGAAACTATTTAATATACCACTAACTTTTAATTACTAATTTTTACTTTAACTTTCGCAAACATTATGAATGTCAAATTAAGGTATCCAGTTGTAGATTACAAACTACCACCGCAGTTATGCTTTTAGTCGATTTACGGGTTTAATCGATTAAAATAATTCTAAAAGTTTGGAGCCATAAAAATATAGTTATTTCAAATAAAACAACAAAATGGTAAAACCCACTAGATTTTGTAAAAATTAACGAGATTGGTGACTGCCTGAGCAGGAATAAGAAAGACTGCTCACAGCTTACTGATACAGCACTTACGAAATTACCGACAATAAGCTTTTGATATAAAAAACTATGCTTAAACCTATCTGGACGTACTGTTTACTAATTTGAGGAACTGCTAGTTCATCTAACATAGAAATAATACAGCGGTTTCAGAACAAAGTACTCAGAGCTATAGTCAACGCGCCTTGGTATGTTCTCAACACTATATTACATTCTGATCTAGAGGTATCCCCAGTCCGGCAAGAAATCGGAAAAATCAGTACCAAACACAAAGACAGGGTTTCAACTCACTCCAACTCACTTGCTAGTACGCTGTATAATGACAAAGACGTACCCAGAAGATAGAAGAGGTTCAAACCAACAGACCTTTTCGACCGTTACACTTGAACGAAACATCCATTCACAACTCTTCATTTCAAACAAAACAAATTCATAAATATAAATATAAGCATCTATTCTACTATTGTTTAATATAATTTATAGACTGCTCATAGGAGCATTCCTCTCCATGTCCTGTTGTAAAATAGTAATAAGTTAGTTAAGTATTAAGTTAAGTAACTACATAAGATATATTTATTGTCTGAATATGCAGACAGATTGAATTAAAGTAGGGATAATACAAACAAAAAAAAACCTCAGAAATGAAACTTAGCACATGTTCACTTACGTATTGAAGAGTTGCGATTTGACTTTCCTAGCATAAAGACGGGCTATCTCCGCTCCGCTCGCTTGAAAGTACAAATGTGAACAGTTATTGCGTGTTTAGATTATGAACCGAATAACAAATACCTGTTCGAACCGCAAAATTTATCAGCAAAAAATAAATTCTATATAAATAAAAAACAAATTCAAAATGCTGGCAAAATTATCTATCAAGGTAAATACGCCGCGGCACTCAACGCAATGGATACTTTTAATCAGTCACAACTCACACCAGAACCCGCTGAAAAGAAAGTAAAAATCCCACCTAAATATCTACACAATGCTGATAAACTGAAATGCCAGGAAATACTTACGGAACTAAAAGATAAAACCAAAACTGAATTTACTAAGAAACTAAGACTAAATCTAACAAGTATAGAAGATTATCGATGCATGACAAGACACTATAGTGAAATGAACCTACGTTATCACACTTTTAAGAGTCCGGAAGCTAACAATCTTTCAGTAATAATTGTATAACAAAAATAGATATCTAATCTCACTATGCGCAGTGGATATTGAAAAAATAAGATAAGAAAACCTTTAGTTTAACAAGACTTAGTCATAGCATAATCGAGGTTAAACCGAGAAAAAATCTGCAAAAATTCCGTATTGTTAAAAATATCAATTATATGACCACACGCGCAACTGTTATCAATACCAACCAGGATGTGTAAAATGCATAAGTAACCATCTATATATTAACTGTCCCAAAAAACAAAATGAGGACCCACTGTGCGTTAATTGCTTGGAAAAGCACCTCGAAAACTATAGAGAGCGAAGCTACTTTCTTAAGACACAATAGTCAATAAATAACAATTACAGAACACTGAACAGATCATATGCACAAGCAACCACTACTAATCAGGATAGCCAACCACGTTCTCCTAGTCACCAGCAAGGACTCTCACCTCAAGCCAATACGAATACTGCTGACGTTCCCCAAAACACAACCGACCTCATCACAACTATACTAACAAAGTTGGCTGAGCTACTCATTCCACATCTAATGTCATTATTAGCACCCATACTTCCTACCTTACTAACTCACGAACCGAAATAATCAGCAAATAGTTACTAAATTAACTTTGACCGATTGGAATGCCAATGATCTTAAAATGCAACACTCCATTTTTAGTGACTTCTTAACTCTTCAAAAAAACCATCACCTACTTCATCTCACTGATCTAGAAAGATTATACGCTATCTCCATACAATTATACAGCAGAAACAATTGCCCCCTATAATCAATATCTGCGTACAAACAACCTAATAAAAGATTATTAGACCACGATATAAAAAAATTGTTCGACACTACAGAATCCACAATGCTTTAAGTGACCTAAACTTAAAAAACCCTATATGAAGAGGCCAAGCTAATAATTCTGAGAGTATAACTCTACACCATGGCAAACCATTGTATGCTTATATCAGCCCCAAATTAATTTACCTATTACCGGTATAGAGCTAACCATCAGCCTTATATATTAGATGTGTTACACAAACATTTGCAAAAACCAAAGAGATTAACTCCGACCATCTTCCCGTAATCACGTCCTACTAGGACGTACCTAAAATAAAGTCACGTACACCTCAACTTATTGATAGAATATCTTACTGAGAAACCTTCCAAAAAACTCTTGACCAAAAGCTAAGATAGACGGGACCACTTAAATCCTCTTTGAGCATCGACGAAGCAACAACATAATATACAACTGCCATACAAGAATGGCAAAGGACAAGATTACTTTACTGCAAAATATTACAAAATAAACTAAACCATCTAGTAAAACAAGAGCTAAATAATCTTTGAATAACACAATATAATAGTTGCCTAGAAGAAATACATCTCAGCGACTCTACCACTGAAATAACCCTTGTGTCCGCTCAAGAAATTAGAGAATACATACGGCGGCTTCCAAAACCCAAGTCCCCAGAACCAGGCTTGATAACCAACGAAATTTTAAAACAACTATCCAAAAAAGCAATAGTCTATCTAACCTCAATTTGTAACGGCTGTATGAGACTAGGATACTTTCTCTTGCCCTGGCGAACCGCAAACGTATTACCAATTTACAAAACTAGAAAGGACGCACACACACAGTTTTAACAGCTATCGACCCATTAGCTTGTTATCTACATTATCCAAGCTACTGGAAAAGGAGATTCTCACTCGACTGCAAGATTTTATACTCAAAAATGAATTTACCCGCCTCATCAGTTTAGGTTCAGACACCACATTCAACAGCTCATCAACTTATTAGACTAATAGAAACAATCAAAAAGGGGTTCGATGATCTAGAAAGAACCTTCGATAAGGTATGGCTAGAGGGACTCTTGTATAAAATGATCAAGCTAAACATTCCAAACTACATAATAAAAATCATAGAGTCCTTTCTAAACAACAGAACGTTCAGAGTAAGGATTAACGCAACACTATCTAGCAACAAAACATCAAAATCAGGACTTCCCCAAGGAAGCCTTTTAGGACCAACTTTGTTTAACCCATATGTACATGACTTGCCCACAGCAAATAATTCAACACTAACCATGTTTGCAAAAGATACGACGATACTAACACAGGGTAGTACAATCGAAACAATGATAGAACATCTGCAAAATGCAGTAAATATAACGTATGACTGGTATAAAAAATGGAAAATAAAAATCAACTTAACTAAAACCCAGGCAAAGAACCACACCCATCTTCCAGCAATTAGATTAAACAATAATAATATACTATGAAATCCAAAGGATGCTGCAGTAAAGTACTTAGGAGTTTACCAAGATGCAAAACTTAACTGAGGACGTCACCTAAACAAAAAACGTAATGAGTGTCACACAAGATTCATTCTACTGTACCCCTTGATTAACCGAAGATCTCACCTTAGATTAGAATGTTTTCTTCTAATTTATAAGGCGATTATCCGACCTATACTAACATCTGCGTGTTCAGTTTGGAGTAACGCATCCAAAACATCACTGAAGAAACTTCAAACCATGCAAAACAAAGTGCTACGTTTTACAATCAACTGCCCTTGATTCATACGCAACAGCCAAATACATCAAGAGTTAAATGTTCCACTAATCACAGACTATATCCACCAACTAACTAGTAATTTCTTTAAAAAATTAGCGTACAAGTGCAACGAAATTAAACCTCGGAAAGAAAACATACACACAAGCCTTAAACGTAAGCTACCACAAGACTTACTCTAAATTAATTAATCTGAAGTAATATTAGAACCTATGTTATAATGTGGTAAATTAGAGGTGTGAATACACTCACTTACTCGTCTCTCCAAATTGACGAACTCCTAGTTATAAGTATCTTTATTGTACCAAAGCCGTGCATTGTTTCTTGTTTGCCGAGCCAGCTAATCTATAAAAAAATATGTATTTGTTTGACTAAAATGACTTCTATTAATATCAAATTTAAACTAAATTTTCTATGGCACTCAAAGTTCAAAGTACAAAAAGTTGGCTCATTTTAATTAAGGAACATAGGCTAATAACCCCTTGTTTATAAATAATTTTAAAAGTCAACATTAGCAGTTCCATAAAGTTCAGCTGCGTAATTAAAAAACGCTTTGTGGGGCGTTTGTGTTACGGTTTATATGCAGAGCAGCAAGCAGCATCGATCCGGCTTTACCACCTGTTGCAGCAGATCCTGGTGCTTCGAACGTTCTAGAAGCGTTGTGCATTGGATTTACAGCTTATATGCCTTGTTTTAGACGAATTCTAGTTCAGCCGGCCGCTTTATGATGTGTCTTTATGTAGCTACAAAAATCTTAACCGCAATCAGATAATAAAACTGTTATGTATATACTAAAAACGAATTAGTGCTGCAGTATAACATAAAAAGAACACTCGTCACAACAGACCACATGTTTAACTATCTCCAGATGGTGTCTTTACAAGTTAAATTTAAGTCGGGGAAATAAAAAAGTAAGAAGGTCGGGGGAATATTTTCACGGTTGCTTCGTCAAGAACTCGCTCAGCAGCGGTACATTGCTCAGTGTATTATTATAGCAAAGAATCCAGATATTGGTGATTTCTAGGTGAACGCACGACTATTTTCTTTAGCCTTTTAAGCACTTTCACGTAAATGGAGCATAGCCTGTCTATGATGGTGTTAAGAACAACTTATGTACACTTATACATCTTGTTCATCTTTAATTTACTTACTTGAATTTTATTTGAACGAGGAAATTTGATAGTATGACACTCAGAGCTCTGTTCTATAGGAATTGTGCAGGTGAATCGTAAATAAAAGACGCAACCGATATACGAATACAAATCTTTTAATATACGCGATATCCGTGGCAAGTATACATCAACAAACTTGGATAGGTAGAAGTCTTTGTCGTTCTTAAATCGGTCAAGGGTAAGAATCGACCGTCGACAGATCTTGGTAAATATAGAGAAGAAACTGAACGCCCAAATATTTTGCCACGGGCATCGCTTCTTTAAAATATTCGGCACACTTGACTATAGCCCAAAAGCTCACAAGAAATCGACCTACAGTTTTTTTTCTGTTTGTCAGTCAAAACATTAGGAACCAATTTAGCATAAACTTTTTGCATCTGCAATTCCATTCTGACCATTAGATGTACAATTTGATATCAATCTAACAATCAGACGTTTATCAAAGGCCAAAACCTCTTTCACCTTAGACACAATGTTTTAAAATATGATGCGTTGATGCGCGTAGCTCGTCCTCGACTTCTCCTTACTTCTCTGAACGTTTTTTACCACCTACACTTTTGTGCTTTCATGAAATCACCTCAGTTATGGATTTTTAAATGTTGAATATGTAAGTTTATATTAGAGAGTAAAAATGAGTAAATTTTTAGATATTTTTGATTTACTTGGTAATACATTTAGCATATATTTTAGAAGCCTTTTGTTTTATGTTAATTGATTTTTAAAAATTGTTGCTAAATCCTTTAGGTGTGTTCTAAGATGTATGATAAAATTACCTATTTTTTCTGATAGTTGGTATTTGAAAATCATGTCAAATAATTACGCTTGAAACCTACCAGGCACATTTACAATCATGCGCATTACTATGGACTAAAAACGTTTTAGGATTTCTATATTAAATTTAAAAGTAGTGTATCAGAGTTGAATTTCATAAAACCAGATTGTCTTGATTGTAAACAAGAGGCTCATGATTAATTTCAAGTTCCGTTTAAATAGTCAGCACATAATTGATTTCTCTTTGTAAAAATATGTTTTGATTTGCCATTTTACTTTCAAAGCGTTAAGACGTGCTTCATCACTGTCTAAATGTGTGAAAGATTAAAGTGCAATTATTTAACAAAACTATTGCCTTAAAATAGCAACTTTAAAGCAATATAAATAGTAAGTTATTTTTTAACCTTAACAAAATAATCGAAAATCTAAACAATTAAAACCCAATGGAAGTTCAAGCGCAAAATAAGCGTAAGTTTCACTCATTATCACCCACACTAAACGAAGTCCAAAAACATTACTCGTGGACACCAAATATTCCAATATCAAACGATAATCAGAATCAACACAATGCAGACCATATAACTGAAACTTCAACACCAAAACTTAAAATATCGCCCATTTATCTCCCTAACGCACTAATCTCAGATATAAAAACATTAACAACCGGCTAATTCACAACATTTTGTAACTACAAATACATTAAGAATAAACTGAACTAAAGAGGATGACTACAAAACCTTAACAAAACACTTTAAGGATAACCAAATTAAATATCAAAACCCAAACGACAAACCTCTTAAGGTCCTATTTAAAAATGTATGGCTATCTCTAACAGAACGAAAAATCTTCGCTGAACTTATCAGAAACTGTATACTAGTTATTAAAGTTACACGCCTTCTAACTAAAAACAAGCAGCTAATACCAATTTGTACAGTAGATCTAAATGATAATGAAAATGCCAAAAAGATATTCTAACTAAAAAGTATTTATCGTTCAATTGTCACACCCCTCAATATCACCGCTGCCAAGGTTATGGCCACACCAAAAATTATTGTTCGCTAGACCCACGATGCGTGAAATGTGGAGGAGACTATCAACATCATCAATGCAAAAAAAAACAGAAGAAGCACCTAAATGTGCCAACTGCGGAGGCCCACGCCCACCAAGTTATCTCGGTTGTAGCCACCACATAGAAATAATGCAAAAACGAATGAAAAACAATAACACTAACAACCAATCTGGTACGAGACACAATATAAATTATTTTGTTAACCCTAGCCGATCATATGCTGAGCAAGTACGAAATCTTACAGCAACTAATCCCGACTCTTACAATGCAAATCAATTAGCCAATCCGACAGTCTCACCTGACACAAATAATCTAGCCAAAATCCTTATCGATCTGCTAACCCCTTACCCCTTCTAAATTAAAAATTTTATCACTAATACTATCGCTCCCTTACTCCTCAATAGATCCTAAACCTCAGAAAGTCATACAAAAGTTAACAATCCTTAATTGGAATGCTAACGATATACTAACCCAAAGATCAATCCTTATAGAATTTCTTGCCAGACAGAAGATAGATATTGCATGTATGACTGAAACCCACCTATCTGAAGCAGACACGATCAAAATTTCTGAATGCCAAGTGCATGGGAAAGACAGAAACGCCCCAACAGCAGCAGAAAGTGTAGCTAGACTCATTAAAAAGAAAATCATTCACAGTGCTATCGCAGACATTGATAACTTAACCCTAGAAACAATTGGAATCAAAATAAAACTAAACGATCAAAACCTCACATGAATAAGCACCTATAGACAATCAAACATGAAGCTAGTGGAGGAAGACTTAAAAGTTACATTCGATACAACTGAACCCCTCCTAATGATTGGAGGTTTTAACTCCAAAAATCAATTATAGGGATGTAAAACAAATAATCTTGAGGAAGTCAAGATGGAAAATTATGTGATAAAATATTCCTTCCCAAATAATAGCTCCTGAAAAATTCACCTACCATCTCTATATAACTATATAACTTTGACAAACCAATATTCCAAAATGTAGTAGAAGAGCTTGACTCTGACCACTTACTAATAATAATCTTGTTTATCAGCATCCCTCCGGTGGCACAACCAATGCCAAGACTTATAATCGGGGTAGTAAACTGGAAATACTTCCGAACTAACTTTGATGACCAGCTGAAATGCCCAACCAGCCTAAGCAATAATGAATATCCAAATTAACAACGTCAATAACTAATAGCGTCCACGAGGCAACGCTAACCTCCAAAACTAATAAAAAACACAACCACCAATATCTACCAAATGAAATTACAGAACTAATTAAAAGGAAAATCAATAATTCTCACTACCCCTCAAGAAATTAAAACTATAATTAACAATCTCCCAAAGAGAAAAACCTCTGAACATGATCTGATAACTAACTTAGTTCTAACTCAGCTCACTAATAAATCCTTAGCCTACCTTGCAACAATTTACAACGGATGTCTTCGACAAGAATATTTCCCACAAGCATGGAAAGATGGCCATATACTGGTATTTTTCAAGCCGGGTAAAGACAAAAAGATGATTAACAGCTGTATATAAACTGTTGACTTCACTCTCAAAGGTTCTAGAGAAGATCATCCACTCCCACTTAATGAACTAAATAACACCACTTAACATACTATCACCATTGCAGTTTAGCTTCAGGAAAACATATTCAACACACCATCAACCACAGCGCGTTTGCGAAAAAAGTAGAAAATGGATTCGAAAACAAAAGCTACACTGTAGCGATATTTGTCAAAGTAGCCCAGGCCTTCGATAATTTTTGACTAGAAGGCTTAAAAAGCAAAATACTCAAGATCGGAATAGCCAGCCTACTTAAAAGCAATAGTTTTCTCTTTACTCGAAAACCGAATTTTTACTGTACACATAAACTCCATAATTTCAGGAATAAAGTCCATTCAAGCAGGCGTACCGCAGGGAAGTGTGTTGGGGTCGCTGTTATTTAATATTTTCACATCAGACATCCCTACCACAGAGGCAACCTTAACGACCTTCGCGGGTGATATTGCAATCCTGGCACAACACACCGCCCTGCAAACTGCAATACATCAAGTATGCTCATAGTATAAGAGATAGAACGCCCAAATTAATACCACCAAATGCCAAGCAAAAATATTCTCCCTAAGAAGAATCAGAAATTGGGGGACATACAAAGGCTGCTTAAGCTCGTAATGTAAAAATGCCCTCTCATTCACTTAAAAATACTTTCTACTTTTTTAGTAAATGCTTTGTTTTTAAGAGTAATATTAAGCTTTATTATTAGAATGTAGATTAGGTGCGTAGCAAAATGGAGTAAATGTGGGTTAACTGACTATCATTCTGTAAATTGTTTGCCTGGAAGTTGTGAACAGTGCTTAAAACGCATATTGATACTATAATTATGGTTTTGGATATGCGTTGGTAAAAAAATTTACAAGTAAACTAATAATGTCTTATTTATACAAAAAAGTTGTAGATAAACACTGTTAAAAAGATTATTATTAAATAAATGAATATATAAATGATTACATTAAAATTTGGGACTAAAAAGTATTTTTTAAATAATAATAAACAATAAAATCTCCCTTTGTTTTATCTTCGTCAGTTTCTTTATATTCTTCACGTTTTATCTATGTTACCATTTTCTTCATATCACATTAGATATTTAACATCCGTACTTAACAATGGTAGACGCACACTTTTTTAATTTTTTTCTGTAAAACTTTTGACTTTGCCAGTTCTTTGCACCAGTTGAAATTTTTTAGAAGATATTGTAGACGTCAGACTGATCTCTTCTTAATTTTCCACAGGTTACCTTTGAAGTAAACCTACCTAGTAGAAGTCATAATTGTTGTAATATACTTGATGCTTGATGTTAGCTTGCTAACTATTACACTATTTGTAATCGTCTTGCTGAATTGTTGATTAGTTATTAAAATGTTTTAACCTTTGTCTAAACCTTTAAGTATTTATTAGACACCTATTTTGTAACGTTTTCCCCTCTGACTTTCTATTGTTTTAACATTTAGGGTTTAGTCGGAAACTGAGTACACGTCAATTAGTGTACAATTATACTTCTAGAGAAATATTCTTACAAGCCCTCATAATATTATCATATTGCTATGTGTAGAAATACATATAAAAATTAAAAAGCAACAATAGACGTTTATAAAACTGGAAAGCATTAGGCATAGAATGACCATACTAATAAAAATACTACTATACCTCTTTAAGCTATTTATGTAAGTACTGACGTACCCCATAAATAAGCAAACTTTCAAGAAATACAAAATGAATAAAATATATAAAATACCAATCACAATATGACAATCAATAATTTTTTGGTAAGTTAGATGTTAAGTTTGAGATCTACGCAATTAAAGTAGTTTAATACCATAATATTCCTCTTGTAAATGACCTTGAAATATAGATCTGGTTCTATTTTCTTACATTTCTACAAGTAAAAATACATGTAACAATATACAGGTACAATACACGTTAAACACGCTTTGAATAATAAATACATGAAGAAGAGCATGTAATTTGTCATCATGTACGGTCAGTTAAGTAAGAGCATGTTTGGTGTAATTAGCAGTTGCTAAAATATATCACCCTAATTCTATCGTAAGTCAATAGAGGGAATCTTTGTTCTCGATGCTTTGTCACAAAAAATTCAGATGGAATTTAATAGAGAAACGCATAAAGCTTCATAAGTGCCGCATACGCGTCGTGCTACAACACTATGTTCCTCTGTACCCATACGAAAGGTCCAAAAATGTCTCATTCAACGGCTGCTAAGTACATGAACAAGTCGAAAACCCTTGTCAACCAGTAATTGGAGCAATAAAATGAGACAAAAACGGTCGATGACTTGCTCGATGGGCAAAGTGTTCCATAAAGTTGAAAAACAGATCGTAAATCGGCTTTCGCGTAACTTGGACAGCAAAATGATGTAGATACATCGTACGCAGCTATCCGAACCCATCTCCGTGCGCATAATATCAAATGCCGTAGTTCAATGAAGAAACCTTTTTTAGGTAAAAATCATGTGACGAAGCGACTTGCTTGAGCAAATATCCACCGAGATTGGAGCAATGTAATTTTTGCAGTCGAAGGTTCTGTTTTGGGGTATGTTATCATCCCACAAGCCTGGCCAACCTCAACTACGAGGTTGGTACAGCGGACCATTAAACACCAGTAAAAGTGCATCTTCGGGGCTGCTTTTCAAAAATGGGTTTCGGAACGTCGCATCTGTTCAAGTACAGCCTAAATGCTCCGAAAATGCTCGATATTTATAAGAAATATTTGTTACCAACTGACAAACATTGGTTCATCAAGAAAAATGAGGACTGGATCCTGTAAGAGGATAACGATCCTAAACACCGCAGAAAGCTTTGCATCGGGTGGAAAGAGCAGTTTGACATCGTTACATTTGATTAGCTGTCGAAGTAGCCCGATGCAGGTTATAGTACATTATTAATGCAATAGCATCTTTGTTCTGATTTTTTGGCGCACTTACTGACACTACAGCCTCAATGGCTTAGTGTGCCTACTACATGCACTTATACTGGGACTTTAACTAGAACGTCACATACACCCATGAGTTTTTAACCAGGCTCGAACTTGTCTGCGCCGGCTCGCGGACAGAGGAGCAATGATCGTGCCTAGAGGAGCCAAAGTGTCAGCTCGTTCGGATGAAATATAATGTATTTTGTATTTGAAATTGTTTTAAATATTTTTTTCTTGGCATTAACCCAAACACGCTCTTAGTTAACTGACTGTATTGCTCGCTAAACTCTGATACTGGACTTCTTACAATAGCTGCATTTTACCAGTATTTTTTCTATTAAATGGTAGCCTTCTTAGGTAACTGTACATCTCTTTAATACAATTTTGGTAATAGTTTACAAAATATCTTAAATAATTTTCATAATGCATTGCCTTTTTTGGCGAAGGAAATTATTTGTTAATTATTCTAAAAATACAACATTTTTATATAAGTCACTTATTCAGATACATTTGAATCAGGTATCATTCCATTATCCCATTCTTTCGTTTTTTTTTTTGTCCTTAAACACGCAATAAAGTTATAAAAATATTCTTTGGGCATTGCAACATGCAATGCATACCATTCTTTTGCTTTTCTCAGATGTTAATATCGAGACAAATTTGGTCCTTTTTTCAGATCCATGATCTATTATTGAGAGCAAGAGAATTTAGTCGAGCTTAAAGACTTGGTAATTTTCTACTTCTACATGGTTTATGACTTGGCTTTACTCAATGGAAATACCTGCTTGAAAACAATAAATCCTTCTAATAAAATTGCTCTTCAATACAATAAGGCACTTCCCCAGTGTCTCTTAGTATTTCATTTCTAGACTTTTCATACGTAGCACCAATTTTTTTTTTTTATTAAGTGCAGCAAACGTGCTGTCTGATTATAATTTACCAAACTTAGACTCGTTCTTTATTATTTCACTTTCAAATGTTCTCTTAGAAATGTCATAAGTTAATAGATGGTCTATTATTAACAGTTCCAATTATACAACTTAGGTTTCGTTTAACATAACTTCTACAATATGCATTTTTCTTTTGTACTTTCTTGATAATTGTTCAAATTGTTGAATTGCTCTAGCTATAAGCATCCTTTTGGACAATAACCCGTCAGATGCATAATCTAAGCTAAGTCAACAGAAGTCTTAGAGAAGTTTTCCGTGCTCTAGCCCAAAAGCAAACTAAACGCTAGGTGTGCTTCAAAATTCTCAGAATATTTGCTTATTTCGCCGAATTATTATGCAACAAAAGTAAACATACAGACCAAACCAATAATTTAATAAAAAAAAAACAGCTGAAAAAAGCGCTTTGAGAGCTTTATAATTTGACTAGTGAAATGGACCTTTAATATGGCTTAATATTGCGCAAGATATCCATGAATTTCGTATCTTGAACCCTATTGAATTGTTTCTTAAAAATCAAGAAACACACGTCACCGTTTACATTGGACATTTTCTAGATTAAAACTTTTTAGTATCAAGACCATTATTAAATCAGAACGAGGCATTGCTAACATCATATTTTGGACTTTTATAATCTTATTAACGTTTAGAAGAATTTTTAACGTACAACTTATCACTTTATCACCTTTGACTTCTCTAATAGATGTTCGAACTCATAAATCATGTTTAAAATTTAGTCAGAACCACACGCATCTAGCATAATTTTTCATGTATTGATATATATTTGGTCTAAATAAGATCTTTGTTGACATTGAACCGTTATATTATTAGTATTACTTTAATTAATACTCCTATCATTTGTACCCTGTAGTTTCAATTAATTCCAGTGAAAATTCTTAAACAGTTCAATTTTCCTTCTGTTAGGTCTGTTACATTTCATTTAAATTCAATAAAACGCGATATTTAGTTGTTTTGCAATCCTCACTACGGATTTTAAGTATATACACAAGTTAAATATATCGGACACGCCAAAGTGGTCCAAGTTGTTGAAGCGCGGACTGCGATGCGGACGGGCCCGGGTTCCATTCCCGGAGCTCTCTGATGCTTGGTGCGTGGCCTACTCAGTTCCTAAAAATAATTAAGGCGCGGTGCTTGCCACATCGTCCCGCATCAGAGATGATGCGCGACGACCGGCCAGAGAAGGTGAACATATGATTAACCTCTCAGTTTGCAGGCCGTGCACCTACACGAGACACGAGACGTTACAGCCGTGAAAAAATTTCTATTTTGCTTAGTCTCTATATTTGTATTGTTTTCTCTCATCTAGGAGGGCCAAAATTTTGTTTGTCATCCAACTAATTTTTATGTTCCTTTTCCCCTATTTTCAATTTAATAATGTTGTGATTTATTTTAAAATAGATATTTATAGTTTACAAATATTATACTGGCAAAAAATCGCTTTAGTAACTTTGACCGATTCTCTTCAAATTTTTGTATTGAAGTCTTCTAAAATATGTCAATTTATTTCTTCTGTGCATGTTTAATGTAGTTTTAATTGTTTTTAGAACATTTTTTACATTCGGTTCAATGCTCCGTCATGTTAGAATTATATATATTTTTTGTAATGTTTTATAATAACTTAAATAAATTCTTTTTAGTGACAAGAGAATTCCACATGTACATTAAAGCTGCTATCGCCTCGAAATATTGCGTTCTGTAATAATAGCCTATCCACCAAGGTACCAGTCCATGCATTAATTTAGCAAACACTGTAAACTTGTCAATTTAGCAGTAAGCTCTTGGCTAGCCTCCAGTTTATTCCTTCAGAATTTTTGTATTTTTGCTCGTCATCAAAATGCAAAAATTTCTGTGCACTGTTGTATCCAAAAAAATCTAAAACAATTATCTACAATTCTCTTTTCTAAGTTCGGTTTTGTGCGATAGGAAGTAGTAGCAAAGCAGATAACACATTCATCTCTCTTTTACAACAAATAATAAAGATAGATTACATACTCACGTAGACGGTGATCACACTGTACGACAGTACAACATAACTGGACGTATCCAAAGCCTTGACAGCGATGATACTCTTCGAGTTTTTTGTAAAATTCTTGCAGTGATAAAATTTTCAGAAACTTAAGAATTATTTGAGGTATTTTGAGCATCGGTGCTAATAACATTCCTGCATTATTATTTTTTTTATTACGTAGCCTCTCTTGTTAAGATATATATTTCCGAAGGTAGCAAATAAATGTGATAAGAAATCAACAGTTATAAAGAATTATGAAGTTTATGAGTTTAGATGTTTCTCCTTAAATCTTACCAATAAACTCTAATCAGAATCATGCCCTGTAAGGCACCGTCGGAGAAATTGATTCTGGTTGCGAGTTCATATACACATCACAACCTTACACTTTGCTTTTTACTGAAGCTACAACTTTTATTTAATGCTAATAATAGCAATATTCTTAATGTGAATCTTCTGAATGCAATCTTTCGCACAATGCGACATTTATTGGGGTATTTATTATTCTCTTTTGTTGAAAGTCTTCCACTAACGCACATAAATTATTTAGTTTTCCGGCAAACTTAAATATTAAGGTTTTCCTGCACAAATTACGTACACGGGATTGTAAAATCTAATACCTCTAAGACTAACAATACGATCACACTCCCTACATTCATGCGATGTCTTTATGGTAGCAGTAAAACCATCTTAACAGCTTTCTCTCAATGATGAGGAAAATTATCAAATGTAATGTCTCTAAGAACTTGCAGAAGGTTCTTTACCTGTGGTAAAAGATGGTATTAACTTGAAGTGTAGTTTTCATTCGTAAATTTGACATTTTAATAATTTGTACTGGTAAAAACTGATTATGGACTAGACAGGGATGTGGAGAACTTTGAACGAGTGATATCATAGACAGTAAAAGAAAAATACCTTGGAATCATCGCATGCTATACCAAAAAGTCTATCATCCACCAATTAATTTAAGACCGGTGCTACTTTTCAAGCGTTGCCCCTGATGCAACCGTCTCGATGCTTAAACGGCAAGTTTAAAAGTTTATATCTACTTTTTAATTTACCATCGTTTTCATTTAATTTGTTATCTGCTACAGTTTTACTTTTAAATTAAATCTCTTTATATTAAAAGAAATATTTAAATGGCCTTAATTTAAGTTTGTTGTTCTTGCCATTTATAACTAGCAAAAAATGTAACATTGCTCATATACCCTTTTAAAAGCAAACCAAATCACGTTGTGTAACTTGAACTAAATGCCACAAATGACTCGGGAAAATTCTGAATTGTAAATTACTCCCTGAAAAATTCTGCGCACTTGAAAAGGCCCTTTTAACTGAAAACGGCGTCGCATAAACTAAGGTAATGAGCATGTCAATCTAAATAATTTGAAACCAAAAACTTGAAAAGTGTAAATTTATTTATTAGAAAATGGCAATGGAGAAGTTGCTCTTCAATAGTACGTCCTGGTATTATTAAATAATTCTTTTAGAGTCATTAAACCATTTATGTCTGATCAAAAAAAAAAGTTTATTGGCTTGTTTGGTTTGTAGAATGTAAAGACATATCATAAACTTGAGAAAGGAGGAGATTTATTGGATTTTTTTACATTTGAACAGAAAGTAAAGAAAGAAATGTGGCGTAGTTCTCGGTCCTTGATCTACACCAGAAGGTCCGACCTATACATTTGAACAGAAAGTAAACAAAGACAGCTGTTATAAAATTTGGCATTTCGTGCTCTGAGCGCTTAATTTACATGAGGAGATTCGTGCGTTCGTGCACTACCGAACGCAAAAAGCGCGTTTGCCATTGTCATTTGGTTTGCTTCCGCAGAGCGGAGCTTCGATTGTTCTACGTTCCCAATCCATTTATACATTCCCATCTTTAAAAAATTTTGAGGGAAAGCGGGTGAAAAGTGATCAGTCTAGGACGTCAAAAATATCTTTTGGCAGGCAACCCCTAGTAGCCTCATATTTATGCAGTTGATACTAAACGGTTAAAAGTAAAACTTTTGATAGCTTTTCTCCGTATTGAAACATCTGATATCAAAAATCTAAACAAGAATTTATACATTATTTACATTAAAGCTTGTAAAAAAAATAGTCATAATAAAGGTTTTTTGATATCGCGGCTTCACTGAGCGGCGCATATCCGAGAAGTACAATTTTCGATGTCATTGATGTCATTGGTTATGTTGACTTTTAAGGTATCAAATCGTCTGCGGCTTATTCGTATAGACTGGTGTTTTAACGTAGCCCTACAAGAAAAGTTCAAAGGCATTAAAGTTGACGTCGCCGAAACGCGAGATAACCATGCCGTCTTATTTGTCGTGCAGAAGATTTGTTGTTGAATGCGCTGTGTGGCACATAGTGCCGTCTTCCTAGAATCGCATGTCGTTGAGATCCATATCTTCCAATTTAAGCAAAAAAATTAATTATCATCGACGTGTACCTCTCGCCGGTGACGGTTAGGGCGGTCCCAGCTTCATTTTGGAAAAAGTACGGGCCAATGAAAACAGTGACTTTTTCTAGATGCATTTGCAACTGATGGATCTCATGTGGATTGTTGTATCCCAAAAATGGGCCTCGTACCTGAGAAGAAATCGGGGTCACTTCCCACTACTTCAGAGCCCAGTCAGCGAATATTCGACCCTGCCTATAGTCGTTTGCCTTCAGTTCTTAGATTAATTGAATTTTGTACGTGTGCAGGACCAAGTCTCGACGCAATGTTCTCCAACTTGAGATCTGCAAAGAACATGTTCTTGGGCGCGACGAGGAATTGGCTGCCTTGGGTTACCCTCTACACTCTCGTTCATTGCAGTAATGTTTTCTGCAGACCTCACGTTTCGACGGCGTACGGGTGTTGTTTGATTGTTTACCGAACCAGTTAATTCAAATTTGTCTACCAAACAGTCGACTCAACAGGATGATTGTGTGCACCGTAAAAATTACGTAGCTTCACCAGCATGATCACTATACACTATTAAATTTCGAGTGCTCCTATTGGAAAACCCTTTAGTATTAATAATAATATTAATTCTGATAATACAATTGTAGATAAAGGCAAAAGCATCACATTTTTTACTACACATTCCTAGTGGTATTATTTCTTAGCTACTGAGAAACTTCCTTGTTATAAAGATTTTCTTATAGTTTTTTAGGGATAGTATTGCCCCTAGTTTTTCCTTTCCTCTACTTAATTTAGTAGATTTTGATAGTCTTGGTTTTTAAAAAAATTAAGATCTGAATTCATGTGACCTTTCTTAAGCCCTTCAGGTTAAAGATAATTAAAGGAACTCTGTTTTAAGCTGAAGTGTTCTGTTAACTAATGAATTGAAATTTCCTCTTCTTTCCCATGCACTTTGCAGAAATTCAGAAAAATGTTTTTCAAAGATTTTTGTTAATTTTTGCAATCCACTTTTGCTAAGTTCCCTTATTACACTGGTAGCTTTTGGTAAGAAACTATGGATTATAGCACTGAAGCAATTCAAGCTCCGATTTGACAATTATAAACCATCTATTTGTATATTTTTTGTTCTATTATTGCACAAGCAATTCATTGCAAATTTCTTCTAGCTTGAACAGATTTGTCTGCTTCTTCATTGCTGTATATAATTCTGAAGCCTGAGTGTCCACACCAAATAGATCTGTTGTGTTCGACCAGTTTTACCAAGTTCTTATATTACTCTAGAATCGGTCTAGATTTATCTAGTTCTCTTTGCAATAGTTGTTTAGGTAGCAGAAGAACTACACCTTCTTTAAGTATATAAACATAAATTTAGATGTGCCAAATACTAGCGATGCAGCTGCACTCCTACATTGTACCAATTGTTTCCTTCAACTTTAGCTATTAATTTTTTTTTACAAAAATAATTTTGGATAGCATAAAGTGAGATTTTGCGTTATAACAATCATATTTGTGATCTGTTGCATCTTCATTAAATACTGTGTGTAAGCAGCAATACAAAGTTACTAGTAAATTTTATATTACAAAAAGCAACTAACGCTACTTCAAAGAAGGCAAAATGTAACAAGTATACGGAGCGTAATGCAGTCGACTAGTAGACGCAAATAACAGTTAAATAGCAATGAAAATAAATGAGGCACTCTGCCTTTGTAGACAATTGTAAGATCGGGTGAATTTCTTCTCGACCTGCAACGGTCGATCCACCAGAGCAAGCAAAGAAAAAAATTCTTACGCTTTAAACGAATAGTAATTGCTTCCGTAATAAGACTGCCAAGAACAGAAGTAAAAACATCGGTGACATGCACACTGTACTAGGTTTGTCCGCCACAGCGGTCGAAACAAAATTCTGTATGTTAAGCGAACACAGCATGACACCGTGGTTCAATATGCAGTACTTGGATAACAGGAAATAGAGTTTGCAGAAAATAGAAATTTAAAATCAGCAAATTTGTTAAAATATGAGCCATCTAGAGACGAAAGCGTCGGCTTACAGCCCAAACCTACCTTTTCAAGCGGTGAGTTATAGTAAAAACATCTATAGTAATTGCCGCAACAAACTAACAGTAACATTTACCTCTGATTGTCACATTTATACTAGTAAATAGAATGCTTTAAAACCTTTAATCTCTTTTCTGCCAATAAATTTTATACACAGGTTGTCTAGAAAATAATGTCAATTTTTGACTGTTAACACATCTATCCCAGCTTATAGAAGGCTATTAATCGAAATAAAAACCACGAGAATGTACACACAATCTTGTTTATTCCGGCAGTATAATATTTTAAAATTCTGTAGGCCATAAAGTCATCAAAGGCAGTTTTGGCATCAGCGCGATTATTAAAGCAGTGTCATCCAACTTTTACAGTGCCAGTTCTATATAATGTAGTCGCTTCTGTAGACTGATGTCAGGCGCCGTTGTTGCATTTGTCCGATTTTCTGGGCCTACTTTTTTGCTGTGATTATTTCGCCCTAATTCAAGAAGTTACGATGGATCAGGCCGACTGCAGACCACTAAACAGTCACCATAATCTTAATTTAATACACTTTAGACTTTTGGAAGTGCCGAGAAGCTTCGTTGTGGTTCAACCACTAGACCGAGCGTCACTTATTGTCGTAAAGAATCAACTTTTCGTCGCATATTTCAACTCCGATCGAGAAAGCCAGGGACAAATTGTATAGTGGCAATTTTTTTCTTTTCGTTAAGCTCATGTAACGCCAATTTTTCTAGTGCTTTTGACTTGCCAATTTGATTCAGGAGGTTACCGAGTTTTTCTTTACAGCAAGTTCTTCTGCAAGAGCTCAAACCATTGTACACGGATCTGACTTCACCAAAGTCTTCAATTTGTCATTATCAACTATAAATGTCCACAATCTTTTTTATCTTCAAGCGCCTCATGTCCATCTGAAAATTTTTGGAATCAACATTGAATTGCACGACGTTACGTGTCACTCCCCCAGATATGCAATAAGGTTAAATAATATAATAATAATAGTCCTCGTAACAGGCCTTGAAGGCCCTTTGGGGTCGTAACAGGATAGATCTGCTACAATATAGAGCCTACGGTACACAAGGGTAGTAACGTGGCTAAGCGCTACGTACCGACCGCCTATTATTATCCCAGAGTTTGGCCCCTCCAGGTACTCCATTTATTGCAGCCTGAGTCCAACTGGGCCGTAAAAATGCCAGCGATTGAATTGGCGAGAGCGGGATTCGAACCCGCAACTCTTAGTTTCGTAGTCTAGCGATCTATCCACTAAGCCACCACGGCTCTAGGTTAAATAATATAAAAAAATATATATATATATATATAATCTTTTTTTTTAGGTTAAATAATATAAAAACCAAAAAAAAATAACCTATTTTTCCTTAACATTTTACGGAAAACCAATAATAAAGACATTTTTAACTCTAAACGGGGAAACTCAGTAGTTAAACTTGAAGAATGAAGAAGAAAACAAATCCCAAAATGTAAAAACTATCAGTACTACAAAACGAGAAGTTTTTGCATGAAACCAATGATGTAGAATGCACCGGACTACACTACTACTTCTCCTGCTCTAAAAATAAAAATGACGATAAGCCAGCCAAATGTGTTTTGTGCCAAAGCGCACACAAAGGCTGTAAAGTTCATTTGACATATTAAACAATCGATGCCCTAACCATCCCTATTTCAGCTCATTCCAAAATAATAAACTAGCCTCACATTCAATTTAAAACATCAAAAATTTAACACTTCACTTTTACCAAATACAACAATCCTAAATGAATACAAATGTATTCATGACTGATCAAGTACACCCAATTTCTAGGAGAGGGAAAGGCACTTAAAACTAATTCATCAAGAATCTTTATAATCCACGTATCAACAAGCTAAACACATAACAACCAACAAACTATTCAAGCACAGCAAGCGACCATAAACGATCTTATAGCACAAATCAAATTGTTTATAGATAACTTGAAAAAAACTGGCTGAATATTTAAAATTGCGTTGCAGAAAGCAAACGTCATTTTCGACCATAAACATGAAATTAAAGTATTCTTGCAGCATAATCTAATAGACGTCTTGTCTTCTAAACTCATCTCTCAAACAAAAACTGGCTAAAAAGATCAAATTATATTACCTCCACGACAGATCACCCTGACACTGAAAGATTTATTAAAGATTCCTTTGTCTTCCTAATCAAAAAGCATATAAAACAGTACCAACTACCGCAATTCAAAGAAGGTTTCATGCAAGCTACGAGTATCAGTAGAAGACTGACGAGCACTCCGAAGAATTATAGCCGTCTACCAAAATACCCCGCTAACAAGGGGCGCTTAATTGATCTTTTCACTCCTATAGCTAACAAATTTTTGGTCGGAAAAGACTATAACTTGAAACACTCTCTATGGGACTTTGGATTTTCACCACCCAATAGAGGAAGAGCTCATTATAAAGTTGTATAGGAACTACAATTTGGACACCTGTGGACATACAAATTCACCTATTAGCCTACTGCCTCGTGAAAAAGACCGGACCTGCTCGACTTCTTCTTAACAAAAGAAATTACACTTGGCTGCCTATTCATCACTTTATATTAAAACCAGTTCTCGGTTGACTTTCACGGAATAAAGACGTTTCGATCGCCGCTTTCGACGTTTGAGGGTCGGCCGAGTGATAACAACAGCTGAGTGCACGCGACTGATATCGCGGTCACAGAGTTCAATAAAACTTAAATTCAAATTTAACCCAGCAAACCTTTTTCGCTTAAGGCTACTGTAAAATAGATAAACATTAATGTAGTGAAATGTTCCCAACCGGGAATATACCCGGACCAACCAGCAACTCCTGTAACAACTGGAATAATTTTCAACCGATGTCACCAATGCAAAACCAGCTACCACCAATTCCAAACTACGTAAATCAGATAAGTCAAACTCCACTCAATCCTCACTTACCTCCTTTCAAAATCAATTTCCAATTCCTCAACCTTATCAACAGTGTTTATCCCAAATTCCAACGCCCATATACAGTAATACTTTTACAACAGCTTTCTCGCAACCTGTACAAGTTAGCTATGGCACTGAAAGCGACGATGGCGAAAATATGAATGCAGATCAAGAACAAAGCGGTAGTAAACATCCCTGGCAAACTATTATCAAAAAAAGAAAACGAATGGTACAAGCCAAGCCACCTGAAAACTCGTCCACAACCAACATAAGAAACAGGTATCAGGTCCTTACTGAAACCGAAACTGTTTACAATTCTGATGAAAACAACTTAAATGAAACCAACCCTGAAACGAAATCTTCAGAACCTAACCCTCCACCTATTTATATCTACGGTGTTAGCGACTTCAAAGCCATGACTGATAACCTGACCAAACTCGTCGAAGAAGAACGATTTTATTCCAATAATACGGTAAAAATAAATGCAAGAACAATTGATGCATACAGGAAGCTAATCTCTCACCTAAGTCAAGAAAACGTTGTGTATCATACATATCAAATAAAACAAGAGCGAGCTTATAGAATCGTCATACGTGACCTACATCATTCAATCCCTATCCAAGACATCAAGGACGAACTGCATAGTTTAGGACACCCTGTAAGAAACTTAATAAACATCCGACACAGAGTAAGCAAAAACCCATTGCCAATGTTTTTCGTTGACCTCCAGCCCCAAACAAACAATAAGGATGTGTATAAAGTTGAATTTATACAAAATTCAAAAGTCAGAATAGAAGCACCTAGAAATCAAAAACAACATAATATAATATACACGTTGTCAAGCCTATGGCCACTCCAAGGCCTATTGCACGAAGTCCTACAATTGCGTTAGATGTGGAGGACCCCACAACAGTCAAACGTGTAAAAAGACTAGGGAAACTCCAGCCAAATGTGCCCTATGCAATGGCGACCACCCTGCCAACTATAGAGGATGTTCTGTGTACAGAGACCTAAAAGCTAGGAACTTACCAAAGCAGTCAGCTATTAGAATAGCTCACAGAGCAAACCCACCAGCTTTCACATCGCTTAACCATCAGCCCTTGTACGATTCCTCTTAGAACGCTCCTAGTTACTCACAAGTTGCAGCAAGAGGAACAAAAAATATTGATGAAATTACAGAAAAGCTTACCTCCTTCCTTAGCGAATTTAAAAATATGTTCACGCAATTGCTAAATCACAAATAGCATGATTCTAACCATGCTCACCACTGTTATTAATAAACTGGCGCACTAATGACTAACTCGATAAGAATAGCGGCATGGAACTCCAACGGTCTCAAAAATCATATCCAGGAAGTAACTCTATTTTAAAATTACAATAAAATAGATATACTACTTATCTCTGAAAGCCATTCTACATCTTATTCGGTAACAAAAATATTACACTATACTATGCAAATCATCCATAATCAGAACCGCAATAGATCACTATGAATTATCATCCTATACAACTAACAAAATCCAAAGTGCATTCGTTAAAGTTAACTTATTTCCTTGGCCTCTAACTATCGGAGCAGGCTACTGTCCACCTAGGCATCCCATTGCAGCAAAACTTTGTACTGTTAAAACTGACTGGGAGCAATTCCAACTGTACATAAATGACAACATTAGTCTAGCACATAAAATGCACACACCCAGCGAAATCGATGCAACCGTCAAATACCTTACAAAGCTTATTCAAGAGGTTGCCTGGCAAGCTACTCCAATAGATCTTAAACGAGCACACGAAACTCACAATATACCGCTACATATTAGACAACTTGTAACCAAAAAACGTAGAGCCCGTGCCAAATGTCAAAGATCCAGAAATCCCCAGGATAAGACTACACTCAATAATCTAACTCACCGACTTCGGAATGTCATACAAGAAAACAGAAATGAATCTTTCGCATACTACCTCCGTAACCTATCGCCAGAAGATCACACTATCTGGAAAGCGACAAAAAAGCTTAAAAGGCCTACCACTCACATACCACCCTTAAGAAAATTAGATGGAATATTGGCTCGTTCAATTGAAGAAAAAGCAAATACTTTCGGAGAACACCTCGCACAAGTGTTCACTCCATACCCATCTAACAATCCTAACTTTGATATTGACATAGAGGAATTACTAAACTCACCTGGACAATTATCCCTACCCTTGAGACCTGTCTCACCTGCAGAAGTATACAGAGAGATCAAGCAAACCAGTTCATACAAGGCCCCCGGCTATGACCTCATGGTAGGCAATACATTAAAAAATCTCCCTAAAAAAGCAATAGTACTGATTACAACAATCTACAACCGCATGTTTGTCATCTCTCATTTTCCGATTCAATGGAAATTTGCATCAATAATCTTGATCGCGAAACCTGGGAAACCTCCACAAGAAGCAGCCTCTTATCGGCCAATAAGCCTATTACCCTTGCTCTCTAAAATCTTTGAGCGATTACTGTTATACAGAATCAAATAAATAACCCCTTCAGAGGAATTAATTCCCGTTCACCAGTTCGGCTTCCGTGAAGGACATTCAACCATCCAGCAGTGTCATAGAATAGTTAACTATATGAAAGAAACGTTTGAAGACAAAAAAATGTGTGCCTCAGTATTTTTGGATATCGAACAGGCCTTTGATAAAGTATGGCACTGCAGTCTCTAGTATAAAATCAAAAGAGAGCTTTCTCACCAAATCTTCCTCCTACTAAAATCCTATTTAACTTCAAGACATTTTCAAGTTTAGTTCGAGGGTTCGTTATCAAGCTACCACGCTATTAGCTCCTGTGTTCCGCAGAGTAGTGTCCTCGGTCCCTTTCTCTAACTTCTCTATACTGAAGATATTCCAACTACAGATAATACCCTAATTGCTACCTTCGCAGATGACACTGCAATAATGTCATCTGATACCAATGCCGACAACGCATCCCAAAACCTTCAGCCACACCTAAATCTCCTAAAAGCTGGCTTGATCGGTGGCGGATCAAAGTAAACAGCGCTAAATCAAGTCAAATTACCTTCACTATGAAACACCATACATGCCCTCAAGTCACCATCTCCAACCAACCCATTCCAATAAAAACCTGAGGTGAAGTACTTGGGACTTCATCTAGATCAACGACTAACTTGGAAAGCTCACATAAAAGCCAAAAGACAGCAATTCAATATAAAAACCAAAAGTATGCACTGGTTAATCGGACGATCATCTAAACTGACAATCGAAAACAAGCGATTACTGTATAAAGTCATCCTAATACCTGTATGGTCTTACGGGATTGAACTGTGGGGATGCAGTAAGCCATCCAACACCAAAATATTGCAGTCCTTCCAATCGAAGACATTGCGCATTAACTGATGCACCTTGATATCTCAGCAATCAAACCCTCCACCACGATCTCAAGATCCCATTCATCTCGGAAGTCATCAAGAGTTATGCAACCAAGAGCAAAATGCGCACGTTAAACCATTTCAACTCACTCATTACAAACCTCACCCTCGCTAGCCCTTGGATAGAAGATTGAAGAGACAATGGCCAGAAGACCTTATGCCAAATACGTCAGTTTCAACTAATTTACTTAATACTTTTATCAAAGCAGATTGTAAATTTGCAGTAGTAATAAAAAAAAATATTAAAACCAATAAAGTTACTTAACAATTGAACTATCTGGAACATTACTGGACAACCTGCTGGACTTAAGAATTCCCCTAAAAATACAGGAGAACCTAGAAACAGCAGCCTTCCAATTTGCTAAATCCAAGACTCCGCTTGGTAAGCTACCCCCGAATTTCCATACAATGAATATTGTACAGTGTTGTTAAAACAGAAATCGCCGAAACAAGAAAATTAAAAATAATTTGTAACTCCACACATTATGCCTCAGATAAGAAGCTGTGCAACGAAACCGTTTTAGTTCTCAAAAAAAAAACTAATACAAAAATGACTTCTTCCAAGTATATTTAGGAAACCTGAGTGCTACAGACGATTATGACTATTTTCTTTGGAAAAAACGACTACCAAAAAGCAGACGAATCTAGACATTTAAATAAAGGCAACTGTGAATTATTTGCTAATCATCTTCAAACAGTTTTTAACTTCTTCCATCAATATAGATAATAGGAGCATTAGAAACATCCTACCAAATGTCGCCATTTCCAAATCTATTAACACGTAGCCAAATCAAGGACAAGACCAAATACAACTTAAACCTTAAAAAATCCCCGTGATACGCGATCTTATCATGGGTAAACTGCTCAAAGAACTTCTACGTAAAGCCACAGTCTACTGACAATTATATATAATGCAGTGCTAAAACTAGGGTACTTTCCGGCTCAATAGAAAGTCACACAGATGATACTTATTCCAAAACCTGGCAAACTTCAAAGTAAAGGGTCTTCTTACACACAGTCTATTACCTATCACGGGCAAACTCTTGGAGAAACTACATGCAAAAGGATTAGATCATATAATCAGCATCTAATATCAAAACAGCAGTTCGGGTTCAGAAACAATTACTCTACGATCGAACAAGTATTCCATTAATGAATCTTTCGAAAATAAACAATACTGCTCAGCAGTAATTCTAGATTTGACAAAATATGACACAAAGACCTCTTGTATAAACTCAAGATATCAATACTATACGGCTACTTCACTATTCTTAAATAATTTTTAGGAAACATACATTTCCAAGTAAAATATAGCCAAGAAACAAACGAACTATTTCCAACAAAATCCGGAGTCTCACAAGAGAACATATTGAGTCCAGTTTTATTATATATTCTCTCACAAGTATACACACAATTACTACTACCTTTGCTTATGCAAAGTTGTACTGGTAAAACACCAAGATCCAACAGTAACGGCCACACTTCCACTACTAAATTTACATGAAGTCAAAAAATGGGCCAAAACATGAAGAGTTAAATTCATCGAAGCCAAATCTGCCAATATAACGTTTATCAAATGTAAGGAAATCTCTGCTCTTGTCTTTCTGAAATTGGAAATTAATAAATACAGTCAAAAGCAGACTTCGCACTGAAATACCTATGCAGTAGACTTACTCTACAACAGTAAACAAATCTACATACTAAAAATGTTTAAATCTTTAGATTTGCTACATAATTTTTTGTAGAATTGTTGTAAGTAACCAACGAATTGTATTCATAGGAATGCCAGTCCCATACCATTATCATGTGATTTAGCTTACACTTTACCATACATTTTGCTCGTTGTTTTTATTAATTACAGATTGCAAATAGAAATTTATTAAATAAAAAAAAATTAAATTTAGAGTTTTCCAATAATTATTTAAAATCAGATATATACTATAAAAGCTTTCTTGAAGTTTTCCAATTCACCAACGAATAAATTTAATTATCTAACCATTATGTAAAAATAATAATACTAACAAACTTTGTTAGTATAGAACCTTCAATCCAATACCGTTTCTGTTCACAATCCTTCTGTAAAGAGTTTAATCAAAATATTTTCATATTTTGGATGCTTTATTCATTCATAATTGAAAATTTAGACTAGTGTAATGACCTCTTTCGTGACCTTTTCCAACTATTTCCGTTTTTTGTCCTTCGAAAATCTTCGAAAACACAAAACTACAGTAGCTATAATATTTACTGTGGGTTGCAATGTAATGTATAGCATCATATTTATATTCTCTTTGGAGCAAACTGTTACTTGTGATGTATACCTAGACATGATGCGGAAATCTGCCAATGCAGGCGTCGAAAAGTTGTTTAGGAATGATGAGACTTACCTTCAGCAAGATAGAGTAGTTGCTCACCACCATCGTGATGTAAGAGCTTCCTTCGATTTTTGAGAAAAATTAGAATTGGCAAAGATATGGCCTTGAATGAATTTATTTTTTTGGGAATATATCAAATATAAGTTGCTGCACAAAATCAGCAACAGTCTATGAGCTTAAAGAGAGAAAGAAAACTTCCTGTTTTGAAAATCTTGATAACATAAATCCATATGCTAGTTTTCATATTAGCATTCTACCGATTATCACTAGTAGACCTTAATGTGAACCGTCGCAAAATTTTTTTGATACATGTAAGCCTTAGAAACAACTTATTTCATATAATCAAAAACACTTTACAGGAACTAAAATTTTTTAAATCTTATTAACTGAGAATGACATTAAACCTTGCTTTAACATTTCGTTTGTCACTCAATTTTGTTTTTGTTAAATAAATCTGATTTTCAGTGTACACAACAATGTTACAACTGCTATAAATGTTAAATATATATATAGATATTTTTTTAAATAAACGTGTTACCTTTAAAAAAGCTAAAATATACCGACACGCATTGGAAACAATATTAGGTCTGATTTTTGCAAAACCGCACAGTCGTAAACAATAATTTATAGCATTTTTACAGTCAAAACAGCAAATAAGTTGTTCACGTCGGCTTTATAGAAAATAAAACTTTCGGGCCCGAATTTTTCACTTAACAAACTCCTTGGAACAGAATCAGACCTTAATTAGATTTCCCCTCCGATTTTCCGATGTTCCAAGCAGATTAATTTGCAAAACGATTTTTATTAAACGTAATTTAATTTAGCGTTCGCTGCTGCAGCGTTTATTCATCAACAGTCCAGAACAACGTCGCTTGCGCGCTAAATTGGTTTTTAATGTCGAAATGTGAATATCAGCCCGGCTGCTGTATGAGCCTATCGATTAAATGATTTGCATTGTGTTCGCAGTCCCTCGCTGTCGTTGGCTACTATATCAAACCCATCACAATGAAACTCTCTGACATAGACTGTTGTAAGCAAAATTATGAAAACTATAATTAAATGACAGTTTTTTCTCTGTATTTTTATCCGTGGTACTTGTTGCGCCATTTACAGGGTGGATGGACGGTAACTAGACATTAAAAATTGGCTACAGGACTTGTAGTATCACTGGCAGTCATGATAAAAACGCTCTCTAAATAAACTATAGTAAATAGTTTGAGTCAATAGTCCCACTGGTCTCAAGGTTTAACTGTTCAGAAGCAAGCTAAGGTGGTAGTATGTTATAAAGTGTGGAATTCCGTCGTTCTTGTACAGAAATGGTGGCGTACAATGAAAGAAGGGAGTAAAATGGGCAATCAATAACTACAGCCTCAGTAAACGATGCAAGATAAATTAGCCCCCATCCACATCTAGGTCCACGAGGAATATAATAATAATACAGGAAACCCACAGCTCACAAAAATCAACAACTAAGGTAGATCGGAAAATTATTGTATAAATAATCGAATTTCCGCCCGTGGAAACCCCATAATGTGCAGAAGTTAAAATCTGAAAATTGTAACCACATAATCTATTCATCTACTGTCGTAACAGCCATTACAGGGTGTCATGCGATAAAGATTTAAAAATAACTGAGAGGATACAAACTCAACTAAAAGTAACCATGTGGTATGGAATGACGACGTAAGATTCATTGGCTCATTTATTGTGTTACATTCTATCATGCTACATTCAGATACTTGAAGATTACGCGCGGCCCATGGTTCTGTCTGAGATAACATTGGAAACTTTAGTTTAGTACAAGATGACGCACCATCCTATTTTGGTCTTACTATTGGTACGTGAATTTTCTAGGACGTTGGCTAAAGCATCTAAAAATTCCAGATGTAACTCCATGTGATTTTTACCTGTGGAGCTACGCAAAAAAGGAGGATTACGTGAGAAAATTTTGCACAATAGACGGCTTAGAAGTAGCAATATCCCAAGTAAGTTCCTTCAGAAAACTGAGCATTTCATTGATACTGATGATTCCTCTTCAAAATAAGACAGTACACTGTCTCAAATTAATAGATAGGCAATTGCATTTTTAAATAATTCATGTCACCATGGTAAGTGGGAAAAATTAGTTTATCTGCCTCCAATGTCACCTGGACACAAAGATAATATTTGTAGATAATAGCGATAAACTTACGAATCGACTTATACATGCAACAGCACAAGTAATAAATTTTTGTAGCATTACAGACCATATTAGTAAATCAATTTAACTCTACTGAAGTGAAAGAAATACTTTTAAAGGTTAAATAAATTTATTTTATATTTTATCATTTTATTTTTTAATAGTTAAACTCTTGTTAATAAACTTAAAAACATGTTTATTAAACGATAGCAACTGTAACGCCAATCTTTAATTATAAAATATGGGATATACAAATTATTTTTTGCACATCCTATCTTTTCGTGGCTAATCATGTAGATATTCAACTTTAAATAAGCTTTGCTCTTAAATTTATTTTTAAATCATGCTATTTAGAGTATCAATTCTAATGCCTAAGTGATAAAATAGTCAATTAAAACCGTAGACCTTAACCTAGCTGGCAGATCTGTAAAGATCTGCTTGCTCATCAGTTGTGCGATATGTAAGAGAGAAATATTAGATAACATCAGCATACACAAGATCTAGCCATATCTACTGGAAGAAAATGTGACCTCTTTTTACGTGTTTGTCCTAAGTGATAAATTAATATTTAAGATCAACTTGGGAAAAACCATAGGGAAGGTATCAAAAACAATTCAAGAATATGTCAACAAAAATCCGATTTTTTCGCCATTTTACAACCTTTGTCAGAAAAGCTCCATGATTGGTTATTTATTATTCAAACGCAAGAAATGTGTTAGTCAAAACCTGACCTTGAAAGTGTCTCCATGTAAACCCACTAGATGGTGGAGCTATGCTTAGCAATCCACTGTTACACATGCTGGCGCATTTAGTTCAAAGTTACACGTGTGATGTGAAAGTCGTGGATTCCGAACATAATTAACATTAAATTCTGCATGAATCCAAGAAGAATCCCCAATAAAACAAGGAATATAATGCAGCAACGTTTTGAGACGGCTAAGAATCAACGCGAGACGATCATCATCACACATCACACACCGAGGATAGGTACTGCAAAACAGTGCAAAGCTCCATACCACTGTATCAGTCAGGGATATCTGACCGAACATGCTCTACCATATGCTTTATATTCACCTGACCTGTTGGCGTGTTTTGTTTCCCCATGCGTATATGCTAAAATAAAAGCGCCATAAAGATATTACAACAATCTAAACAGATATCGCAGATGTGCTCTACTTGCTTCCATAACCTCCAAAAATTATGGCAGCTATGTGTAGGTAGCCGAGAGGACTACTTTAACAAGCCCTAGGGCCATTAGTTGAAACTTTGACCTCAGTCCTGGAATTTTTCTAGCAAAATTTGTATTATTTAAAGGGGGCATTACCTGCATTTAACTTAAATAATCAATTTAAGATAAAAGTATGTATTCCGATCCATAGTCTGCCAGTTACCTCACTGAAAACGATCAATTGATCTGAATTTAGGAACGTTGGCAACATTTTCTGTTCCTGTAATAAATTTTAGATACTTATCTTACACGTTTAGGATATCCCGTGCGCAGTACAAGATTGTCATGCTTGGCCAGTTTAATTTGACGACTTCAAATCTTTTTGCACAACTTACGAAACCTTTTTGACTCTTTATTTGTGCTTTACTGTAGCTTGAAGCTGCTGCTTTCTTTTTTACAGCAACTCTCTTCATTTAATGTTTGCTTTGCATATTCATGGCTTATCTTAAATTTTTCCACTGCTTCCTGAACAAGCATTTTCTCTTCTTGTTGAACATTTTCTTTGCAATTATTTCACTTTTTTATTCAATTCGACATTATTCTATTCTTTTCAGGTTTGATGTTTTATACGGTACATTATAAAAGTGCGCCCGCGTGGCCGCGTAGTTGAGATGCATGGCTACGGTGTAGACTCAGGTTTATTCTTGAGACTTAAAAGCCTGGTAGGTGGCTTACTCAGTCACTAAAAATAATTGAGTACTTGCGTTCACTCGAACAAGGGGTAATAATGTGGTGGTCTAAAGAGTAGTGCCTGACACATCGCCCCACATCCTTCCTCTGTCATCGAGCCGATGCGCGCAAGTTCGAGTCTCGCTCAACCCATGGGTGTGTATGATGTCCTAATATTAAAGTGCATGTTAGTAGGCACAATAAGCCCTTGAGGCTGCAGTACCTGTAAGTGCGCCAAAAAAACACACGATAAATATTTTCAGGATATTCAGTTGAAATATTCTTATATTGATCTGTTGAAAATGTACTGACAACATTAAATCAAAATAGACAAAATTTGCGGGAAATGCTTCACAATAAATGCGCTAACACATTTATCCTAGTCAATATTGGTTTGATTCTCGCTCAGTAAAGATAAGTTATCCTTACTGCCAAAATTAATAGAGAATGCCATCAAGAAAAAATATTTACCATTATCAAGTTATGAATGGTAAAAAAACTAGAGTAACAGTATAAAACCTTACGAAAACCTTAAAGTAATTCTGGATTAACATAAAGTAACCCGTCACACATACAACCTCAAGAAACAAAACTACACAAATTATATTTTAACGAAACACAGTGGTCTTTTTAGAAAAGACGCACACTTAGTTTAAATACTTGGAATAAACTTGCAATTTTATAGAATAATAAAACAATTACACGTATAGACACCATACATCTTCGGAGACTAACTTGACTATTGGAGACTAACTCACAAATGCAACTTCTTCTTCTTCATGTGCGTTATCCGTCCCGGGTGCTCGCGATCAATATGGCAATCTTAACTTTGTTGACGGCTGTTCGAAAAAGGTCTGCCGTTGTCATTGAGAACCAAGATCTTAAATTCCTTAGCCAGGAGATGCGCCTGCGTCCGGGTCCTCTCTTTCCTAACTAACTAACAACTAACCGTCGAAAAATAACAATTAACTGTAAAATATTAACATAGCAGTACACTTGACTACCGGAGACTAACATATTTTAGGAGACTAATATGGTAATACACTTAACTTTAGGAAACTAACGGCTAGAGACTAACGATAATTGAAGCGTTATAAAAGCTTTTATATATTCTGATAATTCTTTGAAGGTGACACATCTGGCAAGGCGTCTTATCTACATGCTAACTAATATACCGGTAGAGCTGCTGCCGCAGCGTCGTGATTATGCGTTTTGCTCTTTATAAAAAATTGAACACTTTGGATTAACTAAGTTTAATAAATATTAGCTGCAAGAATCTCTGCATAAGTAGACTGGTATCCTCCTAAATATACCGTAAATGAACAAAGATTTGATAAATACTTTAAGATATTATACCTAAGGTTTATATCGGGGGAAAACTAGAATGTTACTCATCCCCAAATGAGATCGGGATTGTAGAAACCTAGGGATAGAATTTTAAGCAAACATACAAGGAAGATACTTTCATTACCAATCAACTATGAAGGTCTCAGCACTCTATATATTATCGTTCATGAGATATGTCACTTTAAAATAAATAAAGCGGGAAAACCCCCCTTAGGGGTGTTTCAGTGGGTCGGGTTTATGAGACATTCTACTTTTTAATGAGGAGTTCAAAAAAGGTGGTCAGAAGTTTTGACCTAATTGTACAATTGATCACTATACTCAATTGTATATATTACCTCTAAAAGTATTTTACTGAATGCTCCCTTTAAATCAAAATGAAATATTAAAAAAGCTGTTGAAGATTTAACACATATGGTTTAAAAAGCGGCCTATAAACCAAAGCATATTCATAAATACGAAATTATTCCGCAATAATTCTCAAAAAAAGTGCTGAGAGTCAAAAAGTAAAGAGATAATGGAAAAAATAAGTTATAGCAAAACAGCCAGAGATCTAAAAAAATATGTTACAAAAAAAAAGTATGTAGAATGCAACAAAACAACTTAACCAACTAAGGAAAGCACTACCAATAATTAGGAAATAAGATGAAGATGGATGGTAAAAAAACCGACGTTTTTGACCATGACTTCAAAAATGTTTGCCAGTCACTGATCGTTACATCAACGCATCACTACAGTCTTTTACCGATTATTTCGAAGTTCTTTAGAAAAATATTGCTTAAGAAACTCATGCCTATTCTAATAGATAGTGATCTAATACTAGATTATAAGCTGGGTTTAGGAAAACACTATTCCACAATAGAACAGATAGATCTTGTATATAATATTTTTGAAAAATGATTTTCGAGAGAGTCTGGCACAAGGTTCTCTTATATAAGCTGAACAGCAACTACGGTATAATTTTTATCTTATACCAAAATCATATTTGCATGAGGTTAAGTACAAAGAAAGCTAACCAAATTATTTTCAACTTCTTAGAACCAATCTACCTGCTTTTCATGCTTACTAAAGTTACCATAGCCACTTTTTTAAGATGTCGTGGCAATATTAGATATTGTAAAATATCCATTTTTTTATTAATGGTGTAACGCACTATATTACAAATGCAGATATTCAAAGTGACCTCAAGTTGAATGATGTGAACCAAGTGATAGTAAAAACTAGTAAAGATATCTTTATAAATTATAGTTCCATAATAATGTGCTAAACTCACTAAATATTAGTCAGTATAACTACTGGCTTAAAAAGACAGTACACCTTTAGTTAATTCAAGTTTAATAGAAACACATATACATAGGAAACATTAGATTTACTAGTAATTGATTAGACAAACTTATATTATGTAAGATAACGCCGAAATATTACTGGATGTCTGCTGTCCAATATTAAACAACACATTGTAAGTAATTTACTAAAGTGGCTTTGACAATAAGAAAAAATATTTATTTTAGTTAAACCACACATGAGAGATGTCTTCTTAGACTTGAGTTAATTTAGTTAGATCCATTAAATCCCAATTGATTAGTTCTAATGTTTATTAATGTTCAAAACAGGTTTATTAAAGAAGAACTTATTATTCTTCACATTTCTACAAGATCCATTTGAAACAAAAATGTAATAGCTCCGACATTCAAGCTGACAGAATAAGATTTGTAAGAAAATCCACGTGTGGGTATTTAAGATAAGTTGTATGAGTTAATAAAAAAAAGAACTCAAAAGGATTTCTTTACCACAATAGTTGGTGCAGTAGTCAGTCTGCTTATATACGATTAGCCGCAATATTTGCATTAATATATAAATCATTTGTTAAAGAAGAATATTTTAGCTCTAAAGGGAATTTATGCTTTAGTAAACTCAGTTGTACTATTTGGCTTAATAAGTTAGCATTTATTAAAGAGATACTCTATAATATTTAGTTTGTTAAGGCAACGTACTCTAGAGAAAATTAAAGTAAAAAGAAATCAGATAATTCAAAAAATATTTTATTACCCCTAAAATGTAATTGATAATTGGCCAATCAAATAATAATCTATAACGCTGCTTTCTATTAAGTGAGATTTGGCAAAGTGTAATGTTGGGTTTATTACAACAAGATTTGGTGGAACAGAATCAGTTGAACGCGATATGTAATCTAAAATTAAATTGTGAAAAAAACATTTATCAGGTACAACTGGAATTCGACTAAAACTATTTTATCATTATTATCACTTGATCCATTTGAGAGACGTTCATAAGAAAAGAACTTGAGTTGCGATGTTTAATTCAATGCAATAATAGAAACGAATGCGCCAAACTGACGCATTTGGTCTAACAAATAAAATTTTTATTAGAAAAATGATAATTCCCATAACTTCCTACTATTGGCCAGATAATATCCGAAAATGAATTCCAATATTAACTTAATAGACCAAGATACGTTCACCCGTTGCATCATCAACTTCACTTAATTTATTAGACACAATATTTGTCGGTATTTTCTGTGATGTATTCTAATAGAGCAGAAGTTTATACAACCACAATTCCTTAAATAATAATATATTAAAGAAAAATGTATTATTTATTTTTAATGGGTAGAATAATATTTATGTAAAACACCAGACAAAATATTTTATCTAATACAGAACTGTAATATCTGCAAATATGTTGCTAAAGTCGGAATTGTGTACATTTAGACAAAACTCGCTAAGGAATAATTGTGAGTACTTCAGTATTTAATCTATTAAAACAGAATTTGCAAAATAACATACTCACTGTAATATTTAGCCCAGTAACTCATTATTCCCAGTAGTAAAATTTATATTTTTAGAAATGTTTATAGGCGACAATAAAATCATTTTAATAAAATTTGTAGTGGGAACAAAACCATGAGTCATAATAGTGAATACAATAGAATAAATGATTCTAGAAAAAATTAATAGAACATGATTAAGCCATAATATTTAAAATATAAGATATTTCAAAAGTATATATTAAGACTGTTAGGGAGAGATTTGTTAAAGAAAAATTTATTTCTCAAAACTTCATATAAATACGAGGTGCGTTCAAGTTCTAAGTTCCCAAATTTTTTTCTGAAAAAGTGCTTGCCCAAGAAAGTTGAGACTTCTGTTTCTTCTCAACGTAATCTAGACGTGCCCATTTTTACGACGTCGTCACCATAATTTCATGGCTGCTGAGAATACTTCTTTAGGGGTGTATTTTGACCACTGGAAAATCGCTGATGCAACAGCGGCTCGATTAGAAAATGAGCAACCATGGAGAGTGTCTTTCATGGTCGAAAATTTATGGTGGCCACCCGTGCAGCCTTTGTGTTCGTGGGATCCACCTTGATGAAACTCTACATTTTCAGGTCATCATGCAAAATGGACAAATCCTATGGAAATGCCAAGTTTAGCGGCTATATCACGCCACCTATCGACGGTCTTTCATAACAACTTGTTCCACTCGCGCAATCATGGTTTTGGTCCGGTTGGTTCGTGGCAGAGGTTGCTTCGGTTTATTGTCGCACAACTCCCGACCTTCTTTAAACTTTCGTAGCCACGAACGCACATTTTTAACATCCATAACGCCTTCACCGCATGTCTCACTCAATTGGCGATATATTTAGATGGCGTTTCGCCACGCAAGAAGGAAAACGGATGATTACGCGTTGTTCTTGAACACTAAACATCACGAAGTATACAAAACAACATTCATTGCAATGGCGATAATTCAACCTGTGTACATTGTATGGTGCTGCCACCTATATTACAAATTCAGAAATATTTCTCGCGTCTTTTAAACCGTCTTTAACCGTATCTTTTTACTTACTCTCACTGCTGAAAAAAAATTGGGAGACCTTAGAACTTGAACGCACCTCGTACGAAGATAATTCCGAAAGAAACTTCCGCGTATATGTCTAAGCCTCATGGCATACATTAGAAACCTACAACGGTACATTACTTGTCGACATAATCGCCACGCAAATTGAGACACTTGTCATAACATTTTACAAGGTTTGAAATTTCTTCTACAAAAGCGCAGGGTAATCAACAAAGCAGTGCGATTTTGTCAATTTACTACACAAGTCCATTGCTGACTATAGATGAGCAATTACTTCTTGCCTCATCGTGCACGTTAATGCGTCCATCATTTGAATACGTGACACCATTAACGTACGACATCTTCACTCCTCACGTTTGGTTCGTAAACATTACACAGTTTGCAATGAATCGCAGCTGCCGAAATTTTTTTGCATGCAGGAATTGTATTACTGCACGCATTTCATATTTTGCTGGATTGTCTATGGCAGCGTTTATTTATATTTAATCTAGCGAACAAACAAAACCTTTTCTTCCTCTCTATACTGCCTACTGAACTATTGCATACAACGCCACAGAACAGAAGTTGTTATCCCCGTCTATTTTTTGCGCATGCGCAAGTATATTTCGGAATAGCCTTTGTATAACCAGATTGTAAAAACATCATTTATCAGCCAGTAATCGAGATTCTCTTACTTCATTTGAACAAAATGCATTAAACAAAAAAAATCTAAATTTTACTACTAGTTGGTTGATTGATTTAAATGATGTTATCAGTAAAAACAAAAATGTTTTTCCAATAAAATAAATTATTTACAGATATATAGTATACATCGAACCTATCATTAAACCCATTTGACTAAATTGTTTTGTTAAAACATGCCGTTAGAATTACCTTTTTAACTTTTTACAGTTCACTAGATAAAATTTATTTAGCATTTAATGTTAAATATACTATTGTTTATTGAATTAAAACAAGTGCAAATTGACAACTAAAACTTTGGAGGGTTATTTAGTAGTGTAAGATAAATAAATTATTAAATTTATAAAACATTTATCCAAAAACACATACAATTATTTAATAATGTATGGGCCCACTTCCAGCTCTTGTGACCGCCCCCATTCTTCTTGAAACTGAGTAAACTAATAAACAAATGATATCTTGATGGACTACATTTCATTCATTATTGGCACGCTCTCGTAATACAACCAAATTCCTTAAAGGTCTTGGGTAGTCTTCTCACAATGATATTTTGATCAATGAAAGGTAATATAATCGGTCCGGCCAAGGAATAATTTCCACTCTGCTTGTTGCAGGAAGTTTAATGGGGTAGAACATTATCTTGTTGAAAGATTGCTTGGGAGACCCTCTGAAAGAAAGGAATGTTACAGGGTTTAAGGCTACTTCTATGTAGGTCTGACTGGTAATCTTGCTTCTAACATCAACGAGAGTAACTTTCTAACATAATTAACAGCTCCCCATAGCCTTTCTCTGCGTTTATGGTGTATTAATATTCGACTATTCGGTTTAAATAAAATCTGGATTTGTCAAAAAAGACGATTCTGTACCATTCGTGTGCTCATTGTAACCTTCGTTTCCGGTGCAGAAAAGTCAGTAGCAGTCTCACGAAAATACATCGCGCTGTTAGTTTCATTGCAAATAATTGACATCGACCAGAGAAAGTAGATAATGAATACTGTGTAACAATCTATAATCGGTAAACCTCTGAAGGTGACAATCTTCCCGTTGGTTATCTGTAGTATTAATTTAGACCCCGGTCTTTACGAATGAGTACCTACTTCTGCGCACAGTACTGCTATAGCTACCACTTCTTCGGCCTATTTTTCGTAAATAAACACCCCCTTCATATGCCCCGACAATGCATCCTCTTTAAAATTCGTTAACTTGGTAATTTACCACTTGTGGTAAAGCATTCTTATATCTTATAACTTATACGTACTAACTCTAAATGAACGAAAACACTTTTAGGTGTGTTTTACAAGTAATGTAACTACTTTTCCTAGACATACTTAAACATACAACAAACTTTAATTATTAATATACGTGGGTAGTCTGAAAAGTTTTGAGTCAACATTAATGTAACTCTAAAGCAATTTCCTACAATTGTACATACTTAAAGATTACCTGTAACAAACTTTAATTTGTTAATATACGATGTTAGTAAAATAGAAAAAATTGAATACCGCGTTGTAATTAAGCATTTGCATTTGAAAAGCAATACGCCTACACAAATTAAATCTGAGTTAGATGCCGTTTACGGAGACATCATTTGCCACCGTGAAAGAATGGGCAGCTGAATTTAAACGTGGTCATACCAGCTTGGATGATGATGAGCGCTCGAGACGGCCAACAACTGCGACCTTCACCGATAACATCGAAAAGGTCTACTACATGGTACTGGACGACCGTCGAATCAACTTTAGAGAAATAGCAGAGTTTGTATATTGGCATGAGAAAGCTGTCCGCGCGATGGGTTCCGTGCTTGCTCACTTTGAACCAAAAATTCATTCTATTGAACATTTCCGAGGCCCTGCTTAAGCGGTTTCAGCGAAACGAGTCGGATTTTTTGCGTCGATGTAATTTGGATCCACCATTACACTCCTGAGACGAAGAAACAATAAAAACAGTGAACTGCAAAAGGTAACTCTGCTTTTTAGGGGGGGGGGGGTATTCTGTTCATTCACTACTTATTAAAAGAAAAAACAATAATGAGGTCGTACTACACGTCGTTATTGGACCACTTGAAGGCAACAATTGCTTAAAAAATGGCCTCATTTGGAACGGAAGAAAGTGACCTTCCATCAAGACAATTCACCGGATCACTTTTCGACGGTCGCCACGACCACAATTTATAAATTGCGGTTTGAATTAATTGACCACCCAGAATGTTTACCAGATCTACACCCCCCCTGTTTCCTAAGCTCAAAGTTTGGCTCGGAAGGCAAAGATTTTCATCACAACCATAGACGCCTATTTTACAGAACAAAACGCCAACTACTGTTTGGACAAGGTAAAGAGGTTGGAACATCGCTAGAAAAAGTGCTTCGACTTAAAAGTAAGACTATGTTAAAAAATAAAATTGAATTTGGCAGAAAAAATACTTGTTTCTATATTAGGCTCAAAACTTTTCAGACTGTCCACGTGTCTGTGTACCATTTGAACTATCATATTTACCCTAAAATAAGACCCCCTTTTTCATTAGATTTTTGTCTTTAAAATTGGGAGGGTCTTATACTCGCATCGGGTCTTAAAATCGAGTATGAAAATACATTTTGAGGAATTATCTAGGTTGTAACTAAGTAAAGATCATTATATTGTACATAACAAGCTCTATATTTAATAAAACAAATCACAAGTTCATGATTACAATGTAAATAAATTAATAAAAATTATTTAAATTATCAGTAGACCGAAAAGTCGGCATTAATCCAAGTTACCGGTAGTTTAAAGCAAGAAACTATACTAGGCTTATGAATGACTCAAATTTTCAAGCTCGCAATTTTGAACCACAACTAAATCTAAAAGCCTACATAATGCGCTTGACTAAAACAACCAATTTATAGATAATTTGCTAATGTATGCATTTCACATTTATCAGCTTACATTTACCACTGAATTTCTAGTCAGACTCGCTGCTGTTGCCATCGCTATCGCCATCACCATCATCATCACGTGCTTCAGCTGGATCGTTGCTTTCCTCGTAAACGAAATGATCTTCAGTTCCGTCCAGTGCACTGGGGTGCCAGTTTTCTTGAAGCTTTTCTGGATGATTTTAGATGAAATTTGGTCCCAAGCTTTGACTATCCAGGAGCACATAATTTTAATGTTGGGCTTTTGAATTTTACCTGTCTTCGTAAATGAATGTTTGCCATTTGCCATCCAATCTGTATCTAGTGTTTTTACGTGATCTTTGAATGGCTTATTTAGATTCACATCCAGAGGTTGTAGAATAGAAGTGAGTGCTCCGGGAATGATTGTTGGATGCGTATTTAATTCATTCATTCTGTTTTTCACTGATTCCTCAATATGGCCACAAAAACTGTTCAGAACTAGTAGACATCGTTTCCTTAACATTCCACCACGGTGATATTTTCATACTACCTCTAATCAATCGTGTATAAGTTTAGAGTCTATCCAACCTTTGTCTTGTACACGGACATAGATACCTTTTGGTAGAGGTCCCTTGGATAGAGTTTTTCTTTTAAAAATTACATATAGTGGCAATTTTCGACCATCTGCAGTCATAGCGAGCACCTCATTTTTTCTGCACCCGTTGTTTTTACAAGTACACTTTGTTCACATACTTTATTCACATTTGTGTTACGCGGCATTTCGAGGTACAATGGCGTTTCATCAGCACTACTAATTTGTAAAACCATGTACTGATATGTTCCCCTCTGACGCAACACGAAACGCTGGAACTGTAACACTTTATCAGTGTAGTCTGCTGGCAACCGTTGCCGCGATGATGTTGTTCTCCTCAAACTGAAACCCTTCCTTCTCATCAGTCTTACCACCCAACCTGGTCTGGCCTTGAAGTCACTTGCATTGTTGTTTTGTCTTGCGATTTCTCGGGCTTTCGTTTAAATCATTTCACATGTAACGGCACTACCTTTTTTCTTTTTTCTTCCACCTAATCCATAACTGCATCGTCCACCATAGAGGTGTCCTTTTTTCGGACCTCGAAAAGAGCGAGTTCCTTTCTTCGCGGCTCAAATTTTTTCTGTCTGGTTTTCCGATATCTAACCATATTCGTTGCAATTAGAACTCATGACTCGCAGCCCTCACTCCATTTTTCTCGGCACATGCAAGAATATCCAACTTAAAAGCTGCAGTGCAACTTTTTTGGGAATTTATTTTCTTTTGCAGTATTTATTCACAAAAACATTAAACACTGTGCACTCAAGCAAAAGACTGATTACCGATTTTAGGAAATCAAGCTGTAATGCTGAATGACAAGCAGGTACCGGTCCCAAAATCAAGCGGACCTACCTGCTTCCATCCTCGTGCGATTTCATTGTTTCTGCTAAAAGTTACTGCTAGAGGGTGAAGTACGGTATGTCATTGGGCAGAGCTTAATCCTTCCATTGACTTAGACATCTACTGTATTCCCTTGACAAGAAATTTCTGAAAACTTAGTTTCACTTTGAATACAGTTCTAGAATTCTGTTACTTTTATTTTCTTATGGGTGTAGTATTTTAATATTTGTATACATAATATTCTATAAAAAATACGTTAAAAATTAGGAGAGTCTTATAATAGGGAGGGTCTTATTTTTGAATAAATACGGTAAATGTTTTACAATGAAGAAAGTCAAAAACATATTTATATGTCACAATATTTGGTCCAGCAGAACAAAATTCGATAAAAAAAATTATAATCTCACTAATCCAAATAATTTTAGTAACTTCAGTGGTACAAAATTTACCAAAAAATGAATTGTTGACATTTTCTAAATCTATACGTCAAATCTCAACAGTTAGTCTAACAGAATTAAAATTGACAGAAATCCAACAGCGGCTATATCTGGTTTGATTGATTCATAATACGTAGTTTTATAGAGGTTTTAATGGAGAGTTGCAGGAAACGCTGAATCTGGGCTATAAAACCAATATTTGGCTAACTGTAAAAGATTGCATCCGTCCGTCTCGGCTAGTACTTTTTTATTACAATTTATTCAATTACAACGCAAGTAAGTTAACTACGTTTTTTTTTAAATATTTTGGTGGCCGTCCCACAGGTAAGAAAAATAGAGAGCATATTCACATTCTTATGAAACAGGTGCAAGGAGGTCCAAATGCACCAAGGAATAACATTTATGGATATTCTTCCTCAAGTTCATAGTAAACAATTAAATCATTACGCGCGCACCTATTCAAACAGACGGTGCATTAAAATAACATCAATCCCTATTTATACGGCGCCTAAAATAAATGCACCCACCTTGTGCACTGGCGCCGCAAACATTACTGCTGTAAGATTAACTTCGCCTGTCCAAGTGCGTCAATGGCTCGGGCTCGAAGCGCAATAGCCACCATCTATCGTAACAACAAATTGCCCGAAATAAAGCTTGCCGGCTCGATTTTGGTTGTTTTGGAACTGAATGTCCTACGTCATGCGTCGCCAGGATGCTCCGCTGCGGATGATTACATTTGCCTGCGTAAGAAGACTTCCAAAAATATTACGCTGACACAACATGCACTGTCGCCCAAGGCTTTACTCTTTTCCGTATTTGATCTTTATGATTATTTTAAAGGATAAATCTTTCAGACAGAAAACACAACTGTAAAAATAAGAAATAGAGATAAATTTAAATTTATGATAGGGTTTCGGAATAAATTAGACTCTAGATGAAAGTTAGTAATTTAAAGTAGTAAACTAAATTCTAGAAAAAGTGCAAGCTACCTCTAGCTAAATAATATTATTATATGTGTAATCAATTTAGTGTTGTTTGAACCTTACCACGCTTACCTGGATGAAAGAATATACACTTGAGAGCAAAACAATCGACTCAGCAACATGCTCAATTTTTGAAAGAACGTGCATCCACTTCGATAACATTTCAAGTAAAGTTCAGTATACTGTGATACTAATGATACCACTTTGATTGGAATTAGACCTGTCCCGACAAAGTTGTTAGCCTAAGAATATGTGTAACACAAACGAGTTGAAAGAGAAAAGGTGATTATGAAAGGAAAAAAGTTAAATCTTGCTTCCAATTAATTTAATGACTTTTTCAATACATGGTGTTGCAACTTCTACTCCCATTTGCACTTTTCAATGGATTGCGCGTGGATCGGATTACTTTTCTTATGCTGTCTTAAGGATTGCTTCCCACTCTTTAATCAACGTCGCTCTCAGTACCATCACACTCTCTGGTGCAAAATTTCTGTCCCGGGCTCTTTGTTTAAGCTCATCCCAAACACGCTCAATTGGATTCAAGTCTGGGCTGCACGAAAGCCAGTCCCTTTTCGATATACCGTCGCGTATTGTCGTGCATTAGCATGAAGTCGTCAGCAACAAATCTTGCAAACGGAACAACATGTTCCTCCAGAACGTCCCTAAAGTAGCTGTCTGCTGTTAAACTTCTTTCGCGTCCTCCACTAGGCACAAAAACCAACTTGGTTTTTTCGTGTATGGAAATGCCGCCCATAACATGCAAGAGCCACCTTCATAAGCGACAGTTCCTTTAATACAGCAATGAGCAAATCGCTCCGCTGGCCTTCTATAGACCCGACGTTTCTATAGTTGCCATATAGGCACATCCTAAACTTGCTGGGCAATAATATCTGATTCCAATGGCCGAGGTCCCAATCGAGATGTTCGCCAGCAAATTTCAATCGCCTTTGCTTTTGGACTGCAGTCAGCTTGGGACCTGTAACTGCCCTTTTTTGAGGTTAGATTGGATGCCTTCAATCTTCTTCTCACTGTCCAAGCGCTGGCGACCACACCTCTGACCGCACTCAGATCTTGCTTGAGATCAACGCCTCCGTGGTTAAGCGCCTACTGTCGCTTCTTTGCCGGCGGCCGTAGCCATCGGTTTCCCGCTACCGATGCCACACTCTCGACACAGCCGATTGACTCAGATTTAGTCGATTTGCCACAGTCCTCTGACTGAGGCCCTCTCTCAACAATGAAACAGCCTGGGCTGTTTCAGCGGCTGTGGTACCCATTTTCTTGTAAATCACTCGAGCACTTGCATTACTTACTTACGTAAACTTCCAGTAAGTGAGCGAGATAAATTACCGGATTGCAAGCGTACTGTAGACCAATGACAATAGTCGCGCAAGTGCATTCCAGTTAGCAAGATTCGTAAAACCCCGTTCATGATGCATATTTTTTTGAATGCCTCGCCCGATTAATGCACTAGCAACAGCTTTTCAAAGCGCAATAATAAAGATACTCCTTGCACCCTAATGTTTTTATTTTCATTTTCTTTAGACTGAAACAGGAGACGAAAATGCGCGTGCAGCTAGAGATGTCATTCTTTAGAAGATATGTAGACGTTTAAAAATATTCTAGGTTATCACACAATTTAAAATAAGCCATCATCACTATCAAAGCCGGGGAGTGGTAAGAGTGACAAGAGAAGCTGTTGAGGATCTCCGAAAAACTGTGATCAAACTAGTATGAGTTTCAGTAAACAACAGAAGCACCAGTAGCCACTATATGTAGAGTATAGAGATGCACAAACGCATTGCCAGGAAGAAAATATTGTTGTCGGCCTTTCAGAAGAGCATCGATAGAATGGGACAACAGAGATACATTCTCGACTCTCATTTTTTCTGAGCGGTACCGACAATTTAGTGACAATTGTTAAACCTAAATATGGGGCAATACTTCTTGTACCTAATTAAAATATAGGGGAATTAACATAATGGTATGCATTTACAATATCGTCCAGGTAAATCCGGACTTTCTTTTATATTGCAGGAAAGCCAAAAGGATGTCTTATGTGCATGCGTAATCTCCTATTAAGTAAGACAAGAAGTTTCAAAGCTTAAAGTAATCAATTATCTACGATCGTCGAAAAAATTGGGCAAGAAAACGACAGAGATGCTATACTCAAATATCTTCGTGCTGTAAAATCATCGACAAACGTTATTGTGTGGTTTGGCTATAAAAAAAACTAAGTTTATGGTGTAACCAAGAAGTACGGGAAATCTGACTATCAAGAGGAGGTAACTGCTGACAGGCCAACTCACACCGAGTGATCTGATCCCAGTAAAACTTCGTTCGTGAATTGAAAGAGAAGATCGATGAGGATTGACGGAGCATGACTGATCTGACAAAAGAACTAGACGCGACGACCTCCACAATTAGTCTTACAGTGCACCAGAACGTGCACTACAACTATTATCTATGAAAAACAAGATGGACCTTCCCGAGATTCTTTTCAGACATAAAGAACTGTAATCCAAGACTAGAAGGTAAATCGCCAAAATAACCGGTGAATCTGCCAAGATTCCCTGAAATCCCTACCGTCATGCTTACAAAATTTACCACATCTGTGATGGTATTGGAGTTTGTGAGCAGCAAAGAAAATATTATGGCAATTCGCTTCTTTGAGAAAGGCCTACGAACAGCTATATCAAAGTGTTAAAAACAGTTGTCAATTCCTGGATAGAGAACTTGACCAATGGGCATGAGCACGTGTTTCAGCAAAACTGCGCTCCAGCCCACAAGACAAGGAAAACCCAGGCATGGCTATATAACAATTTATATTACCACTGGTAATCCCTTTGACTACTACATGTAAATCTTGGTCAAGGCGAAGGTCAATAAGAGGCATAATAACAGCAAATACAGCTTTAGGACCTCCATCGGAAAGATAATTACACATATGGATAAAGGAGAAGTTTTGTTGTCCTACAGCAGGTTTAGGTTTTAGTTTAGAAGATCATGGCCGCTGGCCGGAAACATATTGAACAATATAATTCTCAATATAGTTACTTTAATCATATAATCAATACTATCTACTTTAATTGTGCTACATTTCATGTTAATAAATAAATTATTTATTTATTTTAGAATAAACACCCTGTAATACGGTAACAAATCATATTTAATAATGTGTGGTAGCTTTGCAAATGCCGCTAAATTGATTTAAATTTTAAATGATATATTTCTACAGGTCTTCAATAATAATATTTTCATAAACAAATGTTTTTGTGAAGAGAGTGTTCTTAGTCATAGAACTACCGCATGAAGAGGAGCAACAAACACAATCTTCCCATTACCAGAGCAGTCATAAAACATAAATCCGATTAAGCACTTGTACAAAAATGTTAACTTAATGGCAACGATGACAGAATAATGGCAAAAAATTCCTCAGAAAACCATAAAACATTTAATCAATAAACGTATCCCAACGGTGTAAAGCATTATACGACAATGAGAGATGTTCAAACAAGTATTAATTTTTATATTATATTTATATTAATAAAATTTATTGTCTAAATATTGTGGCTATATGTTTTTTCTGATACCCTCATATACTGATGCGGCAACTTTTTAGAACTGTAATTTTGTAACTTTTTCTAATTATTAGAATTTGATTTAATTAAATTAAGGCAAAAAAATAACACAAAAATATTACGTGTAAAAATTGGTAGCAAAATTTTATAAGGCTGATTTTAACCTTCACGACTGACCAAATTTTCGAGATTTAATCTGTAGGGTAACCCAAATTAAACTTTAGGACTTGCATTGAACGTCGTTTGCGTTTTGTGAACGTAGTAAGTTTGCATTTGTATAGTTGGTATCTAAACACATGGCAAAGTTGCCTTTGCGACATATACTATGTAGCAACATATCAATATTATTCAAGTTTATATAAAAACAAAGGATCAATTATTATTACGAAAAGGATACTTCAACCATTGATTGGACACACTAACATACCAAGTCAGCACACAATTCGTTATCTACAAGGTGGTTCAAATATGACCGTGGCTGATTTTTGCGTAAACAAGCCGCACTGTGAGACCTTGAAAGAGTGGAGCTACAACCTCCACATTTCGTCTTGCTCGCGTTAGAACCTGTTTAGTCCTGTTTGGGAGTTGTTAGAGTGACGAGCGAACAGAACGTACCGCAAAGCGTAGATCAACGCATTGTGATCAAATTCCTCGTTGAAGAAAACCCATCAACTGAAATTTACCACTGACTCAAACAACAGTATGGGAACCCGTGTGTTTAAGCAGTGTAAGTGCTTCAGAGAAGACAGAGAGTGCATGGAGAATGAACCGTATAATCGTCGGCCACGAAGATCCGTCACCCAGCCAAACATTGATTGTGCAGGAACTTGTAGCAATTCTGCCCATCGGTATTGAAATGTAGAAGAAATCGTAAAATAATCACCTGCATTATCTCAAGGCGAATTTACAGTGAGTACCACGTACTTTAACAGACATGAATAAAATGGTGATCATGAAAGCTGCCAATTGTATCCTACAGCAATTTGAAGACAAAGGTGATCCATTTTTGAAGTCTATAGCGATCACCGATGAAACGTGAGTGCACTACTTCATTCCCGAGTCCAAGCAGTCATCACGCGAGTGATGGCGTACCAATTCTCCCAAACTTAAGATAGCGCAGAGGAGCCGTTTGGCAGGAAAAGTGATGGCAACGTTCTTCTAGGACTGGCAGAGGGTTATTCATATAAACTTTCTGACAGATGCCAGAGCAGTAAATACAACTTATTACTACGACCACCTGACAACAGACGTGTAGGAAAAGATCCGATCCAAGCGGAAGACAGGTGGAAATCGAGTAGCCTTCATTCAAGACAATGCACATCCCCATACGGCCAAAACAACAATAAAAACAATCCGGAAATTGAAATTAAACCTTATGCAAGTCCCGATTTGGCCCCAAATAATTTCTACCTGTTCGGAAGGCTCAAATCAGACTTGCAAGACAAACGGTTTGTGGACAACGACGTCGTCATCTAGACTATTTGGGAATGGATATACCGCCAACTAAAAGTCTTTGTTGAAAAGAGAATCAGGATGCTTTCAGAATGTTGGAAAAAATGTGTTGACTCCGGAAGACTGACATGTCCAAGTAAGTGTTTGGAAATTTGTTTTTTTTTTGTAAAAAAAAAATCTTTTCCAATCCTATTTGAAACACTTTGTAGTACGAAAGTTTGAAACAAGTGATCTGCTTATTGGCGAAGCAAGTGTTCGCTAACAACACAACGGTCGTTCAACTGACCATATTGCTTCGATAAGTGATAGTGAATTTGATAAACTAAGTACGACAATTACTCACCGTTCACAGGTTACATAACTCATTTTAACAAAAGATCTGCCTTTACAGACATATAAAATTCAATTAATTGTAAAACATAAAGGAACGGACGACCAGAAGCACCATACAATTGTGAATTAGGTTTAGGAAACACTAGAATTGAATGCCGATTTTTGCAGAAAACTCAAATTAAGCGATAAAACTCATTTTTCTTCAAATGGATTGATAAATCTTCAAATTTATCGCATCTACGCGCTATTCACGAATAACACATTGGTTCAAAAAGTACACTATTTGGTGTGCATTGTGGCCTAGAAGGATCATTGAGTCGCACTTTTTTGAGGAAAAAGCTAGCAACGCTATTACTGTCAATGGTGTATGCTATCGAGAAATAATAAGCAACTTCTTTTCAATAAAACCAACAATTTCAACATTAATAACGTATGGTTTTCATATGAACATCTGCTGATCATGTTGTCTCACAAAGGGATGACATCGATTGGACCATCGCGGTCTTGAGATCTAAATCCATTAAACTTTTCCCTCTAGAACTATTTGAAGGAAAGCCTTTGTGTCAGCAAACCTGCTACTGATTCCAAGACTAAAAGAGAACACCAGACGTGTAATCACTGGAATACAGCCGCAATTATGGGAAGCCATAATTGATGGCATTTAGCCAATATTTTATTTACGTACATAACTACCAAGTCTGCACTTTACATTCGTAACAATAAAATGGGAATTATTGTAATATTTTATGTTTTATTCGGGAAGAATTTCCTAACGTTCAATTTGGACCACTCTTTAGCTGAAAACGTTGTCTTAGATTCGCAAATAAAAATATGGTTGTGTCTTTTTGTGCAGTTTCTTACAAAATTGCAAAACATAGCATAGTTATTTTTAAAAGATAAACCACAATTAATGTTTAAGGTGCTCTCATGCTAAAACAGGAACAATATTAGTATTAGAGTACCCAAACGTAATTTTTATTTTTATTATACCTGTATTAATTAATTTTTGTCAAATAATATTTTTTCTTCCCCTACAATTCCACGGCTCTTACTTGAACTACGTATACAACGTTTGCTTTAGTTTTCCTTATAAAATGTTCATTTGTGTTTCCAATCAATGAAGACAACCTTCAGCATAAATAAGCTACGACGTGAGCGACAAAGCCCAACATCCACACAAGTAGTAAAACTAGAAAGTCAGTGCTTGTTATAAGAAGCAAAACCGGATGAAACACTTACAAGAGGCTGCTACCAACTACTTACACATTTATTACATTTATACATTACATGGCAAAGTCACTACACCATGACAACTGAGCATAGCTTTTTATTTCATATATTCTTCTGAAACTTTGTGAAGAGGTTAAGAAATGCCGTTTAGTTCTAATTTCAATGGAAAAAAAAACCAAACCCACACCTACAAACAAGCATATTACGATTAAGCGAAATTAGATAGGAATACTACGGAGTAATGGACAAGTATCGTGTTACTCTGGAGATGATATAGATGACCAATAACTTATACCATAATCAAACAAAATTATGTTGATTTACATTAGGAAGGTAACTCGGATTATAAGATAAAAATTGCTTGGTTGCCAATTAGCATAGGGAACGTTCCTTGTCTAATAGTCATAAAACTCTACATGCTGTAATTTATTTAAACAATCAAATTTATTTTTAAATACGAAGACTACACTTTGTTTACACGAAAATATTTGCCTGCACTTCGTTCGTCATCCTATGGAATTTCTTGCCTCCATCATATTTTTTATGAAGTTTTTGCAGCTCAAATGGTTATCCTACTCTTCAAGTCCTTCGATAACCGACCTCAGGCTTCGTTGATTTGGAAGCTCACTGATGGGTGCTCGAATATTTCTTTCTTGATTTGATCGCTAAGAGTCAAGATGTTTTCTCGGTAATCTGCTCTTGTAGCGACTTGCTTTCGAATTGTAAATTGCACAACAGTCAAAGCCTCTTCCAAGCATAATGTATATTAAACTAGAGTTTGTACAGTGGTCTCGTAAACGGCAGATTGGTAAGTTATCGGGAATGGATAAATGTACTAGTCCCAATCTCGTTGATGTTCCAATACAACATCTTAAAAATAGTGCATGGCAACTAGATTAAATATGTTACCGTTACCAATCTTCCAAATGGACCTTTGCATATACTGTCTACATTGTAATATCTCGTAGGTGCACACAGAATTTACACTTTTGGTCCGATTTCTTAGAATCTTCGTTACAATTCACCAAATAGAATTGCTTCCTGTAACGTCTTCCTAATGCCGAAATTCCCTGCAGATACCCCACCATGCAGATGACTTAAATCGTCTTCTTAATATTAATAACTCCAACTCCGTGCCATCGGCGTTCTCCAAGGTTCTTGCTAGAAGGCTATTCTTTAACTTTATCTCATTCTACCAAATAAGCTTTCACACTTATTTCTTCCTGTGGTGATCTCACGCTTTGGTACTTTTATTACAGCATCAATTTTAATTTCGGGTCAAAAGTTCCTGCTTGCGGTATACTTTCTGCGACAATTCCGGTCGTTAGTCACTATTTTGCGCAAATTACAAACTAACCTCTCTAGTTAAGAATAATGATTACAGGAAAAGTTGCGATAGGTCCGGATCGACGAAGTTCAGGCATGTATTAATTCAAAGCCACAAATCCGGATGTGTTAATACAGAAGCTAAAAATTAGAAGAGCAGTCCACAAGTCAAGTTTTTTACAATATAATTTTCATAACCTGTACGAAATACTATTTTTTATTTTCATAAATTTTTCATATTGTAATAAATACTTTTTTAGAGCCATGGTTTCCATAATGTTGTTAAAGTTATAGAGCCAATTGTTTTAACTCTTAGTTAAATCTTTTAGCCTTTTTTCGACAATGGAGCACCATTGATTCATGCCACCGAATAAACTCAGCTTTATCTACTTCATAAAGAGCGCACCCTTAAACGCTTAATAAAACGCCCATGAATTCCACCAGAGCGGCATTTTATGTAATAACTAAATAAGCGCGTTGTCAAACCGTTTCATAAAACATGCCGATGCGACCAACAAGTGGAACGTAAAACGCGGTATAAAATAGAACTAGATTTCCCTAATATTAAAGAAACAATAGTAAAATACAATTTTGCCAACTCTAAGAACTTGTAATCACTTCACAATTAATATTTAGCATATTATTGTTGTTTAATAGCAATTTAGGTAGCTTTTTTAAAATTTAAATGTTTTTACCATACATAATGATCAATTTGGTGGACCTTGGATTAAAAATGAAATTGTTTAATTTTGATCGAACGTAAGAAATTAAAAATGTATTTCTTTTACTGAGATGAACGATAAAAGTAATGTAATATCCATTAACATAGTGGAAATTTGATCTGTTGTATGTTCGTAAATACGTCAGCAGTTATTATACTGAAAATATGTGACATTTTATAAAAACGCAACTAGAATAAGATATCTCAAGTAAAGATTTACAGATATGTGTCCCCTGCGCAAGCGGGTTGTTGGCAAAAAGCTTTTGAGAGGAGCTTTGTTTTTCTTAATGCAATTTATGATTATTAATCATTTCTTGCACATTGATAAAGATGTAGAATCACCTCATACTAAAGCATAGATTAATATTTGATTACACTCTTCGTTTTTTCTCGGTAGAATTCTACGTTTGTGGTGAATCCATAGACACAAACATTTAAGAAGCTACGACCAAAGCAACTAACCTCAATTTAATAATAAAACAGAAAGTGTATACCTAGAAGGATGTGACAAAATTCAAGAGCACCAAATGATAAGACTAAATGCAGCACGTAGAGACTTGAAAATACTCTTACGTATCATAAAGCGACAAGCAATCAAAAACTATTTAGGCAGATTATCTCTCATTGGAGGCAACTAATTACGCGCTAGAGAACAACAAAGAGACTTACGCCATCACAATAATATAATTTAGTCATCGAAACTGAAGCTGGATAAAAAATTATCAAGACAAATCGACTATATCTACCAACCATTTAAAAGAAGCATTTATACAATATTCAGCTTAACATCTCATTCCAGATGGCTTTACTTATTAATAAGATGCAAGTAAATGAAGCAAGAAAAGCTATACTCACTGAATTGTATACACAAAAGTTCAATAACTGGAGGAATTTCAAAATAACCACCAGAAAACTGCGTGAAAATTATCACGTGACATATTGAACACTTTGGATAGTCCCACAGATACTACCAATTTTAAAACCTGGGAGACTTCTCAATAAGGTATTTTCTTACCTATCAGTTTCCTTCCTGTCAAATTGTTCGAAAAAATCTTCTTTTAAAAATTAAAATCTCTTCTACAATATTTAATAATAGAACACTAGTGGATTTAGAAACCAACTGGCTGAATGCACATTGACTTCGAAAACAAAAGATATTGTCAGCGGCTTTCTTAGATATTACATAAGCTTTTGATAAGGTAGAGCACGAGAGACTCCCATACAAAATTAAATCTAATCTGTCCTATCTCTACTACAGTGTCTCACAATCACAATTATCAAACCAACAGATTCTTGTGAGGCTCATTACTCTTTCTGATCAATTTAGGAATACCTCGCGGGAGCATGTTGGAACCCACGCTATATCTACTATAGCGACATCTATATAATTTTATATAATTTCACAACAATTCGGATATACAGTCAGTTACGTAAGAGCGTATTTGGTATAATTAGCAGTTGTTAAAAGGTATCAACATAATTCTTTCGTGGATCGATAAAGGAGCCTTTGTCCTCGATGCTTTGTCACAAAAAATCAAATTGGCGTTGATTTCTTTCTCGAAAATTGCATAAAGCATCATGAGTGTTGCGTACGCGTCGCGCTACAAAGCTGTGTTCCTCTGTATCTACCCGAAAGGCTTGAAAATTTCCTATACAACGCCTTATAAGTACAAGAACAAGTCGAAAACATTCGTCAGCAATATAAAAGAACAAAAACGGTCGATGGGTTACTGAAACGTGGCCTAATAGGCCACGTGTCCCCTAAAGTCGAAAAACAGATCGTAAACTTGTTTTCGCGCAACCCGGGCGTAATATTGCGCCAAGAAGCAGCAAAATTGAAACAGAAAGGTGTAGATGTATTGTACGTAGCTATCCGAACCCGTCTCGGTACGCATGATATTAAATGTCGTAGTTCAGTAAAAATAATGTGACGAAGCGACTCTCCAGGTCAAAGGACAATATCGACCAAGATTGGAGCAATATAACAGGTTGATACAGCGGACTGTTGAACACCCAGTAAAAGTGTTTATTTGGGACTGCTTTTCAAAACTGGGTTTTGAAACGTTGCATCTGTTTACATACAACCTAAATGCTCCGAAAATGCTTAAGATTTTAGGTGTAATAAATATTTATTACCGAGTGCTAAACGTTGGTTTATCAAGAAAAACGTAAACTGGATCCTACAGGAGGTCAACAGCTCCAAGCACCGCAGCAAGCTTTCCATCTAGTGAAAAGAGCAGCCTGGCATTGTTACACTTGATTGGTCGTCGCAGTCACCCGATGCAAATCCGATTGAGAATGTGTGGGCAAACATCAAGCACAAGGTTTATAGAAGAAACTTGTTTACTTTGAAGCAGCTTGCCGGATGAATACGCCATCAATTTGGTCGAAAATATGTCTCAAAGATGCCAGGCAGCCCAGTGGTGACTGAACACATTATTGATACAATAGCATCTTTGTTCTGATGGACTAAAACGTGTTCGTATTTAAAAAGTTTTTAAATAATTTTTTCTACGTTAATCTGAACACACTCTTACTAAATTCTCCACGGTATGTACCAAACGAGCTATCCATCGAGATGTAAATGTACTCATCATTACCGAAGAAATTACAGAGCTTAGCATACGATATCGAGATAAATTACTCCTTCAACCTAATATAACCGCGACGGACCTTCTACATGTTAAAGAGGGAACATGTAAGCTCAAGAGGTTTAAACAAATAAAATTACCAAACAGATTCACTTAGATTTAGTTCACGCTTGTCTTTGTTTATTACAATTATAACTTATTTATATATTGTTATATCACTCAAGATAGTTGTACCGCTGGTTATTACCGTACAGGTTAACTGTTTATGTTATTGTACTTACTAATTCTTTAATATGTAATTAATTATACATATAATTGCTTAAAACAGATTGTAAATAATAATAAGAGCTCATAAAAAATTTCCTTAGTCATATTTAGGTACGGCAACTAACGACGAAATAAAATTCAGCCAAAGAATAGCGAGGCGAATCTGCATGGAGATGAATGCGAACGAAATTTCTCGTATTCTTTAGTAATTCTGGGCACTAAAATAGGAAAACGAAAAAATAAGTTTTCTGTCTCCTCCATAATGAGATCAGCTCAGCGCGTTCCGCGGAGCAGAACAAAATATAAGAAAGCTTCGTTCCCAAACTTAAGCTCGTTATTGAAGGGGTAATTGAATTATTCTGCATAAATAAAGGTTTTCGCTTGCTTATTTGCTAGTTAGGAGAATTAGTTGTTATGAGGCTGATTTAACCAGCTGAAATATGAAGCAAAAGTCGATACTAGGTTTTATTTTTGCACATTAGTTAAAAACATTAAAGAATAATTTGATATTATGCATAATTTTTCTTATTTAAAAAAAAACTTATAGCTGTTTTAATTTATTTTTTTAAATTGCAATTAACGCTAAGAGTATTGTATTTTCTTCTTATTTTAACTATTTTTATCTTATATATATCTATCTAGTCTCCTTATTCATAAAAAATAGAAGTGCTAAACGGTAATCGTGGTTTAAGTATCAAAGTGTATGTATAAATAATCGCTCCATAAGAGTGTTATTATCAACAAAGTCCAAGCAACTAAGGTCAGAAAACACACATATAAATTTATAAATCTATCTAGACATTTGAACAGAATGTAAACAAAGCGTACTTTTGGTTGCCTGTCTTCAAGGTCGTTTTGCACATCTTAATTTCGTAAGGTCACCGCACCGACTTATCCCACATTTGTAAGAAATTGTCAACCTACGATGCCAAAAATACCTTTTTGCGAGCAACCCCACATTACAATATAATTTCAACGCTGCGGCTCCCCACGAATTACGTCGCGGGCAGTGCATTGGGGCGGGGTGGCATTTGTTCCCGGTGCCGCTAGCTTGCAATATGAATTCTACAATCGAAATACACAATTAACATAACCGTTGTCAATATACAAACAAAACCCGTAGCCAATATCGACATCATTTACCCCACAAAACATCTATTATTCGCAACAACACCAGCATAACGTACAATTTCTACAACCAATTAATTATAATAGCCAGCCAGATCCGACCTGCAGGCAAGAAAAACAATTGGAACAAGTAAATTACAAAAAACGCGATAAAGACAGCCCAGAATAATATAAAAACAGTTGCTAAACAAACAAAATTATAAGATTATTGTTTAAGTACCCCTATTAACACCACTAACATTTACTACGTTTTTTCAAATCCAGAGGAAGAAGACAAAAATGATGAAAGTAAAGCAGATAAAGGCGAAACATACAGTAAAACTCCTAAATCACCACCTATATTCATAGACGGCGTCAAATTCAATAAGGCTTTAATAGAATCGCTAGAAAAAAATAGCAAAAAATAAAGCCATGTATAATGAACAAATCCGGATGCAACCAATGTCATCAAATAGTTATTCAAATATCATTAAAGAGCTCTCCGGAAAACACACCCAATTTCACACCTACCAAATTAAAGCATTTAGAGTGGTTTTAAGAAATATGCACCCATCAACAAACCAAATACTATTTAAGGATGAACTAGAAGCTCTTGGATACACAGTAATCAATATAAACAATATATTCCAAAGAGAAAAAGGAAATAAGTCCAACTGTTCCATTTCGAATTAAAATCCAATTCTAATAATAAAGACAAGGACAGCACATCCAAGCTAATGAATATAGATGTCAAATTTAAACCTCCACATCCTAAGAGGGAAATACCCCAGTACATTAAATATTAGCGGTATGGACATTCCCAAATATTTTGTTTCAGACAACCAATATGCATAAAGTGCGCAGGTAATCATAATACAAACGCATGTCAAAAAAAACGCAGTAAAGATATCAAATGCAACGGTAACCATCCCTCAAATTATAAAGATTGTGTAGTTTATAAGGAATTACAGAAGAAAACCTATCCACTCCAGAAAGAAACACAAAATTGATAATAAACCACATAATGCTGGAAAAACTTCATATCGTCAGCAAGGATTATTATACGTACAAGCGAGTAAATAATCGCAGCAACAAGCTTTCCATCAGTCGTTCCAGTCCGCATGTCCCCTTCCACAACAATAGCTTAAAGGATATCATAGCAAAAATAATAAAGATGGAAACACTACTAAATCTCCTTACAACTATGCTTAGTAAAATGCCTTAATAGACAACCTCCTTAAATTTGTAGAATGGACCGCCAACGGGTTGGTCAATCATACCCAAGAAGTTAAACATTTCCTTATAAATCATAATGACGGCATATTGTGTTTCTCCAAAATCCACATCCAAAAGTTACTTTAAAATTCTCAGTTATGTCGTATACGACACTCAGCACCCTAGCAGAAGAGCAAGAAATGGTAGTGCAATTATCATTAAAAGTATATAACACTGCGAACTCTCCAAATACCCTCAAGACAACCCCCAAGCTACTAACATAATAAGAGAAGACAAATTCGATAAGATTATTGTTTCTGATGTATATTGTCCTTCAAGTTATCCAATCGACAAGGAACAATTCCTACATTACTTCTCTACATTGGACGATCGGTTCATATCAGTCGATTATTTTAACGCAAAACATATCCATTGGAGTTCTTGCCTAATCACACCAAGAGGCTGGCAACTTCTACAGGTGGTGCAAAAAAACGACTTTCACGCTGTTCAATAGAAAAACCTACAGACAGACAAAAAATACCTGAGGTTTTAGATTTTTGTATATTCAAAGGATTTCCGTCATATCGTTTAATAGCAAAATCCTGTCTAGATATCTCCCATGATTATCTATTCTAATAACTATTAATGTCAACACAAGTAATAAAATAAATTCCCTCCTCGCATAGCAAACAAACAAACTGGGAATTATTCAAAGAGTTGCTAAATTTAAAACTCCCTAAAAATCCCACATTGAAGGAATAAATACGACCTAGACGAAGCAGTCCAAAATTTAACAATGTCTAGAAAGAAATAGTAAGTATCGCGTGCCCCCGGGGATAAAACCCGGTACAACAAAGCAGGCAAAGATTTAAAAAAATTACTCGATGTCTAAAGAAATCAAGAAAATAAAAACTACCCAGGCAACTTTTTTGAAGCACTTGCAGGCATTGCAGTCTCAAGGGCTTATTGTGCCCACTAACATGCACTTAAATTGATAGGACATTCACACACACCCATGGGTTAAGCGAGACTCGAACTCACGCGCGGTCCGGCTAGAGGACAGAGCCAACTAGTTGAACCATCTGAGCCACCGCGTCTCCACCTAAGCAACTTATCAGCCACCGAAGCTACTGAATATTATTTGTGACGGGCTACAAAAAAATCAACTGATCACAAAGACATATCCCTTCTATTAAAACTGAACCAATGGCAATGAAAATCCAGAACATTTGGTCAACACTTAACTACCCTTTTTACACCTTATCCCTTCTGAGGAACCACACATTTACGATGCTCTTGAAATCTCATTCCAAATGAAGGTACCTATTAAGCCGTTAAAAAAAGAAAAATCCAAGTTTGTACAAAATAGAATAAATACAAATAGAATAAATTTAAAGAAATATCTAGGTTTTAATCTGATCACTAGAAAAATCCTAAAACAACCATCAGGCGAGGAAATTAGAACTATTACAATGCTATCCTAAGGCATGGAAAGTAGCCCAAATAACCTTAATACCTAAACCAAGTAAATTTCCAACCGACGTAGCGCCATATAAACCTATTAGCCTAGAATAGCAAAGGTATTTGAAAAGCTATAAAGGAATTTATACAGAAGACTTTCAACAGCAACACTTCACGGTCGAGCAGATACATCGAGTTGAATCAAAATAAAGCATCAGCTGAAGACCAACAGATATTGCACAGCTGCATTTATAGATATGATCCAGCTCATCCAGGTCAAGTTTGGTACTTTTGTCTTTTAAACAAAATCAAACGTGGCCTGTCACATACATTATTTTGTTTATTCAATATTACCTCACAAATAGCACATCCTTGTTTCCTATTACACTTGAGGTACCTCACGGTAGTGTGCTCGGTCCACTATTATATCTTATATATACAGCCGACCTACCAACAACCAGAAGTACGGCACTTGTCACCTATGCCAACGAGACGGTATTAATGACTTCACGCCACAATCCAGTTGGTGCCTCAAAATACCTGCAGTAAAATAGAAGAATGGATCAAAATATAGCATATTCAAATGAATGTACAAAAATCCGAATATTCCTATCTCCCCCGTCACGTTTAATGAAAACATCTTTCCACAAAATGATGAGACTAAATATTTAGGTATTTATTTTGACCGACGCCTGACATGAGATTCATATATACTGCACAAGAGACTTCAGCTAGGCCACTTAAAAGATATTACTGGCTTATAGGACTGTCTATCGAGAACAAACTACTTGTATATAAGGTTGTTATCAGACCCATTTAGTGCTACAGTATTAAAATATGGGGTGCAGCTAGCGACTCCAACCTAACAAAACTACAGCGCTATCAATATAAAAAACTGCGAATCATAACCAATGCTCCATGGTTTGTACCAAATCAGGTATTACATTTAGACCTTTAATTTGATATGGTACAAGAGACAATAAAATACCATAGCAATCAATATCAGGAAACGATTAGAAATCATCCAAATCCTTTAACAGTTGAACTCTTCACAATTCAACCAAAAAGAAGACTTAAACGGCATGACGCGCTGAATCTATCACAACGCTTCTAAACTACAATTTATTTTCAAGTAGTCACAGCTAATATATTTTGTATTTTGTATTCTGCATATTGTATTTTGACGTGGAGTTTGCCACACTGTGACATGTAAATTCTTATATTCACATCTTTTACTTAATACCAATACTGACCGCATGTAAATAATTTTGGAGTAGAAAAAAACAAAAAGATGGCCCAAATTGAACTTTAGGAAGTTTTTCCTGAATAAAGCACAAAATATTGGAACAATCCGAATTTTATTGTTACCAGTGTAAAGTACAAACTTAGCAGTTACGCATGAAATACGACATCGGCTAAATGCCCTTTATGATTCCATTAACATGTGATCATTCTTTAAGCGAAGTTTTCCATAATGATTTCCCATAAATAAAACACACACTCTTTCCTTCAAATAGCCCGAAAAGGAAAAGTCTAAGAGGGATAGATTACAAGATTGTGGTGACCCATCTGAGGTTGGTTTAAAGTAAAGTGAATGTTTCACGTGCTGCATAATATGTGGCTCCATCTTGTTGAAACTACATGTCGTTCAAGTTCAAATTTTTAGTTTAATTAAAAACAAAATTGTCTAGCATCTCCTGATAAAGTACACTATTGACATTAACAACATAATGCGCACCAAACAGTGTATTTCTCTGGATGCATTTGTTTTCAATAAATAGCATATGAATTTCATTACTCCAAATGGGAGAATTTTGACAAACCACAAAGCCTTTTAAAGAAAAATGAACTTTATCTCTCTATATAATTTTTTTGAAAAATCAACATCAAGTGATGTGTTCTCTAAAACTCTGTTCACAAATGTATGGGATTTTGATGGTCCATTTCTTTAAATTCTTAAATCAATAGAATTTTATTCGCCTTTAAATACAAATCCTTTGTTAAAATGAGTTGCGTAGTGCCGTATGAAAGATTAAATTGTTAAGAACGGCGACAAATTGACGTATTTTGTTCTTCATGACTAGTATCGGCTTGAGTAATACTGTCACCTAAACGAGGGTTACATTGATAGCGAACCCTTACTTTGCCAATAAGCATACCACTTGTTCGAAACTTTTGCATTAAATCACGAATTGCACGCTCACTTGGCACATTATTGCCCGAACAGTGGTCGAAGTTTCCTCAGCGTAATCGTAACTGGTCGTTTGTTTTCATAATAAGTTTAAATGATACTGATATATAGTGCTATAATGACTCTGTCGTATATTTAGATATCACTTCGTTACTCTTTTATTTAAAGCGGAGTTTTTTTTTCTAATTTAATGTTTTTTTTTTGTTAAATAATTATCTATTTTATATCCAACTGCCCACGTTTCCCCATATTGTCTCGTTTGCTTCTGTAATATTTACGATGACCTTCCGCATCCAACCCTTGGGATCAGACCGCCACAGGAGCTATTAAATTTTGGTCTACTTCCTCTCTCCCCTTCAGCCAATGCTGTCTAATGGGCATTGCTCCATCTGTTACCTTGGAAAGTCACGCAATAGGGAATACCGAACATTTACGAGAGCAGAGATAAATGGCCCGTAAAATTCAGAAAAATCTCTTTACATATTCGCATAATTTCGAAAGCATAATTAACTAGCGCGAACCACAGCTACAAAACAAAGCTCGAAGGTATGCAAAATAACTTTGGCATTAAGTCGGTCGAATTGAGCTGGCAAAAATTTAATTATGCAGCGCGTCCGCTAGGATTCAATGCCGGTTTAATCAGAATTAATTAACTCCCTGCTGGCTACCGCTGTCGCAAATTTGAGTCCGCGTTAATTTTGGAAGCGCCTTGGAAATTGTACGGGCGCAGTTCGCAATCAGCAAGTTATATTCTAAAACTTTTCTATTAACGCTGCACCTTTTAAAAACCCTAGTCGGCTTTCTTGCCTGATGATGCCGTTTTAATTTAATTTGCAGTAACCAGTTCAACACTTAAGAAACTATGTTATACCTGGTTTTGATTAATTTATATTTACATTAACTTAAACTTGCCCTCAAATTGAATACATCAGTAAATAGTTCTTCGAACTCGAATGGTCGTACTCGCAGTTATTTTAACTATCCCTAACTCCCACTATTATTATTATTATCTGAGTTAAAAGGAAGGTCTTGTAGTAATCGTCTTTTAAGTTTAGTCTGAATGTTTTTCCGTATTAATTATTGTATGATGTGCTAAGGTCTCCAAATAGTAAATAGAAAGATTCGGTTAATTTTAAAAGACATGGCCAATATTTCCCAATTTGTAATATAGATGGCAGCACCATATAATGTACATAAGTTACTTGAAGTGGCGACGTTTAATGTTAAAGAACAACTTGTAATCATCCGTTTTCTCCTCTTGCGTGGCGAAACTCCCATTGAAATTCATCACCAATTGAGTGATGCGGTGAAAGCATTATGGATATTAAAGATGTGCCACAAACCAGCTGTACCGAAACCATGATTGCGAGAGTGGAGCAAGTTGTTATGGAAGACCGTCGATTAGGTGTGCCTCTATTTCCCTAGTATCTGTAGAGTTTATTTTGCATGATAACCTGAGAAAACGGAAAGTTTCTTCAAGGTGGGTCCCACGAATAAAAAGGCTGCGCGGGTGGCAATGTTTCAGGACATGATGCCGCCATAAATTTTCGACCATGAAAAATACTCTAGGTGGTCGCTCATTTTTCAATCGAGCCGTTGTTGCATCAGCCATTTTCTACTGAGTAAACACACCCCTAAAAAATGTTCTCAGCAGGCATGGAATCATGGCGACGACGTTGTGTAAAATATGTACGTCTAGACGGAGATTAAGTTGAGAAGCAACAGAAGTTTCAACTTTTTTGGGTAAGTACTTTTTCAGAAATAAATTTGGTAATCTTAGAACTTAAGTTATTGTGTAGTTTGGTCAAATATATCTTGGCATTTCTTCTAATAAATTACTCGTTTGTATCCATCCCTAGGTCGTACTGTAACTGGTAGGTGTGTACCCTAAAACGTTTACAGCTGTACTCAAAGTTTTTTACTATTAGTCTTTCAAGTTATAGTTCACATAGAGCAACCGTAGGTATCGGCCGGAAAAGTGCCATATACAGTACAATCTTGTATCTTTGACGAATTGATGTATTCCTGTCTATAAATCAATGCAATGGGTGCAACCTAGTGTCAGCTTAGTTGAGTTTGTTATTGATATTAATTCTCCATGTAAATCAAGAGTCTATATAAATTAAAATATATTTTACAGCTGCAGTTGGTGACTTCCAAATAATTTCGGTTTCGTTTGTATTAGTACTTTGATGTTCTCTAATTTGTTTAAGTGTGAATATTTTAGTTATTTTATTTGAGTTAAGACATGTACATCACTTGGTGAGCTATTGGCTTAGTGTATCAGTTACGAATTGAGGACGGAAAATAGCTGTTTGAAGATTTTTGAGTATTTAATTAGTTTGGATATAGAAATGTTAAAAATGAACAAATTAAATAACGATGGCTTAAGCACGCTGCCTTGAAGACCTCCCCCGTGTATGCAAATTTCCATATTGGATATGGGGTTGTTAATGCGGACAGAAAAAACAAGAAGATTATTTCAGTTAAGCAGGGAAGTAGTTCGGTGCTTAATAGCTTATACTTAAAACCTTCTATTCATACTTTTCAAATGTCTTCAATATCTATAAAAACTGCTACCGTATACTGTTCATTTTATATCATTCTACTATTAGTTCAGTAATTCTGTGAAGTTGATGTGTTGTTGATTAACCTTTCCTGAATGCTAATTGAATTGATGGTATAATAAGTTTGTTTTCCAGTAATTAAAGTAAACAATAGGATGTTATTTTTTCGAGTAATTTGGACCGCGTCGCTAGTAGATTTATAGGAAGACAGCAGTGGTAGCATTTTTACATTTTCCATGCTTGCGGAACATCGGAATATATGTAAATTTTCATTTATTTGGAAAATAGCTTAATCTCAAGCATGTATTGAATAAAGTAGTGCTTTAGTGTAATTGTCAAATTCATTTGGAAATGCTGGTTGGCCAATTTGTTCTACTATAGATAAATGTGTTTCAATGTAATTGTTGACCATTTGTGAAAAATATTTGTTTTGATCTTAGTATCGTTGGTGTAAAGATGTTTCAAAGCGGCCGACGAAAAATTGCTTTCATCTTAGTCAGTGCTATATGAAACATTTTTTTTTGTTTAATGTTAGAACAATCTTAGCTCGTCATATTATTCGTTTGGTCGCTTTTCACTTCCATACTGTTTGATTCAATATATTCTGTTTATAACAATTATTAATTCTTTAAATATCAAGATATTTTCTAATTTGGTGTGTTAGATTATTCAATTGATTTTTTAGTAGTCATTTTACTCTTTGCTTAACCAAATATCAAGAAACATTAGGATTATCTCTCTTTTAGTGGCAGAAGTGTGTGGTGAACTGAATTTGCAATGGTTATCATAAAAGTCTCTACATTTAAGTTAATTTCATTTTTATTTTTAATTTGACTTGGGTTTATTAGTTTCTTATCTAACTTTCTTTAAAATCCATCCCAATCAATATTCCAGTTTATCAGTTTTGAAAATGGCATATTAAATAGGGGTGGTTAAGTACTTTAATTACATGCTGCATTGTAAAATGAAAGTTTTTTGCAATTACTACACCTAACCCATCAGATTTATTATCTTTATTGCAATGTTGTTTAATTTAATACCACTGAAATTGTTGGCTCAGTATCGCCAGAAAATTTTTAAATCACTTATTAATACTGTTGTCAAAACTGTCAAAAATCAATTATTTCGGTCCCTTCTAAGGTTTTATTTGGTTGTGATCTGTGATGTTGGTAATGGCTACTATTATTTCTAAACTATTAGTAGGAATCCCAATTGTATTTAGTTTTTTGGCATAACCGTTGCGCCATCCCATACTGTCTTGGTGTATCTATCCTTACGAAATATGTGGTACCCGCTGACGTTAAGGCCTTTTCAGATAAATGGATCTCATTTGTATATGCAAAAGCAACATTATATTTAGTTAACGATGACATAAAAATCCCATTGATATTCCATTTTAGAATAGTGATATTTCAAAAAGTTCTATACACATTAGCCATTAAATAATTTTGGGGGAATATGTGCTGTAATAAATAATTTAATTTTGAACAAATTAAGAGTAATTAATTGTTCAATGAATGCTATGAGGAAAGAAAGTAGTGGTTGGCTATTTAATTTAGATTATCGATCAGCTAGCTGTGATTTTGAGTGCATCGCTTGACTGTAGGACTTGCTATTACCGGGTGTATTTGAAAAGGATCAGACATATTTTAGTTTTCTCGTGTGAAAACTTAGTGGAAGTGTTGTTTTAAAAGTTCCTGTAATGTGGATATTCTATGTATCACGTCAGATATGCTTCTCCGCGATTAATAGAATATGAAGAAAGAAATTTTTGCTCTTGACACTTAACGCAGGTTTTTGCGTAAAATAATTTTTTGTGTTTCAACTGTAATAATTGAATAATTATATGATGAGCTGCCTTTTTTGTAATCGTGTTATGCTGATTGCTGGTAGAGTTTTACCCATCACTTCTGTTTTAATTTCATTACCTGAAAACGTTATTGGCACATTTTTTTATTATTACTGACACAGATTTCTCGTTGGGTTGTTAAAAAACGTCATATTCTACTTAAATATCCACATAGAATTTAGTAATCCTAATGTGGTCATCATAATTGGTGACACTGGCTTTTAAGTATTTGCTGCTGTATGACATAAATTCTTTAGCCTCGGTAATATTGTTACTTATTTATTTACATTATGAATTCTTGTTTTTGTATTCGTGTGGTTGCTGCTTTAGCTTGTTAACTGCAAGATGTCAATTATTTTTGTTATTGTTAAAGAGTAATAGCGGTTATGTTGGATAAGTTTATCCTAATTCCAAGTGTATCGTTTTACTACGTCATTTGTGATTGTTTAGGGCATTATTATGGGTTTATGCTCGCTTATGCTCAATTCTGATGATTCTATAAGTCAGTATAATAAACAAGTGCAATTTCAGCTGGCTGCCCGTGATGACCGAAAATAAAATCGCGTTTGAGATTACCTTATTCCTTCAGTTTCTGTAATAGTACATATTATAGAGACATGTATTAGATTACCTCTAATTAAACTCAACTGTTGCAGTAAATGTTAAACGACAACCGCTTACCCAAATATTGGTTGATGTAACTACAATACAGACAGGTAAAAATTTAACTTAAAAATACGTTATTTGCACATATTATAACATTGATCGTAAATGGGATAATTAGCTGAATAACTAATTAAATCAATTTTTAGCTACCATTACTGATGATAAAACTTTTTAGTCTGCTTACGTATCTTTGAAATACAAGATAAGGAAAAACTCTCTTTATAATTTCAAAAAGTGATTCGGGAGTGGGAGAAGTGATTAAATTAGATGTAGATAGCCGAACAGTTTTACCTAGAGGGTTTTTAATAACCAACATGTCATGAATAAACGAACAAAAAGCTTTTTTTATAGAAGTGTACAACATGCTTTTTGGACATGGTTTTAACTTGCGTCTCGGGCTTTCGTTCCTAATCAAAAATCAACTTTGTTGGGAGTAGGGAACTTTACAAGTACTGGTTTTTGGACAGAGAGAGACCTAGGTGTGTGCGAACACGAGAAAACATCGAAGCAGTACAACGTTTTATTTTTCAGTATTCGAGCCAATTGGTACTCAAACATGGCCTCGCTCTTCAATTCTCTTGTCATACAGTACAACAAATTTTGCAACAAAACCTTCGGTTTAAGGTAGTTATTGTACCGAAACTTTCCGGGCGTGACTTGCTTAATTATTTGGAAACATGACGCAGTTATTTTCTTAGCGGCGAAGCGCATTTCCACTTGATAATCCACATGATATTCATAAAAAGCCTTTTCTCAGCAAATGCGTCAGTGTTTCGTGTGCAGGATGTAAAGTCGGAAATATCGCCTCTAGCTTTAAAAAGGGGGAATCAATAAGTTATTGTCACTTGCGATCGATATATGGAATTAAATCGACAATTTTGCGCACCGAACCTCAATTCACTTCAACTAGAAAACGTTTGGTTCCAACAAAATAGAGCCACAGTTCACACAAAGGTATAATAATATTGCTCGGCTAGCCCACTCACCAGAGCTCGTCAAGACTAAGATTTATAACATTCCTAGAACACGCTAAGCTCTGTAAAACGCAATACATCAAAGAATCGGGCATATTTCACAGACATTGTTAGAAATATTAATGAAAAATCAAGAGAAAGTTTGCCTTGCCTTGTATAATCAATAAATTAAAAAAATAAATGATTAGTTTAATTTTGTATTCTATTTGGTATAATTTTTATAATCAAATAAAAATATTGTAACTCAGACTTATTTTTATTTATATCCATATTACTTGTTACTATAATAACATATTGTAAAGGGTGTTCCATAAAGAGCGTTTTAAAATTGGCAGGCCTACTCTTATCATTTATCTGCTATCACTCCACTTAATTTAGCATTGGTTGTTTTTCCAGTACATAGTTTTGGTTCGTTTTCGTCATAGAACAGTTTACAACGGATCAACGTATTCTTATTGTTAAAATATTTTACCAAAGTGGTGAAATGAAGCACCCAAAGAATCTACAGTTCGAAGACTAATGAGGAAGCTTGAGGCGTCTGGTTGTCTGAGCAGATTTAATCTCGTCAGGCAGAGTCACTATGAAAATCAACAAACAGAACTACCGGATCTGGGAAAATTAAAATCCTCAAATAATCCAAAACGTGAAATACATTCATTAAGAACTACTGTGTGGTGTGGTTTTTGGGCAGGTGGTGCAATAAGGTCGTTTTTCTTTGAAGATGACGAGGGAATTGGGGTTATTTGTCAATGGAGAATATTACCGTAACACAATATACAATCTTTGAAGCAGGATAGAGCGACCTGCCGCACTTACCTTATTCCACAAAAAGTTTCCGCAACAAATGATTTCTTTGCATGCTGACTCCTTGTGATTTCTTCCTGTGGGGTTTGTAAACTCACAAGTGTACGCTAACAAACCACGCAAAATTCTGGAACTAAAGGTGAAATTATCCGCGTGATTAGAAGCATCGGGCCAAACATCGGAGGGAGAGTTATCAGTAATTTGGAGGAACGCTTAAATGTATGCAGACTGGGTGCGGTGGACATATACCTGACGTCGTGTTTCATATGTGAATGAATTTTACTAATTACAAGCATGTTAAGTATAATCATTTTCATGAAAAATTAACTAATTTATTGAATATTTAAATTTTGCACGTGTCAATTTACGGTCAACTATATTACATTCGTGGCAAGCGGCGCTTCTAGATCAGCGTACAAATGTGCCATGGCTTATTCTAGAAATACCGCTTCAATGCAATTTACACACAAACTCCTTTCTTTGCACAAACCCATTATCAGACACTTTATCTTTATCTTTAACACATATCGTACCTATAACTCACCTTAATAGTCGACCAAATTTGCTTCCATTTAGCTAAGTGGAATGACATCAAATTAAAAAAAAACGAGACAGGATACATAATCCTAAGACCCAACCAAGAACTGATAAGCAAGCAAAACTTTACCATTAAATATACGAAATGGAACTAATAACAAATACGAAATTCTCTAAAGAAACAAAGAAGACAGAAAAAGGAAAGAAGCAGAAGGAAAGAAAAAATCTATGCGCAAATATTTATTGACACCATTAACTACATACAACTTTTAACAAATATCGATAAATCTGATTACACATTAAGAACCCTACATAACGCCCAAGTCAAAATATAATTAAACTCAACTGACAGCTACATACAATTTTTTAAAATATTTCTTTTTATTTCACCCCAATATCCGCTCTAATATGAGGTGCGTTCAAATTCTAAGGTCTCCAAATTTTCGTCTAAAAAAATTGCTTATCTAAGAAAATTGAAACTTCTTTGGGGGTGTATTTTTCCCAATGAAATAGCGGCTCGATTCGAAAATAGGCGACCACGGAGAGTGTCTTTCACTTTATTATTTATGGCAGCATCAAGTGTCAATATGTCCTGAGAAGACATTACAACCGCGCAGCCTTACCTTGAAGAAACTTTCCGCATTTTAAAGTCATCATGCAAAATGGACTCCACAGATCCTACATAAATTCCAAGTTTAAAGGCGATATCACGCACACCTAATCGACGGTCTCCATAACAACTTGCTCCACTCGCGCAATCATGATTTTGGTCCGGCTTGTTCGTGGCCGAGGCTGCTTTGGTTCATTGTCACACAACTCCCGACCTTTAAACTTTTCAACCTATGAACGTACATTTTTAATATCCATAACGCCATCACCACATGTCTCACTCAAAAACGTATAATTACACGTTGTTCTTGAACACTAAACGTCGCCATTTAAAGCATACAAAACAATACTCACTGCATTCGCGGTAATTAGATCTGTATATATTGTATGATACTGCCATCTATATTGCAAATTCAGAAATATTTCCCGCGTCTCTTAAGATTAATCGCATCTTTCTACTTACTTTTACTGCTGAGAAAAAGAAATTAGAAACTTTAAAACTTCAACGTACTTCGTAAACCAAAGCTTTTATTAACTACAGTTATTCAATAAAAGCTTTGAAAGGTTTAAAAAAGCTATTATTTTTTCTTGTAACCACAGTTCCGTCAAAATTATTGTGCAAACTAACATTTAAGACAATTGTACCACCCCAACTGAAAACACTTTTTTGGGATCAGGCAAAATTGATCTCAATCAAAGACATCCTTGTGTTGTGATATGTGATTACACAAGTGCAATTAAGTAAGCTTTAGTTCCTGAATAGAAAGAACTACTTTCGGAGAAAATTGTTTGTTACATACCCAGCAGCAAAAATCCAAACGTTTGCTACACAATGTGTTATTTCTAAAATAGTCCCAGATGACATAACGTATGTACGTGGTCTGTTTTCAAACCATAAAATACAAAATATTACAATCACAATCTACAAGGTACAAGTAATATTGAACTTAGTGTCAGTCTTTTGCAAAATAAGCATCTTAGGACCTTATATGCTCTTCTCAACATTGTTTCCACTATTTAAAACATTCTGCAAAATCCTATGTTGAATTCGCAAATAAATACCTCATTGTATTGGCCTGCCATCCCTCGACGGTCGCTATTAAAGATAATTTAAGTTCTGAAAACAGTTAAAAACCACAAGATGACAAATCTCTGAACTGTGGAGTGACTCATCTTCTAGTTATCTGACTGTCAGTCGTCGATGTTTGTTAATTGCTGCCCATGTTCGCTACAGATGTTTCAAAATATGGATCACTTTATACAAATTTCTGACTATCTGTGAATCATTTGTACCATGCCTTTATTTGTGCTAAATCATCCGAATAGTTTCTGGGAAAGAATATTCCAGCCTCACACAAAATTTGATCTAGTTAGCCGCCCTACTTGCTTAGTCATTCTAATTCTCAATTGACCTGGTCAATGAAGTCTTCTTTAGTCACGCATGCTCACGCATGTCCTGATTGTATGAACATTACATTAATATTCTCAGAACAGACCGCGTATATCTCGTTTTACATTAGGAGAATGCAGTGTAAATCTATAGCAATAAATCCAATAAACCTAGAGCAACATGAAAAATTATGTTTACTATCTTCTACCGAAGTACAACATCAGAATACACTAATAGCAAACTAATGCGCCTTAAACTAAAAATAAATTTGAAGGGCCATCGTTACAATTCTTCTTTTTCTTCTTTGTCTTTGGTAAGCTACTAGCTTGTTCATTTTACCGTTTATTATTCTGTTTTTAAATTATGTTGTCTGGCTCTTCTTGTTTTACCTTTTATTCTTCTGAAAACCCTCATTTCTGCTACCTCACTTTGTTGTCTTGTTTTTGTGGTTTCTTGTCTTCTTTCGAAGGCGTAGGTTATTGCTGCAAGTAATTGTTGTTCTATATAATATTATCCAAACAGCCGATAACTCTGTTAGCTTTTGACATTTGTTCGTTTACCTCTTTTTCTATTTTTCCATTTCTGGCTAACAATATGCCTCAGTACTTAAATTTCATTATCTGCTCGATAATGACGTCATTTAACATTAATTTTCACTGTTCTTCGGAAATTGTCATTGCTTTCGTTTTCCCAACCTAAATACTCATGTTATATATTATAGTGGATATTCTATTAAAATCGTATAATAATCTCTGGAGATTATCTTCTGTTCTTTATTAACAAGGTATCGTCTGCGTATGTTATGGTATTAAATTTTGCATTTTCTATTTTATAGCCATCTAGTTGTTGTGTCTCTTTTATTATTTCGTCCATCACAATATTAAATAAGGTTGGGGTTAAGGAGTCTCCCTATCTTATGCCTGTTGTCTTATTTATTGATTCAGTTGTTTTCCTATTATTCTTCACTTTGATATTGCTATTGGTATAGATATCTTTGATCAAGTTAATCAGTTTAACAGACACTTATCTTTGGTTCAGGATAGATAATGTCCTCTACTCTGATTCTATCAAACGCTTTATGAATGTCGGCAAAGGACGTTTATTTCATTTAATTATTTATTTATTATATTCATTTCATTTCTCGTGTTATAAATATATGTTAGCATCTGTACATGATCTACCGCTTTTGAATCCTTCTTTCAGTTTCACTGTTTCACACAATTTTAAGGTTATATTCAGTAAATTAATTACCCGTTAATTTTCTGGCTTTATTTTCTCCCCTTTCTTGTACATAGTAATCAAAACGTTTGCCGTTCATTCGAGTGGTATTTGTTATTTACTAACAATTTTTCGTATTAAGAATGTTAGCTGCTCACTTAAGATAGGCCCGCCATATTTTATGAGTTTGTTAGTTATGAAATGTTCGCTTGGAAACTTTCTCTTCTTCAATTTTTTTACTGTTTCTCTGACCTCCCTTCTATTTCTGTTTCATTTACTTCTATTTTATTTTCTATCCTATTTATCTTCTTGTTCCCCAGCAAACGTGTAAAGTATTCTTTCCTGTATTTACAGTAATAGTGTCTGCTGAATCTAATAGTTCTCTCATTTCTTTCCTCTGGTTTCTGGTCAGCCTCCAAATCTGTTTTTGTTGCTCGTAAAAATCATGTTTAAAATTTTTTGAGAACATTTTTCAATAGTCTTGTTGTATCCTTCTAATGCTGGTGTTAACTTCGTTTCTAATTCGCTTGTACTTATTATAAGCTTCTACCGTTTGATTTGATCTATATATTTTAGATAGGCTGTAGGTTTTTGTTTTGCTAAAGCTTTTACCTGGCCGTTAAACCAAGGTGTCTTCTTGCGCTTCTTTTTCTCTTTCTTCACTTCCCTTACTGCTAATGCTTTTTTGCCGCTTCTATTATATTCTCTATGATCTTTGTCTAGCTTTTCTCTACATCATTTTCCATATCTATCAAATTTAGTTGTGTTTTTGCTTCTAATTTTTGTCTGTATAGATTTCTTATTGGCTCGTCGTTCGGGGATTCTGTGTTAAACTTTTTTTTGGCTACGTACTATGTGTGCTTTGATTTTACCTTTTTTTTCTTAACTTTCACATTACTAGTTTGTGGTTATTTATGAAGAGTGTACTTTTCTGTTTATGATTATCCAGTCAATTCAAAGTAAGACATTGAATAAAAAGTGACGTGTTTTTTAACACCATATAAGGCATGAAAACAAAAAATATTGAATGTTGTATCAATTCTGAAGAAAGCTGTACTGAACATAAAAAATTTAAATTATAGCTACTTATGCCAGCTGAATGGCTAAATAAAAAAAAATATTATTTCAAACTCGACGACGTTCAAAAGCAAGGCACATGTAATTCTGAAAACCGAGTAAAATTACATTTTACTTTGTCCAAAATTCCCCGGTCGTAGAAGAAAGGCTCAAAGCTTATATTACAAATTTTGCAATAAAAGCTCTTATGTGAGATTTCCCAATCCAACCAACTATTCAACAAAAAATGAGGAAATAAGAAAATTAAGAGCTAAGCTTACAGTTTTTTTTATAACCGTTACGTCCTGCATAGCGCAACTCTCATATGTGTTAATTTTTCAATTCAAATTTTTAAAGTGAACTAACTGTGGGCCACAAGGTGTAATAAATCAGCATTAACTTAATTTTAAATTCTTTGAACTTTGAGAGTTTATAAGTTTAACTTAATTAAAGTAAATGCAGAAGTTAGCGTAAATCTTGAGTAACGTCAAGCTGCAAAGTTTTCTTTACTGAAACAAAGCGCAATTAATAATTAAATCTGAAGTTTGACTTCAGCCCCTTATCTGTAAGCAGAATAAAGCCGAGGGAAAAGAAAGGATAACTAGATATGTAATACAAAAGCTGCTGTATAACACCTACAATGCACTGTTCAGATACCTGCCGGCGTAATTTCTCGCAGTCTAGGCTCATTGTTTAAATGTTCCATTATTAAGCGTCAGCTTCAATCTACTAGTTCAACCCCGTTAATTAGTGTTTACTGCAGGAAGAGCACGTTGTCTGAATTACTGTTTTTTATATTTTTTAAATTATGTTTCATAAACCACTACAATTTTTTGCAAATAAGATCCAACAGAAAATCACGTGCTTTTTTAAATGCCAAAAAATTGACTTTCTTTTTCAAAAACAATGCTGGAAGTCATTTACCGGGATGTTAAGGAACAAAAAGGAAGTTACTTTATTTTCCACTACGCTTGTTAAACTCGCTTATCAGCAATGGAGCTATAAATGGCAAGGTGCAGTGCACTCCGAGTTTTCCTTCTAAATTAATTGGTAAATTCGATATCATAGTGCTAGTTGAGGGAGTCTTAGTTTAAATGTTTTAAGTAGTTAAACCACTGGGTCTTTAAGTTTGATAGATAATTTTATTTAGACATTTGTCCCTTCATTCAACTACAAGGCATAATCGTAAACTTAAGAAAAATGTTTAATGAAAGAAAATGTGGTTTTGGGGGACATTTCTTAGTAATACTGGAAACATAGCTACTGACATTTTTACACCACACTTTTTTGAAAAGAGTACTTATATTCCTTTTAGAGAAATAATCTGTGGCCACTATTACTACATGTTTTTACCTAGCTAATGACAGTATCATGATTTATTACTCACGCAAATAGCAATCAAAATTTGTTTTACATTTTTTAATTAACATTTCTTCTCCTAATAACTCCTATTCTATCCAGTCGGCAGTTTTTCTCCTACCTCTACCACTCTAATAAATTTAATGACTCTAAGGGCTAAATTCAGCTCCGTGCAATTTGAGCACTGCTACACTTTGCACTGAAAAAGAAAAGTACCTTTGGTCTATTAGTATATCGAGACTAGGTGGGTGCCTTCTGTTATCCAATTATAGAAACGCTTTAGGGTAAGCACTTTATTGGTGGTCGACATTTTTTGCAAGTTTTAATTTTTGAAAGCTTGCTTGCTCATTTTATTACTAAAATAAGACGCGACATTACTTAAAGCATAGTGTGTTTATAAAGCAAAAAATATTATCCAATAATGTAAATTGTAAAATATTAACGATTCGCACGTCAGCGATCCCGAGCAAAACAACACCAGCCGATAATTAATTGCTAACTGAAGCGGATCCACTCATGTTTAAATTAAAAATTCAATCAACCTCCTCTATTGACCGACAACAACGGTGCTCATGGGGTAGAAAATTAAAGGAAAATATTGAATTGGTCGTCGAAGTCGTTAGCGCTGCTCTCAATAAATTCCTTGGGGGATTTTTCCGACTATATATTATTATAACAAATGTATCGCCAACTGCGTCATTAAAATTTATATAAAAAAATATTTTAAAAATAATTGGCTTTATTGTCTATACGTATTTAAATAATTTTTTATTAGTTTTATTACATTTAATTATACCACATCACCGAATGATCATCATTTTATTGATATTTACAAATTAATTAATACGTTAATAATTAAAACAATAAACAATAATTCACAAGAAGCTCCTGTAATGCACCCTTTTAAAATTAGTGGGGGAGTGCATGATTTTGCAACAAAAATAGTAAAACCCATACTCTTCGTTAGGATCCTTAACAACCAGTTTTAATTAGACATGAGCATACAATTTGTTATACTTCTAAGAGCAGACAAACGTTATTGTTACCTACAATAAGACGGAGCTATTATACAACAGCTTTGTGACACCACGCAGTTTCTAAAAAACGTTTTTGATTTCAAAAGGTTAAATTTATTACCAATAGATTCCTCAATGTCTTTGTGTACCGACAGAATCCACATGATATATGTATCGAGAGGGGTAAACCCCCCTATCTAAATTCAAAGACTATGAAAAGAAGTGATCTGAGATTAAGATGTTTTGCCTAGAGTGATCTTCAATAGTCAACATGTCATGGACAAAAGTACAGAGTATTTTAATATCAAAGCATACATTCGGAACAATTACTCTACTCTGGCTGCATAGCGTGCTTTTCGGGGTGTGTTTTCAACTTGAACCTCAAACCTCCATTCGTAATTGAAAATTTATTTTTTTCTGGGTAAAGAACTTTAGAAGTACTAGTTCAATAGTGAGAAGGGGGTGAAGAGGACCTCAAAGTACATGAACTCTAACTAGAAAATGTTTTATTGCAACAGAATGAAGCCACCGTCCACACATCAAGTTTTACTCCAAGTACTACGTAAGATGTTTTCTATTCGCCCATTTGATCTTACTCTAAGGTGTCTCAAGGTTGAGATTTATATATATCTCCCTAAGACCTAAGAACTATGTATTTATAAGTTTGAAAGAATAAGAAAGACCACCACTTATCCGATATTTTCTTCTAAATACATCGAAATATAATTTCTAGTTCTCTGGTTCTACATTGTAAAGGTATATTTGTCTTAAAATATTTTTAACATCTACTATAGACACGTACGTAAGCCGACATTCCATTTCATTTCTGCATCTATCCCACTAAATTCCATCGTATATACATGTTTTAATAACTTAGCGTTTTTATCGAATTTAGTATCTTTTTTTCTTGACTTATGAAGAGCCAGAAAGCTCTGGTAAACCTCAAGTTAGAGACAGAAAAGTACTTAAAAAACTGTAATATTAGGAACAACTTCATCTGTAACTCGCACTCATTGCCATTATTGATCCAAGGTAGTGAAGCATTCTGATTAAGACTAAGAAGCTATTAAAGATCCCCTAAATATTAATTTGGATGTTTATTATAAAACACTGGCCGACCACTTAGGTGTTTTGACTTAACTAATTTGTACAGTGCTGTATATTAATAACTTTTAAATTAAAAAGGTCTGAAACAATGCAAGGCTGGAAAGAATTTTCAAAAAATGTTCAAAATGATTACAAAACATAAATGCAAATAAGAAATTAGTCTCCAAATACACTGGATTTTGATGATCAAAATTAAGATTTAATGTCATCTCAGTTAAAATGAGATCTTAATAAGATAACAGCTGATAAACCAGATGCATTTGGTAAGAAAGGTAACAAGAAATTACCCAGATTGCTAGTTTGTGGAAGATGCAGAAGAAATGAAATCACCACCCATGTTTCTTTATGGTGTAAATAACTGAAACCTCTGACAGATATGTTTAAGAGAGAAACCACAGATAATTATGTTGTCAACGACCACCGCATATTCATTACAATACTGAAAGATATAAACGCGGAATTTCATACGTCCTAACAAAAAAGAGACAAAACCTATAATATAGTAACACAATACATAAATGCCACAAGCGAACTTTAGAATTATCTGGTTGTAACCAGAAGAGCTATCTAAGATAAGATTTAATTTACTATAGATTAAAAAAGAAATAAGTAACAAAATTATCAGAGATACGGGTATTCAAAAAATTATTGTCATAAAGAACTAAGATTTGTTAAATATACAAACAAACATTAATTTGACAAGAAAATTGTGAGAAAAAATCAAAGGCAACGATAGCAAATTCGTTATCAGCACTCATATTACCTAGAGTATAATAGAATATAATAAAGTTTGATCAAATCATACGTAAACAAACATACCGCAACAACAAAGTAAAAAATTAATTGAAAATGCGCACAATACTCAACCTAACGGTCGTGATTAACAAAATAAATCATAATGCTTAACATAAAAACTAGAATTTCACATGCTAACAGCCTAATTCAACATTCTTAAGAGACTAAAATATTCCTCTCGATATATGCCATGGATATTATGTTAGTAACCGAACTAACACTCATCAATAATTTAAAGATCTTAATTTATAATATATAATTACACACAATACTTCTTCTTGATGATGCTGCTCACACAAGAACGGCACTTAGTTCAAACATTACAAATTTCAAAAATCTTAGGTAGACTATCTTTAAGCTACTACCACTGCCGTATAAAAATGAGACAGAAACATCATATTTGTTGCTATTTATTGCCTTTCATAATATACCATTACAAAAACAACAATTTTTATTTATATATTTTATTTTATAATTGGTAGAGTCTACAACTCTAATAACCAAATGTAGGACTCAAGAATAACATTAATTTATTATAGAGAAGTATACATAAAAATGAAATAAAACAGCTTATACTATTTAAGGATATTCGAAGTTACCTTGCTCATCTAACTTTAATCAGATGCTAGACTTGGCCGTTAGTATCAACAAAGGTGTTACGAAAATTATTTGAAAATTAAATTATGTTGGAATATGTTCCCCGATTATTCATTAGTACTTATTACACAGAATGTTAGGTAAAAATATTTTAAAAAATTAGCACAGCAATCAGATTAAAAAACTACTCCGAAAGTGAAAGCCAGCAGCTTAAAAAATCATATAGCCATTAAACAAGATAACAGAAAAATCTGAAACTAAAAAATCTAGAAAATCACTAGAAATAATACAAAATTTGACCAAGCCACTCAAGAATTAAAAAGTCTTTTGGCCAAGTTAAGAAATTCAAAAATAGCTGCTAAACTAATACTTACGGATTGTGACAATTATTCATATATGGGGAGCTACCACTTATTAGAAGATCAAAAATAAAATGGGCAAGGACTAATCAAGAAAAAACGTACCTTTGCTTACTTAATCTCAGTACTTTGTCCTCACTACAGAACATGCTCTGTAAATAGAAAAATTATATACACCAAAATTTTAAGATTTTAACGAAATTACTCATACTATAACAACAGAAAAATTAGTTCTTAAGAATAGTAATTCAAGAAAAGCTTCTAAGTTACGCCCTAATTTTCAAAACTTACTAAAACTGATAAGTTACATAATCAGAACAATATTGCGATTAGGAACCTTTACAGAACAGACAGAACTTGCAAATATAATTATGATACCAACACATAAACAGTTATCAAAAAGATCTACAAAAATTAAAACCAATTTTTAAGAAAAAAATATCATACTAAATTACCAATTAGTTTTCAAGAAAGTCGTGATATTACAAAACAGGTATTTAAGGTGTCTACAAAGATCAATCATAATCTACATTTAAAAATCCTACCTATAGAATTCAACGAACCACTGAAGTCATGTTTAACTCAAAGAATATTTTAATTGAAACTTAAACAGGCATAATCATCTATTCGAAAAATACAAGCGGGTGCATCCCAAGGTAACATTCTAGGACCTACTCTTTACCTACTAGATATAATCAGTTAATTAAGAGCTTGTTCGGGTTAATGTGGAAGAGATTAATTGAAAACATTTACAAATACATGGGTACGTTGTACTCCACCAGAACAAAGATGCTGTTGTATCAATAATGTGTCCAGTCACCACCAGCGTTGATATTTGCCTGGCATTTTCAAGACATACTTTAGACCAAATTGATGGCGTGTTCATCAGGCAAGGACCTCCAAATGCGACAAATTTCTTGTGTCAATTGTTTTAAAGTGAACACTTTTCTCCCACGAAGCTTGTGCTTGATGTATGTCCACACATTCTCTTTCGAATTTGCATCAGGCGACTGCGACGGCCAATCAAGTGTAACGACGCCAGACTGCTCTTTCCACTCGATGCAAAGCTTGCTGCGGTGTTTGAGATCGTCGCCCTTGTGCAGGATCCAGTTCTCGTTTTTCTTGATTTTCTTGATTTTCGAAGCATTTAGGTTGGACGTAAACGGATACAACTTTCCAAAACCCAGTTTTGAGAAGCAGCCTCAAAGACGCACTTTTACTGCGTGTTTAACGGCCCTCTGTACCAAGCTGTTAGTTGATATTGACTAGGCTTGTAGGACGATAGCATATCCTCAAACAAAAGTTTCGCCCTTTAAATTACTAATTGCTCCCATCTCGGTCGATATTGTCCTTTGCCCAAGCGAGTCGTTTTGTCACACGCTTTTCACCTAACAAGGGTTTTTACTGAACAGCGCCATTTGATATCGTGGGCACGGAGATGGGTTCGGATAGCTACGTACGATATATCTACGCCTTTATTTTTCAATTTTGCTGCTTCTTTGCCTAATTTTAAGCCCGGATTTTGCGAAAACAGGTTTACGATCTGTTTTTTGACTTTAGCGGACACTGCCTATCGACCCTCGTTCCGACATTTAGACCATTTTTATCTCCTTATGTAGCTGCCACCCACTTGCTGACAAATGTCTTAGATTTGTTCGTGTATTTAGAAATCTTGCATTAGACATTTTCGGACCTTTCGAGTGGGTACAAAGGAACACAGCATTATTGCGCGACGCGTACGTGGCACTCACAGTGCTTCATGCGTTTCTCTAACAAAAATTCAATGCCAAAGGTTCCCTCTATCGACTTACGAAAGAATTATGGCGATAACTTTTACCAACTGCTAATTATGCCGAACGTGCTCTTACTTAACTGACTGTATTTACAACAGATTTACCAACAACTCTGCAAACTTTACTGGTATATGTGCAGACGTTGCTGCAGCTCTGGGTTCACATAGCAATGAACAACACCGATACAACTCTAGCAAATATTAAAAAATATTGAGAAGTTTCTTTAAACCATAGCATATCAGTGAACAAAATGAAATCGGTTCAAATAAGTTTTACCATACGGAAGAAAACTTGTCTACCAGTATACTAAATAATACACAGATACCATAACAGGGCAACAAAAGTCATCTAGAAATTTAGAATGGCGCCTTACAGGTAGGATTTAATGTTTTGCTAAATAATGTATATTAGATTGTAGAAAAAAATATCCTATATAAACAACGATAAATCGAATATGGACATAGACAATTCAAATTGTAAATACTCAAAAGTCCGAAAAAATAAAAAAGACAAGCAGGAAAGAAATACCAAATAAAATATGAGATAAAATAATTTAAAATTTAAAATCATATTCGGTTGTGGTAAATATAAAAAATAAGAACAACAGCAAATGTATAAAAGTAGTAAAATGAAATTATTAATACATCAATAATGTCATTAATAAACTAATGCACTATAACTAGATATTCTATCTGTGTAGGAAAATGAAAGAGACAAAGGCATTGTACAATTTATAGTAATTCTTAATAAAATATTATTTTAAAAAATTGTTAAGCAATAAATATATATATTCATAGACATGTTAATTTATAAAAAAAAATATTAAATGTAAGTTCTATTGTCATTTATTTCAAACATTATATAACCAAATTTAAATATAATAAATTCAGGTTGAGGTAACGAAATAAACAAATGTAATTTAAACACAGTTTACAATACGTCAAGCGTGGCAGCTTTAGTAAAAGGTTACATTGATAAATCTATTACTTGGCCTGGAGGGTAAGGCAACAAGTACAAAGAAAATGCACATCAAAGCTCGTAGGTACCATAAATATAGCAAGTTTACACTGCTTGACACTACACATGCAAAATCAATACGGTAAGGGTCGTGGCGAGAGCTAGAGCTATATCGGTCCTCTCTATAAGGAATTTGAAATTGCGAACAACTCAGCTGTTACTATATTGCAAAAGTAATTTAAATATAAAAGTGGTGAAGTGGAAAATAGACATGAAAAAAAATATTAAAGAAATCCGAAGCGCATGCTTTAATTATACCCATAGTAATATTAGTTCATAATTTATGTTACCAAAAACTACCTGTTATTCTGATCTATACTGTTACAGCTAAAAAGAAGGCCGTGTTGTTCTCGAGTTGTTAGGTCGTGATCGGACTTTGGAAGCCAATTAGTCCACAATTGCGGCGGACATTGTCAGAACCTTCCAGAAATTAAGCTAATGCCTCGTGCCCTTTCTTTTTTATACTCATGCACGTGTTGCTGAGTGCTGCTAGTTGCTGACGTAACTGGACCGCTACTTTTTCAAGTACAGTTCCAAGATGTGCTGAGTTCACTCAACGAATTTGTTTACATCTATCAGAAAATCACTATTTAAGCATTCCAATACAACGCAAATTCTCTCAACTCTAGATTTACTCCAGTTATCTCGTTAGATTTTTCAGCATATCTAAAAAATGTGCAAGCCATGTTGTTACTACTGGTGCTTTATACCTACAATAGACCACAAGCTCGCTCCAAAATGTTTTTTCTGTCGTTTTCTTTTTATTCTCTTTTTTTCAAACCCATCATAATTAGATATCTAATATGTATTAAATATATGGAACACATTAAAGAAAAAGCGTATCCATGAATGAAGAGGTGACAATTACTTTGACCTACAACTTTCTATGACTACTAAGGTTATTTATCTCACGAAGTCAGACATATACAACATAAATATCATGTTTGAGTACACGCACATAAAGACACAGAATTGTAGACTTTTTCCAGTGATCATAAAAAAATCATCGTGGGCCTTACTAGAAACTCTCTATCATCTACGATTAGAACTACAGGAGTGAGATTAACAATAAGTCCTTCTGCTTTTTTATTTCACTTGTTATAACATCGACCGATTTTTTTGCAAAAACTAACTTGATGAAACGGCAACATCTGGTGGACGAAGGAACAGCATTTTTCCAAATTACTGATTCACGATTGTATCGACATCGTAGATTTATATATGCATCATAGAGAGATTAAACAAACTGGGTCAGTTTACTATTCATCTGAAAATTTTTGGTGATATCTACTTTGTTCTGTGTCGTTATAATCCCATTTAAAAATAATGTTTAAATTTTTATGATTGGAAGAACTACAAGGAACTGTACTGGTATTTCAACTGATGTTTTTGTAATAGTTGTGTTGGCTTAGTCTTTTTGACCTTATTATAAGATGGATGAATTCTACGATTTATTTGCGTGGTCCGATTACACATGCTAAAGCTTAATCTGTTAATAACCTTGTCGGATTTTCTATCGAAGACATTCAAACTTGACATACTCTTCGTCACGAAAAGAAAACATAACTTCTTGTTTATTGTAGCTGAGTCGTATTTTTCCGCCTTTCGTACATGTATTTCAGTGGCCTTTGACAGTTCCTTATGACTTAACAAGGGTTTTGATTATTCTAATTTCAATTTTTGAAATACAACAATGAAAATATTTCTTATTTCTACATTGTTTTGTTTGAAACAGTAATTAATGGACCGACCAAATATTGAAATACAGTATCATCAAAATGTAATTCTTTTTCAACCAATATGCATTATACGTCATTCTCGATATCTATATGCTTTGTTTCATTTAATCTCCATTTGATACATAGAGCTATTAAACCGATAAAGCAATTTTTCGAACAGTAATTGTTTAACTATAAGCGCTATTACTGTGTCAAATCGTTCTATTGATAAGTGTTGAGGCCAGATAACAAATACGATAAGTTGAGAAATGCGGGAAGCCGTTAATGCTCATATGTGCACAAGATTTCTCTGTTGTATTTGCTAATTAAAAAGGGAGCTTTACAATCAAAATCTAAATAAAGTTAAACAATTTATGAAAACTCTACTTGTAATTTTAAAAAATTTGTTTCTCAAAACGTAAGCACACGTCTGTGCACAAAGATGTAACTAAATATTGTAATGAAAAGTTCAAACACAAAATTTTACCTTAAAATAATGGAAAATATAACAAGATATAGCATACGTCACTATCTATCCTCTGACATTGTGCAAACCTTCATGTGAAGGAACTCCTCAGTTCAATTGGCATTATCAGAGAACCCATTTTTTACTAAATGATGAATAACAGGATATTCACAAAAATCATAACCTCTAAATTTGAGCATTTGGGCAACCCAGTGAAAATTAATACTAGGAGTCCTGTAGGAACTACTAATGGAGCACTGTAAATTTACTTAAGCATCAATAAACGCTTAAAAATTTAGTTCAATAGAGCATATTAAAAATATAGAAATATAAAAGTGTTAAATGGAACTTTATATAAGTAAACTGTTTATCGTTCTTCTTTAAATTTGTGTTGATTAAATTTTTAAAATTAAAAATAGTATCTATCGAACTCAGAATAGATCGGAAACCGCGTTGGCCGCCTCCACCACCTGTTCTCACGCTTGGTTGGTATAAATTGTGTTCAGACTGACTAAAGAACAAATCAAACTCTGTAATACCTCTTCTATCAAAATATTTACTTTATCGATGGCAAATTTTTGAATCTTTGCCTCTAAAGTGATTATTCGTATAATTATTGAATTTGATTTGACTTTCAAAGCCCAAGGCAGTGTTATTGTCGAGAGTATACGTTTTAGTAAAGTAATAAGATAGCGACCATGAGATCAAAGCAAACAAACATAAATTATGGGACAATACATGGAGTAATCTTGGATGTATAAATAATATACAAGCTATACCATTACCAAACTATATGCAATACCAACTAACGATAAACCTACATATGCCAATATTATATCAATCACTGCCACCAAACGATCAGATGTCAACAAATAATATCTCACCAAACCAAGATTAATTTAAAAACCACACCCAAATCCAAAATTCTCCATCTGTAATCGCTATAATCGCAACATCAAACTCAACAATGTAACCTCAACATTTAACTGAAAATAAACTAGCGGCAACATTGACAGCACATTCAAAAACCTATGCCAAACGGTGCAAAACTCCAAAAATATAAGAAGGTCACGCAATAGAAGTGGCAAAAAAATAAAGACAATGGCATAAATGACACCATCAATAGAGAGGAACTGAGAGACGCATTATGCAAAATAAAAATGGGACAGCGTGTGGGGAGGACAACATTCAATGAGAAATGTTAAATTATCTAAGGGCAGTAGTAATAATTTGGCTTTGGGAGATATATCTAGAAATATGAAATACGAATACAATTTCCCAAAGTTGGGATATTACCTCTATATAAAAAGAGCAATAGATTAATCTGTGACAACTATCAAGCAGCATATCTTTTCTCGGTAGTACATAAAACAATTACAACTAAACAAAAACTAAAAAAATATGTGGAAAACCAGTAAGAAGACAAACAGGCAGCATTTAGAAAAGGCAAATAAGCAGTAGATAATTTTTTCACAATAAGCCAGCAGACAACTTCTCAATTCTCAATTTTATAGGGCTAAAAGCAGCTTTCGATAAGATATGTAGAAAATCGTTACAGAACTACTTTAGACAACTGAAAGTACTAAAGAAATTAATACAAATGATTACTGTATTCTACACAAACATTACGCCAAAAATAAAACTGATCAGACAACGCTGGAAAAATTTTTTTCTAAAAAGAGGAGTCAAGCATGGTAATGCTTTAAGCCCCCTCCTATTCATAATAGTTATTGATAGAATATTAAAAATAGAATAAGAATTATAGACAGCGATTGGGTACAGAAACTTATAACCGATACAATTAGAATCCTTACTATATGCCCATGATATGGCAGTAATTGCAGATTAAAAATAAAAAATGCAAAATTTGATAAACACATAGACAACAGAAATCAGTAAATTAAAAACCTAAAATAATCCAAACAAAAGGAAAGTAGTGGTAATAAATAAAAGGAAAGAGAACATTGGCATAAAAATAAATCCCCCTGGAGTCCACTTGGAAGAAGTCACAACTTTTGAATATTTAAGCTCGACAGTAACAAATGACACCAACATTAAAGCAGAAATATTCAACAAAATCAAAAAAGCAACAATCATATACTATGCCCTAAACAATACAATGCTTGGTAAAAAAAATAACGAAAAAAGCTAATTATAATACTATTGCGGTTCCATCACTATTATATGCAAGTGAGACTTGGATATTACAACAAAGACATAAGAGAAGAATAAAAGTGGTGAAAAATAAAATTACAAAGGAAAATCGCAGGAATCCCAAAATAAAATTACGTAAGAAAAAAAACCATCATAAATCAACTTTAACAAGTATAAATAATAAGGAAATATAAAAATAAAATCATGGAATGGTATGGACATATATCAAGAATGCAAGAAATTAAAATGCCGAAAAAGATAATAAAACCCAAGCCAACAAAGAAAAGAAAGAGGATAAGACCCAAAAAACATAGATGAAGAAAGATGAGAAGAGGAGCGTACTCAGAAAAAGCTACATAAGAGAATTCAGAGAAACGGCAGAGACAAGAAAATATTTAAAGAATGGATTACATCCAAAGAGTATAAGGAGGTTTGAGAAGAAGAAGATAATGAAATTGCAAAAATAAATGAAGAATTTTCAAACGCCTACAATACTGTTCGAAATATTTCTAAACCTTCTCCTATATTTGTTATAAATCGTAACTCTGAAATAACAAAAAAATGGACATCGCGCACCTTCTTTAATACAAGGCGATGTAACAAGCACCACGAATTAGATGACCGCCTTGTTCGAAGTGAACACAAGTACTCAATTATTTATAGTGATTGAGTAGGCTATCCGCCAGGCATCATAGGGCTCCGGGAATGAACCATACCGCAGTCCGCACCTCAACCACGTGACCAATAATAAACAATTATAAAATAATTCATCTTTTACTGCCTACAATAGGATCCACCCAGAAAAGATAAAAACATACTTTAGGTGTCAGCTGTAGGAGCACACAAAAACTTGCTACAACCGATCATTTGTGTGTGTAAAATGCGCAGACTCACAGCACTGCAAACTACAAAGAACAACAGCACTTCTGTCACCTGTGCTTTGAGCCAGGTTTGCCTCCAGCAAATTACAGAGGCTGCAAATATTATTATCTTTATAAAGGCAATGACAAACCTAGTAACCATTTCTCTCCATCGTCAAATACAAACCTAAACTTCACTCACCAACAAATCCTAAGCCTTTTTAATAGCACTCTCCTTACTCAAAGTTTAAATAAATTTAAAAAAATGTTCAGTCAGCTTATCCATCAAAATGACGGGTGTTAAATATGCCTACAAGGCTAATAACAAAAAAGAATATCTAAGTTTCTCAGAATTGCTCCTTGGAACGCCAACGGGTTAATCCAACGTAAGAAGAAATTAAAATCTTCCTCCAGCATTAATCAACGAAAATTACTTCACTGAAATATTATACTTTAAAGAATAATAAATGTAAGGGGTTCGCCAAAATCTTAAGAACCCAAAAGTCAACCCCACCTGCACGTGAAGCATTAAAGCTCAGTATACTCTGCTAGACAACTAACGGGGCTCTGGCGACCCAGCATCGGGGGTATAACCTGATACCAGTGGCCCCGAGGTAACGGGGCATCCATCGTTGGGCCAATCACCCACATGGATTAACCTGATTCTTAAGAATAAAGATAGCCTCGGAAAGGATGGGAACAGAAGACGACAACTTGGCAAACGGAAATGAATAAGAATTGCAACGTGAAACGTTACAACCTTAACAGGAAAGGAAATAGAAATCGTAGATGAAATAAAGAAATACAAAGTAGACGTAATAGGCCTGAGTGAAGTGAAAAGGAAAGGCACGGGAGAGAAAATGCTAGACGATAACTACCTTTTAAGATATGCAGGAGCACATGGAAACAAGAGAGCTAAGGAAGGAGTGGGAATCATAGTAACACCAGAAATAAACCAAAGAGTAACACAATGGGAAGATATAAACTCAAGAATAATGTATATAATCCTAGAAATAGATAGAACGATAGGAATTATACAAATATACGCACCTACAGAAGATGCACATGCAGAAGACAAAGAAGATTTCTACAGAATGCTACAAACCACGGTCGGCAGAGTTATGAGGAAAACAAAACAGATAATAATAATAGGTGATTGGAACGCAAGAATAGGTAACGATCCAAAACAAGGACTAGGCACAATGAGCATGTTTGGTAGCGAAAGTACAAGAAATGATAACTTTCTGTAGTAATAATCAACTAGTAATAGGAAATACCTTCTTTAAACACAAAACAATACATCAAATAACGTTTGAAGCGGAAGAAAGAAACGCAAAGAGTACGATAGATTACATAACATACTGCAAGGAAATAAGATTGAACGTTCTGGATGTAAAAGCAATAAGAGGAGCTAAATTAAACACTAAAAACCGACTGGTAGTATCGGACTGGAGATGGAACTAAAAACAAAACCTATGAAAGAATACATACTAAAAAACTAAAAAATACAGAAGTTAGACAACTATATGAAGAAAAAATAGCTCAAAAACTAACAAATAAACAAGAAGAACTAGAAAACGAATTATGGGACCTAAATAAGAGATGGAAAGTTTTGAAGGAAATAATTCTTAATATAGCCAAGGAAGTGTGTGGTCTAAAAAGAATAAATACTACCAGTAGAATGAAAAGAACAAGATGGTGGAATAAAGAGGTGAAAGGAAAGGTGAAAGAAAAGAAAGATGCCTGGCGAAGATATATCAATCAAAAAAAATGAAGAAAACAAACAAGAATATAATAGAAAAAGAGATAAAGCAAAACAGATTGTAAAGGAGGCCAAAAGAAGAACATGGGAGGAATTTGGAGCACAACTACAAGAGAATTACAGAAATAACAACTGGAAATTCTGGCAAACCATCAAATGTCTAAGAGGGAAATCTAGCAAACCAGTCCGGAACATCAAAGATGAAAATAATAAGCTACAAACAGATACAGGAAATATACTAAGGACTTAGAAAAACTTCTATGAAAGAAAATTTAGAAAAGAAGAACAAGAAAATGGAGAAATAGAAATAAATAGAGACCAAGAGGAAGAGGAAGAAGAAAAAATAAACTTAATAACAGAGATAGAGATGAAAAATGCTATACGAAGGATAAAAATAAGAAAGGCAGCTGGAAAAGATGAAATAGCTCCTGAATTAATTAAAAACGGTGGAGAAGTATTAGGAAATTGGCTATTAAAAATATACAACCAGGCATGGAAAGAAGACAATCCCAGATGAATGGCAGCAAAATATTTTGTCCCAAGCAATAAAAAAGGAAGTACAACAGATCCTAATAATTACAGAGCCATATGTCTAGCATCAGTAGTTCTAAAAGCATATACAAGAATACTGGAAAGTAAACTAAGAGATCTAACAAATGACAAACTAGAAGAGGAACAAGCGGCTTTTAGGAAGAACAGACAAACACAAGATAAAATATTCATACTAAGAATAATAATAGATAAACTCTTAGAAGTAAACAAACCAATATATCTAGCCTTCCTCGACCTAACACAGGCTTTCGACACGGTCCCGAGACAAAGTATATGGAAAGCAGTAGAAAAATTAAACACGCCCAGAGAACTTATCGAAGCTATTAAAGGAGTCTTTAAGAAAGTGAAAGCAGTAGTAAGACTAAATGGGCATACATCGGACACTTTCCTCATAGAAAGAGGAATAAAACAAGGGGATAGCCCCAGTCCTCTACTTTTCAACGTAGTAATGAATACAGTAATAAAAGAGAGTCAAAAAAGAACAAAAACAACTAAAATCGGTAACTGGAAAATGAGACCTGTGAAAGTCCATTCTCTGATCTATGCAGATGATATTGTCCTAATCGCAGACGAGAAACGAAAACTACAGAAATCAATCAATATGTGGAACAATCTCATAAAGAAACAGGGTATGACAATAAACGAAGAGAAGAGTAAGATAATGTATATAAGTAAAGATGACCAAGAAGACGCTCAAGAAGATATACAATGTAATGGAAAAATACTAGAGAAAGTAAATAAATTCGAATACCTGGGCACATGGCAAGATAGATAATAAAATAAATAATAGAATCACGAAAGCAAATAACGTATATTACCAACTAAATGAAACAATAGTAGGGAAAAGAGAATTTGAAAAGAAGACCAAAATAAATATATATAAACAAGTCTTTATACCTATCTTAACATATGCATCAGAGAGCAGGACAATCAATGAAAGAAACAAGAGCAAGATCCAAGCAACAGAAATGGGGTACCTTAGAAAAGTAGCAGGAAAAACAATGATAGACCAGATCAGAAACACAAGAATTAGAGATACACTGGATATCACACCACTAGAAAAACTAATAGAGCAAAAACAGCTGCAATGGTTTGGACATGTCTACAGGATGGACGAAACAAGAATAACAAAACAAGTTATGGATGCAAGACCAGAAGGGAAAAAAGGAAGGGGACGACCACGTATGCAATGGATGGATTATATCTACAAACTTGGAAGAAATAGAGGAAAGACGGAGCAAGAATTAAGGAAACTGGCCACCCACAGACCAGAATACAAGATATGGCTACAAAACCCAACGCCATAAGGCACAAAGGGTTATGATTAAAGAAGAAGAAGAAATTTTATTACGCTTATAATCTAAAGAATATAACTCATGCCACAAGTTCAATACTAATAAAAAAGATAATAAAACATTACAAATTACAGGGATACGAAAAATACAACCTGAAAGTCACAATAATCAGTATAAAAACTTTACCATACGACTTAACAGTATGCTCCTCACCTCGCCATAACTTAAAGCATAAAAACTTTAAAATTTCTTTCTAAACCTTGGACCAAGATTCGTATCAGGGGGCGACTACAACGCTAAAAACGCTTTATAAAACCCAGGGTTCACTACCACAAAAGTAGGGCATTACTCAAAGTAAAAAAAGACAAAAATACTCATCCTTGTTCAATTGTGCTCCTACATACTGACTCTCTTCAAACCACACTCCAATAATTGTTCTATTAAGCGCACAACTGAAAAAGCGATTGGGAAGAACAAAACAATATACCTAACATTAGTCTCAAAAAGCACGATTAGACAGAATAAGCCACTAAAAAATTAATTTATTCTTTACAGCAAGCGCTCAATCATGCTACCCCCTAATTAGAGACCAACAAAAGTATCATAATTGTGTCTTTAAAAATAAAAAAACTTCTTGCTGAAAAAATGAAAATCGGACTGCGATAGCACCGGAATCATACACCAGCAGATTTTAAGTTAAAAGAGGTTCTTAGCAATTTATTCAACAACTACAGTCTGTTTAAAAATAGAGTAACTGCTATTATGTTAAAAATAAAAATGTAAAGAAAGCTTTCTTTTTCTCATATTGAAGTATACAATATGAGCTATTGCGCAATTACCTAATATCTGGTTCAATCGCCCCCATTACTGATTATAACTTTATACCTTCTTTCCATACTTTCGACAAAGTTTTCTACATACTCATTTGACATATCGTCATATCTTCTCAATTTGAAATAACAACTGCTTCACCGTTTACACTGGCTTTCTTTTAAACTTCACTTTTATGTACCAGCACTGTACATCATAGCGACACTGCGGAGTTTAGAGTCATTGTCTTCTTGCAGCACCTAACCTGCTTTGTAAGAACCAAATTCAATAGATTTCAGCAAGAGTTTCTAGTGGATGGTGAACATTTCCCGGAGTTTAAATTTCCCATAAACAGAAAGATGCAACCAACAACGCGTTTACAGACGCATTCCCAAACAGGCAGTTTATAGGGTGTTTTACTATGCGGTGAATCCTTGTTGATCACGCTTTCCATAAAAAGATCGTGCCCAGAAAGAAGACTCGCCCGTTACGATAAGGTTGTTCCGATCTCGACCCAAATGTTTTTTTCCTGCGCCAGCCGTTCTTTCACGTTCTTTTTTCGTAAAGTTAATAAAAAATAAATCATTTTTTACACAAGTGACTTCAAGTCGTATATAGAGAGACCTGAATTCCTTTCTTACGAAGTTTCGTTTGGACTCAGCGCAGCCAAAATCCTGGCTTGTCTTCAAAGAAACACAAGATCGCTTTATCTTTCTTTGTTGTTGTGGTATGGGCTATTTCCCTCTCCGGCAGATAATTTAGATTTCCAATCTCCAAATATCACTTTACCCACTTCTTAATAAATACCCAGACTTACTCATGTATTAACCAGGCGCTTTATAAGTCAGTTTTGATGCTTGCGGCACGATGAACTAAAAACGCCGCTTTACATCGCATCAGCAATTTTGTAGTGATTGTAAAGATGACGAATTCACTGACATCAATAACACAATGTACCAGTAAATTATATATTGCGCACAGATGACGACGGCCACTTTCTTGTCATATAGACTGTACATCCAATCTCAACAGGTATAACACTATTTGATATTCAGGCAAAGCAAAGCTAAAACCAGTGCAAACTAATCCTCCAATCCAAAGAGTAAATGTCAAATTAAGTTGGATACACTGGTAAAGCAGCAATGCAGTTACGGTTATTTTTACAATTTGGATTTAAATGAAAGATTGAAAACCTTGGGAAGAAGATTTAAAACAATTAATGACTAGTATATTGAAATTCACCGATAAATTTATCTGACAGCATTTTCACAACATAGAAATGGTCTAATAGTTGTAAATGTAATTATCAAATGCTTTGCCAAATAATTAATAAAAATAACTATCGCGTTACAACTTATAGATATTAGGATGGTAACTCGTAAATAAAAACGAGAAATCTTGGTGAAGGTATAATACTAAGAAAATGGTATTTATCTCCAGTAAATAAAAAGAAAACAATCCTACTTTATGGTATCATTTATCCTGGTGTATTGAGATAACAGAAAGTTACGATGGAATATTCAACTTTCAAGACTAAAATGATAATGCTAATGTATATGGTAAATTTATAAATAAAACTTCGAAACCCTATAAATATACTGTTCCTTCTTTTCACTTTCTTATGTTTTACCGATATACAGTGTAATCGAGATAAACGGATTAACAATAAACATAATATTCAAATAAAGGAAAAATTAAATTTATTTGCACCAAACTTAGCATAATTAAAGTAAATAGTATTGAGAATTATATTGTTCAATGTGACCAGTGACCACGATCTTCTCAAACCGGGGCCTAAACCTGCTGTAAGCTAATACAACTTCCTCTTTGTCCACATGTGGTGTGGCGGCCTTTTCGCCCTTGAACCGCTTGTGTGTCGTGGCGGCGCATGCTGGTGGCTTTGATATCTGCCGCCACGTTTTGCTATCGCACACAAAACGACATATGGGCTTTTGCTCAGCCTGCGAGTCTGCATACGCCGTCGGCGGCACCCTTTAAGACGAAAAGTGCTGTCGAATTAAGATTTCCCGCAAATGATCTACCGCTAAGCCAGGCGCGATGCCCGGTGACATTCTCGATCCGCAACGCGGCCAGTTCGGTCGTGTTTAACCAACCCGCAACGCGGCCAATTCGGTCGTGTTTAACCAACCCGCAGATAACTAACCCGCAAGAAATACTCGATCCGCATCGCGGCCAATTTGGTCGTGTTTATTTTATCAACATTTAACCACCCCGCAAGACTTTCGCGTCGCATCCAGGCCAGTGCGGTCGTGTTCCAGGCACGAAGACATCGCAACAAGGTGGCCACCGTGAAACCAACGCCGCCGAAGCCAAAGACGATTACAGATGAGAGATTTGGAAATTACTCATCGGTTGATATCCGCTTTCGCGCCGGCCGTTTAGGGGACGATTTGGGCCTCAACGTTTTACTTTTCAAAACGGGACATACTTAGTCCCCACACGGCACCACGAGGGCACGGCTATTTACACGCCTGCCTCTCCAACATGTGTTATTACTTTAATGATAGGAGACCCTTACTCTGTCCTTGTTGTTGTAATGCTTATCATTGACGTTCGCATCAACCACGCCCCACACGCAGTAATCAAAAGAATTGCATACGAGGCTGTAGTGGTAATACAAACTGTTGTATAGGCACGGCTGGGTTTTCCTTGTCTTGTGGGCCAAAGTAGCCTTGCTGGAATACGTACTCCATCCCAACGGCCACCTCCTCTCTATCCAGGCAGTTTGATAAGTCAGTGACTTTTTGACTAAAAGATATTTTTTCGGCATTTCTCAACATAGTCTCCTTTTAGCTCGATACATTTAGTCCAGCGCTTTTCCAATTTTTTGTCCGTAATAATAGGTTTTCTCAAGGTCGTCAAAATAGGCGTTCGTTTCAGTGATGACCTCTTCATTCGACCCAAATCGCTTACCGCCGAATCATTTCTTCAGGTTTAGAAACAGGAAATAGTCGCAAGGGGCTAAATCTGGAGATTATTCTAGATGGGGTAGCAGTTCGTAGCCCAATTTATGAATTTTTGCCATGGTGGCTACACACGTGTGCGCCCATGCATTGTCTTGGTGCAATAGCACTTTTTCTTCGCCAAATGGGGTTGTTTTTGCTTTAAATCAATGTCGAATCTGCCCAGCAGCTCTGAATAATATTTTCGGGTGATCGTTTTACCCTTTTCAAGGTAATCCATGTAAATGATACCGCGTGCATCCCAAAAAACTGTCGCCATGACCTTGTTGGCCGACAAACTCACTTTGGCCTTCTTTGGTGCACGTTCACCCGGAGAAGTGCACTGCTTTGACTGTTCCTTGGCCTCTGGTGTGTTGTAATGGATCCATGTTTCATCCACGGTTACGAAACTCGTTCAGATTGCGGTTGACCATCGCTAAACACTCCTTTGAAATACGCAAAAACTAATGCTTGATGAGCACACGAAATTCACTTTTTTCCATTTTCATCGAAATTTACGAGGTTGTCTGCTTTCAATGGCTGTCAAACACAAACTAAATGACGCAGCTTACTCAAAATTTAACAGTAGTCTATTAACAGATTGTAGTTAACAGAAGCAGTGTTGCATTTAAAGTTACTACGCGGAAAATTCAAAAAGTCACTGACTTATCAAACTGTCCTTATAACGACCTCCAGCACGTTGATATAGCTGCCGGTAATAACCTCCAGGTATTCCTCAAATAAATGGCGACAAATGTTATATTCATAACAGAATGTACTTCAAAGACATCTTGGTAAATGCAACGGTCATTTTGACGATTCACCTTCCTGTTCTGAATAAACCTCTTTTCGTCTGAAAGAAATCTGATGAAGTTCAGTAGTGTGCTTGGGCCTTTAACTTCCTGTCAATATTGTTTTCCTCAGTCAATAGTTGGCGGTTCCTCAGGAGAAAAGTCTTGCAATACAGGTTCTAGCGCATTGCTAGACTGACCGTTGAGCTCGCCACGCCCATTTTTTTGCCAGATCAGTTATGCTCCGCCTATGACCCTGATCGAACTTCTCTTTCAATTGGCAAACGAATTTATTACTTCTCTTGCCATCAGATAGCTTTCTACGAATTACTCTGTTAGCGATTACCTTTACCTGGTCGTCAGATTTTGATACGTCATAAACTTATTATTAGATGTATTTATGGGCAAATCAGGCAATAAATGCTGTCTGTGATTTTCTGGCGCAGAGAGACCCAAATACAGCATTTCTGCAATTGTATTCTCAGCTCTTTTTGTCGACAATCGTAGGTTGTTGATAAAGCTAACTTGTGTTGCCTAATAGGGAACTACGCATGCCAATAAGACGGCCTTTCGACTTTCTCACAATGAAATTTAAAAAATGCAAGGATTTAATTTAAAAATTTATTCACAAAAATTAAAATATCACTAATAATTTTAAATCTTATCTTTTCTCTTGCCCAGCTTACATTACGCGTTGTAGTGATTACATCGCTCGCCGTTTCCAAAAAAAACGCGTTAACATTTTCCACCTAGTCCACGTCCCGTAACTAAATTTAAAGCAGATAAACACGACGCACTAAAAACGAGCGAGCTTTGCTGTAGAATTGTGTCATTAACGGAACAATGCAATCTGCTAGCAACGCTTCGTTATCAGATGCAAATCGCCCAGTAGCACGTGCTTACAAAAACAGCCAGATGCAGCGCTCATGTATTTATCGCTTAAAGCAGGGCAGATTATGAAAACAAATCGCGTTTGTCAATTTAATTAAGATAAGGCTGGGGAGCAGCTTTGCTCGATGTACGAAGTAATCATAAAAAGGCTTTATGTTTCATGTATGTCGTGGCTGTAATGGCCTACACGGCATTCGATGTGGCCCGCCTCTCACGTGGTACTTATCGAGGCGATAATTGAATTCCTGTCACACACGTGGTACAAACGAATCAGCCAGATCTCGTGGCAGCGATGGTGTGGTTTCCTTTACGTACTCATGTAACTGCAATTCTGGTGATCCTAATGACCAAACGCAAAGTATCAGATTAGATCGAGTTCAAAAGCTAATTATAAAAATGCGTGGGACTGGGCCTTGCTGAACAGACTTTTCATGTTTCTCTAGGTGCAAAATAATTTTCTGGTACAACCCCATGGCAGTTGTGTTTTTAAAGGAATTGAAAAATTTTCAGAAAATAAGTCACCTCGCCGCGCAAAAGAAATGCATCTTCATCAGTAAATACAAGGCAAATCATGAAAGATTTTATAGCTAAGCGATATTGCAGATTTTATCACTTAATAACTAGTTTTACAGTTTTACAACACAGCTGAAAGAACGGATAGTCTTTATGGATTTATTGGGTGCGAGAATTTAAAGCAAAATTTAATTTTGGTGTTATTTGTAGAATTGTTAATAAAATCTTCCTTTGTTTATATATTTTGATTGGGAAGTGGAGGACACTTTATTTTTTATTGTTTTATTTTTATTGTTAGTGACGAATACAAAGGCAAATTAGATAAAAAGAGCATTTTAAATAAGTCAATATTTCTTTATATATTTCTAAATATACATAATTTTTTAAAAATTAAAATTTTAAGTTTTGAAAAGTTAGTTTTTTCGCAACAATCGCTTTGATCAGAAAATTTGAAAGCATTGAGACAATGACTGATAATAAGTGGAGAACAGGACGACCGTCCAATGTGACCGCTCCCGACGCCGTAAAGGCAGTTCAAGAGCTCCATAAAAATAAAACAGTGCTTCCTCCAGAAAAGGAGCAGCTTGCTCCAATGTGAATAATTGGTTAATCAAAAGATCCTAAAAGTAGATTTGGAAATGTTTTCCTATAAGACCCAATTGCAACAGTCACTCACACAGAACAATTATGATCAAAGATTGGCTTTTGCTGTTGATATGTTGGAGAGATTCCAAGAGGAATCGATCCATTTGAAACACATTTATTTCAGTGATAAATGCTATTTCTAGTTGAAGCATTATCGTCCTCTTAAAATATGTGGATGAAATTGTTTAGCAAAAAGAAATTTTGAAGAAATTCTTCCCTAAAATTTGCAGCCAAAGAATAGTTCCAGTAATACAGAGATACAGAGATTGCACTGCGAAAAATTTTTATAACAATTTAATATAAAGTATATGGCCCAGCATGGATGTATGTAGATGTAAACAATTTAGAACAATGATAATATCACTGCACTAAGAAAACTATAATTGTTTTGATTATTAATTTATTAAAGATAAAAATCCTTATGTTCCTTTCCCATACATTGCATAAATAATAAGCATGTACAAAGTTAAATTAAAAATCACACATCAGTAGAAATTTATATGTATTTATAGTTTTATTTAGTTCATCCAGCTTTATTATTCATTGGTTAGTTAGTTGTAGTATTTAGTCCTTTTTAGTTTTCTTATCTTTTTATATGTTAATATATAATAATAGTAAAGCTCTAACGCTCCGCGTGGGAGCATGACCTGCAGAGAGGTTAAGGCTCTTATATGTTCGCTCTCTCTGCTCTGTAATGCGGGGCGATGTGGCAAGCACCGCGCCTTAGACGACCGTCATTATTACTCTTTGTTCGAGTAAACGCAGTGTCTAAGTAGGCCATCCTCCAGATATCAAAGAGAGCTCGTCCTCACCGCAGCTCGCACCTCAACTACAGGACCACGCTAACCCAATGTTAATATTGTTACCAGGTCGGGCCCGGACGGTGATAAATCGGGCGTTGGGACGCTACGACCGGCAACGCGTGGGGCACGGAAGGCTGAAAAAACGAAGCGTCGGCTCCAACTTACGATTAGAATTATATTTACAATCTTACAAATTTAACCTACTTAGCTAATTTACAAGAACTTAACCTACGACTTAATGTATGCGCTGAAATGGGCCGCGAGCTAACATAGGTGCGGCAGCGGGACCGGCGGCAGAATCAGGCAGCGAGCAGCAAGGGCAGTGGCGCAGCTGGGCAGCGCGCAGCAGGGCCGATGTCGGAGCCGAACAGCGAGCAACAGGGGCGGCGGGGCCGGAAAACGAGCAGCCGCTCCAGAAAGCGAGCAGCAGGTCCGGGCAGCGAGCAGCAAAAGAAGCCAAAAGGGACTCACCTGATAACACTTGATGGTTACTTCTTAAGGGGCTGACGACTAAGAGCAAATTTTTTGGTGGTTCAGGTTTTAAGGGCTCAGCCGTGCCCCACTCTGCTGGTAGGGTGCAGAGTTTCAGGGTGGAAGCACGGTGAGCCCGCTGGGGAATGCGAAGCTTGCCCAGGATTGGGAGACACCTGTGGCGCCTTGCGCTGATTGTAAATACGCCGGCGCCCTTGCCCTAGGTGGTAAATGCTGTGGCGGCTATGGTCTGTGGTGTTCGGATCGACTCGGGATCGCTTGGCACGACGCGGCGCGGTAGGTCAAGAAGCCCGGTGTTGCACACGGCACTACAAAGTCGGCCTCAGGTAACATTCCTTTGGGATTATAAATTCCAAAGAATGTCCTTTGTGTTGCGCACAGGCCGAAAAATTCCGAGTCAGGTAACATCAGCGCCGGCGATATCGGGGCCAGGTAACAATATAAAGTTATTCTAAAAGATTTATGGGGTTTTAAAAAGTTATATTTCATAAAGTATTAAACATAAAATAGCAAATGTCATGCGAGAGAACACATATAATCTGAGTTTAAACAATAACAGTATAATAGTTTAACTAGTGTCCTCTTGTTACATGATACATACCTATACGATCGTTTAATTGGTTGAAGACATATTACAGCATTTTTCTGTTGACGAGCATTAATACAGCGATAGTCGAAAGTCTCTCTCATGCTGTTCAAAATCACAAGGCGTTATATCAAAAAGTCCCAGCTGTGATTTTCCACAGTTCAAATGTATTTCGACCGTAACCCACAAACATCATTAAACCGTGCAAACCGCAAATTTGGCATTTCGAAATCAACTGTTCTGAAAATTATGCGGAGACGATTAAGGGTAAAATCATACTACCTGCAGCTCTTACAAAATTTACAGCCCGATGATTACGGCAAGCGATTTAAATTTCGTAATTGTATGCAGGAAAACCAGGTCTCTCTCGACTTAACGCCTTATGATTTTTTTTAAGGCATGCTATACTGTACTTACGTGTCACTATTGACAACAATGGATGAGCTCCAAGATTGCACTATCGTTGTATTCGTATCTTTCAACGGCAACGAATTGAACTATTGCATAGGCGTTTATCGTGTGACAATAAGAGCACGCATTAAACATTTTGTAATGTTATGATTCAAATTTAAACAATATCTGCTATTTTTCATATGATATTTATCATTTTATGTTTAGTGCTTTATAAATGTAATATTTTAAATCTCGATGAGTCATTTGTAATAATCCTGTGTATTTTAAGCATTTTACGTATGATTTTTTTATTTTTATTGTCAATGTTTACACTTTTTTGTTTTTAATTTTTTAATTTGTGTATTAATTGCCAAACGACTGTCTAAAAATACAGAGCCAATAACCTTTTAATGAAAACCAAGTAGCTGGTAAAAGCGGACTTTAATGCGCATGCGTAAATGAAGACGCACTGGCTGAGCGAGTACAATAGCAAGTTTGCATTATATTTTGTACAAAACTAAAACGCTCGTCTGTAGAAACTATTTGACTAAGTCAAAAGAAGTCCGGAAACTATGCAATGAGTATAGCACGTTTTAGAGATGGTCGAAAATCTATTAAAAATGAACCATTTTTTTTGAAAGACCAGCAAAGAACAGAACACCAGAATTTTGAACAGGTCCAAGCTACAGTTATCAAAAATCGGTAACTAATAGTCCAAAAACTAGAATATGAGTTGACGATTTCAAAAACTAAGGTGTGTAAAATTTTAATAAAACTTATTAAAACATCACTTCTACTAGAGTAGAAGAATTTGTTGCCTTGCATCTTCTGGCCGTTTCCAAAACTTGAATCAACTTGAAAGCAAAGATATTTGACGAGATTTATATCAATACAACGAGGTAGTTTATTTGCCATTCCAACACAGACCTTTGCATAATGTTTCGCACAGTAGAAACTATACTAAGAGAAAATAAACCCTAACATGACCTTTCTAAGCTAGGGTGCTTCTTGTATCCTGTAAGGATGGAGTCGAATAAAGATTTAAAGGAAATTTATAATATTTTATTACACGTACAGCATCGGGGCACCTAAGCCTAGACGGTCTATCGTCCAACTGTAACCAACTGCATCGAAACCAAATGCCCAGCCTATAACTCGACCATATCCATTCTTAAACAATCAGCCACATCAAAGGGCTTCACGTCTAGACGGTGCGTCGTCCATGTGCAATCGACTGTTGGAGAAATCGAAAGCCCACATGATTTCGTCTGCAGTCAGACCACCTGGACTACCCATTGCTCAAATAAGGAACTCGAAACTCTAGCCGCTCAAGCAAAAATCACTCGCAGCTGCAGCTCCAAAATGCCTTGAAATATCTCCTTGTTCGAACAAGCAGTTAAAATGCTGCTCTTTCCATTCTTAATTTTTTATTTTACGTGGCGTTTTAAAGATGTTGCTAAATCCCCCATTTTTTATTTTTATTCCGTTTTGCTTCTGCCTTCAAAATCTCAATGTAACGTACTTCAGGTTTTAAATTTATTGCGCGAGCAGTAGGCTGCTGGCCATCGATCCAAACCCCTTTCAGAGAGTAATTTATAACGTACTCCCCAACCTTGGCTCTCTAACTTCTACTGTGGTTGATGGCGCAATTTTAGTTAAGCTTGCTAAGACTGAAAGCTTTCATTATTTGAAAGCAAAGTTTCTGTTAACCGGAATTATTTAAAGCCCTGTCTAAATTTTTTAAATATTAAATAATGTAATATACTATGTGAATGACTAGCCTAAAATCCTAAGGACTGTGCCACCAGTGGAAGCAATGGTAGGTTACGTGTGCAGAAATGCCTACTGGCAAACTTACAAATGACATAAAAGTGACTTCTCCCCAGCAGAGTTGAAGCGTCAGGCACGAATAAGAGCAAAGCTTCTACCCGAAGATTACAAAGATAAAAAGAAGGATTACTGCCAGGAAAGTTTTTAACTTCCGGAACAGCAGAGTGTGTGCTTACAAATTTACAAGATGCTTCTAATAAAGTTTCGGGAATCTAAAATAGCTTTCATTCTATTTTAGTTATGACGTTACGTGAACGAAATTTACAGCCAGAGTGCACCGCAAGGTATATCTCCTTCATAATTCAAAGTTTTGTTAGAATTCAACGCCAACTTTAATGGAATTCGACTTATAAAGTTTTAACACGCCAGCAGTGGCTTGAGATCAGGGTATATTGTACTTCCACTAAGGTTACTTGGTAATCTTAATCTTAACCCTCTTTTTCTTATTCTTTCTTATATACACTTGTAACATATAGATTTTTCTTTTTGAATCTTTTGATTTTTTTCATCTACGTTTGTTATAAATTAGTAATTATGTTATTTATTTTATATCTTCATTAATCCTCTCTAAAACTTTTAACGATATATATTTTTTACATATTCCTTCTTTAAATTTGCTATCAAATATAAGTATAACCTAGTCAATCCAAGCATATTAAATTTCAGAAAACAGCGATATTAACAATTAAAAAAAAATCAAAATGAGAGGAGACGATATCCAAGATATTTTCAAAATTGCAACATGAAAGATAAAATTAAAAACGGTTTTCTATCAGAAAACAAATTAACTGCTCGTTTCTCAATTTGTTGCATAAATGATTGCATTATAGATAGTCTTTCTTTCTAAAGCAAAAAAGCGCTGGTTTTAATTCATTTAACCACACTTTCTGTTATGTTAACGGTATAACACAACAAACGTAAATAGCAGTTAGGCAACTTATTGTACACCCAAGTATCAAAAACTGCATAATATTGGTGGAATGATAATTAATATTTTGCAGTTTGCTTTTTCGCTAATTTGCTAATTCAGAAACCTTGCTTACAAGGCTATGTATCACTTACACCACGTAATCCAATGAACGCAAACATACGAGATATTTGTTGCAAAATTAATTTTACTTCCAAGGTGCTCCTCAAAGCAGAACAAATATTTGCTGTCGCAAAACTCTCGCAATCTGCGGAAAGAATTCCTGTTCGCGAGATTCCGCTTTGTCTTTGTGTCCTTTAAGCCGCCTGCTTTGTTTCAGATTGCGATTAAAGTGGAGCAGCACTCGTGCCGGCACGGCACCAAACGGGCAAACTTAGAAAAGAACCAAAACCAAAGATGCATTCCTTGTAAGTACTTTTTCAGCTTTTCCCTGCAACTTGCAAAGTACAAAGGCTGTTTTCTGCAGCATGCTGGAAGTTTCTGGGCGCATTTATAAATCTCGCTTTAGAATATTTCAGTTGATGCATGCCGTCGATTACTGTTCTGCAATTGTAGCAATATCTCCCTTAAACTTCCATAAAGCAGTGCCGCCAACTTTGCGTGTTTCTACTGCAGGAGTGTCAAAAATATACAGCTGTATATTATAAACATATAAAAGCATTTCAATGGAATACAAGGACGGAATGAAAAATAATGGTTTTGATATTAGCTATTCAATTTTCTGTTAATTTGCCCAAAATAATTTGCAAATTTTACTAACCAAGACCTCAGATTTTGTACATTATTCTTTACCAAATATTTTGAGCTATAATACAGGGTAGCCCAAACATCTTAGTACAATTTTTTTCCTTTACTCCTCATGTTACTAACATTTTTTTTGCATTTCATCCCATATCGGTAGTATCTAAAATAAAGAAGAAAAAACTAAGTTCGCTATTTGTTTATTTAAATCAAAGAGACATAAAGATCAAGAAAATTGGGGAGTTTGTCAATATAAATGAAGAGATTTGAAGAAACATCCAATAACAAGGATCGGAGCAAATTAGGATACCCAAGAACATTAATAATCCATGGCCAACACAATCACTCTAATAGCAAAATTATTAAGTAATTAACAAAAATTACATTTTCCATCAAATGACAAAAATTTAAGTTCATTTAAAGATGAAAAACGATCACCAAAGGAGAGGGTAGGGGAAAAATGCGCCAAGCCTTTTCATCCACCTTGTAGATCAAAAAGTTTTGAATTTATTACTTAATAAATTACTACATAGTCTCATTTTATTTATAGGTCCACTAAGACTAAAAATTCCAGAAATAAATTTCCATTAATTTGTTACTATGTTAAAAAAACGTGGATGGGTCCACGGTCTAAACCTATCTAGCAATGGTGGCCCAGCTCTGATGTTTGGTGTTATTGATGTGGCTGCAGAAGAAGCTGGAACATCCCTGCTGGACACTGCAACGTAGGCGTCATCTGGGTCGGTTGCCGCTTCGTGGAGTGCGAGCTTCGAGTATCTCCTAAAGCTGTCTTAATGAGGGATGTAGCATTTAGCACGGGAGGTGATATTACTTCGGTTTTTCTTGTAGTCTACGTAGTACTTAACGTACTTGAGGCTAATCCGACAACAGTGTTGCACATTCTCGAAGCTCTGGCATCGATGGTACTACCTGATGAACTTCTTCTTATTTGACTGATCTACTCTAACAGCCCAATCAAAGACTCTGTACTAGTAGAAGATATTTTCCTTATTGTTCCACTTGAGTTTCAGGAACATGAGCACCATCGATTTTCAATTGAAGCCCTTCCTTATCTGACTCATAATCAAAACAGGAATGTCAGACTCCAAGAGTCTGTTCTTCACCTACTGCTTCGACACGCTACACGTAACAGCGTAAAGAGACTTTTCTGCCTTCGGTAGATGAAAATCCTCCTAGATATTCACTTCCATTAAGAAGCGAGTCAGACAACGATAATCTTGGGCAACAACGGGATGAATAGATATTTCATCTACTACTTTTTTGTCTTTAAAGATTCATACCTTGTTGCGTAGATTGTCTTCATAAAAAAAGGCCAAGCCTCTTTCCCCTAGAAAGTGACGAAAAAAATTATTTCCCTTATGGGAGCGTTTTCTGGACGATCTGGGGTATTTTAACGGGGCTGATGATACAAGGCATTTCAACGTTCTCTTCTAGGTCACTGACGATGTAAAAATCGTTGACGATTCGTACCAGAAATGGAAGTGACATCATCGTTACGCGAAAACGCTTGCGGGTAGGTTTTAAGCCCTCCTGATTTCTGAATCTAGCGTGAGCTGGCGAGTTTCGCCTTCAAAGTCGTTTTTCGGCAGAAGAGGTGAAGATGACCACTAGTGTTGGTACTAACTGGGGTGGCTGCAGAAATGGTACGGAAGGCTCTCTTGACTGGCTTTTTCAGTTCTCGGTGAGGACAGTAATTGTAGACAGCTGCTGCTCTTCTCTCAGGCTGTGGAAATCTAAGAAATTTTTCTGTAAATGCGGGCGTTAGGCAAGGAGTTTCTCCGTTGTCTCATCATTATTATTGTTCATTTTAAATAGTTACAACTCACAACGTAATACACAAGTAGTGAAGTTAAGGAAGCGTAACGCTCACACTAATTTTTAAAATATCATTCTCAAGTCCAGTAGAATTTAAAATCTATTAATGGGACGGAGCTTTAGAGCAGTGACAAATTAGAATATGTTGATATGGCTCCAACAATCATAAGAACCATTTTAAAATCGTATCACTCGTTCCAAATTTTAAAGAATTTTAACGAAATTGAGACGATATACATCACTAAAATCATACAAGGAAATCATAGTATATATAGGATAATACCGTTAACATTAAACCTTTAAGCTAAAAATAAATCCTTTAAAAGATTTTAACGTGCAAGGCTACTGCACCGGTTACATTCATTTAATTTTACCTGAATTAGATCTAAAAAACAAATTTCTCGTGTAGTTTTAATATCTAAACTATCTAATACATAATTACATTCCGCACATACGGAGAGATTTAACGAATGAATTATATCTTCTCGAAAGGATATTAGCCTATCCTCTTAACTCTCTCAGCTCAAGGCAGTTGAAAAGTGGTATGAATGATGGTTGAGAAACAATTTGGACCAATATATCAGAAAATGCCATTAGTGGGTGGTAATTCAAATTAAAAAATCATTGCATACTAAGAAATTTGAAGTGTTTCTCTTAAAATGGATTTATTTTTGCGATAAATAATATTCTTTCAATAAGTAATAAATTAAAAGCGAATGTAGCCTCAAAAAATATACGCAAATTAGTACAAAAATGGTATTTCGCCGTTTTTACTGTCAAATTAGTTGTTAACAACTTATTTTCTTAACTTTACAGCAGTCTACAGTATTGCTCGCACAAATGGACTCGTATAAGAAAGAGAATCGGTAGCTACAATTATCTAAAAGGCATTCTGCTACTCAAACTACAATGTCATATTTTGCATTAAAGCTAAATATTGTTTATAAATACAAATAGAATCACGGAGAAGATCTAGTAGACGTAATACGGACACATGGTGCAAATGTACAAGCTGAAGCAACTGCAAGAATAGTTTTGCTTAAACGTTACCATTAAGAAAGTAATAGATAAATAGCAACCAATTACGAAGTGACCTTTTTCTGTAACCTTCCGATCTATAACTTTTATTTGATGTTGTATAAACTTAGCTTAATTGGTTTGTTTTTCCCTTTACATCTTGGTTACGTTAAATAAAATCTGAACTAAGTGATCCTTGACCTTTTGGTCTAAAAAATTTTGCATTTAATAAATTTATCGAAGAGAGGGGTCATTCATAAATTAGATTGATACTAGTAACTGATCAGAGAACAAATTATATGAAACATTTGCAAAACACACCAATTGATTACACCATTATATGTAATGGTAATATATGATTCAATTCGCTAAGCCAAAAGGTACAAAAGCGTGTGCTAACAAGAAAACATTCCCAGGTGTAAATCCTGAATTTTGATAAAAAAAATTTTTGTGCTTCTGATAGGGAGTTTTTTGTGTCTGCCACTCCTTTTTACGATAATTCATGTTAAGGTCACTTCCTGGTTGGTCGGTTTTTTTGCCCATACTCCCAAAGTAACAGTGGAGTCGAGTTTGTTGCACTATCACAAGCGAGGCAAGTTGGCGCAGTGGTAAAATGTGTCACTTGCGTGATCGAGGTAGCTGGTTTTGAACTCGGTCTAGCAGTTTTGCTTTTTACTCTATTTTTGGCGTATCTTCATGCTTCAGATTGTGATTTTTGTTATTCTAGAATACATTGTTGTAGTGCAACGAACTCGATCCTACTCTTACTTTGGGAGTCAGCAAAAATCGACCGGTCAGAAAGTGACCTTAACATGAATTATCGTGAAAAAAGAGCCGTAAATATAACAGATGCAATGGCAGTCGCAATACTAGCTGCCGCAGTAAATAATTCAGTAACAAAATCCTCAACAAACCTTATCAGCAGGAAGCACCAGCCCATTATCTAACAAACACACAAGGACTAAATCTGACCTATAGTGAAATGCTTCAAGCTCCGGTAACAACAAATCCAACATATACAAACTCACAATCATTTATTCCAACAATGCTAACAGATTTTTACTAAACACCACAACTTCTCAAATGCTTATTAATAACACCAATCCCAATGAAGACAATATGTCGATCAGAAATGACAAAACGACTTCCAAGAAGTTAGATCACGTAATAAGAAAAGGAAAAATACTAAGCCATCCTTATAAAAAGCAAACCAAATAAATTCAGTAACAGTGACCACAAACAAATATGAGGTTCTCGCGAATACAAACGAAAAATCGCAATCAAATAGCAAACAAATTAACAAAGGAAATACTCGAAGTTCCTTCCTACATTTTACACTACGTAACAGCAATAAACTCATTGTTAAATCTAATGAATAGTCACATTTATAAAGAGAACTACCTATATCAGATTAATGCAAGAAAATAAAGTCAAATTACAAACCAAAAGCGTGGACGATTATAAGAAATTTTGGGTTGTCTTTGATAAAAAATAAAGTAGACAGACATACATCCTCACTAAAAGAAGAAAAAACCTTCAGAATTGTATTAAAACATATGCACCATTCTACAGATGTTAACATAACACGAAGTGATAAACATTATGAATGTTGTGAACAGAGAAACAAGGCAGAAGAAAAATGTTTTCTTCATTGACGTCAAACGTAATGTAAATAAAGAAATTTTCAAAATTAAAGACATCGAAAATGCAATAGTATAATTTGTCGAACCCCTAAAAAACACAGAATTCCCAACGCAAAAATAGTCAACGTTATAACCATGCGAGGAACAAATGCACCAGATCAGCTAGGTACGTCAAATGTGCGGACCTGCATGACTACCGCATGTGTCCAAAATCGTAAAGATGGAAAACCAGAAAATTCATGCTGTTGGTGGTGAGCACCCAGCTAATTACAAAGGCTATAAAGTATACACAAACATTCTTAGTCAAATCAAGTTATAAAAAATAATAATATTCAGCATTCAGCAGCAACCCGCTCAGATAAAAATACAGTCTCAACTGTCGCAGAACCGATCTCATCAACCACAATAATCACAATCACATCAACTACAACAGAAAAATTATTCTGAAATACAAGAGTTAACTAATAAACAAAATAACCTTATACCCCGAAAATTAACCCAATCAACTAAATTATCTAGATATAACCCTACAGAAAGTACCCAATCCTACCAGCCGCACAATAAAATGACAGGACAACAACTAGATGACCTGACCACCATAGTTATTACAATGTAGCAAACGATACAAGCTCAACTACCCTCTACACCACAAGCAAGAAATAGAAATCTTCGTTAAACATCATAACGTAGATATTTTACTCGTCTCAGAAACCCATTTTACAGAAACAAATCATTTAAAGATTCAAAATTATTGTATCTATTCCACCGAGCACCTAGACGCTAACAAACAAACGAGCGGTGGTACGACAATAATGATCAGGCAAGGTATTAAACATTACGAGCTTTCAAAATCCAAAAAAAAAACTCTTACAAGAATAGTCGAGTCAAATGAGCAAGAAAAACGCTAAAACCTCGAAATTTTTAGCGGGTACACCTATTGAGACGTTCCAAGGCGCATTCGATTCGTAAGAGCATCGGAAAAAATCTGGTGTGAACATCACACGACTTTCCTTTCCTATTATTTGGGTAATTCTGGCAAAAATCCTGGGCTTCAATTTTTTTTCGAGTTCCTATTTTACCAACTTTTACTTTAAATTCATGTTTATCTCGTGATAACAAATCATTTTTATTCTCATGAATTTTTTGTATCTTCAACAGATTTTGCGATCTTGCGACCAAACGGCTCGGCCGATTTTTACCAAAAGCACTGCGGCGCCTACTTACAATTAACTTGCATACCAAATTTCAAGTCTCTAGCTATTACGGTTCTCGAGATATCCTGTTTATTGACAGACAGACACACACACACACACACGAACCAATGGCCCAAACCAACTTTTTTGCCTGAGGCTATAATTCGTCCAAAAATGTGAAAAACTGGGTACGTCAAATTTCCGCCGATTACATTATTATAGGATAAGGAAAGTAAAAATGTTACCACATATTTTTTTGTTATAATGCAAAAGTGCATTTATGCACTCAAAAAATGAGCTTTTTGCAGAACCAAAAGAATATTTTATTTCTCGCTTAATATTGGCCAAAATAAGCTCATTCCCCTTATTCTGGGGTTTTTGGGGTCGCTGATCACGAATATGATGTTTAAAAGTGCCCCAATGCACTTGGAGAGGAATATAATCCTGGGAATGGGGGCGAATTTGGGAAAAACCTCAAATTTGTTTGTTCTTTAAGTTTAAACTGTCTATATAAGAGTTTTTGGGTTTACTGGTCACAAATATGATGCGTAGAAAGTGCTCCGATCCACTTGGGGCCATAATTCTGGGGATGGGGTGATTTTAGGAAACCAGCTCAAAGTCGTGTGTTTTTCGATTTTAAACTCTCTGAATAAAGGTTTTTGGGGTCGCTGATAACGAATATGATGTTTAAAAAGTGCCCCAATGCACTTAGAGGAAAGTATTATCCTGGGGATGGGAGTTATTTTCGGAAACCAGATGAAAGTTGTTTGTTTTTCGAAAATAAACTATTTAAATAAGGTTTTTTGAGATTTCGGATAACGATATTGGTTCTCAAAATAATTCTAACGCACTGAAGTGAGAAAATACTCTGGGACACTTTGGGGAAAGGATACCCTGGGGCACCAAAGTACGCGTAAGGCATTTAGTATAATTAAATTTTAATTATTTTTAAAAACTATTTTTTTTCAGATGTTATTACAAAAAAATTTTGCAGGCACACAGACAACCCTATCAGTGTCCACGTTTTAACAGTGTTAAATAAATTTTTCTTCAGGATTTGAAAACTGATTTTCAAGGTTCTATTTAAGTAAAAAAAAAAACATAAGTAATAAAATATCTTCAAATTTGAATTTCATATGGTTTTCTTAGCCTTTCTCTTTTATCAAAGTAAATTGAAATTTTCATAAAGCAATTTTGAGCAACAGATTTAGAAAGAAAAACGTTACAATAGTTTTTTTCACAATAAATCTTCTCTGTTGCAATAATAATCTTCCAAATATATTTTCCATCAGCTAAAAAATTAAATATGCACCGTGTGCTAAATCGAAATCTGCCGAATTTTAAGAAAAATGCTATCAAATATAGACAGTTTAATCTCGAAAACCAAATAACTTTGAGCTGGTTTTCTAAAATCGCCCCTATTCTTAGAATTATGCTTACCAACCAGTGCATCGTAACGCTTCCTAAACATTATATTCGTAATCAGCAACCCAAAAACTCTTATATAGGCAGTTTAAACTCGAAAACAAGACTTTGAGCTGCTTTCCTAAAATCACCCCCATCCCCAGAACTATGCCTCCAAGTCCATCAGAGCATCATATTCGCGATCAACAAACCCAAAAACCCTTATATAGACAGTTTAAACTCGGAAAGCAAACAAATTTGAGGTAATTTTCTAAAGTTACCCCTATCCCTACAATTATGACCCCCAAGCGCATTGGGGCACTTTTTAAACATCATATTAGTTATCAGCGACCCCAAAAAACCCATATTCAGACAGTTTAAATTCGGAAAACAAACAAATTTGAGGTAATTCTCTAATCACCCCCATCCCCAAAAACCTCCGAGTAACGGGAATGAGCTTATTTTGGCCAATATTAACCAAGAAACAAAATATTCTTTTGGGCCTGCAAAAAGTGCATCAAATAAATGCACTTTTTGTGTGCACAAATGCACTTTCCCATTATAACAAAAAATATGTGGTAAAATTTTTTCTGATGCTCTTACGAATCGAATGCGCCTTGGAACGTCTCGATACGTGTACCCGCTGAAAATTTCGAGCTTTTGTACTAATTTGCCTCGACTAGAAACAAGGATAGTAACTAAAAATTGCCACGATCCGCTTACTCTCTCAGCAGTGTAATGTCCCCCAAACTACCCTACTATCAAAGAGGAATCATCGAACACTTCCGGTCCTTAGGTAACAGATTCATGGCAGGCGGGGACTACAATGTGGAAAATGTTCTCTGAGGCTCACGTATCACTACAGCAGGGCGTAGTAAAGTGCTTAGTCAAGTTATACAGTATGTAATATGTACTGACGTATTGGCCCATGGATATAAATAAAATTTTCGATCTGTTGGACGTTTTTGTAACTAATGGTATTGCCTCTACGGTATCAAGACATCGAATCATGTTTTTATCCATCTTCAAATCATACTCCCATTATAGATGCAGTAAGCGCTACCGTTATTGAAAAACAGAAGAAGACTGGTACTACTTTACGTCCTTAATTCATGATAAATTAAATATGAAAATTCCACTCAAAATCAATGAAGATATTGAGTCAGCGGTATCCCACCTTACGCACGTAATTCAAGAAGCGGCTTAGGAAGCTACACCTAATGTCCCACCTATACAAACCCAAGAATACTGCCCTTTTGCTATAAAAAGAAAAATTGCAAAATAAATAGATACCCATCTAACAGAATGCGTTATAATAAGGCCACAGATAAAACAAGACCTGGGGAACAAAACCTTCAAAAAATACCTAGAAAATCCAAGTCCGCCAGAAGACACAAAAAGAATAAAATGCTAGTATGAGCCAATTACTCCCCTGCGTAAAGCTAACACTAGCTGGGTACGTACTGACTCAGAAAAAGCTGAAGTATTTGCACAACATTGAAAAAAAGTGTTCCAGCCGCTACCTTCATCTGTAACGTCAAAAGTAAATTCTGAAATTTAAACATAACTAGATGCCCCGTATCAAATATTACCGAAGCTAGGTTATTTCACGGCGCAATGGAAAATTCCCCAAATAATAATCTTAAACCTGGAAAATTGTCAAAAGAAGCAGCTTTCTATAAACCGATAAGTCTATTGCCTATACCAAATAAACTACTTGGAAAGCTGTTTGCCAAAAGACTGACACCTATCATAAAAGAACTAAACCTTATATCTACTCATTAGATTGGCTTCAGAAAGGAGCATTACACTATTCAGCAAGTTCATCGCTAGATGACATCCAGACGTTTGATAAAGTTTGGCATGACGATCTCTTTTATAAACTGAAACACATACTGCCTCATTCGTGTTTTGTCATATTGAAATCCTATCTTGAAGAAAGGTTCTTTCAGATTAAATATGAACATCAAACTGAGCAATATCAAGCACGATCTGGAGTCACCCAAGGCAGTGTTTTAGGACTTTTGTTATACCTACTTTATGGGGCTGACGTACCCACCAATTCACAATCACTGACAGCTACATTTGCGGATGATAGATCCATCCTGGTTAAGCGCAAAGATCCCGTAACAGCTACCAGAATGCTGCAAGATCATCTAGTAGTTAAATGGAGGATTACATTAAACGAAACCAAATCGCTTCGCATCACTTTCACAAAGTATTGAGGAAACACGTCGCACGTTTACACTAATAATGCAACGTTGCCTCAAGATTCGGGGGTGAAATACCTCGGCATGCATTTAGACAAAGGGTTAACATGGAGAACACGCATATGGCATAAAAGAAAACAACTGGGGATCAAGTTTAGTAAACACTGCTGGATTCTCGTAAGAAGATCAAAATTGTCACTCCGAATCAAGCTCCTGGTTTATAATGTTGCATTTGAACCAATCTACCTATGGGCCTCAGCAGAAAACACCAACGTCCAAATTATTGAAAAATTCCAGGCTATGTGTGACGCACTTCACTATTTAAGAAATGTTGACATTTTGTACGACTTGAATGTGGACACAGAGAAAGAAACAATTACTAAATATAGTGAAAAGTATTTAAACAAATTGGAAATTTATAATAATCCCCTAGCATTGAATATTCTTGACAGTAGTTCGGGCACTCAAAGATTAAGCAGAGTTAAACTACTTGTCAGATTTGCTTATTATGTATACAGATTGGAAATAGTTAAAAAATTTGAAAAACTTACCATTTATTACATAATAAAAATTTAAATTTTTAAGCATTTATCTTACGTCACGCGATTCTTCATCCAAACGGTTTTTTTATAATTAAATACTCTCTTATCATCTAAGGATATAAAAAGGTTGAAGCATTAACCAGAATAAAATAGTCCATTTTTTTGTTACACTTCCAAGTAAATTTTTCCTGGTATAAGAGGACTACTACCTATCTTACAATAAATTGCTTGCTTTAAATAACACTGGTAAATCTTATAGGTAGCTCGCTAAGCAATAATCAAGTTCGGTAGTTTCGCAACAAAATGCGACCTGCCTTTGACGCGTCTTCTCAAGGCTTTTATAGACGCTTTTGTAGTTAACCCATCTATTAATAAAGGGTATAGTTGGCAAAGAGGTCAATATTGGCCTTGATGATCGCTTCGCTAAACCATTTGAAGTTCTTAGAAGTACATGCAACTTTAATAAGCCAATTTTGAGAGAAGCTATCCGCTGCTATTACAGATTTATACAGCGCCTTTTTAAAATCCCTAAAAGCCGAACAATTGCAAACACATACAGTTTCCGCTCCTTGAATTAGTTTTGCACAGACATTAGTTTAAATAAATCTGCGCATATTTGTAATTGCCTCATTGACACTCCTGCAGTAAAACAAGAAATTTACAATGCTTGCAATGAACTGTAAAATGCTTTTGTGTTATTATAGTGAAAAGTTTTGACAAGAACGTAATGATTTTGAAATGAAAGTAACAGCATGACCACTTTTCTTTAATGCCTGTGTGTACACATCGAAGAATTAGAAATAAACCATCGTGTGTGCTGTTCTAGATGATTACAATAGGGTCGTTCTAGAGTCAATAGAAGGTGAACATGATTCAGATTACATTAACGCATCCTATGTTGATGTAAGTAAAGCTGTGTGTATTACGTAGTATTAGAAATTGCACACCATCCATTAGCGCACGTTGATTAGTTGTTAATCCTATCGAAATACGAAGAGACTACAAATATAATTTGTAATAAATAAACAAGTTGTAATTCCAATAACACTATTACTAATCCAAAAAGGAACTTGACGTTTCGCAATTTTTACGTAAGGCGAATAAATATAAATTTTTTGTTGGAAGTGCAACAATTTCTGTTGATAACTAACAAATGTTCAGATTTCTTGAACTTACAGTCTGTTCAATCATAAAGTGACTGCTGTAATTATTAAAAATAAAAATGTACAAGGGCTATTTTTTCAAACCTCCGATAAGGCATTAAATAAAGTGTTAATAACAAAATGCTTTCATTACCAAAACTCAAGTACAATTAATGTTACTTTTCCACATAATCACCATGAACATCAAGACATTTGTCATACTGGTGGATGAGTTTTCCAATAACCTCTTCATAGAAGGTTGCCGCCAGCATGTTGAGATAGGTCTCCATGGTGTCTTGAAGCTCTTAGTTGTCCTCCCAGACATATTTTCAGCTTTCGAAAAAAGTGAAAATCACTTGGCGCCAGATCTGGTCTGTACACCGGGTGATCAAACATTTTCCAATGAAATTGTACAAGAATCTGTTGGGTTACCTTAGCACTATACGGTCATGCATTGTCTCTCCGCAGTCGACGTAATGTTTAACAATATACTAATCGTAATTTCCAGCTCCACAAACTTTACGAGCAGTACACCTTTATGATCGCAAAAACGGTAGTTATGGTCTTCCTTTTCGATTCTAGATTGTCATAAAGAATCCACGTTTTACCTCCCGTGACGATTGATTTCAAAAACTCTTCCCCTAATCAGCGTAACGTGTGATAAAGGTTAAAGATTATGCCATACACCATGTTTTGTGGTCCTCAGAAAACATTTTGGGAATCTAATGTGCACATAGTTTTTGCTAGTGTAGATGTTCTGTTGCGATCGTGTATAGAGCTGACCTTGAAAATCCACAGACAATTCACTAATGGTAAACTTCCGTCTCTACTTAACCACTTGGGCAACTCGCTGAACAAGGTTTTTACTAGCCACAGACTTGCGTCCTTTTCTACGCCATTCTCGTGCAACACCATCACTCATAAAATTTGTACTGTAAACGCAACTTATTCTCTAATAAATTTCTGCTGCGCTATTCCCTTGTGCCTGTAAGAAACAAATGTAACTGTACAAGTCACACTTGGGGTGAGAATCAGTCATGCCAACCATGTCAATGAGTCTGCATCTCAGCTCCAACTGATGTTTTGGACTTGACAGTGACAACAGCTAGGTGGAAAAGCCGCGCAGTAGCGCAGTTCCACCTCGTATCGCTCAGCTGGTCACTTAGAAACCCTATCTAAGGCTGAAAAAATAGTCCTCGTAGATTCATTTTGTTCTTTTATTGAAATGTGCATAATGGGCTATTGCACAATTATCTAATATCTGATCCAATCATCACAATTACTAATTACGGCTTTACACCTTCTTTTCCATGCTTTTAATGAGGTTTTCTAAATAATAATTTGACAGAGATCGCCATGTCTTCTTAATTTGAAATAACGGCTACTTTATCGTGTATAATGGCTGTCTTTTGGGTTTTATTTTTATGTACGATCACACATTTTCAATAGAACTAACATCTGGGGGCATTTTCGAACATTCCATCGTAGTGACATTATTTGGTTCTTTCCATGAATTACACATTTTGCCGCAATGTTTAAAGTCGCTGTATTTTTATAGCTGTATTGTTCTATCAGTTCTATTACTGAATTGTTAGTAAACAGAAAGAGGCAACCAAAACCGCATATACAGAAGTATCCCCAAACATGCACTGAAAAATATTATTCTTCGCTGACCATGTTTTTTACAAGGAAGACCAGAAAAACGACTCATTCGTTAAGATAATCTCGATATAAATTTTCTTTGCCCATACCAATCAAAAAACGTTCTTCGTGCAAGCGACTTAAAAGTTTTAGTTGAACACAGAGCAGCGAAAAACCTGGCTCGTCTTTAAAGAGACACAAGATCCTTTATCCTTCTTCGTTATTGTGACGCGGACTATTCTCCTTTCGGCAGATCATCTATATTCCCAACCTCCAAATTTCGATTTACCTATTTTTTAAAGAATGCCCCCGTTCAATATCTTCGCTGGCTCGTATCAGAAATGTTGTACTCATTGTAAATATAACGAATCCACTGACATCAACAACATAATGTGCCGAAAACTGTATACTGAGCAAAAGAGGACGAAATAAAAAATCAAACGAATTAACTTAGATGGTGCTGCGGTGCCTCCTCACTAAATAACAACAGTCACTTTCTTTTGATACAGACTGAATATTTGTTAGGTTTTACAGTGAATTATTTTTAAAGCACACTACACAATGCTTATAGCTGTTACGAAACTTTGTTATATTTGAATTCTCCTCGTAGCGGAATTTAATAACGCAGCTGCAGCTGGCCTTTGACACGTAAAATCCGCCAAGTTACGATTATTAAAGCCAAAACAATTTAGCGACCTCTGCACATCATTTTGAGACTAATCGCCGACTCGTCAAAACCGTTCGTTTCCGAATTAAAGTCCGGAGCGCCGCGGCTTCGGGATTAATATGGCAGTTTCTATCTCTTCATCGGAGAATATTGCCAATTAACGTGAAACCTTCACAAGGTGGATTAGTGTGCAATACTCTTGAAGGTTTTAACTATAGGTCGCGGTATTGGCTTCATTCGTAACGCTTTAACGTCCACACGACATCGCAATTAAATTGTCCAATAGCTTAGTCCATTGATTAAAGTTTCGCGGCAACGGATGTTGCATCGAACATCGAATCATATTATCTGTCATCATTTATCACGAAACAAAACGTCATTGTTATTTTAATTAGTAGTAATTTTCAATTTTAGTTGTAAAATAGAAGTATAGAAATAGTAAAAGAAAATACGAGGTTTAGGGCATAAGTCATGGCAATCTTTTTTTTTTCAATGGTGAGGGATGATATCACAAAATGTCGTATGCCTTAAGAAAACCGTGAATTCGTAATGTGTGTCCACAACACAATATGGCACTGTGATGTTCTGTAATTGCACATAGAGCAATGTTAAATCAGCTTTCAGTCAAGCGCCGTACAGGATTGATGTGGCCCGTGCAGAACAGCGTTCGTATATCAAAATAACCGTTCTCCATGGCAGAAATGCCAAAAATGTCATAGACAGTTGGTAGAAGCTATCGGGGATAATGCTCTTCGATACCAAACAGTTGCAAGACGGGTAGCAGAGTTTTAGCGAGGACGCAAAGCAACCAGTGAACGGCAAGGAGCAGAAAGACTTGATATGTCAAATACAGCAATCCATCACCCGATAAAAGCCAACAGATGATAGACTCTGCTTAAGTTAGAGAAAAATCATCTAATAAGGAACCTTGTGAAACGATCTTCACTTACTACCCATCTCGCGACTATTCGGTATGGAAGAACACTATTCCAGCAAATTCTATTAACTCTCTATGTCATTAACAGTGAACAGTTATTTTGATATACAAACAGTGTGCACATCCACCCTACAATACAATTGACTGACAACTGATTTAACATTGCATAGAGCCATCTTGGGTTATGGACACACACTATGAATGCAGGGCTTTCTTGAGACATACGACATTTTGTCATATCATTCCTCGCCATTAAAAAAAATAGTTGCCATGACTTACGTCCCAGCCCTCGGCATGACTTCAATTTTTTATAAACAACTTTGTGTAATGAAAACTTGTTGTGATTTTAGAGTCTTTTAAAACCAAATGCTTACATAGTAACGCAAGGACCTACAGAAGAGACGGTGACAGACTTCTGGAGGATGGTCTGGCAAGAAAAAGCGAGCTGTATAGTGATGCTAACAAAGACGTTCGACTTTATCAGAGTAAGTAGAAAGTACAAGTTTTTTATACAGTAAGCTAAAAAACAATAATATTTATTGACTTACGGTTTGCTTCAGCACGTCTTTAAGTTTTAGTTTTAGTTAACTAATTAAAGGTTTAATAGTATAATAGACTCTTCCAACTCCATTTTGATTTTTTGCACTTCTTTTTTAAATTTTATTACCGGATCAACTACATTAGTGTTATACATGGTAAGAGTTAAAAATAAATGATTAATTAAAATATCATTTGAAAGTATTACAGTATTTCTAGGTATATTAACAAGGAATGTCATGGAGTTGTTCTGCTCCGATCGTTATCAAATTTGGGATACAGTATGATATGACTGAGGGATGAATGCATGTTATTGGTTTTTGTTGTGTGACCCAAGACAAACGAGATAAGAAAGGTCAAAATGACGAAACATCAGGCATACATTGTGTTGTGTATATTGTCCATATCACTATTTTTTCTCTCGTGTCAACAACAAGTGTTCTTCTATTCTCATCAAGATGGCCAACCCCATAAATGTTCTGCATCTCCTCCATCAAAAATATCGACCTCAGGATCACCCTGAATCTCCAATCACCTTTGAAGAAGAAGATCTTGCGCCGAAACTCTTCGAAGTCCTTGAAAACTGTAGGAATTTATCTCTGTCTATTGAAACTGATGTCGATCTTGACTTTGATGACAACTGGTGAGTAATAATCATCATTATATTCCTTCTTTAAGGCAGGATACATACTAGAAAGACCTCCCCGATTTGAAACTCCTGCCACTGTCCCAAGAACCTTCGAAAATTGTCAGAAGGACATCGAGGGCGAGCGAGCATTATTCTTCATCAGATGTGCTCGTTGTCAAATGTATCTTTGTGTTCAACACTTTTTCGCAGTTAACACTAATCTCTCATATGCATTATTGTTAAGCGGTAAACTTTCATACTTCATATCTCTAAAGTTTTGAGTCACACAGCAAAGCAATAACATCCCTCAGTCATATCATACTGTATGCCAAATTTAATAACGATCGGAGCAGAACAACTCTATTACATTCCTTGTAAGGTCAATTACTAAATACATCAAATAATAGGTCGTGAAGGAGCTTTCATTTTAGTCGAGCGTGAATATTTCGTCCGCCAAGGTGATGATACGCAAATCAGTCACTATCATGTATAATGGCAAAGCATTTCTGCGCTCTAGTACTGCTGTGTCCTTTATTTGACTACTTTATTAGGTGGGTCTCAGTCGGTGTCATTATTAATCTTGAAGGTAACCATGAAAAGCCTCTTAAGGTAAACACCTTAATTTGGCACTTTATAGAATTGGCTTAAATATTCCACTTAGATTGTACATATATTTTTAGATCTCGTGTATGAACGAAAGTTTGTCTTAAGATAACAATATCGTCAGTATAGGGTGACGTTGACTGTTGGTACATCTAAAATTTAAATGTTCAATATTAGTGGTCCCAATATACTAGCTCGTCGAGCTCTTGTTACTATGATCTTAGCTTCAGAAAATGTAAAGTTAATTTTGACGGCAAATATTCTGTCTTGATCTAGTTAGATATGTGTAGTCTAAATAGTTTACTCTTCAAGTCTTGTGTCTAAACCTTGTCAAAGACCTGAACCTCGTCCCAGAATATTACTAATGTGTAACAATTATTTTCGTAAACAGTTTCTCATTGCCACTGATGGTCGCTCAAGTACGTTCTTTGAAAACCAAACTGGAACGGCAGAAGGATATTAAGTGATGACACTTGTGCAAGTAAGCAAGAACTGATAACTTTTCAAATAGATTGAATAGTGATGTCGCAAACGAATAAGCTTAATAGCTTTTATCTTTTTCTGGTTTTGGAAATCATGCTTTCGGGTTTGAGGAAAATAGCCAGTCTAAGGCATGTATTAAATGTGATAAAGAGATAAACTAGGGCTTTCATGGTTGATTGTGCAAGCACTGTATTTGGTATTAAATCATGTCTCGGCGATATTCGCTTGGGAATTTTACTGGTGATGGGTCTGAGATCAGAGGATTGGTTTTATTTTTTGTGACTTTTCACATATTTGAGTCGCTCGGATCTAATTCCTATGCATTTTTTTAATGCGATGTGTTAAACTATTTAAGGTTGTTTTGATTTCTGTGTTTCTTGTTTTTCCATTCTCTTGTTGCTTAACTCTTCATTTTTGTTTAGTTGACTACATATTTTGAGTACTATGAATCCTATGGTTGTGAGCTGGGTTGGTGTGTCATCTGTGTCACCCTATTCGTTATTGTCATAATAAGTTTTGTTACGACTTGATTTAGGTCAGTGGAGCATTGTAAATGCTGATCTAGATTACACTCTCCCGATAATCGAACCAGTGATTAGTCAAGAAATGGTAGGTTGCTTAATTTGCGTGGTGCTAATAAATAATACAAGTACGGACAGGTGATTAGAGTTAAGCCCATTTATGACTTCTTGGTTCTTTTGCTGTACGATGTCTAGAATATCTATTTCATGATCATACCTATATGAATAATAAGTGTAACCTGTAGGGGCTATTATTTGAAAGACATTTTTATTCTCGGAAAAATGCGTTTCGACTATGCAGGCAATATCCACAATATATCGGGAAAGAATAATATGAATCTGATATAAATATATTTGGGCTTTGATGACATTTAAGCAGGTATAAGAGGTTTTGGGTTTTTTAGAATATATTTAAAAAGCAAAGAAAGGAGGGTGGTTATAATAAATATTTTTATTTGTGGGAGGAAATGAGTTGAAAAGTCAAGCACTAGTTTTATAAGGATGCTTGACAGTTATGATTCCATTTTGTTGCTACCTGATTTAGTAGATAATTGAGCTGCGATAATACGAATGGGATTAGGGAACGAAGAGTTAGTTTGGTCGTCATACATTTTGAATTCTCCTCCATGCGTTTACTATTTGTATTTTTTTAAAAGCCTTCATGGTAATTCAATATTATGACTTACGACATAATCTCTGCCACAATTTCAGGAGGTCTTTAAAAGTTTTTAGATATAATGTACAATCATTCTTCGTATGCCTGTATCTCCGGCAGCAATAGTGTTGAGGTATATGCATTGATTTTTCCTTATTTCAATAGTGACAATAGTAAGAAACAACAATTTGTTTATCTAAAACATTTTTGCAGCTTTATATTCAGTTGCTTCTACAGCATATATTACTTTTGTTAAGTATTCGCCTGGTCTTTTAATTCTTATTGAATATCCCTCTCTCTCTCTCTCTCTCTCTCTCTCTCTCAATGAAAGACGAATATTTTTGGTTACGATTCTTATTAGTATTTTCAAATTCTTTGACATTGTATGTAGTTTTCTTTAACATATTTCATTGGTGTTATGCAGTTCTCTACTTTGGTTAAATTTTTGATTTTTTATTAAGTTTAGACATCTGCATTTAGTTGGGCATTGTCGCGAAGCAGTATATTCCGACAATATACCAATTTTAATTTTAACAATTGTTAATCGACGGTTATCTTCGAAAAAGCGACAAACGGTAGGACTATTCTCCTTAGTCACGCTTGGCAACACCGGAAACTCTTGACGTTTCGTCTTCTAAAAATTAAGAGACTGTCCCGTGCGTTTTCGCTTTCATACTCGTGCGAGTATGGTAGGGATGGTGTTGGGGCATCGTTGTTGACGTCACTAGGATGGTAGATAACGTGATCGGGCTAGCTGCTGACGTCAATCGGGACGTTGCAGGTAATATATTAGCATTTTCTGACGTCACTCGTTCTTTCGCCGTATCTGTTTTTACCCTTGAGAGCGATAAGTCAAGACCTAGGTAGATTAAATCCGTCGTCTCTTATTTTTATATTCATAAATCTTCACCGCCTCTCTGTATAATCTCGGGTAGTAATTCCTACAATTGGATAAAACTTGTGTTTGCCCGAATTCTATCTCGTGGTTGAGATTTTCCAAAGCATGATCTATCTGGTTGATTAAAGCGTAGATGACGTTTGTGTTCATTTATCCTGGTGGTAATCGTTCGGCCCGTAGTCCTAATGGAGACTTGCTCACATGAGCAAAGTATGCAGTATACCGCTGGTGTATCCGGCACAGGCCTTTTTTGGGATCAGGTTGGCTGCCTTCAGTCTTCTTACTGTCCAAGCGCTGATGACCACATCTCTGGCCATACTCAGTCAACGCCAATCACATGTCAAGTTTTGAGGGATATCGATCGTCTCTCTCCGTTGTCACACGCCTACAGCCGCCTCCTTGCCGGCGGACATATTCCCGGCACCGACGCCACACTCTCGATACAGCTGATTGACTCAGTTTAAGTTGATTTAGAACAGACCTCTGCTTGAGGCCCTTTCTCAACAATGCAACTGCCTGAGCTGCTTCTGTGGCTGTGGTATCCATTTTCTTATGAATCACTCGAGCATTTACGTAACTTACCTACTTACTTCAACTTCGGATGAGTGACTGAGATGAATTATCGGATTGCAAGCGTACTGTAGGCCAATCACAGTCGTCGCGTACGTGGGTTCCAATTGGCAAGATTCGTAAAACCCCTATCGTGATGTATATTTTTTTAAATGCGTCATCCGATTGATGCAGTAGCAACAATTTAGGGATACCATAATATCTCAAATGTTAGCTTAATTACTCATTTATACTTAACTCTTACGATGTGATCTGGTAATAAACTTTAAAATAATTGCACAATACAGAAACTAAGTTTTTTGCATGCATTATTGTTTCAGTACCTACCTAATTGCTTCTTAAATTTATTCTGACCCCAAAAATTTTGCATAAGAGTTATGCTCAGTATTTTGTAACTCATTCTAAGAAATTAATTATGGCAACATATGATACTTTAGTATTTTACTTTATATTTTACAACAAAAAACATCAAAAATAGAAGACAAATATTTTATTTCCTCTTTTATAAAAACGCCAATGCAGCTAAAGCTAAAAAGGGTTTCTAGATCTGTCGTAACTATTTTTATTATCCCAAAAACAGTTACACAGGAACTCGCTATTTTTGATATATCATTCCGAATCGTTTCAATATGACCCTTACTGCGGCTTAGCTTTTTTGTAATAACAAAAAGGGAGTGGTAGATTTCCGTTTCTGTTTCTGCTTTGATAGAAATATCGACGAAACCAAAATTAAAAAAGTTTATAATACTAGCGTAGCTGCAATTTATCGGTAAGCGATAAAAATAGTATTTGTTACTTTAATAATTTCTGTTTATTTAATTAACATTTCTTGCGATTACAGGTAATGTGCGTCCAATACTGGCCGGCATCCAAAGAAATCGAAGAAACCTACGGAGGCATCCATATATCCATCTTGCAGGACGAAGAGCTGGCGCACTTCCATATACGCACCTTCAGGCTGTTCAAGAAGGAACTAGACGTAAGTGGCATTCGATCGAACTGAATGAGCAGAAATGCATGCCTCTGACAGCATTTACTCAAAAGTACTTAGCAGCAGGAAGCCCGCGACAGCTAAAATTTATTTATTCTCGGAAACGTGCAGTTGAACCGACGCCAGATATTTTTAAATTTTTGTGCGCCTTCCAAACGGCGTCGCTACCCACGATTTTTCTCTCGCGGTGGCGGCCGTGTCACGAGCAATTGCTCCATTTCCCGAATCCGCCTAGCGAGAGAGAAAATATTTATCACTGTAATGCCAAAGGGCGCTGCAGATGAACGTGTTTATCAACAATTCTAGATAATTTATTTGAAAATATAGTAAAATTCTGAAAAAAGCATCTAATTCTATTACAGTCAGGATGATGTCATACATCTAAACGAAAACATTTATGAAAAGTACTTGGACGCATTTAGGTACATCAGGTTGTCAAAAAAAATTATTTGCAACTGCTCTAAATCTATTTGTGAACATTGAAAAATGTTTTAATACCAAATTCAGTCTTACAAATTGTACATGAAATGTAATAATGTCTAGAAAGTTATAGATCAACATACAGTCGGTATGACAAAAGAATGGCAGTCTTCATTTGATAAGAAGGCATTGCAGCACCATCTGTGTTAATATGTTAGAATCTTTATTTCGTGATCTCATGCGTTGTATATAGTTTCTAATATAATAAAGTTCTAAAGTCTCCAATTTTTTTCTCAGCTCTGAGGCTAAGTAGAAAGACACGGTTAATTTTAAAACACGCGCAAAATATTTCTGAATTTGTAATATAGATGGCAACAACATACAATCTACACGAATCCAATTACTGGTACTGCAGTGAGTGTTGTTTTGTACACTTTAAATGGCGACGTTTAGTGTTCAAGAACAACGTGTGATTATCCGTTTTGGCATGTAATGAAGGCATTATTGATGTTAAAAATATGCGTTCATGTGTGCGGAAGTTTAAAAAAAGTCAAGAGTTATGTGACAATTAACCGAAACAACTTCGACCACGAACCACAAACCAGCCGGACCGAAATCATTATTGCGCGGTTGATATGGAAGACCGTCGATTAGGTGTGCGTAATATTGCCTCTAAACCTGGTGTTTCCGTAGAATCTGTGGAATCTATTTTGCATAATGAGCTGAAAATGAAGAAAGTTTCTTCAAGGTGGGCCCCACAAATGTTAACAGACAACGACAGGGTTGCGCAGGTGGCAATGTCTCAGGACATGTTGACACGTGATGCCGCCATAAATTTCCGGCCACGCATGACACTCTCCGTGGCTGCTAATTTTCCATTCGAGCCGCTGTGGCATCAGCGATTTTCCAGTAGGCAAAACACACCCCTAAATAAGTCTTCGACCTTCTAAACTGGCTCGTGGAGGACCCGGTTCAACTCCCAGGTCAGAAACAATGACAAAACATCAAATGCCTTCCAGCCGTGATTCAAACATCTTTGGTGGTTAAGAAGTACATTCTCTCCTTCTTCTAAATTAGCGGGTTAGGTTAGCCACCGGGGAACGCCCAACATGACTCATAGTACCACACGACTGTGCGGTTAGAAACAGGCTAGTAGCCTAGTTAAAATATGAAGAAGAAGAAGAAGAAAAGAAGAATTCAAGCCTATCTAATTCAAATTCAAATTCGCCTTTGCGAAAAATAAACGTTTCTCTTTGATTAAATTTGAAGAAACCTTAATTAACAGAAAAACACGCGGAAAAACGACTGACGTGGACAAAGGAAAATGTGGATCGAGACTGGGATAATTTGTCTTCACGAACGAGTTCTTTTTCTCGGAATAGACTTATTTGTCTAATGTGTTGTCATTGAAGAGTAATACAATTCTTCAGAGCACAGTGAAATATCCTGTAAAAGATGGAATGGCTGGAAATGTTCGCAAATATTAAGATCATTAAAAATGTGTGGTCATACATAAAAATAAAACTCACAAAAGCCAATTTACTACACGGTGAAGCAGCTGTCGTTTCATATTAAGAAGATATGGCGATCTCTGCCAAATGATTATACAAAAAAAACTCGTCGAAAGCATAAAAACAAGTATAAATCTATAATCAGTGATTAGTGATTGAAACAGATATTAAGTAATTGTGCAACAGTTTATAATATATACTTTAATAATGATTGCACTCGTGAAGCATCAAACGCTTCCTCCATCATCGATCATAAAGACTATACAAATTTAACCAACATTATGATTGATAAAATAATTCGTTTAACAACTGATCGTCACATTCGTCAGTGGGATTTTACATTAATATCAACCGCACTTTTTTATAAGATTAATACTTGAATATATCAATAGCTGCACTAAAAACACAAGTACGTCATGTAAACTACAAATTATAAAAAAATGTAATGCATTTTGAAGAAGAAAAAGGGAAAGTGAATGGTCAACTTAAGACTGACTTCAAAAACTGTTTTGCAGAATTCGATAGCAATAAGACAAAAACGTTATAGTAAAACCATTTATAGTTTTTAGTTTATACGAAAGCCAAAATTGAATTTTCATGCTCTTGGAAAATGCAATCTACTGAAAATACTATAGACTTCAGGTGATTGTCGCGTCCGTGGGAATTAGAGACTATGAGGTAAGCGTAACAAGTTTCCGACCTGACTATGTTCCAATAAGAATAGCAACAAAATAGTGATAGTGTTCAATAGCGTCGTCTTTAGTTGAACATAAATAAAAATTTGAGCAGCCGATTTGTCTCAGTCGCACAGTAACAATGATTTAAGTTGGTAGTGCCATGTCATTTTCCACAAGCTTGAAAATCGAGTCATGACTGAATTTCTCACTAAAAATAATCTTAGTCTCAGTGATAGTAAACAATTTTTGGATATTATGTACTTTAAACTTTCATCTTCATACTTTACTATAAAGAAATGTTTCTACTAGAAATACTTCAAAGACGAACTACGTGCTTTCGTAGAGCTTGATGTGTTGCAAGATTCAAAAATAAATAAATTGTCAGCAAGGTTGAGGCTTTCCAATACAGTCGTGCAACGAATTTTCAAAGAATGCCAGATGGGTACTCCGACTTTTGTCAGCGGTTAGAACAACAAAGAAAGAGTTCTTCAATTCATTATTATTGGAGATAAAGCCATGCTGTTGCACTATAATCCCCTATAAAAAAATCAATCAATGAAATAACGCTGACCGAACGAAGAACAACTAAGGAAAACAAAGATGAGTTAATCGATGCAAAAGATCATAGCAACGATCTTCTAGAATTTAAAGACAATTTTGCTAATTTATTTTAAACAACAAACACGGTGGTGTTGCATGAATTGAACTTTGTCAAAAAAAAACATGATTGGCATGTTGAATCCAATTGTCCGCCTTATGCGCGATAACTTCCCTCTCCATAAAGCCACAATTGCCGAGGTTGTTACAAAGTACTGTAGCTTTCAGGAACTCCGCGGCCCAGCCTACAGCCCAAAATAGTAACTATTATTTGTTTTCAAAACCAAAAAAAGACCTTCTAAAAGAAAAATTGAACTACTAAGTTGCAATAAACTTCTTTAGAGTATTTTGCAGATAAAGCTTCAGAGAAGAAATACTCCTATTGTTTTATTCCTACCACGACTAGAATATAGTAGAAATGAAAACTTTTGGCGCTTACCTCGTATGTCTCCAAATTTTATTTTTATTTACTAGAAGTGATGAACAAGTGAAGAAACCGATTTACAATAGCCGAGGGTTGTACTTTCCATACCATCCTGTTGGTTTGAACCAGTATTTTTCCAGGCAGTATTTCGTTTTCGGTTTTCTCATGTTTGCTTAGTTCTATCAGAATGACTTTTCTTATTGGAAGATTGCAGTTCCAAACTACTTCTACCACCAATTCACTGCTTTCTGGGAGGATGGAGTCATGTCTACTCTCACTTGCGCAACGACTCCATTTCGATCATGGAAAATAACTTCTACTTCCCTCTATCTACAGTACCCCATGCGCTAAGTTAACTTTGTACTCATAAGTTTTTAAAATGTCTATTCCGAGGATTATGTCGTTTTCAATGTCGGCTACCAATAAACGATGTTTAAAGGTAGCGTTTCCACTGGTTATTTGGGTTATCTCTCTATAAACCCTTGCTGAAGTCCCCGTGGCCGTCCAAAGGTTCCAGTTGGTTAACAGAAAACACGACAACATCGGACTTCGCAATAGTTTTTGCCTGTAGCTATTAGGAGAACATGGAATTTTTCATTTATTCACATTCACATAGACACTATTAGAATTATGCTCTAGAATCACAGTCCGCATTTTTGTGACCGGAACTGCACCATTATGCATTGATAGTCGCCCCTTATCATCAACCCATGTTAGTTTTCCTGCTGAGGAGACCGCCCAAGCACTTTGTCGCGTCTTACACCGATTTATGACATAGTCCATCTTACTATAATTCCGAAAAAGTAATCACTATTTTCTTTATCTCGATCCTCCGCGGGTGCCTTATTCAGTTCCTCGACATTTACCGCTAGTTCCCTTATATTGTTTGGACGTCTGTTTGGCAGTTTAAAATTCTACTGCATGTGTAAGCGCATCAGTAAATGTTTTCCTTTAGCCAGTCTCATTGCTTGTTTTGTTTTCTAATCGTTAATGCTCTCAATAAATATTTGCATAGCTAATAATTCCAGGAAATCATCTGTGGCTGTTAGGTACGAAATTCGTACAAGACAGGCTACGTCTTCCTCAAATTTTTGGGGTTTTGTCCTCGATTTTAAAACTGTGTACGATAAACCTCCTTCAAATGAGCATTTTAAGGGGTTTAACGATTCGGCTAGAATTTTCTTGCTCGTGAATGGTCACAGTCTGCAGTACATCGAGACCATTCCCTCGCAGCGCAACAACTAAATCAGTCGCCTTTTGAGTTTCTAACCATCCATCTGCTCAGCAGCCGCTTTAAAGTGTTTTTGTTAATTTGTTCAAGAAGACGTCATCAAACGTCGGAGACTTGACTATAGTCTTCGTCATATCGGCGCTTAACCCGGCGTCATGGAGGTGGAAAAGTGGACCCACTTATTGGATACGATTTATATCAGTACTCTTTTAATAAACAAGTAATATTTATTAGGGTACATCTTTTTAGGTATTTAAGTAAAGCAATAAAAGAAAAATATTATATAATATTAAGTTTTAATTATATTAATTGAGCATTTTTTAAAAATTAAGAAAAAATCAACTAAAACTTTATCTTCTAGTTAAATGTAACTCTATTACTAATTAACAATCAATATTAATGTTTTAATAGGACATTTTTATATAAAACTAGTATTTCTTTGGGAAAAAATAACTAAATATCACTCCACATTATTGTCATTGCTACAGTCAGCGCAGAAAGGTACGCTATGTTCTAGACAAATATATTTGTTGCAACTCTCGCATGTGTAAGTTGTTTTACGGTCTTTCTTGGCTGGACACACCTGGCATCTTTTGCGAACATTAGCTTTCTTTTCCGAAGGCTCCCCTGAACACTCGCCAACAAAATTTCAGTACAGACATCGCATATTTTGCCTCTGGTACTGCATATGGCAATTGATGAATTATATTTTCGGCTCTGGTTCTAACATTATGCCGAAAAGGTGTCTTATTCCAAACTGTATTATTTTTATTGAGATAACGGCTCAAATAACACTCACGATTTCAAGAACTAGCCGATCCAGACATAGGATGCTCCCCCAACACTGGCGAACGATTTCTGTCAAACATAGACAGCGGCATATCATCAACATCATCATCAAAGTCTGAGATTTCTTGCTCTGTGTCACTAGGTTGACTACACTCACTCCCATGATCGTTTTCATCACACTCCTGATCCGACAGCGTAACATCCAAGTCAAATTCTTGTAGAATTAATAATATACACTGTCGTTCTGCCTCGTCTCGATCGATTTTTTTAACTACCCACAAACAAATAAAATGAAAAAAATAATACTGGCAACTAAAAATCATATAAAACAATAAAAAAAACTGAATATAAAAGCATAAATACATTTAAAGAAATTAAAATCATATGTATGCAAAGTGGCGCAAAATTGTTACATTAAATGCGGGGATGGGTCTGATTTACCTTTTTTAACTTTGAGCACGTGTAACTCCCAGTGCGATCGCCGATCGACTAATTTATTGCCTGCAACACTTAGAAATACTCAACAGCTCCAGCTACTGAGAAGAATGGCAACGTCGCACGCGTATTAACCGAATTTTAAGCATAATAAAATATGCCGGGTCTCATAGACCCATCCCGCATGACGCTGGGTTAATAGCTCCTGCGCATGCTAACTTTCTTGACTGCCCTTGTTACACTCGTCAGAAATGATCTTGAATAGAGCACTAAATCTACCTTAAATTTCTTTTAATCTCTCTTCAAAGGCATAAACTTCCTCGTACTCGTAATTTGGTTTTTAATTTGTTCTCAGACTTCATTAGTTTCTGCTCTGATTGAATTCATATTCTGAAAATTTTCTTTTTTCAGACAACCTATATCCGTGCTTAAATCCGCTTTTACAGCAATTATGTATATTGAAGTTCAAATCTGCTTTTATATTATTCATATTAGGTTGTAGATCTGCTTTTAACCCGTTTAGCATGGCACTTATATCAGGCAATCCGTGCGAAATTTTAAAATGAAAACTTTCTGGATCCTCTCCAACGTCCAGTAAGCCTTAGCCGTAGCGTCGCGGTTAAGAATTTGCTCAGCTGTTCACGAACCTTATGCAGACGAGTTCGAATCTCGCTAAAAACTATGCTGCTATGCTCAACATATATCAGAGTTATATCAAAAATTACATAATGTCTCAGTATACATTCAAAATCACCGAAGGGAACACCAATGGATTTTGTTAACATTGGCGGAAGCTAAAAGCATTTGTATTAAACAAAAAGCTAGATGTACTAACAATCAAAATCTATTTCACTAAACATTCCTAGCTAGGAATTTATAATTATTCAATCTATAGTACATATCACCGAAATACAGATATAACCAATAAATATAATTGCAGAAAACTGGTTAGAATCTTGGCAATTTTTCGATATATTGCTGACATACACATATTTTAAAACAAGAACAATTTTATAACTTAGAAGCTGATTTATTGCAGCAGAAAACTATAATGGCAAGCACTACCATTAGGGATCCAGGGTATTTACACATTAAACAATAGACTAAAAAACATACTGATACATCAACAAAACTATGTACTTGGTCTCACAGACTTCTGTGTGGTAAAAGGCATATCCCACAATTACCTCAAAGCTGAATGAAACATAGATCTATCGTTAGACCATTCTCCCATTATAATTACGCTTAGTACTAATTGTTAGAATACTTAATTGCTGCAGATCTTAAGCATCGCGCAATAAAAAAACTAACAGAGAAGAATCCATTCAAAATTAAAGACGATATTTTAAACTCAGTTGAATACTTAACTATAATCATGCAAAAAAATGCGCGACAAACAGTATCGAAGCTTTTGCTATATTATCGAGACGTAAAATTGCTAAGAAGCATAGATTTAGAAGAATTAAATGTTATGAATAAACTAAATGCAGTAATTAGAGACTTGAAACACAATAGAGCAAGAAATCCAAGACTAGTTGAACACATTGTGTTCCTCTGGGGCAACGGATTATTTGCTCTGGAGAGCAACAAAAAGGTTCAAGCAACAACAGAAGTATACTCCTCCACTTAGACTACAGAACAAAACCAGGGAAAAAAGCCATCAAGCCAAGACGACTATATTTTCCCACCATTTAAAAAAGTACTTACTCCATATGCAGTTAATATCACTCCAAAAGAAGAGAACTACATCCATGAATACTTTGATATTCCCTTCCAGGTGGCATTATCTATTGAGAAGACACAAGTAAACAAAGTAAGAAAGACTATACTGACCGAATGAAATACAAAAGCGGCACCTGAATGTAATCCAATAACTAAAGGAATCTTGGAAAAATTACCAGATTCTTTCCTGATTATTGGAAAATCGCTCATATCTGAAACAAAAAGGGAACAACTGGATATTAACTTTCCCAGGATGTACTACTTAATGAGTCGCCGCTCCAAATTTGTCATTGAACAGCAATCTGAATTGTCATGATACAACAAATTTATTTAAAAAATGCATTAATCGTGAATGCAGTATGTGTATCCTCGCTGACAGCCAATTAATATATTAAAATTAGACATTTGACGCCAGTTAAAGACTCGTCAAGCATATCCAAAATCACAAGCAATAGAATTTGGCGTGGGCAAACAAATTAGCGTTGGAGGTTTCATTAGGGGTCATCAAAGTTGAAAGAAAATAGCCTCAATAAATCTTTTTACTCCTTCCTTATTGTTTGCTGCAGTTTTTCTACTTTCGGGAAACGCCTTGCTCAAGTTCTCACCCCATTACATTTGATGCAGAAACAGAAGAATATCTAAACTTCTAAACTTAAGCCTGTTTATTCTGAAGAAGCCTTCAAAAAAATGAGATCTTATAGTGGACAATGTAGTAAGTCATCTACCAAAAAAGGCAGTAGTACTCATAACAAGAATATTGAGTCATATGCTAGTTACATCTTATGTTCTCAATCGGTGAAAATACGCCAAAATAATTGTGACCGCTAAACCTAAAAAACTTCCACAGGAAACCAGCTCTTCTAGATCTATAATCCTGCTACCTATGTTATATAAATTATTTAAAAGACTATTACACGGAATCAAGAAAATGACATCACTAGACGAACTAATTCCTTTGTATCAGTTTGGATCCCGCGAGGCTCACTCAATCATCCAACAGTGCCACATAATAATACACTATATTAAAGATAATTTTAGACAAAATAATGTGTGCTTCAGTTTTCTCAGATGTAGAACAGTAGACTCTTATATAAAATAAAAAAGCTACCCCATCAAGTCTACCTCTTTCTAAAATCTTACTTAACTAATAATAAAATAATAATAGTTCCCCGTAACAGGCCTTGAAGAACCTTTGGGGTTGTAACAGGATAGATCTGCTACAATCTAGAGCCTACGGTACACAAGGGTAGTAATGTGGCTAGCGCTACGTACCGACCGCCTATTATTACCCCAGAGTTTGACCTCCAGGTACTCATTTATTGCAGCCTCAATCGAGCTAGGCCGTAAAAATGCCAGTGATCGAATTGGCGAGAGCGGGATTCGAACCCGCAACTCTTAGTTTCGTAGTCTAGCGATCTATCCACTAAGCCACCACGGCTCTAAAACTTAACTAATACCCACTTCAAAGTCCAATTAGAAAACTCACTATGAAACTACAGTTCTATTGACTGGTGTCCCGCATGGCAGCGCCCTAGGACCGCTCCTATATAACTATACTGTAGACGTTCAACTACAAACACTACCTTAATTGCTACCTTCGCAGATAATATTGCAATAATAGCCTCAGATACTAATCTCTACAGTGTATCAGAAAAGCTTTAGTTACACCTAAACCATTTAGAAACCTGGTTAGATCATTGGAAAATTAAAATAAATAGCAATAAATCTACGCAAATTACATTCACTACAAAAGGCATCTGTCCACATGTTAAGACGTTAAATACCTGAAACAAAGACTGACCTAGAAAGCCCAAGTAAAAACCAAGCGATAACAATTCAACCTAAAAACAAAAAATATGTACTGTTTGATTGAGCGTAAATCGCAATTGACTATAGGAAACAAACTACTACTGTATAAAGTCGAAAAATCGAACTGTGAGGATGTAGCAAACCTTCAAATACCATGATTTTGCGGTCTTTTCAATCGAAATTCATTGATTTATCAACAATCAAACCGTGCTTAATGGCCTCAAAATTCCCTTTATCAATAATATCATCAAAAGTGCAGCTAAAAAGAACTGAGACCGGACTTTAAATTATTACCGACCTCTACAACCACCAGCCCGCAAACAGACGTTTAAAAAGGTAGCGGCCGGAAGGCCTCGTTGAGCGAATCATGGAGACCCATCAGTGGGTGGCACCCAACTTATGACACATAGCAACTCTATCACACTATTTGCTTGTCACTCTGTGGATCGAGTAGATAGTAAATTTACAATGTTATTTCAAAAAGTCTTACTTGTATTTAATTTTTTTGTCACATTTTTGAGAACATCTTTCAAATTCTCTTATAAAAAACGTACGGTTTTTTTACTTCATCGTGTTACTTGTTTTTATGTTTCTCTGGTGGTTGCTTATTATTATTATTTTATTTTTATCTTTCGCTTTTGTAATTTTTTAAATCTATTTTAAAAAGATAACTTGAAAAGCTTAAATTCCTTATCAAGTTTGTATTCTCTTTTAACTTTTAGAATAAATATTTTTTTATTCAGTATGTTTGTTATTCTATAAGCTAATATGATGACTTAAGATATATTAGTAACATAACTTGCATTGTGGAGATCCTCTTCAGCAAAGAGAACTCCAGAAAAAAAACAAATCACAGGTGTGCTGGCCATTTTCGTTTCAGTCTTTCTATTACATTTTCTAACAGAGGTTATAGCAAAGGAGTAATAGCTCTTAATATTTTTGATTGGCAGGTTTGAATGGTTGCGATATTGGACTTACTAGCACATCCCTGCGGTTGAATTGGATAAGTCCATATTAAAATAAGGATGGTTTTATAAAGCAGAAGCTCATTTTCCTTTCTTGGTAATGTGTTGTTTCCGGTTTAGTTTATCTATGTACAAAAGCAAATGTTTGACAGAGGTTTTTGAGGAATTTCTGTGTTGTTTATAGAAATTGATGGGCATGGTTCCTTACGTAGCGTAAAAGTCACATGGGACGACTTTGGTTTATATATTTTAATTCTCCATTTCTGACGTCATACTTGCAGCGTGTTCAAAATTGTTGAAGGAGTGATGAAGCCTGGTTGATATTTCTGTGTAAAGTAAGGATCACCGCATTATCTGCAAACGTTACCAGTGCGATACTATCAGTTGTAAGATCAAAAGTAATAACAGCGGTCCTAGGATGCTGCCTTGAGACCCTCCTGAATTAATAAGGTAAGCAGTTGGAACATCGTGATTTAACCTAGTACGGAACTTGAGATTGGTCAATTACGATTCGGGCAATTTAAAGAACATAGGTTTCTTTTATTTTGCACAACAACCCAAGGTTCCTGACCTTGTCAAAAGCCTAACTTACGTCTAAGAATATTGATGGGCAGTAACCTTTATTTTTCAAAGCTCTACTGACAAAATCTGTAATACTGTGGAATGACTCCTTCGAAAGTCGATTTAATAATAGGTAATCCAGTCGTTAGATGTGAAGTCCGGATCGATTTTTTTGAGCAATAATGGGTCAAAAAGATGTGGCATTCTTAGAGTCCTTTCCAGGTTTGTGAATTTAAATTAACTGTTATTTTCAGTTTGTCTGATCAATACTGTATTCAAAATATTACATTAAATAGGTATGTAATCAGTACTATGCCTTTTTTAATTTCTTCAATGTAAAGAGATCCATTCCAGGTGCTTTTCTAGCTTTAGATATTGTATCTTTTCCTCTAGTTCATTCAGTGTACTGGTTCAATGTTTGTTACTACCGTTCGCAAAGACTTCACCCTTTTCTTGATCGATCTTGGCCCATTATGTCTCGAGTTGTTGTTTGTCAATATATTGGACTTGTCGCCATTGTTGGTTTATGGAAGAATTTCAAAATAGAGTTATCGTAGCGACTTAAACTAGTAATATTAGCTCTCAAATAATTCTTCGTTTCAAAATTTTAGTTTTGCTTTAGATTTATTACTTAAGCGATTAAATGTAGTTATGTCGGACGAAGCGTGACATTTTTGTGCTACTAGTTTCTTAATTTCTAATAGAATGTTAACATTTTTTTGTGAGCTATTGGAGTGGTTTGTTGCATTGCATCTTGTACAATTGTATTTTACTAGAGGTTGCCCAGCAAAAGATATTTTTGGCGTCCTAAGCTGGCAAATTTTCACCCGCCTTTCCTGAAACTTTTGCAAGGTACAAACGTATACATTTTTTATTGGTTCGTCTTTTTCCGTGGATCGGAAACGTGGAACAATTTAACTTAGCGCCCATTCATAACGGATGTAAGCGTAAGCCGCCCATAAGAAATACGTAATACGTAAAGTTGAACCAATGCGCAGCTTATGCGCTCGATTTGTTGAAATCGATTCAACTTTACATATTTTTTACGTTAATTTGAGGTAATTTTTAATTTTTCCCTAGTTGGCAGCAATAACAAAATGTTTGTTTTGATTCTGAAATTGTATTGTTGACATTTTAGCTTTGTTTTCGCAACGGATAGGAAACTTTTAATTAAGTTAGTAAATATGCATCTGTTCGTACACCATACTAGAGATAACAGGTACAAAGACAACATAATTATGCCTAGAAGAACGTTGCTGCCGCTACTGTATTTGGCCATACGCAACTTTCATATGTTTACATAAGCCTTACGTGAATTATACGTATTTCTTATGGGCGGCTTATGCTTACGTCCATTATGAATGGGCCCTTTTTTGGGAGCGAACTTACTGACACTGCATCCTCAAGGGCTTATTGTGCTTACTAACATGCAGTTAACTTAATACTACGACATCACATACACCCATGGGTTGAGCGAGACTTGAACTCGCCTACGCCGGCTCAAGGACAGAAGAGCAATGATCTTGACCAGTTAACATTAGCGGCAGCGAATGGGCGCTTACAAGTGAACTATTCGGAGCAAGAGCGGCCCTGACGTGAGTGTACAAACAAATTTAATGTCAGCCGTCTTTGCTTACTTTGCGTTCAAATATATGCCTTTGTTTACTACGCACGGACCTTCTCGTGTAAATTAAGGGCCGAGAACCACGACACCTTTCTTGGTTTACTTTCTGTCCAAATGTATAGATAGATTGTTTATCGTTACCTCAATTTCGTTTGAATCTTTTAGGGTTAGTTGTAGATCAATATCTTCATTTAGTTCTTTGCGATACTGATCCAAGTCAGTTCTTAAGTTATAGAGCTCGGGAGTTGACGATATGATGATGGGACACACGCAACTGTTGTGATTACTAGTGTATGATCAGAAGACGGATCATAACTTCATTCTGCATCTACATTCTAGGAAGTAGAAATTCCATTTTTAACGAAGAATGTTCGTGTCTGTTGCCCAGTATGTGAGAGTGCCTGTTGACAAGAAAAATCTCTTGTAATAAACAGTATTTTTACTATTACAATCTCCTCCTGGCAATAATTTTTTTAAGTTGTCTTTCGGAGGACAGTAAACAACAGCAAGGCTTAGTTCGTAAGGCAATACACAAAGTCGGATTACAGTTGCTTGGAGATCATTCTTTTCATATTTTGGGTAAATGGGTATAAAAACTGTATATCTATTTTCTTCTAAATTGTTCGCCTTCATTTTCAAAATTAGGCATAACCTCAATTACTCTTCTACAGGTTGTCACAGAAGAAAGACACATCTTGCAGTTCCACTTCACAGAATGGCACAGCCACACGTGCCCTTTTCCCAATTCTATTCTGGAATTTCGGCGCAGGGTTCGAGCCGTTGTCGGACACCGCATAAAGTCGAACGAGGCCGGACCTATGGTGGTGCACTGCAAGTAATAATCCCAAAAACTTACAATTAACGCCATTTTAACACTTAATTTTTTAAAATAGTGATGGCGGAGGGAGATCGGGGGTGTACTTGGCCATCGACGCCAATATGGAGTTGGCTGAAGAAGAAGACACCTTCGATGTGTTCGGGTATTTAAAGAAGCTTAGGCAGTCGCGCAGGGGATTAGTCGACAATGTGGTGAGAATTAAAAAAATAAGTAGTTGTTATATTATTTCATTATCGCATATAAGCACACATCAATTAATTACACCATTTTAGGACCAATACAAATTTATCTACGACACTCTAGAAGAATTTATTGTATGCGGAAACTCTTGGTTTCCCGTAAGCGAGCTCTCTCAAAGGCTGAAGCAGAAGTCGCTGAAGAACCCGGTAACGAAAATGAACGAATACCAGCGCGAATACTTGCTGATTTGCAAGCAAACGCCCAGGTTTTCCATCGGGGACTGTGCAGGGGGGCACCGTGGAGACAATCGCAAGAAGAATCGTGACGTACTCATAGTGCCGCGTGAGTAATTAATTTGCAGCACAATTTTCTTTGTTATAATTCACCCTAATTTACAGCTGACAATTTTCGCCCATACCTGACGTCGTTTCAAGGAAACAATTTCACGGACTACATCAATGCGGTGTTCGTTGACGTAAGTGGCCATCACGCTCGAAGCAATTAGAGTTACGAGATTACTTCCACAATAACTGCTAAAACTCCCACAGGGTTACACCAAACCGAGGGAATATATAGTCACCGAATGGCCTGTAAAAATGACACTGGGCGAGTTCTGGTCTCTGGTTTACGACTACGAGTGTGCAGCCGTTGTCGTTTTATGCGTCCCTCCTCATAACTCGGTAAACAGCCCTCGCTACTGCACTTACAGCCTGTTGCAATGCAGCATTCTCGTTGCAGCAAACCTACCCGCCCTTCTGGCCTGAAGGAAGAGCCTCGAAAAAGTACGGCCCTGTGTTCACCATCGATCACATTTCGCACAATCATTACACGAACATCAAGACGTGGGTTTTTCGCATCAATAAAAAGGTATCGTTTCTGCGCCCGGCGTCACGTTCAAAATAATTCCAGGGATAAACTTCCAGATAGTCTCTCTGACTGAACTAATGGCTGGAGTTAAAGCTCCGCCGAGAACCGTGCAGCTGTTCCAGCTCACGTGCTGGCCGATGGGCCACAAAGTCCCGACCTCGACGAATTCTTTGGTGGAGCTCATGAACATGGTGGAACGGTGGAGACAGCGCACCGACTACGGGCCTGTTTGTGTTGTGTCACCGTAAGTTGATCCGTGGTAACGCTACAGGGGGAATTTGTGCAATCGCGACTTTTCAGTGATGGCCGCAGCAGGTGTGGAGTGTACTGCGCTGCCAATGCTTGCATAGAGCAGGTGATACAACACGGCGAAGTGGACATCTTTCAAGCCGTTCGAACAGTCCGAAGACACCGTCCACAACTAGTAGAAAACATAGTAAGTACTAAAATTATTAATATTATTAATTTTGAAAATGCTATCAAAACAAAAAAGTTAATTTACACCATTAAATTAAGTTTTTTATTAGTTATTGCATAATTAAAATATCATTTGACTACTTGGTTCAGCTTGAACCATGATAATATCAAAATGATAAATTAAAAATTACGCAAAAAAATTAATACGCTCACATAGTAAACCTGCTATATTATAAACTTATCGGTTAATATTCCTCAACAGCTCTATTCATTCAGTGATATTCTACTAGTACTCTAATATTAGGTCCAAATGTTTGTTTAGTTTTGTTTAGTTTCGATGTTTCCTTCATTATCAAGTAAAAATTTCATAGCATCATTAAGAGGTGGGTCAAGTTCTAAGGTCCCCAACTTTTTTCTGAAAAAGTACTTACCCAAGAAAGTTAAAACTTCTGTTACTTCCCAACGTAATCTTCGCCTAGACGTACACATTTTTACAACATCGTCACCATGTTGCATGGCTGTTAAGAAAACTTCTTTAGGGGTGTGTTTTCCCCACTGGGAAATCAGTGATGCAACAGCGGCTCGATTGGAAAATGAGCCATGGAGAGGGTCTTTCATGGTCGAAAATTCATGGCCGCATCACGGGTCAACATGTTCTGAGACATCGCCATCCGCGCAGCCATGTGTTCGTCGGTCAACATTTGAAGAATCTTTACACATTTTCAGGTCATCATGCAAAATGGACTCCACAGATCTACAGAAATGCCAAGTTTAAAAGTTCGTGGCCGAAGCTGCTTCGGTTCACTATCACACAACTCTTGACCTTCTTTAAACTTTCGCACCCACGTACGCACACTTTTAATATCCATAACACCCTCACCGTACGTATCACTCATTTGACGATAAATTTCGATTGGCGTTTCACCACGCAAGAAAAGAAAACGGATGATTACATGTTGTTCTAGAACTCTAAATGTCGCCATTTAAAGTTTACAAAACAACAGTCATGGCGGCAATTCTACTTGTGCACATTGTATAGTGCTGCAATCTAGATTACAAATTCAGAAATATTTCTCACGTTTTTTAAAGTTATCTGCATCTTTCAATTACTCTCACTGCTAAGAAAAATTTTGAAGGCCTTATAACTGAAACACACCCGATACAACACCTAAACTATCACCACCAGAGCTTAGTAAACCCATAGGCTTAATAAGCTACAGCGCCACGATTGGGGGGGGGGGGCTAAGTAAGTGAGCTCAATCAGAAAATCTTTAAATAAGTTGTAACTATTAAAATTCGAAATCATACATTCATCGTTTATCGTATAAATCTTTAAAAACGTGGACCCTGACAGAGAAAAATCGGCAGAAAATAGAAAGGTGGGAGAGGAAAGTCCTACGAAAGATTTTTGGTGGAAAAAAGTGGAGGACGTGTGGGCGAGACGAACGAATACGAAAGTGTATGAGCTGTACAAAGAAGCCCCCATAATACAAGTAATAAAGGCTAGAAGACTACAGTAGCTAGAGCATATGGAGAGGTTAGACAATACCAGAATTGTAAAAAGCATTGCTTGGAAAATACCTGGCCGAGAAAAGGAGAAAAGGTCGGCCGAGGAAAACGTGGAGAGAAGCCGTTTGGGAAAACCTGAAGGAAAAAGGTGTTAGAGAGTGGAAAGGGATTGCAAAAGAGAGGAAGATCTTCACAAAGCAATGGGCCGAAAATATAATTGATATACATATAAATATAACTTCTTTAAAGATAAAAATCAAACGTGAGTCATTGTAGTTTACAACTAAAGTTAAGTATTATTTATTATAAATTATTTTAAAAAATACCATTGTCATCACATTATCTCAAAGTTATGTGTTATAATAATTTAACACTACATTTGTAGCTTATGGTTCACTCCAAAGATGTCGTTTTAAATCCATTCGAATTTTACTACCTCCTTGAGTTATTTTTGTTTGGAAAACTCTTGCAATATGAAGTTTAAGTTAAAGATTTGGAAATACTTGATCGTTGGTATGCTATTGGTTTAAAATGAAACGGCAGAAAAATCCGGCGACGTGCGCAGCAGAATCGGATTTATCCTTTTTATTCAAGACTTACATATTTGACTGAGAGGATTACGGCTGCAAGTAAGAAACAGTTCTTGTAAAAAATTTTTCCTTGAATATCTTTAAATGTATTGTATATGTTTCTTCCATATTCTGTGTCCTACATAGAATACCTTCTAGTAATTTTCAAGAGTGCCAAAAAAGTTAATATTGCAATAAATGTTATAAATAACAAAAAACATAAGAAAATCTTAAAGGAGGAAATTAAAAAATAAAATAAATCAAGTGCAAGTATTCTACGATTGACTAAAGATAAGGAAAAAGTACAACAGGACAATGTCTTTCATAAAGATTTTCGATAAAATTGAAAGTACGTGATGGCTCAAAAAAAATCTCTGTTGATAGTCTAAGTCAAAAAATCCACGCTATTTCAAAAATATGAAGAAGCTACCAGTAAAATACAGGTCCACATGATAACTATTGCTTAAAAAAATAACTACATGGAATGAGTTTGGCGGATAATTTGTCTTATTCGTGAAGGTCATTGGTCTTCTTTCCATTACTACTGAAAAAGACTATTAATTTAAATTATTTAAAAAATAACAATGGTGATGCTGTGATGAAAGCCTTCTCACAAAATATCAACTGATAGAACTGAATAAAAAGGCGAGAACAGCAAAAACTATAACGAGAATGTTTAGTAAGGAAATGAAAAGAGTCTTGCTAATAAATATTTAAATAAAAACAAAAAGTTCTTTTTTAATCCTGAATCGCCTAATAACTTTACGCTATTTAGATTTTGCACTAATAAATAATCATTGTGCCGCTATGATCCGTAAATTAGATCGTGCTAATTAAATTTTCTAAGGCCCTGGATAATTAAACGTTTATAAAGATTAATTTTTAATACTAAAGATAGTGCTAGAAAGATTTGATGTAAGAATAACATTTAGTAAACTAAAAATTTTGAACTACAACCTGCTTACAGGAGTCATTTATTTGAAGGATTGACCTGTAAAGATCCTACTACGTAACGTAATGCTATTACCAGGGGCGTAAAAAAGGAAGCTGCCTTTACGATATATAAATTAAATAGAAAAAATTATAACTACATTGAAAGTACATCAAAAAGAACAGAAGCAGAAGCACTTGTGATTCAAAAGTTAAATCTAAATATAACTGATAAGAAAATCTTAATAAAACAATAAAAATATTTATAAAAACCTAGTTAGAGATAGATGTTCAAATACAGAACATCTCAAAAAGAAGCAATAAAATAAATAAAGGAAAAAAGTGTGATGTATGCAATTAATGAAGATCCAACCCATGTCAGTTACAAACTAGATTCCCCTTTTTACAATTCCAACTTTAAGCAAGTTTGCTCAGCATGCGGCTGACATTGACACAAGCCCACCATGACTGGGGCAAGGGCATACTAAATTTTCTTTTGACATGGTTCGCGATGACTGCATTGAGGGTATCGCCTGGATGGAGGTGATGGTGCGAGTGTCCTTGACTCCGGTTGAGGCTCTGTGTCTGGATCTTCAATTTCGGGTTCTTTCTCTGAAAACTCCTGGAACGGAGTTTCAGCTTCCAATTAAGTTGATGCATTTTTTGTAGCAACGAGCAAGCTTCCAAGGCTTAGATTGGTGTTTGGATGATAATGGCATTTGACTTTCCAACGTAGAACTGTTGTTGTAGGACTTAGAGGAACCTTTTTCATGTTTGAAAACTTTTCTGGGCTTGTGGGGTATAAGAACTGTAATTTCCAGTAGACTTCGTCAAAAGTTATTATCGGAGCTCCGTTTCAGTCAAAAGCGGTTACGTCCGGATGAAGTTTCTCGTTCGCCAGTATATTTGGTGGCCACAGATCGACTACGACATCGAAATTGTTTATAAAACGTATCAGCAATCCCGCATCTGCTCCTCTTCATCTATGGGAGTTTTCTAGGCAAATTATAGCAGCAAATCTACATAGATTTTACAGGTCCCATCCATTAAAATATGTGGCTTACCATCGTGAGTGGTCATCCCGAGAGGCCTGAAGTATTCAACATGAACATCGACACCACAGCAGCAACAGTGATCCCGCGAAATAATGTGTCATTTTAAAATCCCGGACCAGATTGTCACAGATAATAGAAGACAGTTTACCTCAAGGGAGTTCCAAATCTTTTGGAGGAACAACGGTATTCGCCATATTAATAGTTCCACGTACTATCCCCGGTCCAACGGTAAACCTGAAAGGTTTATCCAAACCTTCAAGAGCGCCATGGTGCACGTCACCGGAGATGTGAAGTTGCAGCAGTTCCTATTCTCCTACCGTGCTATGCTCCATGCTACAACAGCAGTCTCACCAGCTGAACATTTCCAAGGCAGGAAATTAAAAACGCTGATGGATTGCATTCGCCCGGATGTCCAGGCTCTACGTTAGCAAAACTCAACAGCAGCAGATCACGGATTGTGACAAACGTGTTAAATCTCGGACTCTAGAGGTTGACCAGAAAGTGTAGGCGGGAATATTTTTTAAGTGGTCATTGGGCAGCATGATAAAAGCTCTGAGCCCTGTTACCTACCTTGTGGCATGCACCGGCTTCAAGTACAAGCGTCACATCGACCAATCTGAGAAACTCACTCGTTGTTACACTCAAACGCACCAACTCAAATGGAAGTTAAAGTTCCTGTGCCAGGAGTTTAAAATAGCTTTTAAATTGGAAAAGTAAATGTACTATGCCCTTGTACAGTCATAGTAGACTTCTATCAATGTAAGCCTAGAGCAGAGCACACTTGCGTAAAGTCAGATCATTGTAAAAAGAGGATTCTAGTTTGTAACTGACATGTTTTGTTAAGTGTAAATTGAAGTCGAAAATCTAAGTACATTAGCATGTGGTCTAGGAATTCGACGTCTGTGTCGGACCTCAATTAGTGGCATAACCACACGAAAATTGAAATTCGACCAAAGCAACAAAAGCAACGATAAAAGGTAAGATTTGGACATAAGAAATTAACTAATTATGGTGCGCTAAAAAATAATTCAGAAAAAGGGATACAAAATCAGAAATCAAAGACTAAAAGGTGATGTGGTAACAAGGAATAAAGTGAAACAAACGTTTCAGCTTAGAAGATTAGACAATCTAGAGAGCATGTTGTTCAATAAAAGATTTGAAGAAATAAAATTGAGAAAAGATGGGATCTACCTAAAATTAGTATGCTGCGTACAAAAGACATATGGTAGAATAAAACCAAAGAGACAGCGTAACGTATTCAGTTAAAGAAATTACAAGAAAAAATAGAATAGACACCAAAAATGGTTTTATTGAGTACTTAAATATCTAAGACTGGGTAATAAACAGCAAAATGTTAAACAGATAAACACAAAGAGGAAAACTAATAACTAAACAAGAATATGTACTTAATGATAAGTCTGTCGTACTTCCGAAATAATCAGATCCTATAGGAACTCGAATGTCAGGAAAAAAATAAAATATAGTTTTTCTAAAAAAGAAAAAAAGGTAAAGTAGCAGTAAAGATTGTATTACTGAATAAATATTAAGAAGTATGGGAGTTAAGTGATAAATCTACTGTACATTTGGACAGAAAGTAAACAAAAACAGCTGATATGAAATGGCGTGGCTTAGCTCTGAGCGTACGTTGGTTGCCTATCTTCAGGATCGTTTGGCATATCTTACTTTCGTAAGATCATCGTATCGACTATTATCATTTGTAAATAAATTAATGCTGATTTTTGCAACAAAAACCCATATCGAGCATTAAAGCTCATTCTTCTTTAAATAGTTTTGTAAATCGTCAAAATTGTTGCATCTAAGGTAGTAAAAATCCAAGTGCTAATCACGGAAAACCAATGCATAAATCTACCAAAAAGGCACTGCTTAGTATTGTTACTGTCAATGGTAAACATTATCGGGAGATGTTAAACAGGCAAAGAACTTTTACTCAGTAACATCAACGATCCAATCTTGACGTAATTGCAACAAGATGGAGTCACATGGCACGTACAACAGTCACTTTACTGGTTATGTTATCTCACCGCGGTATTGAGATCTAACCTCATCAGGCTTTTCCTCTGGGGCTATTTGAGCAAAAGGATTTATGTTAACAAACCTGATATGATTAAAAAGGAACATCAGATATATAACTATTAAAATAAAATCGCATTTATGAGAAATCATTATGGAAAACGTCTCTAAAGAATAGTCGCCTGTCAACGGAGTTGTGAAGGACATTTGGTCAACACCATATTTCATACGTAACTACCTAGTCTATATTTTACATCGATAGCAATGAAATTCGAATTTTTAATATTTCGAGTTTTATTCGTGAAAAACGCCCTAGGATTCAATTTAAATGTAAAAGAAGATTTTCCAAGGAATCAGCCATACAAGGTACGTCTGAAAACGAACGAGATTAATTCCAAAAAATCGTTTAATTGATTATGTGTTTATACACACTTAATATTCTTCAAAATAACATCCACGGGGTTTTTTGTATTCATCGGCCAAACCCGTTGGAACCAATTTAACAGTTTAATGCCCAATAGATTTTGTAATTTCTACTTTATTGTCCAAAATTTAAAACGTGTATGGAAGCCCTGCTTTAGCTCACCCCCAACATCCTCTCTTTCTTTGCTGAGTGCTTTGTGCTACTTAAACACTTGTGTTTTCGATAAATCATCCGCCCCGTGGGTTTTATGTATCATAACAAGTGTCTCGTTTACGGATTTTTCGAGTTTAATACCAAAAATTTATCGCTTGTCTCTGATCAACACTACGCTGCATTTTGACCCATGATGCAAGCAATTTGTACTCTGTAAAACTCAAAGGCAAATCAGTTGGGCCGGACAGTTTACCTAACATCCTTCACCAAATATCAGCCCGAAGACTCCGCTTCCCGCCCCTTCTGCTTAGGTCAAAAAATCACTCTCATACTTTCCGGAAAATCTTATATTATTAACACAGGGCGCTGACTTTACTCCAAACAAAATTTTGAATGTTTATAGGAGTGGTGCTGCAAGTATTTGGACCTTGCACTTGGTTTAGGAGGTTCGGGGTTGGTAATTTTAATCTGGAAACTGCCCATCTACTACTTATTAAGACCATCGTTGGTGAATACTTTGAACATTCTCCGAACAACGGTGTACAGTCATCTCATAAAGCTCGGCTACGTCAATCGCTTTGAACCATTCATACCACTTCACAAAAAGCAGCATCCTTAACCGTGTTTCTAGGGACGGCTTGTTTCTTCCCCGAAACGAGAAAGAACCATTTCTGAAGAATTTACTCCCTGGCAATTAGACTTGGATCTTTTACAAGAATGTTAACCATAAACGCTCTTGGTTCAACCTTTAATGGTAGCAGTGTCCGGTCTTCACTCGAAGAAAGTTTTAATATTTCTTTGGTGGGATTGGATAGGTGTCATTTATTATGAATTGCTTCCACAAAGTGAAACTATTAATTTTCAACGAACTTAAAAAGTTCGTTACTGAATTCTATATGTCTGTCGGTCTGTCTGTCGCTGTCACAAAATTATGGATTTTTTAAAATTTTAAAATGTATTCTTATAGGAAGTTTTACGCTGATTTCAAAATCGAAATCAAAAAGTTTCTATCTCGAATAGTTTTCGAGATATTCGACTTCGAATTTCGGGAAAATTTCAACATTGCGATTTTATGAGTAATTCTTAAAGAAAATTTTACGCTGATTTCAATAATGAAATCGAAAAAATTCTATGTCGAATATTTCGAAATCGAAATCGAAAGGTTTTTTAAGTTTCTTTCTGGGATTGCTTACAGAGCAATCTCTTCGCTGGCCCCATGTTTTTTAATTAATTTTTGTTAAAGTTAAAAGAAACAATCAGCACAAAACGATCAAAATTAACAAATAAAGCGAGGCATCATTTTGCAACCATTCTTTTAGTTTTCCATAACTTCCACAAATGGGGCTTTATTTCACGTCTGATGTTCGTCTAATCGTAGCAGGTTTATTTACATAAACCATTTCTTTTAGTAGCCCAAAAGAAAAAAAAAGTTATGAGGTTAGGTCGCAAGACCGCGATGGCCAATCGATGTCACTCCTCTACGAGATAACAAACTACGATTAGGGAATTTGAATAAAGCGAGTGTTTCACATGCCGTGTGATTTGTGACTCCATCTTGTTGAAACTAAACGTCATTTAAGTTCAATTCATTAGTTTAATTGAAGAAATAGCTGTTGAACATATCCCGATAACGTAAATCATTGGCAGTAATAGCGTTGCCAGCCTCGTCCTCAAAAAGTACGGGCCAATTTTCACTACCTCACATACAACAACTTTTTTAATTCACAAAGCCATTTTAAAAAATGGGCTTTATCATTCAATGCGAGTTTTTTCGCCAGTCTACCAAGGACCACCGTCGTAGATTTGTAAACTGGGCTTTAGAAACCTATGTTTTTAGATACCAACTGTACACATGCAAATTTGCAACGTTCACAAAATGCAAACTTTGTTATTTTCCGTTCAGAAGACACCAAAATAATGTAAGGAATTTTCTAACGTCATCATAAAGGCACCGTTACTATGCGACGTTCGGGACCAAACCGTCACGGTCGAGCGAAAACGTAATTGCTCAAATGTGTGGACAGTACGCATTTGACTTTCGTAGCGTAAAGACGTGCAAGCGGTTATCGCACCAAGAGCAAAAAAGTTCAAGTGATAGCGTTCGCGCGTCACGCGTGCGATAGAAAAGCCGAATTTATTTAAATTTACCTACAACTGTAAAATAACAAGTAAGCTTATAGAATTAAGTTAACAATAGGGGATATGTTTCCCGTACCGCGACAAAATCAACCCATGGGTACCCACCCCCCAGCGATATAAACCACCAACTGGCAACCACCAGGCACACCCATACTCAACACTCCACAACTTCCATTCTTGATTCAACAATTCCCCACACCCACTCCGCCGATTACCTACCAACATAACTACCCCAATTACCCCACAATACTACACCACACAGCAATCCTAGACACCAAACGCACAAGTTAACATATCCTCAGAAACCGCAAACCCAGACGACGACAAAGACATGGAACTAGACTCAGACAACAGACATTCATGGCAAATCGTAAAGAAACGCAAAAGAGATAAACAAATCACCCCGTCCAACACCTCCAACACACCACAAACAAACGTCCAAAACCGTTACAGCCCCATATTCACTGAAAACATCGACAATCCAGTTGAAATAGAAAACACGGTGAAACAACCACGACCACCAAAACCACCCCCTATATTTATATATGGCGTGAAAAACTTCAGAGACATGATTAACAACCTTTTTCAAGTAGCAGAGGAAGAAACGTACTACAGCAAAGCACTGGCAAATGAAACCGTCAAAATCACTCCACATACAATAGAAACATACAGGGTCATAGCGAGGCACCTAAGAGAAGAAAACATAATTCACCATTCGTACCAGCTAAAAGACGAGCGTGCATACAGAATTGTAATTAGAAACCTACATTATTCCATACCAATAGAAAATATTAAAGAAGAGCTTGAAAAAGCAGTCCACAAAGTCCGCAACGTTTTGAATGTCAAACACAGCCTAACCAAAGAGCTTCTATCACTATTTTTCATTGACTTATAACCAAAAGGGAACAACAAAGAAATTTTCAAGCTAGAATTCTTATGCAACACCAAAATCACTGTAGAACCTCTTAGGAAAAGCCACAATATAATCCAGTACATGAGATGCCAGTCCTACGGCCACTTCAAAGCGTATTGCATCAAACCCTTCAACTGTGTAAAATGTGGCGACTCGAAGACATGCACTAAAACCAGACACATTCCAGCCACGTGTGCATTATGTGCAGGAAATCACCCTGCTAACTACAAGGGCTGTAATGCTTACCAAAACCTAATAGCAGCAAGAAACAGATCTAGAACAGCAAACTACCAAAACCTCTAATACCTCTTTCCGAAATATAAACTTATCCCACAATACTCCCTTGGTAAACAGTCAAACAACATACGCGCAAATCGCAAACAGAAACTTTAATGCCACCAAAACAGAACAACCATCAAACATAGGAGAACAATTAACCATATTTTTGAATGAATTCAAAGCTATGTTCGCCCAAATGATAAATCAAAACCGCATAATATTAAACCTACTAACAACAGTCATCGGAAAATTAAATCAATAATGCCCCACATTCTACGAATTGCAACCTGGAACGCCAACGGACTGCTTGGCCATAAGCAAGAAATCATAACATTCCTAGATTTAAATAAGATTGACATTTTACTTACCTCTGAGTCTCATTTCACAGATCGAACAGCGTTTTTCATACCTCAATACTACATATACCACTCTCCTTACCCTGACAATACCGCCCATGCCGGATCTGCAATAATTATTCGGAAATCAATCTCCCATCATGAACTACCTAAATATCAAACAGAAAAAATTCAAGTAACATCTGTCGAATTAAGAACTCTTCCATGGAACATTAAGGTCAGTGCCATTTACAACCCACCACGACATAGGATATCAACGGAGGAGTACAAGAATTTCTTTCAAACCCTTGGAAACAAGTTTGTCATAGGGGGCGATTAGAACGCTAAACATACACACTGGGGATCGAGAATGGTCACCACAAAAGGCAGAAACCTCCTACGTACTATGACTGGAAGCCATTACGACTGCCTCACTAATGGAGTTCCCACCTACTGGCCGGCAGATCCTAGGAAACTCTCCGACTTACTTGACTTGTATATCATCATCATCACACAGCCATTGAAGTCCATTGCAGGACGTAGGCCTCCATTGAATTTTGCAGTTTTGCAATTCAAGGGGAATTTGGCAATTAAACGCCACGCTTGCCGGGCGGGTTGGCGAGTGGATAGGGTGCATGGAGGATAAGAGTATGTAGATTATGGGTAGGACTAAGGTTGGGACACGACTTTTCCCCGGTGTTAGGAGATGGAGAAGAGTCGAGGCTCGCGTGGGCAGGGTCGCCTCCCTGAAGTAAATCTATCCTCTATTGGGTCATAGAGGAGTATCTACCCGCTACCCAGTGACTTGTATATAGTAAACGGAATCCCTAGAAGGAAGTACATAATGGAATCTAACTTTGATCTCTCAACTGACCATACTCCGGTCTTCGTCAGTATCAGCACAAGTGTTGTTAATAAGTCTCCTTCCCCAAAGTTGTCCGCAAAAAATACTGACTGGAATAATTTTCAAGTTTACATATAACCAAACATAAATCTCAAGTTACAAATAAAATCGCCTGATGACCTAGATGAAGCGGCACAATATTTTACTAGATTACTCCACACCTCAGAACGACCTTACTACAACCAACACTATCAACACACCGCTGCATATCCGTCAATTAATAGCTCAGAAACGCAGAGCTAGAAAAACATGACATAGGTCAAGAAACATTGCAGATCAACATAATTACAACAGACTATCCATAGAATTAAAAACAGCACTCAAAGAAGCCCAAAATACTACCTTCTAACATTACATTACCAGCCTATCCTCAGATGATCACATGCTGTGGAAGGCAATAAAAAAACTAAAAAGACCCCAGCTGTCTGCACCCACCAATCCGTAAACTTAATGGAGAATGGGCGCGCAATAACAAAGACAAGGCTGATACCTTTGCATTTAGCTGAAGTATTCAAACCCGAACCAGGTGGCAATGACAGGGAAGTAGAACACTCAACCGATATTCCACTCCAAATGTCCGTCCCCTCCCATAAAACCCTGTTCACCAGCAGAAGTCAAGAGAGAAATAAATAATACAAACATACACAAAGCTCCAGGCTACGATTTAATAACCGGACAAATATTAAAGCAATTACCTCGCAAACCCATAGTTCTACTAACAGTAATCTAATGCTAAGTCTGTCCTACTTCTACATAATATGGAAATACGCCGAAATCATCATGATACACAAACCACAAAAACCTCCACACGAACCATCATCATATCGACCTATTAGCCTTCTGCCCATAGTAAGTAAAATTTTTGAAAGACTCCTACTTAAAAGGATATACGTAAAGCATGACCCCCTGACGCTACTACCTAACCACCAATTCGAATTCAGGGAACGCCACTCTACTAACAGATTCATAGGGTAGTCAACGTAATTGCTAAGAGTACTGAAGACAAGAAATTCTGCAATGCAGTATTCCTTGACATTTCACAGGCATTCGATAAAGTGTGGCACACGGGCCTTCTCTACAAAATAAAAAACACTATCCAGCAATTTCTATCTCCTTTTTTTTAAAATCCTTTTAACCGACAGCAACTTCACAGTAAGACATGACAGTCAATCCAACTACCATACTATCGAATCCGGTGTTCCCCAGGGGAGTGTTCTAGGACCTCTGCTATTCCTAATCCACACTGCCGACATATCCCAAACAAATAACACCACAATTGGCTCATTTGCCGATGACGTAGCTGTATTATCTGTAAATGAAAACCCAGTATTGGCCTCTAAAAACCAACAAACTCATCTGGACCTCCTCACTGAATGGTACAACAGATGAAAATCAATAAAAAAAAAATCAGTCCAAGTTACATTTACCACCAGGCATGATCACTGCCCTCCTGTAACCATCAATAACGTACCTATACCTACTAAAACGGAAGCGAAATACCTTGGACTCAACCTAGACCAAAAACTCACCTGAAAAAAGCACATACAAACAAAACGCAGACAGATGGACATCAAATTTCGACAGATGTATTGGTTTGTTGGACGAACATCCAAGCTCTCTCTAAACAACAAATTACTGTTATACAAAGTTATAATCAAACCGATATGGACATACGGGCTCCAGCTGTGGGGATGCGCCAAGCCAACAAACCTAAAAATCATGCAAATGTTCCAATCTAAAGTGCTGAGAACAATGGTGGATGATCCATGGTATGTCACCAACGACGCGCTCCATAACGACCTACAGATCCCCTTTATAACAGAAGAGATACAGCGAGCTGCCACCAAATACAAATATTAAGTAACAAACCACGAGAACGACCTAATGAAGCAACTAAACAACAGCGGTCCCACTGTGTAAAGGCTACGCAGAACCTGGCCTCAAGACCTAGCGTAACGAAGAAATCACAATCTACAAGGGAAACATCAGTGGATGATTCCCTTACAAGTCTAACACATTTACTTAATACTCTGTATAGATGTAAATTGTAAATTCTCAAATTGTCAATAAAAAAAAAAAATGTGTGGACAGCTGCCCCGCGGTTCTTGTACACGTGCAAAAAACTCGAACAATGCGAAAGTTTCTAGATTTTACCGGACGGTTCCTGTGCTACTAAAAGGCACCAGAATAGGTGTTGCTTCTATAAATAGCACACAACGGAGTAGCGAAGTTACCGAAATCAGAGTGAACTATTCTAGTGCGGCATAAATTGTGTTATAGATAAATACAATTATGGAGTGTGAGTTAATATTAGTATATATGTGTGTTAGTGCACACAAATATTATTAAATAATTGAATTGTTGTAAATAAATTAAATAAGTAGTCTGAATAAGTTTAAGCGCGTTATACACCATTTTAGTCGTCGCAGTACAACCGCAAGGCGTTCCCGCGCCTTTGAAACATTCAACTGCATTTGATGCGGTAATTCCTGGAACGGCGAAATTCAGTTTGCACAGATGCGACTACGATATAAACCAGCTTGGGAGCCGCAATCGATGCATCGGTGCATTTGAGACCGCCGCTCGTGAAATTCGCTCTTCGAGCCGATGAATTATTTATATGAAACGCTCCACAATTTCCAGACAAGTTTACACTGCAATAACCAATAGCTGCTAGCATCTCAATTCGCGCACTGCAAATCCGAGGATGCTGCAAAGTGAATGCAGCGATAGCAGGCTTTCATACTTTATCTCTGTGCAAATATGTGAATTTTATTAGCGCGACAGCTCCACGCGAATGCATTAAATCTGAACGTTTACATCACACCGCCTCGGTCGGAAAAGTGTGTATCCAGCCTTACATACAACGTATAAAACAAAATCCAGTAGAAAGCAGCCCTTCCAAATAGTCCTCAGAATTTATTTCGTTTTCTATAAACTTTTTCCACTCCTTTCTTTTTGCTATGGTTTATGCTTGACCCATCATGAGCCCTTCGCCTTCTCTATGTCTCGATTCCATAATGTTTTTGTGTTCTTCTATTCTTCTTGGTGTGACTTTTACCTTACTACTTTTAAGTAGTCGCTTATGGTATCAGTATCAGTAGCAGTGCTCAATCTCTTTTATCACTAGTTGTATCCGTAACTGTTCTCTTATAATGTAATTTTTATATGATTTCTTCTTTTGACTCCTAACACTCCTCTTAAATATTTCATTTTTATACTTTGGATCTTGCTATTTAGTCTTTCCATTAACATCCATGTTTCGCTGACGAATATTAGTATAAGTATAAATAAGATTTTTTATACGCTCATTTTTGCTTTTACAGAAACTTCCCTCTCTCCCAGGAAACTATTATTGAAACTGTGATACACTTTTGGCGCGCTCTCTATTCCGTCAGTAATTTCCACTTCATAATTTCTCTTATTGTCGAATCGTTCTCCCAAGTATTTGAAGATATCGACTTGTTCTCTTACCTTTCATTGTTAACCTTTATATTTCCCCCCCTAACTTTTTTTGTTTTCTCCTCATTTATTTTTAGTTTATTTTCATCTAATTTCTCATTTCATATCTATGAGTTTTTCTGTAATTCCCATTCATTTTTCGCAAATATAACAAGATTTAATATATTCGTTTTTTTTCCTCGCTTCTTTTATTATATCGTCAGTTATAAGGTTAAACAAGGTTAAACTAAAACACCTTCTTGCCTTACCGAGAAATAGCTGCACGTTGTTTGTTCTCTTATCAGTTTAATTTCAATTTTCCTATTAATCAAACTTTCTTCTATACCATATTTGATGTTCTGTCAGTGCCCTTTTCAGATCACGAAAATCTAGGTATATTTCATCATTTATTCTTCCTGCCACTGTAAAATCGTAAAAAATATGATCTTGTACTTTTCCACTTCTTCTAGCGGGTGTTCCAGCTCCCGGTTTACTTTTAATTCCAAGATTCTTTCGCATACATTTGACGCTATACTCAGTGAATTAATTCCTCGAAAATTGTTTGAAGTCTCTTCTATCACCTTTCTTGTATATTGACACAATAACACCTATCCCCCAATCTTTCGATACACTCTTTTCTTCCTATGATATATTACATAGTTTTGTTAACATCTCTACACCTTTTGCGCCCATTCTTGACCTCTTCTAGTTGTATTTCTTCTATATTGTAAGCTGTTTCTTTATTATTTTCTCTATTCAATAGATTTCCAAAATATTTTCTCTATCTTACATTTATATCTTCTTCATCCTTAGTGTGCTTAATTATTTCATTTTTGGTTTGTATAGAACAATTTTTGATTTGTATGGAAATCCGTTTTTATTTTCCTCCTAAACTTTTCTCAGGTTTCTCTTTTTGCTTCTAATTCAATGTCTTTTCCATTTTTCTCTCTTCAATTTAACTTCTTTCTTGCCATTTCCATTCCACTATCCTGTTTGCTTTTTATTTCCCTATTTCCGTTCCAGCACATATATTTGTTTCTGTACTAATAGGGATATTGCTGAAGGTGTCCAGCTTTTTGTACATTACAAATTATATTATTTCTTGTCTTGTCTATCATTTTTTGACTTTTCCGCTAGACTGTTCGCTACTTCTCTTTTCATTAGTCTGTAAGTCTATTGTTTTCCTGCTAATGCTGATTTATTGCTATTATTGCCCGCTTCCCCCATCTATTATCGCCTTCGCTTTTAAGAGGTAACAATCACTATTTATCTCTGATCTTATGGATCTGACGTATTTCCTGTTCCGTCTTTTATTTTATTATACACCAAACTCCTCTTTTTGTCCTTGTTTGTAACCCCGCTTAATATTATCATGTAATATCATCCTCCAATTTTGAGGCCCTATTTCCTTTAATTTTAGTTTCTGTAACTATTTATATCTCTTTCTTCAAATTCCTTAGCTAATTTTTTTCTTTGTCATTTATGTTGCGAAATTTATTTCTAGTACACCCTTTTCATGCCGTCTCGTTGCCCTATTTTTCTTCTCCCTACTTTCTGCTAACAGTTTTTGGAGTATTGTATTTGCTCCCTTTATAATACCAACTCTCCTTCATCCTTTCCCCATACTAGTCTTGGTCATCAATAATTTTTTATTTTCTTTCCCTTCTTCTCTTCTTAAACAGCTTTCTTAATTCTTCCTTACATATCTCTTCCCTTTGCTTCCAAATCATTATTAATGAATATCTTCCTTTCCTTCCAGTTTTTTAATGTATTTTTGTTTTCGTGATATTTGTTTTTCATTTTTTCGTAGATTTCCACGAAGCACGTTACCCTTAATTCTAGTCTTACTTTACTTATAAACGAGGATTAGCACATGTCATGGCAAATATATTTTTCAAAAGTAAGAGATGTTATCAAAGATATCGTATGTCTCAAAGAAATAGCGCATTCATAGTGGGTGATGTGATGTTCTGTAATTGCACAGAGAACAATGTCAAATCAGTTGTCAGTAAACTACCGTGCGAGAATACAAGGGTAACTGGAAAATTTAAAATATACAAATGAAAAGAAAAGGAATAGACGAAATGTACGGGAATTTAACAGCATTGTGCTCATGTTCATAAAGAAAGTTGACATAACATTACAGGTTTCATAATACAGAATTATCCTGCCCGTTGCCGGTCGCTGGTTGCTTCGCGCTCTCACTAAAATTCTGATACCCACCTCGCGACTATTTAGTATGGAAAAGGTTTATTCCCATCAACTTCTACCAATTCTCTGTGAAATTTTTGATTTTTCTGCTACAAAGAACAGCTATTTTAATATACGAACGCTGTTCTACTCGGATCACATCCATTTTGCAGGGAAGTTAACTGACAACTAATTTATCATTGCTCTCTGTGCAATTACAGAACATCACAGGGCTATTTTGTGTTCTGTATTCACTCTATGAATACACGTCTTTCTCGAGGCATACATTTTGTGGCACCATCTCTTAACTTTGAAAAAAAAATAGTTGCTATGAATTATGCCACAATTCTCGTATTTATTTTTTTTTCGAATTTCACTCACTACCACGCACCATCATTCAATCACATTTATCAGAATGTTTTTAAAACCCCAAAATATTACTAAAGTTCATTTGATGTCCATTGTTCCCATCGAGTTTAATTTTGACTTTGAAAAGCAAAAAATGGCGTTGAAAAACAGAGGATGATTACAGTTTAAAACTTAAATACAATGCAGGTAGCGAGAAAAATGCTGCAATATGGTATATTCTAAGTTATTCCTATAACATTGGCAATATCCGTATAGCAAGCTTTATGTGCCGGTAACCTTTTAATATTTTTCACATATTTTGGCAATGTCATTGAAAGACAATATAAAACATTTATTATCTTCACGTACATTCTACAACATCTAACATATTGAACCATTTAAAGATTTGAGTCTGAGGCACCAGTATGGTCGCGCGGTCGAATCGCTTAACTGAGATACGGACGGACCCGGGTTCAATCCCGGGCTTAGATCCCACTCAGTCAGTAAAAATGACTGAGTACCTGCGTCCATTTCGAACACGGAATAATGATGCGGTCGTCTAAACACTTGTCCATGGCCCCGCATCAGAACTTGATACGCGCGAGCGGACAGTAAGAGTAAACATATCAGTGAGCACAGGGACAATTTTTCACCCGCCTTCCCTCAAATTTTTGCAATATGTAACAATACGTATATATTTTTATTATATAAACGTATAAATTTTTAATTGGATCGGCATTTTTCCTGGATCGGGAACGTGGAACAATTTAACTTACAGTCGAAACTCCCTTTGGCGGAACAAACCAAATGGTCGTGGTAGACGCGATTTTTGCGTTCGGCAATGCAGCGGCCCGGTAGACGCAGCCGCCCGGCCATTCGGCAAGAAGCAAGAGCGGCCCCGAGTACGAGCACGAGCTTCCTCGTGTAAATTAAGCGCTCAGAGCGCGGCCACGCCAAATTTCATCAGTCATCTTTGTTTACTTTCCATTCAAATCAAAAGCTGGGGAGCACGTCATATTTCATTGTTTACTTTCTGTTCAAATGTGTAGATAGATAATATTCCATATTCTTCTCTGTATATTTCTTAATATTTACTAATATAAAATTCGGGTCAGATTTTATTTGCGATTAAAAAAGTAATATTTAAAATTTGTACTTCGTTTTAAGCAACTAACATCCTTTGTATGAACTCTATGTACAAATAGCAATGTCTAATACGTATCTTTCTTTCAGACGGAATACAAGTACTGCTACGACCTCGTCCTGCATTACGTCCTGCACTACTTGAACAAGGATTTGAAAGAGTTGAAGGTCCTGCTGAACAAATAGAGATATATTTTGTATCGAAGTTTATTCCAGTGCCAAATTCGCAATCATCTGTGTTTCTAAAGTGTAATATGTATTATAAGGCAGAAACTTTATAAACAGCAATGTACTATACTTGTTATTAATATACAATACTTTGTACACTCCTATAAAATACTGAGAAATATTTTTGCTGTTTATATTTTTGTTACGTAGCTGCTACGGGAGCACCCGCAATTGTCATGTAAGGCGCACTCTTGGCGAAGGTTCTTTTACCCTAGAATAAATCGTTTTATGGTCTGCAGTTGAATTAAAGTCGAGTTGGTCACGAATCTGGCCTGCATTTTTATTTCGCGTATGACATCCTTAGATTAATCGAGTTAATGATAAAGGCAAGTTTAAAATTGGTTGAACGTAGTAAAAATGAAAAAAAATTTATATAAAGCATTCCAGCTTGTGGTACACTTGATTTAACTATTAGAAATATGTGTAAATTTTTAAAGTAAAGCTAATCAATTCATGTGTTGAAAAAGTCCCCACATAATCAAGGTTATACAAAATGGTGAAAAACTCCCATCCTAATTTCGAAGGAAGATTATGAAGCAAAAGATGGCCTGAAGATGAGGAAAGTGATTTTATAAGATGCAAGTAATCGAAAAGTTTTGTTTAGAACAGTCCTTAATAGCTAACGTGTGGTAGGCGAACGGAGAACTTTCGCTGTCGAAGCGTACATTCAGAACAACATGCCTTTTGGACGCCTCGAGCCTCAACCACCGATTGAAAATCGATTTTGTGGGGCATAGAAAACTTCAAAAGTGCTGGTTCTGTACTGAGAATATGAGGAGCAAAATATCAAAATGCGCGAACAACAAAAAATATCGATACAGTATGACGTTCCATTTTGCAGTCTCCGAGGCGATCTGCGCGTAAGCATGCCCTTGCTCTTCGCTTATCTGTATTACGAATTTTGCATGAAGATCTTCTTTTTCATCGACACAAGATGGTTGCTTTACACAAATTTTAAACGTGGTTGATAAAATCGTCTGGAAATGTTTGGAAACTTCTTAAAAAGCGTGCTACGTGACGTTGTTTTCTTCGCCGACAAAGGAAGATATCGGAATACGTTAATAAACAAAACTATTGTTATTAGAATGATAACAACACATAAGATATCCATAAAAAGCCCCTCCATAGCAAACGTTTTACTATTTGGTGAGCGATGAGTAAAGTTGGGGTCATGGGCCCTTACTTTATAGAAGAGAGGGACCGATGGCTTAGATTCTGGATATAAAGTGGAGGGTAACAAAGTCACGCGCACTTAGGTCTCAATTGGGCCCATTCTACTACCTCCGCCGCCGCCTCTCCCCGTGCGCTTATCAGTCAAGCCAACCAATCCATTAGATGAACTTGAGGATATCCTTCAGAGGGGTAATGCAGATGCTGGCCATGCTAGGCCAGAACTTCCCCAACTGGAATCCTCTATTTGGAGCAAGCGCAGGACATTCTCAAAGGACGTGCTCTGCCGCCTTGTCCTCTAAATTGCAGCCTTAGTCAGTATGAGGCCCATTCTGTACATATGCTTTTTCAGTTTAGTGTGTCCTAATAATATTCCTACTACAAATCGCGTTTGCCTCTTGACAATTGCTTACAGAAGTCAGCCATCTTCGTCGTTTGATTTTGAATAGCCAACCTTACTTGTTACAAATCTTCATATTGACCCAGCTACTAAAATGTCGATTATGAGTTTTTTGATTTATTAGTGTGCAGAGTGCAACTGATGATAGTGGGAGTGCTGGCTCAGGACCACAGAATGGTTGTTCTAAGCCTTGCCTTGTCATACTATCTGCGCGCTCGTTACCATATAAGTCAGAATACCCTCTAACCCAAACGAATTCCAGGACATCCTTTGTCGCGACTTGATCAAGAGTAGTCCGGCACTAGAGGAATATTCCAGATACAACTTTGTAGCTGTTCAATATTAGTAAATCAGCTGAGCTATCGCTAGCAATTCTGGTTGTTTTGTTCTTAATGTTCCTTTCAAGAATTACATTTGCACCTTATGGCCAATACTTCCACTTCAAAGAGTGTGATTAGTTTGCCTCATGCTATGTTTATTTGGAGGTTAGAAATCTGAATCTTACCCGAGTGAGGGGTTTTAAACCCATTTATGAATATGGTTATATTTGGTTCGGTTGCCTCTTCAGCACTCAAAAAGATTCTGAAGAGCTTCCTAAATTTATAGATGAGTGAAAAGAAATCCATCTTTTCTTCTAAAAAAGGAATGCTTTGTACGGCCCCCCTTAGAATCCGATGGTGTCTTACCTCTTCTCCTTTGTCGTTCCAAATTCATTTTGAACGCATTGGTCCCGTGATACTCATATACGCCAGTCTTTGAAAATGTTAGATCTTGGTTGCTGCAGTGACCTATCTGGTTCCAGGCCACCAGACCAGTGCACCATAACATAGCATAGGTCTAATTATGGCATGTGTACAGCCTTTGGTGAGGGGCCCCAAAGTTTGCTCGTTGCACGTGCCAAAATGCTATGCACGCTATTTCGGTTTTAACCACTATATTCCTTCCCCAATGCAGATGTTTGTTAAGCATAACTGTTAGCTACTTGACTTCATCTGAATAGGTAAGGGATGTTTAAAACAGTCTAGGCACTCTATGGACTTCGACCTTCCTTTTTTCGTAAATAGTATCATTTCTGTCTTGGAGGGGTTTGCTTCAAAGTTGTAAAGCACTTTTTCGTACTTGCCAGTGAGCAAGATAGTTCTGTCGTCGGTATAACCTATTGTATAAAATCTTTCATCATTGATTTGCTTAAGAAGTTATGTACTACTAGATTCCATAGTAGGGGTTCCCTGAGGGGAAGCTCTATATACTGTGCCCCTAATGGTCTTATTTCCTACGGTAATCTGTACAGCTCTGTAATACTAAAGTTGCAGAATCCACTCTCGTAGGGTGTCATTTACCCCTCGTTGCCGAATAGCTGTATCAATACTATCGAAGGTCGGATTGTCAAAGTCGCTCTCTATGTCAATAAATAAGACCAGGATGAATATTTTGTTATCCAGCGATCTTTCTATCCACCCTACTAGTAAGTGTAGTGCAGATTCCAGATACCTCCCTGAGACATATGAATGCTGATTAGACTGTATTGGACTAGTTGCTAGTGCACTATCTCTTATTTCTTTATCACAGTATCTTTAGAAGGAAAGACATAAGGCTGATTGGACGATGAGATTTGGGCTGAGAAATGTGCTTACGGCCTGAGTTTAGAATAAAGCCTACTTTTAGTTTCCTCCAAATCTTGGGGATGTACCTTAAGGTCTCTAAAGATTTGCAAAAGGTGTATTAGGTAGGTAGGTATATTAGTATAATGGTAGCATTATATTCAGCAATGCAAAAGAGCTGAAAATATGCCATACAACCCTAACGATTTAAAGGATTGAAAAGACTTAATTGCCCAAATTTCTTTATCTTCATCTACCACATGGCTGACTACTTCCAAATCTTCCTCGGTGGAAGTGGAATTAGGAGTTTCGCCCCTCATGGGCAGATTTCCGAATTGGAAGTCAGGGATGTGCATAAGACAAACACTCGATTTGAACTGATATACTTAATTGATCGAAAACGTATAGGTATAGTTAAATAACTATCCAATGAAGCTTCATACTAAGTTATTCATGTAGTACTACATGTGCAGTTGGTAAAACAAAAGACCATGGAAAAAGACAATCAAGAGCAGTGATAAACCGCGTGGTTTCTTTGGAGGAGGAGTGATTGTTCTGGACATCCACACGAGATTCGTAGCCGTGTATCAAAACGCAACATCAAGTCGCAAAACTGTGGTTCGCTAGATATTGAAGTTTAAAGAGGGTAAAGGTAAAGAAAACGCTAATTTGTAGAATGGCAACACATTGAAACCCTCTTTCCAACAAACCACAGAGGGGATTTTTTTACTCCAAAACAAATTGCAATTATTTTATTGAATTAGGAAAAGATTTCGGCACCGAGAGAAATGAATATGCATCGTATTGTTTCAATATCATAATGCGCGATCACCATTGCCATTCTGCAGAATCTTAAGTACGCCATGCTGTCCCATGCTGTGCCATGCTCCGTATGCGCCGAACTTGTGTCGAACGACTACGCTCTGTTTCATGAATGCGTAATGCGTGATAAGTTCTCCTCCAACGTTAAGCTTCAGTCAGCTGTTCACATGTGGTTCACCCAATACCTAAAGAACAGATAGAGTAATTTTACGAAAACTATCAGAGACATTAAAGGAAATATCTTTAATGAAATGCGCTTCTTACTAATAAAAGGTTAGTGAGTAGAAAACAATTATAGTAATAATCATTTCTGAACCCCAAGTAAATTCATAAAAATAAAGATTAAAATGATCAAAAATCTTCAGTTGCTGCAATTGCCAGTTACGTCAAAATACATAAACCTATAACACTGCAGACATTAGCGCTCAAGTTAGTGCTCAGAAAAACCATACTCTCTTACTCATCACGACACAATAGTAGCCAGCACAACAATGCAACTACTCTAAGATCGTCCAAGTATAGCGATTATCTTAATGATATAATAGGATAGAGAAATTTTGGCTTAATCACCTAAAGCACAAAAACCTTTGTCATCAGTGATTAAACTCAAGGTATACACCTTCTTTCAAAATATTACCAGACTCCTTGACAACAAATTCTTTCCCCCAAATTCCTGAAATTATAGAAATTGCTTCTAATGTTACCAAGCTAAAATGAGAAAACAAAAATTAAATGTTTATTAATTGCAAAAGAAATAAATTACAATTAATTTCACAAAGTACATACCTACCTCAAAATTTAGAACATCAGTACTCAATATTAATATGATACAAGAAAATGAAAGCATTAATTGAATTTAATTAGTAATTGAAGTAAACACAGCGAGGTTTGTGGGTTGCACTAAAAGTTATTAAGAACACTACTTATGTTATGAAGTTTTCTGTATCATAATAGAAAAGTAAATATATTAAAGAAAAAACCTAAAGAAACATCTATATACAGGCTTACTAGCTATAAAAAACAGATTTCTCAAAAAAAAGTTATTTTCTGCAGTACTATAAAATGACTTTTCAAAACATAAACTAAACGTAGCAGAATATTTAGCTGATGTATTTAATTTAGAGTTAAAGCATATTTCTGATCTTTGATCTTGCGTCATACAATAAGCTATAAAACATCCTGTGAGAGTGCACATGTAGGGTTACATCAACATGTGTGGTTTTTGGCAAGTCGTTTATTGATACGGACGCTGAACGCCCAACTTATGGTCAGCTTGTACAGAAAAACACTTATCGTCAGTGAAAAACTGGTTTGGTGATAGAAGAATCATATAGATCTTGTAGAAAGACAATGACTTTGTACTATATGAGAATTAATGACATCACTTTTTCATTTGGACGATTATGAAGGAGAAACTCCATAGTCGGTGTAAGTTCCACTCAAGCAGCTTTGTACAAACATAAAAAATATGAGTCTTTGCCAACTGGTTAAGCACAAAACTTGATTAGAAGCATACCATGATGTCGGGAAATAATAGACAATGCTGGAGACTGAACTCCTTATTAATAGGTTTGCGTATTAGTACATCTAATCCATATTTATACAAATTTAAAGTTTCTTTTTTTATTATTCAGTCGTTTTATTAAGCTATAGATCTGTTTTTCCTATACAAATTATACATACTGAATGGCAGCAATACGGCATAAAGACAACATTATGATATTCTAGAATTTTTGCTAAACTAGAAGTGGCATCTCCATATCTTAACAAAAACACTAAGAAAGAGGAGGCTCAGCCTAAACTACTAAGGTTGTCAAGGAGCTACAATTCGTCAGCAAATAAAACAGCCAACTTACAACAATTAAACTTAAGGCAATCGGCTTGCAAATATGGTTGCCACGTATTTTATGCTCTCTGATTTTCCCTTCATCTCAGCCCACACTGCTGCTTCCCTTCAATGTCTGCTAAGCCACCCACCCACCAGTTATGCATCTCAATTTCACCATTTAAGTTTAAATAGCTGCACCTGTAGGAAACCTATCCTTTACACAGCATCAAAATACTCATGACTTTGAGATATAAAATGAAAAATTATTAAAGATAAAAATTACATTTTGTTTTTGTTGAAATAATTTTGTTGTTTAACTATAGGGTTGGGGGGAGTCATAATGGTATTACTGTCAGAGTTACATAAGCATGAAATAGAAAAAAATGTCATATATACGGCTCTACAGCTTCTTGGCATTAGCCCACAAAATTATTTAAAGACTGGAGATCTAGAAAACTATCAAAGGTCAGAAAGGTCACATTCAGTTGAGTCTGTTTAGGCATTCAAAGCTATAAATTCCAAAATTAACAAAATCCTCTTTCGATACGCGTAAGAGATGTCTTGCAAAATCCAAATTTCTCATATTATTAAACAAAACCTACAATTAGCTGCTTAGAAAAGACAGCAGATATTTGCTAACAAACTCTTTAAAGAAAGGTAGAAAAGAAAAATGAAAAAAATTATTACCGCATATGCCAGAGAAAATTTCAAATTTTAAATGAAAATATCTTGACAGTAAAAGAATCCAGCACTACCAGCTGAACTGAACGGCTATAAACGCTGTGGAGTCTCATGCCAAGGTAGTGCAGCCGAGTTGCTTAGGCCTTGCACTCACTGCCTAACAACGAGGAAGACCGTTGGGTATCACTGACTTGAACAATGATATGCCGTCCTAGAGATTGCATCCTTCTCGTGGTGGCCCTGTTGTAACTGAACTCTGCGGATTTAGACTGGAAAGTCTACATTCTCCAACCCAGCTGTCGTGTCGTGGCTAAGGGTCTGCACTTGAGCTAACGATGCCGATATACCATACATGGGTATGTCTGCTGTAGACATGTATTACGGGGGATATCTGTGCGGAGGATCTTGGCTTAACCTCCCGGATCAAGAGATAACCTCAATAAAAATCCTAAAAACCACCGTAGTGAGACCACGCCAACGGTATGCGTGGCTGCATAGAAGATCAGCCCCTACTAGATCCTCCCTTGGGCAACGGGCGCCCCCAATTGTATATAGCCATTAACTTTTATAATGTTTCATACTCGTTGGATTAAATATGGACACCGAAGAAGCAATTAATATCAAACCTTTACTTATGTCAGAGGAGGACTCTAGTAGCGACTCCCTGACAAAACATATTGAGCCCATGGAGGCGGAACCAACCCAGGAGACAGAGTCATATGTCAGACCTGAGGCGGAACCGTCAGACAAGGGTCGAGAGGTTTCAGGCACGAAGACCGAGGAACTGCAACCCAAGAGACTTTCTGGGGCCCAAAAGAGAAGGGCCAAGAAAGAAGCCAAGATTGGGAAAGGCACGTGGACGAAGAAGAAGCCCAAACCTGTAAAAACAGAGAAAGGGGGGATAAGAAGGAAAGCGAGGGTAATAAGAGACTCCGCTCAGACTCTTCAACTCCGAAATCCAAGCAACCGGTAAAGAAGCCCAGGAGCGATGAGAAGATTGGTCAATACAGTGCCGCAATGAAATTTTACTGAATCAAGAGCAATCGGACTTGATTCAGGAAAAACTTGTTACTGCTCTGGACCAGACTCCTTCGGGAAGTACTAATCCATCGCAGTTTGAAAGCTCGAGGTACACGGGAGGTGTCTTATGGATCACGTGTGCCAGCGAGCTAACTAGAGACTGGCTGCGCAGAACCATCTCAGATTGGGGAGCGCTGATAAAAGGGGTTGAACTTTCAGTGGTAGAGGCTAGGACCTACCCAAGCGCCCCAAAGTTCTCGTTTGGCTTCCCGGACAAGTCGACGAGAAAATTTCCAGAACCCGACTTGGGCTTCAAAACCCACGGTTAAAACCCGAAGACTGGCAACTCCTTAGCCAAAAGGTGGACATGGAAGGAGCTGTCCTGGCCTACTCCATCAATGGTGCCTCTTTCAAGGTCCTAGAGAGTAAACAGTTCAAGGCCTATTATGGACTGAGAACTGTTACTTTCAGGAACATTCAAAGTGTTCAATATGCTGAGGGTACTTCAGATAAACCTCCAACACAGTAGTGCTGCTTCGGCGGCCCTATGTAAGATGATGGAGGGTTGCAATGTTGCCCTCATCCAGGAACCTTGGACCAATCAAGGCAAGGTAAAAGGTCTGGGGGGAATTTGAGGAGAACTAATATATAGCAGATCCTCAAATAGACCCAGAACCTGCATTTTAGTTAACAAATACATAAAATGTCTGCTGCTAGTGCAATTCTGTTCTCACGATATGGCAGCAGTGATGCTAACAACAAGTGGAGGAGGACCGAGAAAGATCATACTAGGATCAGTGTACCTCCCTGTTGATGAACCAGATCCTCCACCGCCTGTCTAGAGCAATGGATGAGCTTGTGAGACACTGCAGAAACATTAGTCTGCAGATGCTCATTGGCTGCGACGCCAATGCACACCACCTCTCATGGGGTAGCACCAATACCAACATCAGAGGTGAGTTAATTTTGCAATTCACTGTGGCAAATAATTTAGACATATTGAATAAGAGTAACAAACCAACCTTCGTTATCAGACGAAGGGAAGTAATTGATATAACATTTGGTACTTCTTTCGTAAGTAACTTTGTTAGAAATTGGCAAGTATCTGATGAGGAGAGTTGTTCAGACCACAGATGCATTAAGTTCGAAATCGCTAGGATTCAACGAGTGATAGAAAACTATCGTAATCCTCGTAAAACGGACTGGGAAGCCTATAAGGTAGACCTAGATCAAAACTTGGCGAGTACGATAAGGAAAGTTCACAATAACCTTGAGCTTGAAATGGCTGTGGATCAGTTAACTTAGGCAGTCATATTAGCGTACAATGAAAACTGTCCCCTGGTTATAAAGGCTTTCAGCAGAAACGTCTCCTGATGGAATGGAGACCTTGTAACCATGAGAAGGCAAGTAAGAAAACTGTTTAACAGAGCCAAAACATCAGGTGACTGGGATACCTATAGAGCATCCCTAACTGAATATAATAAAGCATTGAGAGATGCCAAGAGGGAATCATTGAGGTACTGTGAGGAGATTGAAAATACTCCAGCATGTGCCAGACTCCATAAAGTACTCTCAAAAGACTCTCACTGCAATTTGATTGGTACTCTGGAATCTAAATCCAGAGAGTACACCAAAACAGGCAAAGAAACACTGACCGAACTTTCTTGGATATATTTTCCTGGATCTGTAATTATACAACAGTTGCCCTCAGACTGGAGAAACCAGGTATCCCTTGATCTTGGCAATACAGCACCAAGGGAAGACTGAGAGACTGCGAGAAGAATGGTAATTTTCAATACACTCAAATGGGCTATAAACTCATTTGAAGCCTATAAATCTCCGGGACCGGACGGAATTATTCCTGCCATACTACAGAAGGGCTCGGAACTTATAATGATAAAGATCTGCATGGTACTCAGAGCCAGTTTGGCCCTAAACTACTTGCCAAAATTATGGAGACTTACCAGAGTGATATTTATACCAAAGCCTGGTCTTTTTTGGTATTATTTGCAGGCAAAGAGATACAGACCAATTAGTCTTATGCCTTTTTTGCTTAAGATGTTGGAAAAACTGCTTGATAAGCACATTAGGGGAGGTATACTGGCACACCATCCACTATATGAGAACCAATTTGCCTATCAAGCTGGTCACTCAACTGAAACAGCACTTCACTACCTCACTTGGAGAGTAGAGAAAATGCTTGGACATAGAAGGAGCCTTCGACAATACATTTTTCAACTCCATAACCTTGGCCCTGAAAGGGAGTGGCCTGGAGGAGACATGCTGCAGATGGATAGACTGCATGCTCAAAAGAAGGATGGTTTATTCGTCAATGTATGACAAAATTATTATGATCCAGGTAGCGGGGGGGGGGGTCCTCAGGGAGGAGGGTAATGGATGGACTTTTAAAGAACTTAAAAGGCGAAGGATTCTCTTCTGTAGGCTACGCCGATGGAAGGGAAATTTATAGGCATGATCAGGGAACGGATGCAGAGGGCCCTGAACGTGGTAACTGAATGGACTAAACAGGAAGACCTCAAGGTCAATCCTGTAAAAAACAAAATTATACTTTTCACGCGAAGGAAAAAATTAGAAATCACCATATCGGGAGAAGTATCTAAGAGTCGTTTTCGATTCTAAACTTACTTGGATCCGTCATATTGAGAAAGTGGTCGACAAATCGGTGATAAGTCTAGTAGTTGTCAGACGGATGTACAACAAGTCGTAGGAGCTAAAACCAGGAATGTTGCACTGGTTGTACACCAGAGTAGTTAGACCCTCTCTTACATACTTAGCTTTGATGTGGTAGCCTACAGTCACATAAGAAACTACCAAACTAAAACTAGGCAAGGTACAAAGACTTGCCTGTTTGGGCATTACAGGAGCGATGATAACCACGCTCACTGCAGCAATGGAGACTCTTCTAGACCTCCCACCTCTGCACATAGTAATTCAGGGGGAGGTAAGATTAGGTCACTACAGGTTGTATCATTCACTGTACAAGATACACGGGTACAGGTCATACAAGAATAATTGATAGTCTGGGGGGCCCTCTGTTTGAAGTGAAGACCGACTACATGACCTCAAAAATATGTGACGACTCTCTATTCGAGATGATCATGCAGAATCAAGATAGGAACGAGACTTTTAAACAGGCAATTGCAGCTGGCAGCCTAATCTGGTACACAGATGGTTTTAAAACCGAGAGCTGGAATATATGCTGAGGCTCCCAGGGTAGAACTAAACTTTCCCCTGAGTCAGCACGCTTCTGTATTTCAGACAGAAATATACGCCATACTATAGTGTGTGCGCGAAAACGGTAAGAGGGCTTACAGGAGCAAACGGATCTATATTATATCAGATAGCCAGGCAGCTTTAAAGGCTTTATCAAGCACAAAAGCATCATCTAGAATGGCAGAACACAGCACAGTAAAACTGTTATGGGCATCTGGGCATTGCGGTATCTACGGCAACGAGAAAGCCGATGAACTGACCAAGCAGCGATCTAGTGAGGCTTATATAGGCATTAGAAATTTCACGAAGTGCTATCCGAAGCTTTATTCAGGAGAGGACATGCACTCATCATCAAATGTACTTGAAGAACCGACCAAGACATTATTTCAGCAAAATCTTTAATAAAGGACCTTGCCAAAAGAGAGTTGCAGAACTCCTTAACCTAAGTAGGCCACAGCTAAAGATAACCGTAGGGTTTCTTACAGAACATGCGACTGTAAAAGAACACCCCTGGAAAATTGATAAATTCATTGGTGACCTTGCATGCAGACTTTGTAGCAAGGAACCAGAAACAGCCTTACACATCCTATGCAAGTGCGATGCGCTGTGCAGGAAAAGGCAATATATATTCGAGAGACCAATCCTGGAACCGGAAGATTTCCAGACACACCCTGTAAAGGACCTGTATCTGCTGATTCAGGGGACATCAATTACAAATTGGTTGTGAATTTATTTAATTAGGGTAATCACAATAAGCCATAGGCTGCAGTGAACATGGATCCATTAAGGAAGACATACCCTGAGCGAGAAAAAAAAAGAATCCAACAAACTAAATGGCAATGTGTAAGTTGGATAATCTAAAATTGCCCTTGTGTACCAACAGATAGGTATGGTAAAATCTCTAATTCACACAAGACTCTATAATGCCCCATAAACTAAAATCAGTTTAGACTTGGTTAAGTAGAATATTGCCTTATTTTGTAAAGGTAGGTGAGATTAACCTTCTAGTAGTTCAGACCTTAATTATTTGCATTGTAAATTATGAGCAGTTTTAGAGAGCATGATTTGCTCAAAAAAACATTCCAATCTGGATTGTTCTGAAGTAAGCCCTGATGATTATAATCAACAATATACTTTGGTTTTGAATAAATCATTTGTAATTATAACAGATGCAAGGAATATAGATATAACTAAAAAAACTGATGAAAACGATAATGACTATGGAAGGGTCAAAAACGACAATACTTACACATAAAGGATTAACAAAAGAAATCGATGCAAATAAGAGAGTACAACAAAGAGACAGATTATTAGCAACGCTATTTAATCAATAATTGCAACATAAAAAGAATAATAAGTTTATTCCAGTGGTGGCCTATACAGAAAACATGCTCTGATAGCAAAGAACAGAGAAAGCTTGGAAGAAGTAATAGAGAATATAAGTAAAAAAGCAAAAAACAGAGGGTTAGAAATAAATCAAGACAAATCCAAGTATACGAGAATTGCCCAGAAAAGAAAATATCACTAAGATCTTAGAATTAAATAATCACAAAATAGAAGAAATAAAGTTTTAAACGACTAGAGACAGTAACAAACAAGAAAAAAAAAGAAATATTTTTAGAGTGAAGAAAATATATAAAGATTAATATAGATTATTAACAAACCACTAGATTAAGTACTAAAAAAAAAACAAAGATCATATAAAAGTATGGCCATATAACTAGAATTAGTGAAAATTCAGTAGTTAAAAGAATAACAAAATTAAAACCACAAATAATACCAAGAGAAAGATCAAAGCTACGATGAAAAGAGCAAAAAACATGAGAATTACAAGATGGAAAAAGTAGATGTAGGACAAAACAAAAAAACATCAAACTATGTAACAAGAAAGTATAAAATAAAGTAAAATGATATACTACTAGCATTTACCTAGTCTATAAAGCTCATATGGAGCTTCAATTCTGATAGAAAAATATTGATACTTACCAATCTACTCTATAAATCAGCAAAAATGTAACTAACATCACAACTCTTCTTACAATTATGAATCTCATTCAAACCGATTTGTTACTAAACTTCGCATAAAGGTTTTAGTTTTTTGATTTAGGTGGACCTTTTAGAGGCCAAAACTTAAATTATAATGAAGTAATTAGACAGTTTGCGCCAACTATTAATTCTTTCCGTTAGTAGGTGCATGCGACAAAACTTTGATTTGTGGCCCGTCTTAAAGGCTATTGTAAATACGATACAAAAATATCTAATTGTCTTATTTTGATCTTATAATCAGTTTGTATCAGTAGTTATAAAAATATTAAGTACAATAACGATTATTTCAATTGTGACACAGGCTGAAATAGTAATACTCATACTACACCATTTATAATGAATGAACTACAGTAAAGTGCTGTTCTACAACTAACTTCTTTATTCAAATAACTAACCTTCAGTTACATTATATAACAATAACAGGATCTCATAAAGCAGGATATCTTTACAGAAATAAACATACCACGAAGTATTAACATCATAATATGGGGTCGCCGATTTAAAAATAGCACGCTGTATTTACAGATAAGCCAAAAAGAACAGCTATGTACATCGTAACGAATACTGCAAGTAACATACTGTGAATTCGAAAGATTAGATTTGTTTATGATTATTGTCTGTGTGCTCATCTAACCACCTATGTACAACAAAAATTATAGTGACAACAGGTAATAAACAACTATAAATGACACAACTGTATGACCAGCAAACAATTCTATATGATGTAGAATACTCTGATTAATACAACTGCAATAATGCTACAACGCACAATTCAAACCATCTGGAACTATCTAGTCAAACATGTATTTACACGTTAAATGCAAACCTTCACAGACCTTTTGTGCAATATTTTACAAACATTTCTTCTTATACAGTAGAATAATAAATTCACTAAATTATAGTTGTATACTTTAGAAATTGACAATTCAAAATTGTAAAATTTGAGTATTAACACTTTATTAAAACAATTGTTTGATGATAACTTTGAACTAATAATATCATGAATTGAAATTTAAATTTCATATTACCATTTACGTACAACAATGAATATTTATTCACACTGTGTTAATATGTACACAAAATATTTAGGATTCAAATACAATTTAAACATGCTATGCATCTTGCCTTTGCAATATCATTATTATATTCTCTCCAACTTATTAACATTAAAGTTGCAATGTGCGTTTTAAGTTATAATAAATAAAAGCTGCCTATTTTATCCCATTCTATTAACCTGAATTATTGAAGTAATTTTATATGCCACATAAACTAAATTAAAATTGTCACATCTCAATTTTGAGCAAAACTTCCATATAATTCCCAACAAAATTATATTACAAACGTCTTATAAACGCACACTACAATTTCCTAAAATGTCTCAAAATAGTACTGGTAGCATTAAGTAAATATTCCACCTCTATGTACATAGAAGCGTCTATGCAATATTGCTTTACAAAATGTACAAAATCCAGTTAGATTTCACTTTGCAGCATGATGAGCTAATAGTCTATTGTTAACTGAAATGAAAGGCTTACTTCTTAAACAGCTAAGTAAGTCTACTTATCGGCTAAATGGAATTGCTTTTACACTTTCGTGTCGATCATGTCGATATTTATCTTGTAGTAGACGTACGGATAGTATTCAGATTGGCCAAATCCGAGTCCCGGAATGTCGACGCTCTGCAGAAAACATCAATTAATAAAATATTACATTTCGTATAATTAACTGTAAGCTATCCTTCAACTACTAAATTGAGGAGAAAGTTTCATCACAATTGCAAAAAATTCAATTTTCATGCAATTTTTGTTTTTATTTTGTATTTGTAATGTCCCAGTTAGCTTCTTCTAGATAGACAAAACTGAACTTTAAAACCTTATTATTGGAAGTGAAAACTTCTATTGAGAGAGGCTGAAAAAAAGATTTGTGATGCTGAAGTCAAACAGAACCACGACAAGATAGTACAAAAAATTTAAATTTGGCGAGCTCAGTCCTGAAGATCAGGCACATTCTAGATGACGGAGACTTGCAGGCCTTAATGGATGCTGAACCATCTTTGAGCACTTGGGAATCGGCTGTAGAGCTTAGAGCCAAAACACAGTATGGAGTCATCTTCAGCAGCATGACTTTGTCCACAAAAAGCCTCAACAGGATTCACACGAGCTGACCAAAGCTCAGACCAGACTTTCGATAAAGTTGAAAAAGCATGTCAGAAACAGTTCGATTCAAAGGTAGTGGAGTGGTACTACAGATTAGTGGCCAAATGTCATAGAGAATGACGGCCTAGTTGTTGTTTTTGAGAATAAATTTGATCACAAAATAGAAATTTTACACAAGTGTGGCAGAATTTTCTGCTCAACTTAATAATTAAATCTGCTACAGTTCTAGTATTCAATAATACAATCTCAAATGGAAATTTTTATCTTCTTAAATCTTCAAGTACCATAATTCTTAATAAATGTTAATAAGACAGTGCCATTGTATTACCAGTACATAATGTTCATATAACAATAAGTTTGTACCTATTGTTTTCCTTTAAAAAATATACAAAGTGGAACAAAAATAGAATTATCGATGCTTTCATAACAGACTTAGCCAAGAAAGATCAAACTAGAAAATAGACTAAGGCAAAATAATTCATATCAAACAGAGCATAACATTAATAGGAAACAAATTATCTACTAAGTCGTAGAAGTAAATCCGGAATTTTTTAGGTTGTATTGTAGAAAAGCCAAAAGGCCATTATAAGCGCATGCGCAATTTTTGTGTAACTCAACAAGTTAGCATAATCAACAAACCATGATCATCGACAAAATGAGCCGAGAATACGACGACCACAGAGAGCTGCTATACTCAGATCTCTTCGCACCGGAAAATCCCCAACAGAAGCTATGATGTGGTCTAGCTACAAAAAGACTCAAGTTTACGACATAGCTAAAAAGTGTGGAAAATCTGAAGAGGTAACTGCTGACAGGGCAACTCACAGCAAATGATCTCATCGCAAGAGAATTGAAAGAGAAAATCAGTCAAGATCAGTGGAGCATGACTGACCTCGTAAAAGAAATGAAGTTGATGGTCATTCCAGCTGTGCGCCAGGATATGCACTACAAGTCTTTCGTCCTACAGAACTGCCAACTGCTGACTAAGAAAAAGATCAACAGAAAGTTAAAGACCTAAGCACTACTAAACAATATCAAGCACAACAGCGCAGGCTTTCTAAGATTCTTTTTGGGCGAAAAGAACTTTACCCAAGCCAGAAAAACTAATCGCCAAAACGACTGTTAAATCTGCCAAGACCTATCATTATGCATACAAAGTTTCATGTGTCTGTGATGGTGATGGAGCTCGTGAGCAGTGAAGAGGATGTCATGGCATCTCACTTCTTTGAGATAAGCCCAAAGATGACGGCCGACATTTATATCAATATACTGGAGACAATTGTTAAGCTCTAGATATATGAGATCGTCGCTGGGCAAGAGTATGTGTTCCAGAAAGACTCCATTTCAACCCATAAAGCAACAAAGACCCAAGCATGGCTAAACAACAATTTGTATTACCACTGGTTACTGGACCTATAGCCACCCTCCAAGCTTAACTGCAATCTTCTTAACTACTATGCGTGGGTCATCGTCGTGACAAAGGTCAATGAGAGGCATCATAACACCAAGAAGAGCTTAAGAGCCTCCATCATGAAAGTAATGACACATATGGACAAGGAAAAAATTATGTTAGCCTGCAGCAGCTTTAGGTTTTGGCTCGAGAAAGTTGTGACTACTAATGTAGCCCCATTGAATAATATGATTCTCAGTAGTGTTTACTTTAATTGTGCTAAGTTTTATGTAAATAAATTTAATTTTTCTTGTATTTTAATATTTTCATTGTTCACAGATATACTTCAACGACCCTGTACAATACACTAAAGAAATGAAGACTTGCTCAAGAACTCTTATTCTACTAAGGTGGTGTACCTTAGACTATTGACAATATGGGTCAAGGTGTAGAGGTTTTTGAGCTACAAAAGAAACGATTTTGACGTGAAATTACAACCCCAATGTAGATGTTCGTGTTTCCTTTTTCTAAAGATACTTATTTAAATGAGAATCCTTATAAACAATGTCAAAATCATTAACAAACTCAGACTATCAATTAATTCTTAATTCAATGAAATTAGACAAGTCAAATGGATTTCTACTCATGTAGCAGTTACAATATTCAAGGAACTTAAATAAACAATTCATTTATATTTCATGCTTTGTGAAACTCTAAGAATGGCATTGCAACAATGACTAGACATGGGTGCTTCGATGAATAACTTGGTCAGATACTCATATAGGTGACAATAACAAATAGTAATAAAGGTATGGTTTTTTTCAGTTTCAAGTGACAGTACAAATTGATAACATTGGAAATCATGATTCAATGCTTTTTTTAGAATAAAGAAATTCTATGACTACATCAGACAACTCATAAAAAACAAATTCAAGTATGGCAAAACTAGCATCTAAGATACACCACATCCTAGAAATCCAAAAACAACTATTACACTAAAAGCCATTAGCAAAAAGTCATAATCCAGTTTCCAGAGGTTACTGGCATCTTAACTAAGAGAGTTATTTTATTTCATGTAATGAATTATGTAAAAAAAATGTTGCGCAAGATGGATACCGCACATGCTCACTCCACAGCAAAGTGAAAACGTATGCGAATATTAGCAAGTGTTTAAGAGGAATCCAATTATACATCAGAAATGGAATAGCAATCCAGTGGAACATATAAAAGAATTTAGCTATGAAAAAGGAAAAAGTCAATCATTCGCTGGTAACCTGATAACAGCATTTTCTGTAATGCAGAAGAAACTCTCCCAATTTACTATCTTGAAAAGAACATCATTATTAAAGAATACCACAGAAGATTGAAAGTAAATGATCGTAAAAAACGATCTGAAATAGACAAGGGTTTGTTCCATTGTGACAATGGACCAGCACATTCGAGCCATGTCAGTGAGCTAAAATTGACTAATCTAGCGTTAAAAACTTCTGCATGCACTCCATTTGCTAAATCCAGCTCCCTCAGATTAATGTCTCTTCCCAAAACTCAAGACTTCCCTGGCTGGACAAAAGTGTAGATCAAACCAAGTAGTGATATGAAGCGTAATGGAATATTTTAAAAACTTCAAAAAAACATACTTCTGTGAAATAATCACAAACCTGGAGAAATGTTAGGGCAAGTACAATGAACTCCATGGGGACTATAAAAAATAGTCTATTACAAAACTTGAACAACCTTCACAAACACATATCAAAAGAAAGGTAAATACAACAAAATATATACTGGACAAGGCTTAGGGCATAAGTCATGTATTCATAGTGCGTGTCTATAACACGAGATGGTTTTGTGATGTTCTGTAATTGCACAGAGAGTAACGTTAAATTTCTTATAAGACATACAAAGTATTATTGTGTGAATTTTTTAGTCACAATAAATTCTGAAGAGCGTTATAGACGTGAGATGTTATTTTGAAAATTATATTCCTCTATATGACACTGCCTGACCTCAAATGACAAATTTGTAGCAGTTTGGTAATAATACTATGGAACATTTTGCCATACACTCCTTACACATCCAGCTTAAATTTAACTCCTAGTAATTACCTTTCTTTTTTGAAACCTTCAAAGTACACATCAAAATAGTGTTCCTGTAGTAGAAATCTGTACAATGGTGGCAATACCTCCGCACATATAGAAAATATTTTGAAAAACTAATATACTTGTCACAGTCAGCGTGGTCCTGTGATTGAGAGACGGGCTGCAATGCTGACGAACCCGGGTTCAATTCCCGGTGCTCTCTGATGCCTGGTGGGTGGCCTACTCAGTCACTAAAAATTGATTACCTGTGTTCACTCAAACAAGAGGTATCAGAGATGGTGCGCAACGGCCGGGCAGAGAGAGAGTGAACGTATGAGAGCCTTAACCTCTCAATTCACAGGCCGTGCTCCCACGCGGGGCGCTAGAGCCTTACTGTTATTAATATACTTGTCAGACTTTTTATTTCATACATAAAATTAAGTCTCAATTAACCTTGAATGACCTTTATACATCTTTAAATTTCAGAACATTATCAAATATGAACCTTGGGTTTGCAGATCTTTATAATGCCCACATTTTTTCTGATGCAGTAGGTTAACTATCTCTAATGATTTTTGATTACAGATTTTTATTCACTGTAATTTCAAGAATGTGAACCCTAAAACTCCCTTTTAAATAACATAATACTAAGAGTATATAATCTAAAAAATTGTATATAGTTTTTGGAAAATAAACAAACGCTAACAGAAGAAGTTCTATTTACTTATAAAAGAACACTGAGTAAAGTAGTCACCAAAAAAAAATAACAGTAAGCTGATGCTACTATTCTCCAAGGAGATGAAACGTCTATAAAGTATATTTGAGCTAAGATTCATATGAAATCAACGCCTCTCAAAAGAATACAACAAAAGAGCAATTATGGTCCTAAAAAATGTAGGAGACTTTATAGAGAGAATTAGGAATTAACTCAAAAATGACGTTATGGTTATAAACTACAATTATAAATCCTATGATAATCTCTGAATTTATAGTTTGGCAGACTAAGATCTTAGAGATACAATTGCAGAAAAACTTCGATCACAGGCTTATCTGCCCAAGTATGATTAGAACAATAAAGACAACGCCAACTAATTTTCCACCATTACACATCTTTATACTATAATTCATAGGCTCATTCAGGAACAACATCCAATAAATATTCTGCATGAGAGTAAACTACAAAGAGATGCCATTTTAGACATAACGTTCGATGTCATAACGGCTAAACGTGGATTTAAAAAGAAGACCCAAGATGCAACATGGTATAATAATATTCATATATGGGGAAGATGAAAAACAAGAAGAATTCCTGTTAAGTCTAACCAAATATGCTATAGTATCTTAAGCAAAATCTGTGATTATAAAATCTATTGCTAATTTGGATCAATATATTTTAATAGCAGGAACATGTAACAATCATTACTATTATTAAATACTCACATCAACTCCAGATGATGCCTGCAAAGCACTGCTATCCAAATGGCCATACAGGTGGTTGAGGACATCCCTCAAGCGTTTTATGCTCTTCTTATTGGGATGAAGAAGGATGGCTTGGAAATTAACTGGTAACCCGTATCTACAAAAAATTAATGCTAAACTATCTCTACCTACAAGGTGCAACATTAAAAAGTTAAATTAGTACAGGGTCTGGCGAAAACCTGGTGGTTAACATATTGATTGCCCTTGATGTGTTTTAATTTGCAGAAAACAATTTTATGCATAAAGAGACGCAAAAATTTCATTTCATAATTATGGCAATTTACGTGTCATAAAAAGCATTAAGTCTGAAAGTGTATAGACAAATTTTTTAGAGCCTCTTCAATAAAAAAACAGAACAACAGATACACGTGTTGGAGCAACTTCGTATCATATAACATTCAACTTCAGTAAGTGAACGAAAATTTGATTCATCAAAAGCTCAGTTATATGAATAAAAAATAGTAATAGTAATAAATATACTTAATTATATATACAAAATTATTATTTAAAAATATACATTTTACCAAGTATTCCTTATGCATCTCTTAAAGTTCACCTCATGTTACTATTAGTAAACTGTATAGTCTGCTGTGAATCAGATTTTTGTAAATAGCAGGTAAAGTAGAATACTTACCTCAGCACAGACTCTACAAACACTCTCAACGCCTTCACATGTATCCATGCACAGAAGCATTCGCTGAAGTTCACCTTCAGCCATCTAACCAGCGGACCCTGTATGATAGTCAAATTATTTCTGCTATTCTACAGTTAGAAAAGCGTGGCACTTACAAACTGCTTCTTTTTGTCAGTAACCAGCTTCGTAATTTCGTTCTTTCCTGCGGCCAGCTCTTCCTCATTGTAGGTAAAATCGCGCACTATGAATTTCTTTTCCCGCGCGTGCAGCTTGAATTCCTCCTCTACTTTTTTGAACAGTGACACTGTAAACAGCCCGTACTCTGCATCTTGGGTAATGAGCTGAGACGAGCGCGGGACGATCATGTTCGTCAATCTTTCGTACATGCCGTGCCATTCATTGAACTGTGATCTACATTCCAGAAGGGTCAAATTAGATCACCAATGTTAACAATTTATAGCAGTATATTTATTATAACAATACTCACTTAGGTACAATCACCAGCAACGTCGTCAAGTACTCTGAGTCCAAAATGAAGTGCTCTTTTTTAACCAAATCAGCCAGATTACGAGTCAACAGACTTCCCCTATAAGAAAATTGCTGTTTTTATGCTTACATTTACTAGTAAAATTTTCACATGAATATTTTAAGTCTATTATATTAAAATACAAAAGAGAACATGGGGCCGGCGAAGAGATTGCTCTGTAAGCAATCCTAGAACGAACTTAAAAAAACCTTTCGATTTCGATTTCGAATTTCGGGAAAATTCAAAATCGAATATCTGGAAAATTATTCGACATAAAATTTTTTTCTTCATTTTCGAATTCAGCGTAAAATTTCCTATAAGAATCACATTTAAAATCGTAATGTCGAAAATTTTCCCGAAATTCGAAGTCGAATATCTCGAAAACTATTCGACATAGAATTTTTTCGATTTCATTATTGAAATCAGCGTAAAATTTTCTTTAAGAATTACTCATAAAATCGCAATGTCGAAATTTTCCCGAAATTCGAAGTCGAATATCTCGAACACTATTCGAGATAGAAACTTTTTGATTTCGATTTTGAAATCAGCGTAAAATTTCCTATAAGAATCCATTTTAAAATTTTAAAAAATCCATAATTTTGTGACAGCCACAGACAGACCGACAGACATAGAATTCAGTAACGAACTTTTTAAGTTCGTTGAAAAACTTCAATAGTGGCAACACTACTGTAAACTAGCCACATACTGAAACCAGATAGTGTCACTTATACATACCTACCTACCTTATCCCAGCAAATAAAATGTCCTTTCATATGTCACTCGCATGTACAGTGACAAAAATAGAACCTTATGTCAAAATAAAAACAACACAGTTGGATAAACATTGAATATATAAAAGGTCACACAACATAATAAAATCAAAGTATTTAAAAAGGTTATAAGGAATCCATATTTACTTAAAGACTAATAGCAATTTGGATAAGTTCATCAAAAGATTACAAGATATGATAGATATGTCTTGGTCACATTATTCTAACAGAGAAGAAAAAAATACATGCTGTTTATTACCTTAAGAAACAGAATTAATGCATATTCAGGCAATAGACAACTTTATTAAATTTATTAAAATAACAAACATCACTAAAGGTTATCTTACAACTCAGACTGTTAGAAACAGATAGTACACAAAAATATGTTGTGCTTATTATAAATAGCTACCACTATTAAAGTTCTAACTCTAATAATAAAATCTCACTATAAGTACATTAAAATAAAAGAGACATTAAATGAAATTTGATAATTCAAAGAGACAAAATCTGCAGCTAAATAGCGTTTTTCAACATCAGTGAACAACTTAGTGTTGTTTGAATCAAACCACTTACCTAGATGCAAAGAACATAAGTATATTATAGGCCAGGCTGATTGTGGGACTTTGCAATGAGAAACAAATGCGTGTTTAAAAATTTCCTTTTCAATAGTGAGTCGAGTTAACCTCCCAGCCCCCTTGAAACGAACAAATCGAACAACAGTAAAATAAGTTATTAAAAAGCAGCAACACCATTTAATGCTACTTACATAGTGAGGCTTGACGAAGCCCAGAAGACAAAAATTAGCAAGATATGTTCCCAACTGGGACAATAGTTATTTCTGACAAAACCAGGTACTGCTAATTTAGTGACAATGGTCAAAATTGGGTATAGAGGCATTTGTCCGATCAATTGTATGATGAATTCTTTCACCAGACTGGGAATTAGTATAATGGTATGGGGTATCATTTGGTATAATGACAGGTCACGTTTAATTTTGTGTGGCAGCACAGTAAATCCACCCAAGTACATTCAAATTTTGGGTAATGCATTTCTACTTATCTTTAATAAAAACATTCTCATTAATAAAAATGTTTTTATAGCATCCATTGCCATCCAACGCATACAACTGACGTGTAGAAAAAGGATCAACAAATTTAACGTTTGCGACGACTGGGGTATTCTTCAGGAAAACTTGTGGCACATTATCTATCAAAATATGACCAAAAGCTCACAAAGTCCAGCATCAGCACTGGGTTAATGGCAGCAAAGAGAAAAACTTCATAACATACCCCAAAAAACGATAAACGATTTGATCTATTGTCTTAAAACGTAAAATAAATATAAAATATTGCGACACTTTATATTTGTAATACAATTTACAAAATAAAAAGGCTGACATTATCCATTAATAAAACCATTTTGTAAAATGTATGTCTTTCTATTCACAAATTTCAGTCATTCCTGTCATATTACACGGTTAGAATTTATTGAACTATCATTCAAAGCCCCAAAACACATTTTGGACCAATCTGCATGTACGTATAGTCCATCAGTACCAGAAAATGCTTTAATTTAGTTATCAACATTGGTTAGACATCCGAAACAAGCCAGATCTTCAAATTTTCCTACATATCTTGAGCATTACCTATCTCACCAACTAAGTACGTCTATACATAACTATTCATCTAGAAGTTTACAATCTTTCAAGAACAATAATCAGTAGCTATTATAATTAAATACTATGTAATCTATTTCATGTTAGTCATAAAATTTACATCAAAACACACTAGACTTAGAAGACTTTCCTCCTGAAAATGTGTACAGTAAACTGTATGCAAAACGGCAGATGTATAGTACTGGAAATGACCACTGTCTTGGACAAACCTATAGTATAAATCATAAATCATAAGTTGATGCAACCAAAAATTTTCTAAAAAACCTGAAAAACTAAAGTACAATCAGAATGAAACATGGAGGTATTGACTTAATAGTCTAAATCATATAAATAAAACAATTTGAAAACATCTCGGTTCCTCAGATCTAGTAAGCATTAAAAAATTCTCGGCCTTTGGTGACTAGCCTTAGAGAATTGCTGTATAAGCAGAATATCGATACCCAAACCCCTGGAATAATTACACATACTACAGGGTGGGACAAAACTCCCTCCTTTTTTTCAGGTAGCAAGTTACAAAATTTACTTTTACAAGATAAAACTACAAAACTGGGAGTTTTATTTCAATGTGTTTTAAGGAGAATACCAGCCAATTTTACAGCTTTTTTCAACGCAATGTAGAAGTCATATTCTGAAATTCTTCATCACTCTTTTTAACATATAATTTCTTAACATGCTGCATTTTAAAGGACTTAGAAGGTCCTAGGGCGATTTTTGTAAACCTCAGCCTTGAGATATCACCACAGAAATAAACACAAAGTGAGATGTGGTGAGCATGCTGACCAAATGCCGTCAACTGCGTTGAAAGATTAAGTGCCCAAAAAACATTTCACGCAGCACTTAGAACGAAGCTCTTGAAACCAAACGTTTTCTAGATTGAGTACATTGAGATTCAGAGCAAAAATTGTGAAATGATTTCCATATATCGTTTGGAAGTGACAATAACAAGTTTCCTCTGTCTCCAAAAAAAGAAGAGCCAATGACCCTAATTTTACTCATTGCATACCAAACAGTGACACGTTTATTGTAAACAGATCTTTCGTGGATATCTCATAGGTTATCATTCCAATAACAAAAATTTTATTTATTAATGCTTCGCGTAACTTCGATAAAAAAAACTGCGTCATGTGATATACTTTCCACAAAGATTCCGCACATTTCCAGGCGATTTCGCAAATCATGTTCGAAAAGTTCCCATACCACCACCACCATCTTGTATAGATGAAAATAAGATCTTAGTGCAAAATTACAGTACGACTACACAAATGAAAACCAACGACATGTATGCGTGCAGATCGCCTCAGAGACTGCAAAATGAAACGTCTTACTGTATCAATGTTTTCCAATGTTCGCGCGCCCCAAGTACTCCCTCTCCTCTTCTCACTACTTCTAAAGTTACCTACCCATAATAAAATCGATTTTTGATCAGGAACGGATGCCAGGGCGCAAGTTGAAAGAGCGTCCGAAAAACACGTGCAGTCAACAGAATAATTGTTCAGAATGTATATCTCAAGAGCAAAAGCTCTCTGTTCGTCCACGACATATTGGCTACTAAGGGCTCCTCTAGGCAAAATTTTTCAACTACCTGCGTCTAATAAAATCGCTTCCCTCACCTTGCCACCAGCCTATGCTTCATAACCTCAAAAACTAAAAAACAAAACAAGATCTCTTCCATTTACTGTTAATAAAAAATATATAATATAATATTGTACTTTCACAACTAAATAATATCTGGTCACAATAATACACACACAGGTCACTGGAATGAACAATTAAGTGGTCGCGCACAGTAAACTGTCGATTTCTGAGAATTTCACTTTTATTACACTTTTGTAATATAGGGTTAGTATTAGGCTGGAAAATTCATTTCTTAAGCCTCAATTTCTACACCTCCGAAATTTTCCGTTGGTCCTGCTCTGGGTCAAATAGACCCTTTGTAATTTTCAAACGCTTATATCTCAGCAATAACTTAACGTAACATAATGTTTGTTTTTTTTTTTAATTCAAGTTCAGAATCTCGATAATTTGAATATGTGGTGCAGAAGTCAGTAACCTTAACTGGTTTTAGTTATAATGGAAATAATAAAAAAAACATTTTTTAAATGCACTTTTTTAAAAATTAAATATCTCCACTTCAGAATAAAACAAATTAACTTTGTAAGTGAGAAATGGAAAGGTCTAGAGTTGTACTTTAAGAGTGTATAGGTCTATTTATCATTTTTTTCAAGAATCATTTTTTGGCGAAGTGAAAATCTTTAAATTTCGGCTTTTTACCGACATGCGTTTTTCAAGCATTCAATACATTTTTTTTGCAACATGTTCAGAGCATATTGGTTTTTTATATTCTAAACAAAAATAAGCAGTTTTTCGATCAACAGTGAAGGGGCAGAGTGAGCAACACTTTCGTTTATCCAATTTGTTTTCTTGTGGCATATCTCGAGAATGTTGTTCCTTGGGTCTCTCGTCATATTCTAAATCTTCCTCAATTAGAACTCGTATATTTACTTTACGAGAAGAGCACGCAAGTCTAAGCGATAAAGTTGGCTTAACCAAAGACATACACAAGTTATAAATAAAATCTCGACATACCATAAGTTCATTAGTGGCAACTAGCAAGTACAAAATGTGAGCATTGACATTAGCTTAGTCTAAAGTATCAGATCCCCCCCCCCCTTGTTTTATTATAATTTGACGCAAAGATGACAGCAAAAGGACCATCTTTTCTTTTTTGGGTTATAAGAGACAAGAGTCATTATGTCTCGTAAACAAAATTGAGCGTTTATACCACCCATCACTAGGTATTTAAATAAAGCAGATAATTCAGATTTATTTTTTTCGTCGACTATCGAAATTCCGGACACTCTTCCTACTCTGGGTCACTGAGATCCTAACACACTTTTCAATTGCTCACTAACCTGCAGTAACGGACGGACTGAGCGGGCTAGGTAGCTAGACTGGTAGAGTATACGTAATATTTTCCCCCCACTCCCGAGGGTCCCTCTCTCTCCGTTCAACAGCTACAGAGGTGAGAAGGATATCTGCAGGGTCTGTATGGTCCAGAGTAGGAATTGACGGTTAGTATAATTAAAAAAAATTTCTAATCACAGAACTTTTGGAATTCACGTAGATTTAAACATGGTCCCTTTAAGGGGACATTTCAATGTGAGGGGTTGAAAAATTCAAATTTTCTTTTGACATTTTCCGATAGTTTTTACCCATAGAATTTATATCCTACAGTTGGTTTAGGTAATTCCTGTTTTGTTGACCAGTTATAACGCTTCAAAAGAGAGACTCAAACAGGTATATGGATGAAACATTCGAGCAACTATTCCGTGTTTATACCTGCGTCTATTTATCTTACAGATATACAGTAGAGACGTCCTTTTTCATGATTTTAAGTAACGGTTTTGTGAAACGACCAGTATTATTTAAGATTTTGTCGTGGAAAGAGCGTTGTTTTTTTCAGAACTTGGATAAGTAAAGAGGGATAAGAAGCAGTGTAGATCATCTTCAAGGCGTCCTAGTTATCCTGCTAAAAAGAGAAAATTCCATGGAAGTCAACATTCAGATGATACTAGAACTGATTTTGCTAGTATATCAGCAAATAAATTGAGAGGAGTCAAGATGACAGTTTCGCTGTGAGTGAAAGCGACTCTGCCACTGTTTTCTCTTACTGGTTTCTCCAGTTCGCTCTTGTTTTCATCACTCCAATCTATAGTGAAATGTCGAGAATGTGATTCAAACATTACTTTTTCGAAATATGGTCAACAAGGACTTGGTTTTAAAATCAAATTAGTTTGCCAGTGCGCAGATAGATTCATAGACTCGTGCCATATGATTTTTCATCTTGAAAAACTTTAAACGCGTTTTTCTCAAAACAACATTTTTGCACCTGGTGCAGGTGATTTCTCAAAAACCACTGGGCATATCGACTTCAAATTTTAACACGATATTCAGTGCTATCATGGCTATGGCCCGAACCTCCAACTTATTGATACTTTAATTTTAACTTATAATTTCACCTGATTTACAATGCAAAAATACGTGTTTTTGTTTACACTTTTGCAAGAAACACCGCCATTTTGTTAATTTTCGATAAAATAAAAAAGTGGAAGTTCGGGACATAGGGGCGATGACATAGATTAAGAAGTTTCTTAGATTTTCTGTTTCAGATCACCAGGTGGACCAGAATCACTTGCACCAGCAGAAAACTTTTTTAACATAGCTATGTTATATTATAAATAAACAAAGAAATATTTTTCATGACCAAAAAAAAAACATTTTTTTTCACTCTGCTTGATCATCCCTTTAGGGGAAAAAACGTTTGTCCAATTATTTTCAATAGATCCCGAGAAAAAAATTGTTGAAATACGCCCTTTTTTTTGATGTTCACATTGGAATGTCCCTTAACTCATATCTGTTCTAGGTTTGCCTATCTGTAAATTAAAACGACCTTTTTGCAAAGTTGAACTCACAAAAACCACAAAGTGAAGCATGTGAATTCACGAATAATTTAGCTTTAAAAGTAATTACAGTTAAATCTAAAAGCACACATTTTTTTAAGTCGGTTACATTTTAATTAAGGACAAAAAAACATCTAAAAATAATTTTCTACAATTTTTTATAGACTTACGTTTGTTTCTTCTCCAAGTTCTGCAGATTGCCCTTCAAGTTATTGTAGGCAGTTGATTTGGTCTTGAGGTCGGCATCAATTTGGCCCACCTGCTTGCTGATGATGTCCGCTATGTTCCTCAAAGACTGCTTGGTGGGATACTTAGCGATATCCCACTGGAAGCGAGTAATGTAACTTGGAAGGTCGCCTGTCAAAATAAGCCAGCATGAGTGTCTTACATCATACACAGTCCATCTGTAGGCTAAGTCATATCAAACCACTTGTGTGCCTAGGCATTGCAATACACACGAGCATTGCACAGTCTAATAACAGAAGCCAGGACGTGAACTGTGAATGTGTGGAACATAATGGCAGACGCCACTGCTGAAATAAACCATAAGTAACTGAATGGGCGTGACAAGCTGGTGTACAAGCTGCTCGGCCACTGACCTGGCCCAAGGGGGTAGGGCAGGTCGGTTGGGGAATGGTCGAGGGATGAACTTGAATTGTCGACAGGCGACTGTGAGGGAGTCAAAAACACATCGGAGCCCGATTCGGAACTATCCGAGTCTGCAGCGACCGCCGAGGAGCCGCCTCCGCCGTCGGGTGGTCGCCCATGCGCCCCCTTCGCCACACACTCGTCATAAGCGCAGCCAGACAAGCACAAGCCAAATACCTTGTCAACGTCTGTCAAAGCGACACTTATAGTATAATTAGCTGACCATAGTCATAAAGCACAAGTGAACCGCAATGTGTATCAGAATATTAACGTAATTTCTCTCGCCTTACTCAGCTGAAGAAAAGTTTTATTATTACATCGACATCAATTTTAATATTAAGATACTCACCTCAACTAAACTAACCAGTAAAAAACATTCCGGAACTTAATAATAAATTACAAATACCTAACTAATGTTAATTCTATTACATAATACATAATAGAACACAATGATATAGTATAAAATAATCTTACTATTATTAGCTGTTAAGTTTTCATGCAGCTTGTCCCTCTGGTCTTCCAAAACTTCGCCAAGATAGGATGCCACTTTACGAGTCACTTGCTCTACGAAACCATCTAACTTGCCCAGGTCATCCGACAGTCCTACTAGCTGATCAAGAGTGCCGACCTACATAAATCATAAATATGGTGTAAATTTTCTTATGCTTACAAATTATGGGTACATCAGTATTTTTGAGCAAGACTTTTGATTAAACATCACACAATTTGATCATTCTAAATGAATTATTGACACAAATTCTGCTGTAGTCTAGTTACGCTTAAAACAAAATCGTTTTAAAGGGAAGAAATTCAACGTGCTCACATCACATCAGATAAACTATAATCCAGTGAAAGACGTTACACTTGTAACTTGCTCCAAGTCCGTGTTCTTTCTGACTTATATGATCTTGTCAGACTATTAAAACAATGGTTTAAAAGAAAGAATAAATACTCTTTATGTGTAACACAAAAGAGATGAAAGAGAAAAGGTGATTATGAAAGGGAAAAAATGGAATCCTTAGTTGAAATTAATTTAATGATTTTTTCAATACATGGAGTTGTCATCTCTACCCCTAATTGCACTTTCCAAGCGATTACGCATGGATCGGATTACTTTTTCTATAGTGTCTTGGGGGATTGCTTCCCACTCTTTGATCAACAAGATTTCTGCCCCGGACTCTTTGCTTAAATTCAACACAAATATGCTAAATTGGATTCAAGTTCATTTTTGGTACACCGACGTCAGCCAGTTAGGTAGTGGTAACACGCGCGGTGTGGCATCGCGCATTGTCGTGCATTAGCATGAAGTCCTTGATATGTAATATTTATCTATAACATCTATAATATAATATTTAAACGATTTACGTTATTTATAATATTTTGTTGTGATTTTAGAACAAAATGTCGGTGAGAGCTAGTAGGTTGTCGAGTGATATTTGGTACCATTTTACCAAAGAAGGAAAAGGAAAATGCCGCTATTGTCAAGGAAAAATAAAATTTCAATAAAACGTTGAATTAAACAGTTCATTACAATTGGTTTTATAATATAGCAGTAATAGCCTAACTGTTATAGCCAGTAGGCACAAATGTAGCAGAAAATGAGTTATGAGTTACATGGTGAGTAAGCGATCTGAATCTGATCCCAGAAATGAGTGACTTTGCCCATCTCTACTGGTGACCACATCTCTGGCCGTACTCAGAACACCAGTCATATGTCGAGTTCTGAGGGATATTGAAACGAGAAATCGATTGTCTCTCTCTGTTCTCACGTGCCTACGGTCACCTCCTTGCCGGCGGACTTATCCACCGGCTTCCCAGTACCGACGCCACACTATCGATACACTTTATTGACTCAGATTTAGTCGATTTGTCACGGCCCTCTGACTGAGGCCCCCTCTCAGCAATGCAACTGTCTGGGCTTTTTTGCTAATCATTCGAGCACTTACGTCACTTACTTACGTCAACTTCGAATAAGTGAGTGAGATAAACTACCGGATGCAAGCGTATTGTAGGCCAATCAGTCGTCGCGGATGTGCGTTCCAATTAGCAAGATTCGTAAAACCTCCTTAGTAACACATATTTTTTGAATGTGTCATCCGAGTAAAGCAGTAGCAACAGTTTTTTAAAGCTTAATAATAAAGATACTCCTTGCACATTAATATTTTATTTTTATTTTTCTTAGACTAAAACAGGAGACGAAAATGCACGTGTAGCTAGTAAGTCAATTGTTTTGCTCTCAAGTGTAGATTGATTGAATTCAATTATTTATGAACTTAACTGAGAGTAACAAACTTTGTTTATTTTTAGACCTATGAAAGAAAGAAAAATTAGCAGCCCAAGCTGCAGGATAGGAAACAAACTGAACAACCTCATATGTATTATGTACCTGAATAAATAATACTGAGTCTATTTAAATAATATTATGCACTGTATATTGTAGAAAGAATGAGAATAACCTAACATCAAACGTGGTAACACCATCTGACAATAACGAGGAAAACAGTAGAGAAACATATCAACAGAGCAGACAAGATTCAATCAAATTATGTATAAACTGCAGAAAAATACGTAAAAAAACTTGTGATACATATATAGCATTTTATTAGCGATTCAGGTATTTCAATAGACGAACAAGATCGTTTCAAGAAGAAGATAAATTATATGTGTAAAACGACTGCTGTTATCCAACAAAAATGTTGGGAAAACGAAATATGTGTTAACAAGAAGCAGAAAATAATTTTAAAAAAATATTGTGATGAAAATGTGGATTCAATAGCTGAATTTTGATCGATGACCTTATGAAAAAAATGTACACTAAATTTGTGTGCACAGAACTGAACGATAAACAAAAGAAGGTTTAGGTGAGCATTTGTCGGAATATAAATCAATTGTGAATAAAATACTACTGTGTACAAATATAACACGGAATTTTTAATTTAAACTGCGCGGGCATTTCGTTGGGCACAAACCTTTTTAGTTTTAAGTTGGTAGGACTGCTACTGACATTTGTGTCAAATTTTAGGTTAATATCTTAATTAGTTGAAGAGTGATGCTCGTTTTCGTAAACAACCAAAATTAACTTTTTCGATTTTTACCATGTCAGAAAATATTCAACAAAGAAGTTCGATTAAATTTTGTGTTAGAAATGATATTTCTGCTGCGGAAACGCTCAGAATGTTACAAAAAGCCTTCGGTGAACAGGCTATGTCTAAAACACACGTATACGAATGGCATAAAATGTTCAAAGAGGGTCGTGAAGGCGTTGAAGACGAACCACATCAAAGACGTCCAAGAACATCAACTGACGAACAGCACGTCGCGAAAATTAAGGAATTGGTGCTCCAAAATCGTCGATTGACAACTAGAGAGCTTGCTGACATCGTTGGCATTTCAAATGGATCAGTCAACACCATTTTGAAGGAAGTTTTGTGCCTCAAAAAAGTCAAATCTCGTTTGGTTCCAAAAACCCTCAATTTATTCGTGACCATTTCGCTAAAAATTCCACCCATATCGTTCCGCAACCGCCGTATTCGCCTGATTTAGCTCCATGTGACTTCTGGCTATTCAGCAAAATGAAAAGACCGCTCCGGGGACACCGTTTTGACACGATAGAAGAGATTCAAGCCGAATCGAAGAAGGTGCTGAAGGCCATACCGAAACAGGACTTTTCAGTGTTTTGATGAGTGGAAAATTCGCTGTCATAAGTGCATTGCAGTCGAGGGGGATTACTTCGAAGGCGATGAAATAGATTTTTAAGAATAAATAAGGATTTCAAAAATTATAACAAAATTCCGGGTTATATTTGTACACAGTAGTATGCCAAAAAAATTTCTATTTTTTCCCTGTTGTAAAAAGAATGTAATTAATTGTCTTATTCTAAATTGTTTCAACGTTTAAAAAACACATTGCATAATGGTGAACTCTAAACCACAATAGCATACCCTGTAACAGCTCTTTATACAAGAACATTTTTTATTTCAAAGAATATTTCACAACTCGTGGATATTTCACGCAGTCCTAAAATTTTTTATTCCACGAGACTAAAGTGCAGTTAAAGCTCCATCATTACACAACACTTTCAAATACATTTCAAATGACTACAAAAAGTGGAAAAACCTCAAGAGCCTTATATTCAGCCTTAAGAGACATCCTTAGAGATACCATAATAACAATACAGCCACGGCCAAAAGTGTGACATTCTAGAATTCATTTTATGCATGTATACCATTTTGTTTTAGTATGAATTAGTTATTGTTAGGTATTCCACTTATAGAGTCAATAACAGTAGCAACTCTTTTGGGCAAACCCCCAAGTAGCTTCTAATATTCATCAAGAGTCACAGCACATCATTCTTTCTGTATATTTCTGAAACATTTTTTCGATATCACGTTATACTTTATTTTCTTCTATAGATACTCGATGGAAGTTAAATCTGATGATTGGTCTGGCCAGTCTAAGAGCTGCACTTGAGTGCTTTAAACTAAAGCATCCTACCTGCAGATTTGCTTCAAGACGCGTTTATCTTGCTGATATTTAATTTTGCCCACGTTGATGTCACCAAAAATCTGTGTATAAGATGAGTGCTGTCCAGAACAGCAATATATTGTTCAGTGTTTAGTGTTCACAAAAAAACCATTTCTCCTATGCCATCAGCCACGAAGCAATCCCATATTATCAAGCCATCACACTGGGGAAGGTAATCGCCACCCACACATCATCTCACATAAGTAATGCCAGGGGTACCAAACACCTAAACAATAGTCAAAATGAAACATTATGTTATCCCAAATGTGATACATATAATAAACCTATCGTTATGATTTAAATGTTGAGAATAATAATAAAGCGCCTCATTAAGCCTGTCTCAAAGTTAGACTCGTCTGACCGCAGAAGATTTACCCAATCTTCCTCTATTAAATGTTGATCTTGTAAAGTCCCCTGTAAACGAGTTTTTTTGTTCTTTTCCGAGAGCGACTGTTTCCTCTTGAATTTGTAACCTTTTAGGCTTGCTTTTCTAAACCTTCTCCTCATAGTCTTAGTACTAGGGGGGCGGCCAATTTCTATATACATTATCAAAGCAAATTTGCAATATGTTTCTTTCGGTTTTTAAGTACCCCCAAATCAATTTTCGATTTTTGCGTTCAAAAGTTACTTTTTTTCAGCCTCGGATTTATGCGTGATCTAGTGCCCTTAAGTTTTATAGTATTCTGAACAGCTTAACATAATTCACGATTTCAATACACTAAATTCCATTCTTATAGACAGTTTTATTATATAGTATAACCGGAATTTTAAACTGCGTTTACGTATTGACGATAATAAGACACGTACTTGCACTAAGAGCAATTGTTGTCATTTAAAATATTTATATACAAAACAGACATTTTTAAGTTTTGTCAATCAGATGTTTTATTGACCTTACATGAAAGCATGCATCAGTCACATTTTAGTTTATAGTTAACGGCAACATCATAACAACAAAAGCATCTCTCTCCTTTAATTGTTGAGATTATATAAATATGGGGGCGCCTTATACTTTTGGCCATGGCTGTATGTAGATAAGTGGTAATGAAATATTTGATTAATCATAGTTACAAAATTCAGAACCCAATTTAACTAATTTTGTAAGAACATGAGCTTGAGGAAAAATTACATTCGCAAGTAAAATGTTTGGAATTAATTGATCAATAGCCATCACTAGAAATAAAAATTATTTACTACTGCTTGCTCTACATTAACTAAGCAATGTGGCCCTTGTATAATCGATGTGTCATATCACAATATGGACTGTTGCAGTTGCTTAGTACTCGCAGTTTCAAATGTAGTATATGTATTATGCTTTAAACAAGAGCAAGCAAGCACACAACTGCTGTAACAGAGGATAACAGGAAAGACCACACAAGCACATAAAAAACAAGACAAGACTGCTGAAATGGTTGATTTTAAGGTGTCCATACATTCACAAAAAAATTCTCTTAAGCTGAGTATTGAAATCTGTATGATAACTACATCTCATTTATAAGGGTCGCTTACTAGGTCATGACAACATGAATGAATCCCGAGGTTACAAAGAAATTCAGGTATTTCAATGGCACATCAAATCTTTAATTTGAAAAGATCATAAAACGACACCAATACTTAAGGAATATAAAAAGAAACAAATGCAGTTCATATATCAGGAGCTCTTGGAAGCCTTAAGTGAACTCGCTATGCCTTGATAAACTGTTGCCAGGAAACTAACAATACTGCAACAAGAAAAATTTTATGGGCTCACATGCCTAACACAGGATGTTCCACAAGTCTTTGTACCGACTTTCATTTTAATCACTGCACGATTAGAGAAAGATAGGTATGTGATTGATATTCCGGGATTTTACTTTGAAGGACGTCAATGTGTTCGTATGTTGACTAACACTGTTACTTTTTTAGGGGACGATAAAAGCATTGCCACAAGTACAAAGTGCTTTTATCTGTACACATACTTAACTAATCCTTACATATATTTGTAGCTTATGCAACATAAATATATTCTTTCTTTGGGGCATTTAGCCAAAATAGTAGTTGCGATGATTTAGTAAATGACTCATATAAACCAACTTCATAAATAACCTGGACCCAAAGAATTTGCTTTTAAAACACTGTTTTAAAAGACTTCATTTATGATATAGTAATAAGATTATTCTCGCAGGTTAATATATTCTTAATTACATGCAGTAATACTTCCCAATTATAAGATGCCATCTTCTAATCACAGTGGTGCTTACCTTTAAATCGGGAATGTGAAATTTATAATTCACAGACAAGGAGTTTTGCTTGCTGGTAAGATTATTCATAGTTTCCCACGTTTGCTGGCATGTTTTGTCGCCAGGGGCAGATATCAGCCAATACTCCGTCATTGTGATTACTACAACAATAAAATAAGTTAATATAAGCTTTAAACACATTACCTACTATAAATTTTCCTTCTAAAAATACCTGTAAAGTTCATACTACAAAATTATTGTATTCAGGAATAGCAACGCAGATGGTAATTGTAAATGCACGTGCAAATAACATTTAATCAATGGTTTAAGGCGCTTACACACTACCTTACTGCTAATATCAACGTTTGTAAGGCATAAACACGAGTAAATATCTAAAACTATGCCCTGCCTTTAAAACACAAGGCACATATTAATGCCAGCATGCTTGCACACCCGTTTTACAATTTACATACCGATTCAAAAATTTTACAGAAATATACTTAAACTCAATAATCCTTAACTTATAAATGTACGCATTTAAACGCAAAAGCCCAATAAATTGGAAGGATCTCACCTGACCCAGGTAATAAGTTTTCGCCTCAAACGACAAGCAAATTCCTTACGAGGCATATAACGCGGTGCCCAATCGTAGAAGTGTAACTTAAAATGACGAAAATACAACTTACCGCTTCAGTTTCCGCTTATATCGAGGTGAAAATTGGAAAATTCTGAACGCTCCTTACAAACTACTACTCCCTAGAAGCAGCTGATCGTTATTTCACTTTTCACGTGATGACAGACGCGTCTCGCCATCTGTTGTTTGCCTACATAATCGGCGTATAGTGCCAAATTGAATTTTTATTTTAAATTTTCGAAACGAAAGAAAATCAATCCTGGATAATAGCAAAATATGAATAAATTTTTAAGTAAATTATTTAAAAAAATTACTGTAATATTCCCATTTTATCTTAATTTAAATTGTATATAGGCAACACATCATACAATTACTAATTTTTTTTTAAATTCATACAAATAAAAATGTAATGTTCGTTTGTTAAAAATCTTAAATCTAAAAAAATGCTTTACCGATTACTTTAAACTTTTCACACAAAGTTGCATTCGAATATGCGTGTTTTTATATATAGATGTCACATCTGTAACAGGTAAAAACATGATTTTTTTTACTTTCCTTATCCTTTAATCGGCGGAAATTTGACTTACCCAGTTTTTCACATTTCTGGACGAATTATAGCCTCAGGACACCAAAAAACTTGGTTTGAGCCATTGGTTCGTGTGTGTGTCTGTCTGTCGGTCTGTCAGTAAACAGGGTATCTCGAAAACCGTAATAGCTAGAAACTTGAAATTTGGTATGAAAGTTACTTGTAGGTATGGGACGCAGTGGGAAACTTTTGGTAAAAATTGGCCAAGCCGTTTGGTCGCAAAATCAGTCGTGAATCTAAACAGTTGAAAAAAAAATTCATTAGAATAAAAATTATTTATCACGAGATAAACATGAATTTAAAGTAAAAGTTGGTAAAATAGGAACTCTAAAAAAAATTGAACACCAGGATTTTTGTCTGAATTACCCAAATAGGATAAGAAAGTCGTGCGATATTCACACCATTTTTTTTAACAGCGTCATCTGTTGTACGTAAAAGCAGAGCCACAGTAACGCGTGGAAAGGTAATTTAATTTTTTAATGAAAGTTTAAAATATAAAAAATTCAATAAAGCAATTATTTCTAAAAGAACAGTCACCATTCCATTACATTTCAATCTTTATTTTCGGAAGTCTTGCACATCCCTTTAACAAGTCAAATCCTGACAGCTTTTCAAGTTTTATTCAACACCAGTGTAACAAAACAAAGCTTATTGTACAAAAGATACATCCCTGACTCCCCTACTTGGGATAAATAAAGTAAGAGCGACATGTGTAGACAAATTTATTCATTTATTTATCTGAAGTTTACCAATAGGAATACTTAAATTTAACTAAATCTGTCATCGAAACCAAATCTAAGTGAACTTCAAAAATAAATACAATATTACAAACGAGTACACATTTGACGTTGAGCTCGACTTGCGCTTAACTATAAAGATCGTCCGGATCGTCCTGGAAATTGCCTTGGTCGCCGGCTGTGCCCCCAGGTGCGCCTGCACCCCCACTCCCAGAAGGAAAGCGGAAGTTGGTCCCGAACCCACGAGACTGCTGGAGTGTTTGTGCAAACATTTCATACTTTCGAATATCGTTGTCGGAAACCGATCGTCTGGCAAAGCGCATGGCTTCTTCAAAGTGCGCCCTTGTGATTTCGGGAACTGGATCTTCCTCATCCAGCTGCAAAATTCAGAATCACAGTTGTAATAAGCCATAACCTTTTCGAATGTAACTAAGCTAAACTGCAACTTACATCCATAGCAATGTTGGGGTTGGCTGCTCGATCACGTTCTCGGCGAATCTCTGACTCAATGCTCTGGCGAATGGCAAGCTTGCATGCGCGTTGGCAAATTTCAGTTAAGTCAGCCCCTGAGAAGCCATGTGTGACTTTAGCAATATACGAAAGATCCACATCTCGAGCAACTGGCGACTTGCGAAGGTTAGCTCTGAAAATAGCTTCACGAGACTTTTCATCTGGCAATGGGATATAGATCAGCTGATCTAAGCGACCAGGTCGCAGAATTGCCGGATCAATAATATCTAAAAAAAAAATGATAATTTACCACAAATTATAAATTAATGTTACACAGTTCTACCTGGCCTATTTGTAGCTCCAATAATGAAGACATTCTTTTTTGCTCCCATGCCATCCATTTCAGTGAGAATTTGATTTATAACTCTATCGGCTGCACCACCTGCATCTCCTACATTTCCACCACGTGACTTCGCTATTGAATCCAGTTCGTCAAAGAATAAAACACAGGGTGACGCAGATCGTGCCTGTACACATTTCAATTATGAAGACTTGCGTTGTAATTCTAAAATTAGATACAATACCTTATCAAATATGTCACGAACATTTGCCTCAGATTCTCCAAACCACATGGTGAGAAGCTCTGGCCCTTTAACTGATATAAAGTTAGCTTGACATTCGTTAGCAATAGCCTTTGCCAGAAGAGTTTTGCCACATCCTGGTGGCCCATAAAACAAAACCCCTCGAGATGGCTGCATGCCAAATTTGAGGAACTTATCTGGATGTTCTACTGGATATTGCACCAGCTCCTGCAGTTCCTTCTTGACATTCTCCAAACCGCCAATGTCTTGCCAAGTAATATTAGGCACTTCAACCACAGTTTCACGCAATGCACTAGGACTGCTCTTAGTCATTGCATAGCGGAAGTTCTCCATAGTAACTGCCAGTGAATTTAAAACTTCGGCGTCAATTTGATCATCTTCCAAATCGATAAGGTCCATTTTCTCTCTGATTTGCTGCAAAGCAGCTTCAGAACAAAGCGAGGCCAAATCTGCACCAACATGCCCATGCGTTTCAGCTGCGATCTGCTCAAGATCAACGTCATCTGCCAGTTTCATGTTTTTGGTGTGAATGCGCAACACTTCCAAGCGGCCTGTGGCATCTGGAATGCCTATATCAATCTCACGATCAAAGCGTCCAAAACGGCGCAGAGCAGGGTCGATTGAATTGGGACGATTGGTTGCCGCCATGACTATAACATGTGAACTCTTCTTCATGCCATCCATGAGTGTCAATAGCTGTGACACTATACGGCGTTCAACTTCACCATGTGTTTTCTCACGTTTCGGAGCAATTGCATCCAATTCATCAATGAATATAATGGCTGGGGAATTTTTGTCTGCCTCCTCAAACGCTTTACGTAAGTTGCTCTCCGATTCACCAGCCAATTTGCTCATAATCTCTGGGCCGTTAATAAGGAAGAAGAATGCGCCTGTTTCGTTTGCAACAGCTCGAGCAATGAGAGTTTTTCCTGTGCCTGGAGGACCATACAGTAGAATACCACGTGGAGGCTTCACACCAATTGCCTTGAAAAGAGATGGATGGCGCAATGGTAGTTCCACCATTTCCTTAATTTGGGCTAGCTGTTTGCGGCAGCCACCAATGTCATCATAGCCAACGGCATTCAGCACCTCTTCTTCTTCCTGTAAAATATTTCTATGTAATTAATATTTCCATATAAAAGTTGCGAGTTGTTTTCTACTTAATATCTGGCTGTTTAAGCCGCTTCCAGTTTTATTTTACATTACCTCTCGCTTAATAGGGTCTCCATCACAATGAATTACTGTATCAGGGGCTACGATGCAGTACGGCGAAGGATCTGTCTCTACCACTTTAAATTCTATAGCACGCATGCCTCCACGCACTATGAACACATCTTCTTTGTGGATTGGTCGGTAGGCTTCCAAAAAGTAGGGTTTCAGATAAACTTCAAACAAATTCCTGCAACAAAATTATTGTTAGTCCAAAAGCCTAGACATTCTGAAACAATACAAAATAAATCCTGCAGATTTTAATCATCAGAAATTGCATTTATGAAAACATAATAATGGAAGTGACAGATAAATGACTGCTAAAATCTTCCATTTTTTTGTTTTAAAAAGAAAAATCGTCAGACGTCATCATGCTTCCGTGTATATTATGCATCTAAATTCATATAATACAAATATATTTGTTTTATGTAAACATAACAACATCTGGCAGAAAATGGTAGAAAAGTTGTTGCCTTCAACAGCATTATTATGAAAGGTCTTCTATTAACAGGTGTCATTTTAAATGTTAAAAACCCTATTTTTGAGAATTATTGAGATATTTTTATTTAAATTCACAGAACAAAGCCTGCTGTTAATCATGGAATACCATTATCTTCCAAATGACTTGGTCTTGTAGCTTTCTTCAAATTTACAAGTTTCGCAAATGTCCAAAATTTTCTTAATCTAATGTATTGCGTAATTACCAAAAAATGGTCTCATTAAGTTTCTATTCAAATTTATTCATTCAGAAAATTTCGGCATCAACGCAATTGTTTCACGACATGTGTGACATACAGCGCCGTCCTGTTGGAAATAAAGTTCGTCTTCGTCTATGACACACACTTCTGGCCAAAAGTCGATCAGTATTTTTCATGGTGACATAATATTCAATTCAATGAAACCGTCTCATTCTGGAAAAAATACGACCAATGATGCCAACTGAAAGAGCGCACCAAGAAGTGTCTCTATTATTTCTCTTGGATTTTCACAACCCCAGATGTGACAGTCATTAAATTTTGTCCTATATTTTTATCTGTTAATGTTAAGAGCTGTCATTCTTTATTTAACCATAAGCGCCCCTCCCATCTGAACATGTGGACAAAACTCTGCACTAATTGTTACAACTTCACCCCAGATGTTTTCCTTGAGAGTGATTATAGTTATTATACCCACGAGATTTGATATATTCTTGTAATCAAAAAATGTGAAGTCCACAGATACAATATTTCTTCAAACTTGCTAATGACTACCAGAAATGATATATTTCACATTTTTTATGCAAACTGCTATATTTACTACAGCTTCATTTTGCTAGAAATGCACTTGGTTAACAATTTATTGTAATATTGCTTTTTGACTAAAATATGCATCACACAGTTTGGAATTATGACATTAAGATATTTTTTTATTGCTTTTACATCAGTAACACACATCCTGCTTATTAACAGGCCTATCATTATGAATGAAATATTCCCAAACAAGGTAATGTTTGAAATCATTAAATCATAGTTTTAATATAATTTTTCTCAATATAAAATTACTATATTCCAATGATTGAGGCCAGCGTGGTCTTGCAGTGCTGACGGACCCGGGTTTCCATTCCTGGAGCTCTCTGATGCCTGGCGGGTGGCCTTACTGAGTCACTAAAAATAATTGAGTACCTGCGTTCGCTTCGAGCAAGGGGTAATAATAGCAGTCGTCTAAGGCGCGGTGCTTTGCCATATCGCTTTGTATCGGAGATCGTGCGCGACTACCGGGCACAGTGGCGAACATATGAGAGCCTCTCCACCTGCTCCCACGCGAGCGTTAGAGCCTTACCACCATCTTCCAATGTTTGGACAACATAAAAGCTTAGTGGATGCAGAAACAATTTTCTCTTAAGAATTAATTGCAATCTGATCTTTTTTATGCCGTAACGACATATTTGAATTTTGCACCAAGCATTAAGTTTTAACATTATTGGCGAAGAACCTTGGTGAGATAATGAATCATTGGTCGCTAACCTAAGTTTCCATACGTTTTAAGAGTAAATCTATAACACGCCCATGTCAACCTGCAAATATATTGTTGAAAAATTGAAGCATGTTAACTAGAGACAGAAAAGTAACTGTAGAGATCACGAGGAGTCTGAGTGAGCAATGACTGGTACAAAGAAAATGTATCCTACGTTTGTATATATGGAGCTGAACAATCGCCAAAAGAAGTCCATTATTTAAAACATCCCGAACCAAAAACAGAACAGATTTAATAAGCATATCCAGTAAAAGCACTACATTAATATTCGAGTACTACCCTAAAACAAAATGAAGCTCTAAATTCCATCTAAAACCTTATCTTCAGCAAGTCCAAAAAAGACTTACATGAGCAAATCCGGTTTTTAACTGCTAGAAATTATGCACAAAGAATTCCTATTCTCTGGACAAACTCTGTATCAAACATTTTATTGTTGTTTAAATGCACTTTCGTTGCACAATTGTAGATTACACAGTATAACTATACCACATCATATTACAATCTACATACAAGTATTTTTAATATAAAAATTTTGTAATTCCCACATTTTCCATGCAGCTCTTCTCAAAACCCTTATTTGTGCCACAAGATTAAAATGGTGAAGATCTACCACTATATGATACTTCTAAACATACTAGTCAACACAACAGACTTTCAACACCAATACAAAAAACGACCCACAAAAATTATGAGAAGTGGAAAAATGTTAAGACCGTTGCATTCGCAAAAGACTGTCATTTTAACATACAATTAAGAAGAATATTTTGAAATATTTCATTTATAGAAATAAAAATCGTTTATTATTGCTTACTGTACATTAAATAAGTCTTTGCGGGCTGTAATCTTCACGTAATCAAATTGTCGTATCAGCGTTACAGTTGCAACTGTATGTATAATCGTTTGTAACAGACGATTACACGATCCCATCAGAACAAAAAAAAAAAAAAAACCTGCTAGCGTTCATCAGTCGCAACTCAAAACCAGAACGGTTTTTATTCAAATTGGTGACTTTTGGTCAATTCCTTTTTATGATTAGCCTGTCAGGCAATTTATAAATCATAAATTTAATTTTTCATAAATAACGGAGAACGAAAGAAGGAAATTGTAACGCCACTGGCATTACAAACTACTAAATCCCACAAGTATATAATTTACAGCGTTACACAGACCGGGGAATTACCAAATTATAAGAAATTACGCAACAGTGAACGCATTAGTCTTCGAGTTATAACTGCTGAATACATAAATAACATTACATTATAGTTTATTTATGCAGATCTATATAAAACCCTACATTCTCATTTAAATGAATCTAAAAACACAAAAATAAGTTGCATTTGCGGGGACATCCCTTAATAACAGACAGCTCGGTAGTATTAATTTGTAATCTTTAACAAATGTGAATAATATATAAAATATAAAGTCCGCAGAACATAATAAACAAAATAATAAATAATATAAACTGATAAAATATGTACTGTGATAAATTACTAATAAATTAAATTACTCAAAGATGTTTATAATGCACCCGAAGAATCTCATTTAATTAGCAAAATGATGAATAAGGATTGCTAATCAGAACTGAACATTGCTATCTAGAATCTTATCACTTTGGTTGCGGACAATGAGTAATATGAGGATTTTTAAAAAACTCGCAATATAAAGGACACCAAAAGACAATGAATGGACCTACCAGATAGATATATGATTGTAATGTTTTCAAAAAACAACTAAAGACTTATTTGCAATTTCCGTGAAATTTTGGCGAGTCTTTAATTAGCAAAAACTTTAAAATCCCTAGCAAATTCCAAGTTGAAAGGGCGCACAGGAATGTTAAGACAGAAAAAAAATGTGCAGAGAGCATGACAACTTTTGATCTACTTATAACAGTAAACTACATATTTAATGGTGGGAACGAACATCTTTAACATTTAAAAAAAGTCAAATTTAACTATTTCAATTATATGTAAGACAAGTTATTTCTAATTTATATTGTGTAATTCGTCGATCAAATGTAAACATTCCTACTATGTGAAAAAATAAAGGCAAAATGAATTTTGGCGCCGTCTGTAGGATCGTTGATAAAATTTACGTTTATTTATGTTTTGAACAAGTGAATGACATTTCATTTTTCTTTGTTTTCATTGATGAAAATGGCGAATCTCTTGCAGCGACAATGGAGAAATTCAAAGGCAACTTCGATAAGAACATTTTTAATGAGTTGATAGTTTTTCAGCAAATATACAATTTTTTTAATAAAATTTTTATTTCTCAAAAATATTAACTTTCGTTTTAATTAATTTGTTCAAAAAATTCAAAAGTATTGGGACATTGGCTGATGATCAGTGCAAGAGTTCTCTATAAGTAAATGAGCTCACTACTTCCACCAGAAGACGAGGAATTCGTCTCAATATGAGCGATTGGTCAGTCCGAAAGATCCTGAAAGTAATTTGAAAATGTTTCCCAAGATAAGACCCAACTCCAACAGCCACTCGCACAGGTCAATTTCGACCAAAGATTCCGAGAGGAATAAACAGATTTAAGATGCATTCAGTTCAGCGAAGTGTGCTATTTCCGGTTAGATGGATACGTCATAAACAACACTATCGCTAGTAACGTAAAGAAAATCCTCATCTGACTGAAGTTAGAAGACGCCACCCAAAAAAGCCAGTGTGAGATGCTCAATAGTCTATAGACATGATGAGCCATTTTTCCTCTCAAAATATGTGGATAATACAGTTTAAAAAATTCTTCCCCGACATTCGACGACGGAGCCACACCCCATCGCGCTGCGAACAATTTTAAATTGATTTCCAGTATATTTGAAGAAAGGATTCTCGGGTTGAATGCTCTCGAAAAGACCCAATCGCTCATCTCGCTCGATCTCAATCCCGTGATTTTATTCTCTGGAGTTATTTGAAGGATCAAACCCCTCATCAATAGCATCGAGAAACTCAAAAATGGGATCACACGAGAAATCCAAGGTATCCCAAACCATGTACGGCGTAAAGCTTAAATGGCATTTGAAATTCGACTGCAGCACATCGTTACTTATGAAGGTGCCCACTTCGAAAATATTCGTTAAATATTACTTAACATAATTCAAGAATAACTTTTGCGTCCAATAGTTTTTTAAAATTAAATTTTTCACAAATTGCGCTTATCTCGCATCCAATATATGATTATAAAAATCATGGGGGAGGGAGGAGATTGAAAATTAGAATTCCAAAATTCTTAGTCGTTTCTAAGTTAGATCGAGAAACGGTTGGTCAGGACAAATAAAGATATAGGAAAACACTTTCAGGTTATGGTCTATGAGAGACTTCAATTCATTAACGATCTTCCAAAGAGAAATTTAATACTAGAAGGATAAAATTCACCAACGTTAAGATTCTTAATTATGTCGATATTGGTTAAGATTCCCATTAACCGTTTACAATAAGCAAACAGATAAAAATGTCCTTATCAAGTGTCTCGAAAATGTACGCTACATATAAGGAAAGGCAATTTTTCTTATACTTCCTATTTTTAAGATTGACTATCAAACAACGATTCATTTATCGATTTCAAAAATTAAATAGAATATTGTGAAATTGTCTAGAATTTTAATGACTTCTTGGGGAAAATGAGACTATATAAACATCCAAACAGAATACTCTATTTCTATTTTTTTTATAATCAACATGGCCGACCAGCCCCGTCTTCACCTAATCAAAGATGAAACTAGTGATTTGGTAACCCAAGAGAGCTAAATTCAAATATCTCAACATCAAACTCAGATGTCTCTGACTTTAGCCAACTTTTGGAGTTTTTCTCTTTTCTTTGGGGGTATCAAGGTCGAGTTTTCACAGTAAATGTTAAATTTTGTATGTTATAAGGAAACCTACCGGTTTGTATAGAGTAATAGGCTTTAAAAATTGTTTGTTCACTATGGATCCCAATGGATCGACATCCATCTAGCAAAAGTTTGCAAAGAAAACTCGTCCTCAGTCTTGTGATTCAAACCTAGATGGCGATTTCAACATGGATCCGCCTGCCAGTCTGGATGCAGCAACAAACAATTTATCTGATTCCCATATTTCAAATTATTTGAAGTGTACCAATAGTACACAATCCTACCGCCAGGTGGCAGACAAACGACGAGTTGTAAAATGGCCATGAGCAGCTAGAAAAAGGCATTTGGCGTTTTAAAATTTTACGTGAGTACATTAATGTTGATCGTGCAACCACCAGTAAAGAACTCAATTCGAAATTGGTATGATAAATTTCCAGCGAACAGGGCTGCCTTACTACGTGGCTTATGCTACAACTGGAACATGACAATGCTGACTTTATCTTGTAGCTTGATGGGGAGCTACACAACTTTACCATCAGTCTGTAAAGAACTTCCTTAATGAAGGATTGTCATATCGATGGATAGGGTGTGAACGTAAACAATAATCGACATATTCTACATTGGTCACTGGGCCTACCTCACTCTGTATGACTTCTTCCTGTGGGAATATATAAGACACAGTTTATAGACCAATACTCCTTCAAGATGTGCGTGATCGTGTTACTGGGGAGCGCAACCATTTAATGAAAATATGTTTCAATGAGATAAATGATCGCAATGACATTTTGATCCAATGGGGCCAAAGGTGTTTTGGGTGTCCCCAAATCCATCCAAGACTATATTAGAATTTATTTATTTTCTCCTACTTAACTTTACTCATATTTACCAACATAAATTTACAGTACATTCTTAATATTACACAACCACACCAATAAGAAAACCTTATATAAGATTCTGTACAATATGGCAGGTTTCAAACCAAAAAGACAGAATAAAGCATTAATTTTTTTTTAACACATCTACTAGTTTTTATTTCATTTTTTAAACTAGCTCTCAGGGCAATCAACACAATTCATTCAGTCTAGTAAAAAAATCGTCCACTATCTGCTCTGATAAATATCTTGTCAATGCAATATAAACATTTTCCTTGTCATATTACTAGGGGAAAAATCAGGTACTTAAGAAGCAAGAATCTCTGGCTCTATACCTTGAAATCATACGCCCCGGATAGTTTTTCTTCAAAATGTACATCGAATCTCGATTCAGTACGGTTCAACAACACCAAACTAACTTAAACTCTATGTAGTGGTTTTTTGAACTTCTGTGTAGGTTATATAGCAAACCAGTAGCAACAATTCTGTCTGTTTACATGCCCCAACATATGAAGGCGAGTTTATCAGACATAGTGAGTCTTTTTGAAACAGTTCAATCGCTATTTGAAATGAAAAATGAATTTCCATTTGTAAAGGCAGTTTTAAAAAATCTAACTTGTCCTGCAAACATTCACAAATAAGGGAATACTGACAGGCAGAACGTAGTGGAATTCTAACGCAATATCTGCCTCACTCGATCTTTTATTTCTGAAGTGAGTAATATATGTATAGAAACAATAAATCGAACTTGAACACTACAAATGTTTCAACCTACTTCAAAAGGATGTTCATGAATTGAATACAAAATTATGCCAATAATCTTGACAGCATAATAGGAATATCTCAAAAAAATATACACAAGAACACCCAGTTCGATATGCTGACTTGTTATACACTAATATTGGAAACTGGAAAGAATCGCATTCAATAATATACAAAAGCTGCCATTACTATTTCTGATAAAATGACAAAGATGGGGGAAATTCAAATTTATCATATTTCACAGGACCACCCTGTATAATTATGCATATGACATGTATTAGTAGTCTTTATTTATAAGACCAATTTCTGTCTGCTAGCATATACACCCCAACAATCTCGCTGTTAATAAGCTCTATTATTTAAATTGGCTGCGTTCCAATGTACAAATAAATGCATCACACGTAACTAATATTAGCAAATTTATAGTGACAGTTATTTTAAGGTGGCCGTAAATTGTAAGCTAAGGAAAGTCGACCGTGTAGCGCATGCATCTCAAGGACGTTTCTACATGTAGTTACTAATGTAGAAGCACGAGCAACTAAAGCAGCTGTAAATTATTAAATATTAGAACATTAAAATATTCAGAAATTATTGAAAAATTACAATTTATCAAATGCCCCCTTGGCATTTCAAGATATCAATTTGTGAGAAGCATCTACAAACAAAACCTACGTCCCTCCATTAGAATCATTTTTAGCAATTTGGTAAAAAGTGCAGAGGGGACCAGGTTGGAATTGTATGAGTTTTTGATTAGGATGACACATGAAACCCGGAATTGTCATGATGAAACGTTCACTTTTCGACAAGCCCTTTTTTGGCATGTAAATCCTTCACCTAATCCAGAACCTCATTGCAGCATTCCATATCGGCTATTGTATACCTTGGAACTGTTCCGAGTCTACACCACCCTTTTCCTGTAGCCAAAAACGATGACCATAGTTTTATTTATTAACTTCCGCATGTACACCTTATTTGAAACTGGTTTGCCATGTTCCACCCACCCTGTGTTATGCCGTTCTCGTTTCTGGGTCGTATGCTGCTTTCATTATCATGTGACTGTTTCCATTAAGAGGATAAGCCAACAGATTTTGCCATATTTATTGCATAACATTTTCATCGAGTCCAAATGATCCCTCAGAAGAGTTACAGCTAATACCAATCTGTTCAAGAATGTTCGCCTAACAAGAAACAACGATTGCTTTCTCTCTTAAAATCAAGGTACGCCTGCTCCTTACTACAATTCACGTAAGTTTATGCAGTCTCAAATAAAATCAATTGGACATTATTTACCAAAAACTCCAAAGTTCTTCATAAATGGCCAAGGCGGTTTTGTTCAAACCAACAAAAAAGCGGATATATTATCGATTTAGAAGCGAAAAAACACGCGCATTTCAATTAGCACATAAACGCGCACTTAGACCACAGTTCGGATCTAGAAAATAGAACAACTCTATACATAACTAGTATCAGTATGGCCGTGTAGTTGAGACTACTAGTTAAAGTTTGGGAATAATTAATCAACAAGATGAAAGAAACATGAGAACAACTACTCTTCTAAAGAATATTTTTGTATATTTTAATTAAAGAATTAGGAAAATTCATTCCAAAATGCATTCATCTCTTTTGCGCCATTTCCCAGTTGAAACGTAAAGCAAAACCATATCACGCTCGCTATTTATATGTTGCAATTGCACACATTACTGTTTTTGAGATTGCGTTGCTTTACTGCCGTACGAAATGGCGTTTTCATCACGCAGAAAGGTCGCGAGACGACAAATCACTGGCTGTGCTGAGATAACAAAGACGTCATTTGTATATTTTTTGCAACTGCCAGACTGTGACATTAAATTATTCATCTAAGTAAGTGAACATGCTTAGAACTGGCGTGAATATATTTACAAATTTTTTTAGTAGAAAATGTGCTTCAGCAATTATACATTCATTTTGTTTTTTCTCCTGTAAAGCTATCTGAAAATCCTATCAGGCGCAAGGGCAACCTATGATAGTGGCATGATATGCAAACATATAAAGAGATACATTGAAAACTTTCGGGGCGACAACTAAAACAAAGGAAATAATTCAAATTATATTTAATTTTTCAATGAAGAAAATCATCAACAATACATTTTATCCAACATAGTTTTTGGGAATCACTTCAGGATCATCCAAATTGCTTTATCGCATTGAAACAACTTTTCTTGGTCATTCCAAAACGTTTTTCTTAAATTCGTACTTTCAGCTTATCCAAAAGTTCTGAGTAACACTGAACTTTTCCAAGATAAGCAGCAAAATACCTTTAGCATTCAAATTACTGACCTTTCCAGTTAACTGAATAGCTTTGTCTTCTTCAAACCCAATTAACATTATCAATTTCATTATTTTGATTTAATTTTAGATTTTGACGTGTAATAGTGAATCAAGTACACAAATTGCATCTTGAAATTCACCTTTTTATCATCAGGCCAATGAAGGTATATTAATCTTTCGAAGTCGAACACAAAACTTAAAATAATCGTTTAAATTAAATTCCTATTTTCATTATTTACTTTTCCAATATCATATAAGAAAATGGTCACTTAAACATTGCATAATTTAAATTGGCAATAAGATAAAGGTAAGATCCCACTTAAAATTACAAAAATAATAAAAGATAACTTTGAAACTACCAAAGTGTGTCTTCTTGAAAACCAACATTCATACACTCTATTTCATAAAAATCTTGATAGCACACTGAAGACGCTGGACTTTGCCATAATCACCAGTTTCCATGAGCTATGATGCAGTTCCTACGCAGATATCAAATATAGTCAAACAGCACAGCTGGGTTTCAAACCAGAAACCTCTTGCTTGAAAATTAAACAACTTATCGAGAAAAGATCAACCCAAAAGCAACCCAAAAGTGACTTCAAAATAAATTATTCAAAAAAAAGCATCCAAAAGATAGAAGTCTTTCGTTGTTAGAGCTTAGCTTGTTTAAATTCGTGAAAAAAATTACAGTAGTCAGAAACACTGAAGGTGTTCATATGATGAACAAGAAATACGCAGTATCAACTGTAACCTTTTACTCTGTAAGAAGGAACTGCACCACATATTAAGAATAATCAACGCAATAACAAAAAATATCAGCAAAAGATGAGGACAAGGACTTGATCAACCGCACATAAGCGGTTGACAATCAATTTGTATAATAACCTCCCAAACAAAAATACTTCCCACTGCATATGGAATATGTAGCATTAGAAACCATCCTGTGCCTTAAGATTCAAACGTCAAGAATAAAAATTTTGAATAAACATTTTCCAGGTAAGATAATATCAGCGTAAGAAGCGGTGAGATTACCCTCATTTTCAAAGTTGAATAGAAAGGTAAAATTATCTATCAGCACTTTTAGTTAAGTACCCATCCCCCTTGGTATTAAATTACTAGAATTGTCAATGGCACCTTTGTTAGGAATATGCACACACCCTAACAAACAATAAATAATGTTAGTCAGAACCAGTGTCAATGCGTGGATTGACGAAAACAGTCAGCACAACTAGAAAAGCTTGGTGTGCACCGCCCTAAAGCATAGTTACAAGACTCGGATAAGACTAATGATGGTTGGTCCATGGCAAAAATGCACAAGAATATCTATCAAGGCTTACTCGAACCTGTCATCATATCAATGCATTGTGGTAGACAATTGGAAGATAGGTCAATGCGTTTCGTTTATGTCACACATGTCAACACATCTGACTCACGGATCATGCATCCATACGTTATTGACCATCAATGGACTGTTTGAGAATTGTCTGTAAAAGTTGAGTTTAGTCAATAAACAATGCTGAAAAACAAGTTCCACATCAAGAAAATCGTAAAATGTTGGTTTTCCCATTACCTTGCGGTTAACCACATCTTAACCACAATGCAAATATCAAAACATGGTCACAAGTCTACCAACTAGAGCTAAAACGCCAACCATGTAAATGGAGCCACCAAATAGTGCCACGCCCAAAACAATTTTCAACAGTAACGCAGTAGGTTAAAAGTTATATTGATAGCGGTGTCACCATTAGTCAGTGTACCTGCAAGTAAAAATATTAATGCAGCATATTAGCAACGTTTCCTTTAGCAGCACCTGCATCCAGCTACTTTGGCGCAAACGTCCACATTTCTTGAAGGACAATCTTGTATTTTTCATAATAGCATTCATTATGTGAGAGAAGCACTGACTAACTTATTACTAAGGTAACATTGGGAGGTCTTGAATATTCTCTGTATTTCCCTGACATGAGTCTTTGTGATTAGGACTTGTTTCCACAACTAAAAGTATCTCCCAGAAGCATCAGGTTTCCAAATTTTCCATCAGTATTCTAACACTTTCATCAACAGCAACCACCACATCACCAATTTGTAGTTTATAAAATAACATACCTCAATATCTTAATATACAAATATTAGAACTAAAAAAATGCTAACATAGACAATCTCACTAAGCATCTAAAGTGCAATATCAAGAAATCCTGATGGTTTAGCTGTATTTGTTTAACAAGTAGGCCATCATTTTCCCGAAATATAAACATGCTTCTGCACAAAATAAAAATCCAGCAACAAATTCAGCTGGCAGTTTTTATTCAGACCATTTTTGATTGAAAAATTGCCCAATTCATAAAAATGAAAAATAGTCTGAATAATTGTTGATACATATGTTCTACTGAAGGACAAGATGGCCAATTCAATTCTTGTAAAATTATGTGGACTACTAACTGATCCATAATCGTAATCAGTCCTGATTTGATTGCAACCAATATCTTCAAATATCTTTCAATCTCAAAAAAAGTGAAAATCGCATAGAGAAAAATTTGTTTTGTAAGGAGTTTTCCATCCAAGCTTATCATAAAGAAGAATAATACCGTTTGGCATCATTGTAACGGATTTTGACATTATGGTGCACCTCAGTTTCTAGAAAGCATTTCGTAGTGCATCGCATTGATTGCCCAGAAAGTTGGCAAGCAAGGGCTCTTGCAGTCCGAGAACAATCTCTCTGTGAACTTGTATGTACCCCTTTAGGTTTCTTCCACAAAGGAGAATTCATGTGTTTTACCGTTTGCTCTCAAACTCAAAATGGCTGCAGCACATTTCGTTCCCAATGACGACACAAAATAAAAACCCATACTCTTCTTCGTGAACATTCTACGAGTCTTTTGTTTCTCAGTCAGTTGATGTAGGACCCATTGAGCACAAATGTTTTGGTAGTATAGATGACTGATATATAGATACATTCTCCCTCGTAATAAAATCTGGATTAATGAGGTAATGGGCTTCTGTCTAGCAATGAGACAAGTCCCCTTGAAATCTCTTATGGTACTCCACCGCATGTGAACATGACATGCAGTATTCGTTGTTCACAACAGACATGCAACGATATTCTTCCCGTACTTTAGCAGCCCGGGCACTCAAAAACGAACCACACCTACCTTTTTCTTCATTTTGATATTGAATAAATACATGTATCACTCACTATGCAATAAACAAAAGAGTCATCACATTTGAGTTGTTGTAATGCTTGCTCTTTCGCCATAGATGGCGGTACCATTACTAAACAGCATCACTATCCTTTCAGCATTATGCACTATATGCATGGTGAGCCGTTTTAAATTAAATGCTCATAATTAAAAAAAAGTGAAACAACCAAATAGACAAATAAATTATTACAGTGATATCTAAGCTCACAAATACAGGGTCTACGCATTTCTGCGTGTAATTTTATCAACGGCACACACACAACAGCCTCCATTGAAGGTTAGTTACCTCTTCTCAATTAAAATTGAGGCATTATTTGGTTGAAGATCATTTCTTACTTCCACTAAAACAAAAACTAAATGTTCTGCACATCTTGAACTTTAGATATCTTTTTTTTTCAATTTGTTTAAACTACGCACTATATTTCAGATCAATCAAACAATACAAAAGTAGTATGATAAATAACTTGGTTTCATATTAAAGAGTGCAATTTGGAATTTTACAAAATGATTTTATATTATTTTTCAACGTTTCTCCAAATTCAGGATTCCTTCATGAAAAGTGATTTCTCCAAAACCCTCAAAATATTCATTTTACTCTACATTACTTATTCATTTAACCCAAACTTCTGTCCAGCCAGAACAGTTCTAGAGTCCTCAAAACAAATGGTACCTAATCCAGGAGGGCTAAATCAAGCAATTAAAATGAATAAAGGAATTTGAAACCTTAGTTTTTAGTCTATTTTTGCTTGGTGACCCCATATGATGATCAACTGTGCAATAAAAATAAACACAATTTTTCTCCTCTCCTTAAAAAGGCAAAGAAGATACAGATTTTTGTATTGCAATTAAGAGAATCGAAACACCTATTTTGCACTCCTAGTTCATAAAAATTTACAAAGTCATTCACGAACCTCTTGGATAGCATAAAACTTTTTTACAAAATACACTAATTCTACTGGTGCAAAATTCAAATTTTTTACTCAAATTTCACATTCTTTTTAAAAGTAACTTCGGCAACAACTCCACTGCCCTCAATTTTTCTCTTTCAACACCCCGTAAAAAATATCAAATCTGTTGCATAACATTAAGTAGAGTGCCTGCATAAGAACCATATAGCAAAAAGGAATAAATATTTTGATGCAAAATTAAGCAATATAATTTTGCACCCCGACCTCTCTCATGCGACTTACCAAGTTTATAACCTCAAAAACAGATGGCACCACCTATGTCTACTTGTGTTGTTTTTTAATGTAAACTAATAAAAGGTTTGAAGATCGGGAAGATTCCCACTATTTTAGCGAGTAAAACATTACAATTTATATATAAAAGTAATTATTTTTCGACGAAATTTAAATTTAACAAAGACTTTAAAAGCTTTCTCTATTATGAAAAAGAAACTGGAATTATTCAGTCTCCACATTCATGCTAATAGTGCTTCCTTTATCAAGTGGTTCAATAACCTCTCCATGAATAATACATCCTATATATTTAAACCCATAACTTCACCAGCATCGTATTTTCCTTTAAAAGTTAAAATAATGTTTATAACAAGTTTCAACCTTTGTAACAAAATGTTGCTACAGTTACCATGATTGAGCAAGTTTTGCATCAGAAAAGAACAAAAAATCTTACCCTGTAAGCCCTTCGACAGTATCATCAATGGGAAGTACGTGGATGCGCTTGCCATACTTGACGTCGGGGCACGGCTGCACCGAGACAACATCCGACAGGCGAACGCGCAGGTTGTTGCGTACGATCCGGTTCATGCGGATCTTCTCGTCGGGGCACGTGTCGTCCGACAGCACGATGCAGACAGTCTCCTTGCGCCGCTTGCCCTTCAGCAGCACGGTGTCGCCCCTGAAGAGTTGGAGCTCGTCCATCTTCGCCTGCGACAGAGCCACCACCGAGTTGTCGTCGTTCACGGCCTCCTCCACGAGCAGTCTGTTGGGGCGATCCTTGCGGCGCAGGATCGCAGTGGCCAAATCGTCCGGGCTGAAACGGCAAAGCTTCGTTAGGGCTCCGGGCGCGGGGCCGCGGCCGCCGGCCAGTCGGCGACAGCGCGATACGCACCTCTTTCCTTCCGCCATTTTAGCTGCGAACGGGCTGTGAAATCAGGGCGAAACTAAACAACAAAATGTCGGGCGCCTCGCGGAGCGTTCAAATTAAAGCTAAATCACAAAGGCGATCGTTATACAATGACGTTGCCAGTTTCTCGCAGAATTGACAGCCGACAGCAGCACAATCATCACCCAACGCGGCCGCCAATGACAAATCACAATCTACCAGCGCGACGGCGACTGAGTCATGCGTCTAGAGCTGGCCCGTCGCCATTGGCGGCTCGTCGCGTGCGAACATGAATAATACCGCGAACTTTCTAGAACATGATATGAGAAAAGTGGCTACACGACACTTTATTAACTCAATAAAAGCCAGAAACTAAAATTATTAAATCATTTATTTACTTGTTGAGTCACAAAAAGGAAAAAAATTGCAACAACACATTACTCTCCTATATTCGACATTTACAATACAATAGTAAAACCTGAAGAAATGTTTTAAAATTTATATATATAAAGAGACCCAAAATAAATCTTAAACATATTTTTAGATATTTAAAATATACTGATAATAGGTAGTAAAATACAGGGTAGGTCAAAACTTAATCCATTTTCTTCAGATTGAATAAAAATAAAATAATGGAGGAAAAATTTGTTTTACAGAATAAACTAGAAGTTTTATTTTGCGCCTTAAAGAGGATATCAATGCGCTGTTCGTATTCCAACATGCATTAAGGAACACACCTGACTTGTTAATATTTTATTTTGTAGAGCTTGGAAGATTCTAAGACAATGTTTAAAAATTTTAGCCTCGAGATATCCCCAATATAAAGAAGTTGCACAGGGTGAACGAACTAGCCAAGCAATGTCATAGAATGAAGGAACAATAACTCACTGCACACTAAATAGCTTGAAAATAGCCTTCATAAATATCTTATAGGTTGTTGTCATTCCAATAACGCAAGTTTTGTTAACTTCATCGATTATGCAAACAACACGCTTTTCATAATGTATCTACACAATTCCACCCGATTTTGCCAATTACATTCTGAAAGGTCCTAGTGCATATTTCACCGTACAGTACGATTAGAGAAGTGAACATCAATAACATGTTTGCGAACAGATCGTTACAGGAACTGAAAAATAAAACGTTTTAGTACACCGATATTTTTCTAGTATTCGCGCACTTCAAGGTCTATCTCAATCTCTTCTCACTACAAAACCAGTACTTATGAAGTTTCTTATCCACACCAAGGTCTACTCTAAAAAGCAGATAGTGCAGCCACTACTACTTGCTTCTAATAAAATCACTTTCTCTACCTTCAGACTACGTTTCACGTTATGACCTTTCTTTAAAATTAGGACAGGAGTTTTACCTGGAGTCGCTAATCAGAAAAATGATGATACCCTGATATAACCAACTCACTTTAATTAATCGAATAACAGAAAATTATTTTGGGTATTAAAAAATATAGTGCAATCTTAGTCTTATAACAGCACCCATAGAAATTATTGATTCCAGTTAGAAATGCCATAGAGAAACTCAACCATGCTAATATTACCATCTATTTTGAACATTTCTAAGATATTATATATATTATAATAAAACAGAATAGTTATACAGCTTAATTTCGCATGGCTGTGATAACTTTTTAGGTCGTTTTTCCCAAACAGAGAAAAGTATCACCTATTAAGGTTAAGTGTTACCTACAGTAAGGCAATGAATATTAATTTCCACTATTATAGCTACTAGTTTTACATGTCCACATATAAAACATGAGCTCAAACAACAATTCTTACTAGACTTCAAAGCTCAACGGGAAGATAAAAAAAAGCAAATGTTAAGTTCCTGACATGGTTGAAATTTGGACTAGGTGAGGTTTTAAAAATCAGTCCTCGCTGATTTTACCAGTTTACAATAAGAATGACGTCGTTCACTCCGTTTTAGATAAAGCCAAAACCTTCACACACAGGCTATAGTGTCAATATGAACTTATCTAAAAAAAATACTTACTTTGACATTCCGTAAACTGGGGTGAGATTGGCCCAAGCCTGATGACTTTGGCCCAATTCCTGAAAATGTTCGTTTTCAATGCTGTTGTCTAGCAAATGCCTTTATTTAACCAGGCTTGGTGGCAAACCGTTGGTGGCAGCTATATTTACAAGTGATTGGTATTTAGTTTAGTTCGTATTTTAACTACAACCTATAGCGCCACTTAACCAAACATTTGTTTTTGACGCGGAAAATGTATTTTGTCAACTTTCATGTGCACATATAACGCTGAATTTTTCTAATTCGCGGTAAGTGAATGTAAATAAACCTGCAAAGCTTGCAACGCATAGTGAAGTGGCAAAGCACTAACGCTGACCTTTGACCAATCAGTTTCAAAATCACTAGCAAACCAGCCTTTTTGGTCACCTCTCGATTGGTGAGAACAGAATTTGGAAATTCCCAGCCGTTCTCGAGTTATTGCTCGGACGGGCGGACGGACAGACGAACAACATGAAGTTCGCTTCGCTTCGCCACTTAATAATGTGGAAAGTTAAAATTCTTCCATCTTGTTTGATCTGTCGGATGTTTTATGAGTTGGTATGACTTTGGCCCACGATTTGGGGTGACATTGGTCCAACCTTACTTTGTTTTCTTTTCGTAATAATGCTGGTCACGTTTCAAAATGCTCTTTTTTGAAAATTCTAGCAAAAGTTTGTGTGATTCCTTTACAGTCATGCCACGGAGTCACCAAAAAAAGTTAGGATCGGGTTCCTACAAGAACTACAAACCGCAGGTGTTGCAAGAATGCCTGGAAATTATTAGGTCTGGGCAAGTAGCTTAACGAGCTACTGAAATAAAATACAAAATTGCGAGATCAACAATTAAGAAGAAGTTGAAAGGTCTGCACAACAAGCCTGTGGGAGGTTCTCGCTTGATTGACCAACAAGTCAAAAAGAAGTAGGCTTCGATCTCTTTCCTCAAACAAATAATTCGACAAAGAAGATGTTGATGTGCCATTAGAGTTTGATCAGAAATGAGAAAGCGTTTTTAATTTAGAAGAAAGTGCTGAAATTACCCCCATTGCATCATCACAACCACCACAAGAACTGCAAACTTTTGATTAAGAGGTTGATGATTTTGTTGTCATTATGTTCAATGAGAAAAGTATCTCGCAAGAATTATCAGCATTTCGAAGAGAGAACCCACTATTGATTGCATGGAAAGAGGTCTCAATTTCAGAGATGGCCTAAAGGGAAGTATTCGATTCCTTATGATTGGACTGCTTAAACGAAATGAATTTTTGTGCATGAGATCGACAATTCTGTATAAAATGTACTTACCTAATTATTTCCTTTCGTAAAATTATGAATGAAAGAATATTGTCTATTGTATTTGTACTTTATTGGTCTTTTCTAATCTCAAAACACCATTATTATAGTAAATTTACTAATTTTGAAGAAAATTCTACTCGTTTTTAATTTCCCAGTACATATTTTGGCGTATTCTTGATCCAAGACACGTTTTACATGTAATTTAGGAATAAAATCAGGTATGTGCCAAAGTCACTCCAACGCCATATAACTTTGTCCTTAATTTTTAAAAGTTTTTATGAGGGATTTTGATACTCAAGAAAATTTAAATTTTCTACTCAAACTGTTATTCCGTTCAAGCTCTATATGTAAAAAATACTAGTCGTACTAATAATAATTTCGCTAAAATTATACTAAGTAGGCGAAAAAACGTGGAATTTTTGGATAATGCATCCCCAGTTTACGGTTTTCAATTGAAGTCAAAAATTGTGAATAGAGTTGCTACATAGAAACTTTCTATCCGGATTTGACTGCACCCTAAAGGAAGCAACAATCGTCTATGTCATTTTCTAGGGCTCTATAAAATTTAATTTTCTCGGGGAATTCATTAGTTTCTCATTGACCCTAAAAACTTAAGCTTTAAATGATCCACAAAAGCTCTACAAATCTTATCTCTAAGGCACTGCGTATTAATCTCTAAAGTGTTGTAAAGAATAGTAAAAGACAGTATTATCTAACATGGTCAAGGCTTTCAATAAGGTTTTTTTACCACGTGCTAGTATTCAATATCACTTCAAAATCCATTCCGCTATTGCTGGCCCTTTTTTGAAACTTTAGCATGTCGCTATATCCAGAATATTTTAATAGCTCTTTCCATCATATTAATCTGATACAGTGTAAGGCATCCCCTCCCTTCCTCTCTATTTCAGGTTAAACAAAAAAAAATTATAAGATGCATATAAAATAAAAAACAGAACTGAAAGTTTTATTTCAACGTGTTACATTTTGTAAGCCGATCTTTGTAAATCATAACCTTGAAATCTAGTGAGTGAGCTAATGAAACGAAGTCACCGTATTGAGATGAAAACTTTTTCTAGTTAGAGTCATTTCCGCATATTGACTGGAAGTGACAGTACATTGATCTTCCTAACCAAAAAAAATAAGCGCCGATGACCCCAAATGAATATTTCGCGAGTTGATATTACTCCAATGATGAAAGTTTTGTTTATCAATGTAACTGGAAATACACTTCATCAATATAAAAAAACAACTACGTCATGTGGCGCGCTTTTCAAATAGTTTTCACATAGTTCCAGGTGACTTAGACAATCGCGTTCGGAAAGTTTCCGTACAACAACCATCTTTTATGGATAGAAACAAAGGTCTTGGTCCATTAGTACATTACGAATAAACAAGTGAAGATGTTTGCAAAATGGAACGTTTTATTACATCGACGCACTTCGAGGTCTTTCTTGTCCTTTTTTCATTATACAATCGGTACTTCTAAAGCTCACTACTTACAACAAAATTGATTTTAGATCTGTAAGCGGAAACTTGAGGCGCAAATTAACATGCGCGGAGACAACAAGTTATTTCGAATGTACACTTCGTCAAAACTAATGACAAATAGGAATGATGGGAGGGAGCTAACTATCAGTGAATGAACAACGGATAGAGGTGGGTGATGAGTACACAACCTGGGAAAAAATTAGCATTTAAGAAGTCTATCCAAGCAGCGGAAATCAATCGAAGAATTCAACTTGCGTGGTCGGGTTTTGGCAAACTAACAATAAAAAATGTTTTCAATTCAAAAAAGGTGTTGAATTAATGCGTACCGACTATTTTCTCCTTTTGCATGGCGAAATGCTCATTAAAATTCATCGCCAATTTAATGAGACATGCGGTGAAGTCGTTATGGATGTTAAAATGTGCGAAAGTTTAAAGAAGGTCGAAAGTTGTGTGGCAATGAACCGAACCAGCCGGACCAAAACCATGACTACGCGAGTGGAGCAAGTTGTTATGGAAACCGTTGATTAGGTGTGCGTGATATGGCCTCTAGACCTGGGATTTTCGTAGGATCTGTGGAATCCATTCTGCATGATGACTTGAAAATGCTGAAAGTTTCGTCGAGGTGGACCTCACAAATGCTGACCGACAAACACAAGGTTGGGAATTTAAATACACTGGAATACTCTTCCTATTGTCTGTTTGTTTAAACCTCTAAAAAGGCACTTGTAGGACAGACATTGGCTTGTGTCGCAACCACTTCTGTTCTATGACAATTGGATCATAAAACTACTTATTCTTTAGTGACCTACTTTCAGATAGACAGACAGACAAATAGGATCGTGATTATATTAACTTTTGTCTACGCCTTATAGGCTTTCGAAAGTTAATAAAAATAGGGTTATTTTTCTATTTAACACCCCATGTATTTCAACACATTATTATATCTCGAAATTAGCATTTCAGTACCCCTGGAAAAATATTCTTTTTCGCCCGGTCTGTATCATTCTATTCACTATTTTGCTAAGAGACCACAAGTACAGGATCATGGTTTCATTCCTTGTAACAATGTTGTTGCGACAGAGGTTTAACAGGTCATATGTTATTCTTGAGATGCCTATTTAAAATAGACCGCAGAGTTGCTAGGTATAATAATTCCTTTAGTCCTAAAAATGTGACTTTGGCAGCGTTTGCTATGCGTAATATTCCATTTATTTTTGACCGTAGTGAAAAGTACAGGATCAGATCATTCCTTGTAACATGTTGTTGGACGTAGGTTTAACATCATATGCAATTTTAGACACTATTTATATATACAATACATACAACTAGTGACGTAAAACGGCACACTAGTTATGTTAACACAGCTTCCTACACTTGGATTCGCTCGCTGTCGTCACTTCGAATTCGAAATGCCCTCGCTGCCCCACTGCGCGATATTTAAGCAGCTACATGTACCAGAAGTATCGCGAACCTCCTGGAATATTTGCCGCACACGTGCGCGGCAGCTGGATTCCTAGAAGGCATGGTGTCAACCGCCCGAGCGGATGTCAAGCGGCCGCGCTACAAGAGGCTTTTGGGAATTCGTTACAATATTCTGCATAAAAAATTATACATAAGAATATGGGTATTGCAACTCTTGATCATCAAGCAGAAATGCAGTATTCATCTGCAATTCCAAGGACGAAGATGATTGCCATTGGTGATACAGTATCTAATCCTGGTGGTACACAAAATATTTACAGATGGCCAGTATTTAATTTCTCTTTAGTTTTTAATAATCTTTTTCTTCTTCTATTGCTTTTATATAGGCTACTAGCCTGTTTCTAACCATACAGTCGAGCCGTACCATAACCCTTGTTATGGCTAGCCTAACTCGTTAATGTACAACAATGAGAATGTACTTCATGACTACCAAACGGTTTGTATGACGGCTTTGCTTATTATAAATAATTTAGATATAATAAAAACTATGTAGAGAAAAAAAAAGAATTAAAAAATTAAAAGAAAAACTTCTAGAAGACGACATTGATACAACTAGTACTTCTAGTTTTGAGTTAGAATCTCATAGAAGTCATGCAGTGTACCATTGTTGTTATTGTTGTTTATTGCACTATAAAAGTGGTGATCAGTGTGACACTCACAAGCTTTTCCTCACCAATTACAACGATAGCTTATGTATTATGTATATAATTAGTAGATAGCCCACTTCACATGATAACGGTTTTAAAATTCCTGTGTAATTACAGATTTTATAAATTACTTTTTAGTAATCAATAATTTTTTATATTTCACCATGTATATTTCTCTTGCCTTCATCAACCTATAACTAATAACACTTATCTTAGATATTCCACAAAATTATTGACGAATTTTTAGTGATGGAACGTTTCTTACATTTATAAATCTAATCGTTAACTATACGTCACAACTGGGTAGATATTAAATAATTACGTATTGACAACATGAACACATTGTTATTATGTTGTTCAAGATTAATGTACAACGATCCTATACAGACTTGCCACGGTAAAATTTACTTTACAAGTATGCTTCGTATTTATAAGTGAAAATAGAATCTTCTAAATTATTTCATGTATTATGTTTACTAATTTTTGGATTTAATACTTATATACAAATCGCATTTGTTATAAACACAATATCAGTGAAAAATTCTATACATGAGAAAAGCTTTCCAATATAACCATATCTGGCATCATACTTGTATAAATAGGCAATTATTCACACAGGGAATAGAATTTCAGTTAATATAACTAACACAATTAATCCTAAGTAGGTAGACACTTGACTTTCTTGTTAATAATTTGTTAATAACCAACAATAAATAATAAGCGATTATAAGACTAATGAGAAAATACTACACTTATTGACTAAAATATCTAAATGAAATATACAAAGTTTATTCTATAAATTTCTCATAATATAGGTCTAAAAGGTTACTGATGAAAAAATTAGAGTGACTTTTAAAATACAGTCTGTATTCATCTACAGTATATGTTTATCTTTTGGATAACTAATGTGCTTTGTCCTTAGAAGCAAGAAATTCTTATTCATAAACCTCTATTTCCTCAAAATATGAATACTTTCCGCTGCAGAGAAAGCGGGAATTAAACCAGATCACTGTCTGCTGTGTAATGTCCATCAGGATACACAATCAACAAGGAATAGTTCCTAAATTACTTTACGTTCTTAGGCAATCGTTTTATATATTTATACAAGGTAGTTTAAATAGTCCGGGACTGATTTGTGCGTAAACAAGCCGCACTGCGTAGCAACTGTCCGACTTTGAGAGAGTGGAGCTACAACTTCCATCCGTTTTCCTCCTACTCGGGTTAGAACTTGTTCAGTCCTGTAGGGAATCGCTAGAGTGATGAGCGGACAGAAGGTACCACGGAGCGTGAAAGAAGGCTTTGTGATCAAATTTTTTGTTGAAGAAAACATCCACCACAAACTCCATCAACAGTATGGGAAAGAGTGTCTCTCACAGATCCGTATGTTTGAGTGGTGTAAGTTCTTCAGAGAGGGCAGAGAACGCGTGGAGAACGAACTGCATGATCGTTGGCCACGAATATCCGTCATCGTGCTGACGCGCATATTCATGAGAATAGGTGCAGCACTATCGGGAAACTTGGAACAATGCTGTTCATCAATGTTGATAGTGTTGTGAAAACCAATGGTGCGCATGCAAGGTGCCAGTCGTCTCCTACAGTAGTTTGAAGACAAAGGTGATGCATTTTTACAGTCTATAGTAATCACCGATAAAACGTGAGGCACTACTTCATTCCCGAGTTCCAACAATCATCACGCGGCGACTGGCAGCATACCAGTTCTCTTAAACCCAAGAAAGCGCGGAGGAGCTGTTCGGCAGGAAAAGTGATAGCAACGTTCTTCTAAGACTGGCAGGGGGTTATCCATGTAGACTTTCTCACGGATATCAGAACAATCAATGTAGCTTGTTACTCAGACCTCCTGGCAACAGACACAAAGAAAAAGATACAAGCGGAAGACAGGTGGAAAGCGTGTAGCCTGGCTTCAAGACAATGCACGCCCCCATACGGCTAAAACAATAATAGAAATCCTCCAGAAACTGAAATAAAATCTTTTGCCTCTTTTGGCTCAAATCAGACAACGACGCCGTCATCCAGACTGTTCGAGAGTAGATGCGCCGCCAACCAAAAGCCCTTTTTGAACAGGGCATCAGGATGCTTCCAGAACGTTGGAAAAATTTGTTGACTCCGGACGGGAGTACGTTGAAGACTGATATATGCAAGTACGTGTTTGAAAATTTGTTTTTTTTTGTAAAAAATCAGCCCTGGTCATAATTGACTTGTATATAAGAAATTTTGCAGTGAACACATACACTAGGGATTGAAAGTGATCACTCCAAAGCAACTATTAAAAGTCATTCAAGAAAACGCATTTTATATTGCTTCACAGATGAGTCAGCATATAGACAATAAATACCTACTCAATTTATTAAACTTCTACATATTTAAAGGCGTAGCTCAAAACCACATGCTTGCCAAATCCTGTCTAGATTTGTCCTCTGACTGCAGCATTGTCAACTCACAAGTAAGCGAAACCCCAAATCAATAATATTGTGTATAAAACAAACTAAGTAGGATTTTTTAAAGAACCGATAACGTCCAAATTTGCCCTAAATTTCCCATTGAGTAGCAAAAATAAATTAGACGAATCGATATAATATTTAACATCAATCCAAGAAGCTGCTTGGGAAGCAACTCCTAATACAGGAAACCTCGGAATTAAAGTACTTATCAAGGACCGGATTAGCAAAAAAAAAATAATAGAACACTTGCCATGTATAAAAACATATACAACAACTGTTAAATAATTTAAAAAATGACTATGGAAATACAAAAATTAGGAAATTTGGCAATTCCTAAGTAATTTATTGAAGACTAAAGCACGTAAATGCATGTTCTACTTATCAGGAACCAAAGAAGATACTAGACAAGAGATGATAAAGAGAAGACAAAGACATTCACATTTTTTCACCGGAAGTTATAACAGATTAAGAAGATTTTATCTATAAATTTCTAGAATCACCATATCAGATATAGGTACCGATTAAAAGATTTCAAAAAACAACCAAATTCATACTGTACATTAAGAAATACCCTAATTTTACTTAATATCTGGAAAGATATAACTTCCAGACGAAGAGATGAGACAACAATGCTTGAGAAAATACATAAGGTTGTCACCAAAATTTAAAAAAAAATAATAAAAGATTTTGTTTGGCTACATTAGTCAATATGACTTAGACCTTTGATGAGATATGGCTAATATCTGATGATGCTTGCCATGTACCTACTCTATTGTACTTAAATCATATTTTAGTAATAAAAATTTGACTAGACCATCTGCCCAAATGGCCGTGTAGCAGCCATTAGTGATCAAAAATGTTTTAATGTAAAAGTTGTCAACTACTCTTATAGGACGAGTTCATTGTTCGGAGGTAATCGACGAATCTGGTAGCTCTTGTTCTTAACTTATTTTGATAAAATGTTTGTGTTCGGGAGGCTTTTGAGAATAACATAGTACAATGATAATGTTTTGAGATGCTTGTGCTCATTTTTCCAAAATCTTGCAAGATTGTTGGCGATTAAAAGAATTAATTTGTCTTATCGTCAGTTATCAACATCGTTAATAACACATTATCTTTGTGTGCTTTATATATGTTGTATCAATATTTCATGTTCCTTATATAGGCACTGCGTCTTGATGTTATCAGATCGTTATTTTTCACTTTCAAGAAAGTGTAGGAAAGTGATTTTAATTTTATTTTCTGGATGAAAAACTATCGATAACATGATGGGTTGCCTACAGAAGTGCTATGTGCTTGTGAGCATAAAGGAAAATCAGACTCTTCAATTTTTTAACTCGGAAAAACGTGTGGTTTAAAGGTTTCATTACATCTTTTAAACTATTTTATTGATACACAGTGGCCAACGTCTCCATCCCTTTTTGTAATAATAAATATCGATCAATTAATTGTAACTAATTTCCTATCAAACTGCTATAGATGCTTGTTGATGGACTTTCTGGATCATTGGTATTAAATGAAAAACTTTTTTAGACGACATAGCATACATTCTATTCTTTTATTGAAAGATTTCACTACTGTAAGCGTTTTTTTATCCGCCAATAGAATTTTTTGTGACTATTAGGCGTCTCGGTCAACAATCTCCTTAAAGCATTTACTAACGAATGTCATATACGTTTTTTGTAAGCAGTTAATCCTAGGTCTTGTTTTATAATGCAAATCATCGAAGTTGCGTTTCTCTAAGTACAATATTTTGCTTACGAAGAGAATTTGCTCAGGCGAAACTAAAAACGGTGTTCCAGATCTTTTACGACCCTTTACCTCTCCAATCATTAAACTTTTTTATAGTCCTGTACACAAATATACTGGTAAAAGATCGTCGTCTTAACGATGACGCTATTTCGAGAGAGATACTAGCATTTTATGTTCAATTTTGATCTCATACCCATTTATTTACATTTAATTGGATGATGCACATAGATTACGCATTAGATGTAGCGATGATTTCTATATAAACATCGATATGGGTGCAAACGACCCTTAATGCATAGAGTTCGGATCTACACATATTAAAGATGGCCACAAAAAGTTCACCCCGATCTACTAGTCAAAACAGTAGACAGTGGAAGGTTAAAACTCACTTCTTCAGGATTTTCAATAAATCATACTTATCAACTATTTGGATAAAAGATAATAAAGGTACCGTTTAAAAAAATAACTGAATAAAAAACGATAAAGGTTAACCACTTTCGGGAGACCACGCTTCTAGAGGGTACGTTCTCTGTGGGATTGCTACGAATAATTACATGACCTGACGTTGGGCCAATTACCCACGCGGGGTAAAACGATTCAAAGAAACAAAAAACGAAGAGGCGAAAAAACGGACAAGGATTGTGATATGGAATATCAGATCATTAAATGGAAAGGAAGTAGAAATGGCACAGGAAATAGCAAGATGCAAAATACAAATTTATGGCATACGTGAAGTCAAAATGAAAGAAATATGACATGAAATAATTGCAGTACAAAATCGAGCCAAACCAGGGGTAGAAATAATAACGACCTGGAAGGTAGAACCTAGCATGACCGGCTGGGAAGCTATAAATTTAAAGAATATCTATTATGGTATAAATTTAGAACTAAATGAAAAAAAATGACCATAGCCTGGTGGTAACAGATACAAACATGGAAAGATCGACAAGAAGAATAAATAAAAAGCATGAGAAGGTCAGAATAGAAGCACTAAAAAATAATGAAATAAAGGAAGTGTAAGAAAGACGAAGACAGATAAAATTAACGGAATTAGAAAAACAAGAACAAATAGAAAACCAACAATGAAACCTAAAAGAAATATGGAACATAATTAAGAAAACGATACTAAAAGTAATAAAAGTTACATGTGAAGCAGAAGAGAATGGAATGGTGAAACATATATATATAAAAAGAAAAGTAAAAAGGCAAAACAGAAGCGCGAAACAAATAGAACAGAAATAATACATCAGAAGATAGAGCAACGGATATACAAAAAAGAAGCGAAGCAAAAATAGCGATAAAAAGCCAAAAAAAAAACGTTTAAGAAGAACTCGAAAGAAATATAAAAGGTAAATATATAGAAAATCGATCTTGGAAAATTATTAAATGACTTAAGGATATAAAACTAAAACCAATAAGAAACATAAAATCAAAGAAATTAATTAATAATATTAACAAAAGCGGTACTATAAACCTGGAAAGAACATTACCAGGAGAAATTTAAAGGAGAAAGAAGACAGAATAGGTCCCAAGAACCAAAAACAACGGAAGAAGATCGAATCAATCAGTTGAGGAATAAGATAAAATAAGCGAAAAGAAGGTGAGGAAAACCACACGGAAGTTAAAATCTTGTGAAATAGCTGGAAGAGATATAATAGCCCCCGAACTTATAAAAAACAGAGAAACTACCACAAAAATGACTACGGAAAACACTAAAAAAGGTATGGGATACAGAAAATATATCAGAAGACTGGAAATACAATGTAATAATACCCATTTACAAAAACAAACGCAACAAAATGTGATAACTACGCAGCCATCTATCTATCGTGAGCCGTAATAAAGATATATATGCAAGAATACTAGAAAACAGATGAAGCAGAACTGCAACTGGAAGAAAAGCAAGAGGCGTTTAACCTAGTAGGCAAACAAATTTACTATAATAACTATAATCGAAAAACTCTTAGACAAAGGAATAAACATATAATATATATATATATATATATATATATATATATATATATATATATATATATATATATATATATATAAATTTCCTAGAACTCATAGCAACTTTCGATAATATAACAAATGTGGAAAGTATTGGAAGATGTGAATATAAATCAAAAACTACAAAAGTTATTAAATGCCTATATATGACTAAGATAAAATGGAAAGACCGCCAAAGAGTTTAAGATGGAAAGAGGAGTCAATCAGGGAGGTAGTCTGAGCTCTCTGCTGTTCGTAATATATGTAGACCAAATAATAAAGGATTGCAAAAAAGATACAAGAGCCACTAGACTTGGGAATTACTTTCTAAATCTAATATATACACACGATTTAGTATAAACAGATGACATCGTACTAATATTAGGAAACACAGATAGACTACAAAGAAACATACACGTTTAGGTGGAAAACTTCCAGGAAAAAGGGACGAAGTCGAAAGAAAATAAAAGTAAAATCATGCACATTACAAAGGAAGAACAAAACGAAAACAGAAATAACGACAAATGACAAAAACACTAAAACTGGTCAACAAGTATGAATACTTATGCACTGTTATAAACTTGGGAAAACAGAATAGCAAAAGCAAATACGATATACTACAATATAAATGATACACTAATAGGAAAATAGGAATTAAGCAGAAAGGCCAATATTCACCAATGCAAAACCATATACACACCAACATTAAATTATGCAGTTGAATCATGGACAGAGCTAAAATAACTGTAACAGAAATTAAATACCGGAGAAGAACACTGGGCAAAACGAGAAGAGGCAGGATCTGAAATAGAAGTATCAGAGAGAAGGGCTAGAAATAAACCACCTAATAATCAAAATCGAAATGGACACCGCAAAGATCCCCAAAATGATGATAGATTTAAAAAAGGAAGAAACGAGATCACGCAAAAAAACAAGAAAGTTATGGGAAGAACACATAAAATACTTGGTTTAAAAAAGAGAAAGAATAATTGCATAAGTATGGAGAATGGCAAGAGGCAGAAACAACTATTGGAAGTGGGGTAAATAATCCAGATCAGTGAGGACAAAAAAAAAGATATAACTGGACAAAGAAAAAGAAGAAAAAGAAAGGATAACTAAGACAATCCATCGTCGTACACGTCTACTGTAGCAATCTCAAAATTAAACAAATTAATATTTATTCCTTTTATTTATTCTCTGGATTTAACTACAAATAGCACCTTTTTTACCAAAAAAGGCGTATAATGAGAAAACCATCATCAACAAAATGAGTATGTTGCAGGCTTTGAGTAAAGTATTGTTGCAAAGATTAAAAAAATGAGAACGGATTAGACTAAATGTGTAATTTTCACTAGAAGCTATGTTAGAAATGTGTTAAAAATTGATTAAATAGGTGATCCTGTAAATATTAACTTTTTTTATAGTAATTCTTGATTATAGTCTGATATTGGACTTGGAATCGATCCCATCAATTATTCCCTACTCTCTATATTCGACTCCTTTCATTTTGTACGACTAATTCTATTGCCACAAGTGAAAAAAAAAACATTAAAAAGATGTGATGCATTGTTACTTTCAACAGTAAAATTAAAGTGGAGCAACTACTTTAACATGGAAAATACTTGAAAGATGTAACTTTAATTTTACTAGATATTTTTGGGTCTCTTTCGTAAGTGTGAAATACTGCTCAACCAAATTTTCTATATGGAGATGCGGAGGTGGAACAACGCGCTAGAAATTGGGATTTAAAACTTTTCGAATACACCCTGTATGTTGCTATGCCGTGTAGCAACCAAAATTAAATGCTCGAACGACTTCGGCACAGTCGGGGAGGTTTTAATTCATTGGGTTGGCAATGGTGCATGTTGCCACCTTGCGCAATTGCGCCCGTTTGTTGTCATTCCCGAGCGATGGGGTTTGGTTGTCAGAGCCGTCGGACGTGAAGGCAATTTAAATCGCCGTGCTTAACGAGTGGGCAGCAGCTGCACCCCCGAGCCGAGGCCGCGCGCGATTGTGACAATTATGGTATGAACATTTGAGCGCCAGTGACGACGATTCTTGCCGTTCGCACGCCAAATTCAAAATGGCCGGTATTAAAGGTAGGTGTCAGTTGCGACTATTGATGGGTTTTCCTTGTGATTGCGCTTATCGTGAGTCACGAGCGGCGCACTTGCTAAAAATACGGGTCTATGTAATTTTTGCAGCTGTGTTTATAGGAAGACCCCGGCCTGTAAATTTATTTATATTTGTAAAATGAATGCTAACTACACTTCGTGCGATATTAACTCGCGCAATTGTAACTCACAAAATATATATTTAAAAAAACTAAAGAAATTTGGTTATATATGTGGCTCTAAGATTAATTTTTAAATAGGGCGTTGCCTTTTCAGGTGCAAATACTTCAGAGTTTATGGCTTTACGTTTGGTGTAATAAACGAGAATTTTAAAATCTTAAAAGTATTTTATTTGGGACTTCTAAGAATAATAATTAGATGTCATTTCAAAATAACAGTTTGACTGGCGCTAGACAGACAATTTTTAGACCACGGGGAAGTTCCCTACCGAAACATTAATTTTTTGTTGGGGGTTGGAGGTGGGGGTGGCTGGAGTAAATTTTTTTAAGATCCATTTTGCCATATCTAAAGACTAGGCCCTCCAGTATTGTTCGACATTTTAGTTACAACTGTGCAACTTCATAAAAGGGCCATTAAAATAATAGTAAAGATTAATATTAAAATTATCAGTAAAGTCGTGGTCACGATTCCTCCTTTCTTGTCAAGCTTCTGATGTGGCATTTATTGGTCCCTATTTTTAAAGGAAAGCTTTCTCTCGACTAACGATGCATTTCTGTGGGATGTTACTTAATTCTTTTATTCAATAGGGTGAACAAAATTTTGCTATTTTGTGTAATGATGTTCGGTAGGGTTGTGTTCTATAACTTCAGGTGGAGTTTATTAATCTTTGTATTGTCAGTCTGGTTATAATTTTAGAATATAACGCCTGCAATTGTTGTATGGACTTTGATATTAATTGATCCAGACATGAAACCATTGAATCAATACCATGTAATTATCTTTTGAACTTTACAATGGGAACGATACCATCCTGTAAGTATGTTTATTGGTAAATTTGCTACACTTACATACCTCCATTAGTCTACCATAACTGGTAACATAAATTGTTAGTCCACAAAATCTTCCTAACAACTCTACTGCCGGTGTGCTTCGCTCCAATATACGTGGTGTATTCTGAAAGTATTGAGCTACAGTACAAAAACTGCAATTAGAATAGTAAAAGCTAGCACACGATATAATACAATTTTTTTTGCTGCGATGAAGCTGCCAATTACTCATTCCTGAAAGCCTTTTAAATCATCCAAATAGTTTCTGCACCTAACAAATATTAACTCCTAATTGACACAGTGAAGTTGTCCTCATTCGGCAAGGCAAGATTAGAGGCTTAACCTAGTAGGCAAACAAATTTACTATAATAACTATAATCGAAAAACTCTTAGACAAAGGAATAAACATATATATATATATATATATATATATATATATATATATATATATATATATATATATATATAATTAATCCTAGAACTCATAGCAACTTTCGATAATATAACAAATGTGGAAAGTATTGGAAGATGTGAATATAAATCAAAAACTACAAAAAGTTATTAAATGCCTATATATGACTAAGATAAAATGGAAAGACCGCCAAAGAGTTTAAGATGGAAAGAGGAGTCAATCAGGGAGGTAGTCTGAGCTCTCTGCTGTTCGTAATATATGTAGACCAAATAATAAAGGATTGCAAAAAAGATACAAGAGCCACTAGACTTGGGAATTACTTTCTAAATCTAATATATACACACGATTTAGTATAAACAGATGACATCGTACTAATATTAGGAAACACAGATAGACTACAAAGAAACATACACGTTTAGGTGGAAAACTTCCAGGAAAAAGGGACGAAGTCGAAAGAAAATAAAAGTAAAATCATGCACATTACAAAGGAAGAACAAAACGAAAACAGAAATAATGACAAATGACAAAAACACTAAAACTGTTCAACAAGTATGAATACTTATGCACTGTTATAAACTTGGGAAAACAGAATAGCAAAAGCAAATACGATATACTACAATATAAATGATACACTAATAGGAAAATAGGAATTAAGCAGAAAGGCCAATATTCACCAATGCAAAACCATATACACACCAACATTAAATTATGCAGTTGAATCATGGACAGAGCTAAAATAACTGTAACAGAAATTAAATACCGGAGAAGAACACTGGGCAAAACGAGAAGAGGCAGGATCTGAAATAGAAGTATCAGAGAGAAGGGCTAGAAATAAACCACCTAATAATCAAAATCGAAATGGACACCGCAAAGATCCCCAAAATGATGATAGATTTAAAAAAGGAAGAAACGAGATCACGCAAAAAAACAAGAAAGTTATGGGAAGAACACATAAAATACTTGGTTTAAAAAAGAGAAAGAATAATTGCATAAGTATGGAGAATGGCAAGAGGCAGAAACAACTATTGGAAGTGGGGTAAATAATCCAGATCAGTGAGGACAAAAAAAAAGATATAACTGGACAAAGAAAAAGAAGAAAAAGAAAGGATAACTAAGACAATCCATCGTCGTACACGTCTACTGTAGCAATCTCAAAATTAAACAAATTAATATTTATTCCTTTTATTTATTCTCTGGATTTAACTACAAATAGCACCTTTTTACCAAAAAGGCGTATAATGAGAAACCATCATCAACAAAATGAGTATGTTGCAGGCTTTGAGTAAAGTATTGTTGCAAAGATTAAAAAATGAGAACGGATTAGACTAAATGTGTAATTTTCACTAGAAGCTATGTTAGAAATGTGTTAAAAATTGATTAAATAGGTGATCCTGTAAATATTAACTTTTTTTATAGTAATTCTTGATTATAGTCTGATATTGGACTTGGAATCGATCCCATCAATTATTCCCTACTCTATATTCGACTCCTTTCATTTTGTACGACTAATTCTATTGCCACAAGTGAAAAAAAAAACATTAAAAAGATGTGATGCATTGTTACTTTCAACAGTAAAATTAAAGTGGAGCAACTACTTTAACATGGAAAATACTTGAAAGATGTAACTTTAATTTTACTAGATATTTTTGGGTCTCTTTCGTAAGTGTGAAATACTGCTCAACCAAATTTTCTATATGGAGATGCGGAGGTGGAACAACGCGCTAGAAATTGGGATTTAAAACTTTTCGAATACACCCTGTATGTTGCTATGCCGTGTAGCAACCAAAATTAAATGCTCGAACGACTTCGGCACAGTCGGGGAGGTTTTAATTCATTGGGTTGGCAATGGTGCGTGTTGCCACCTTGCGCAATTGCGCCCGTTTGTTGTCATTCCCGAGCGATGGGGTTTGGTTGTCAGAGCCGTCGGACGTGAAGGCAATTTAAATCGCCGTGCTTAACGAGTGGGCAGCAGCTGCACCCCCGAGCCGAGGCCGCGCGCGATTGTGACAATTATGGTATGAACATTTGAGCGCCAGTGACGACGATTCTTGCCGTTCGCACGCCAAATTCAAAATGGCCGGTATTAAAGGTAGGTGTCAGTTGCGACTATTGATGGGTTTTCCTTGTGATTGCGCTTATCGTGAGTCACGAGCGGCGCACTTGCTAAAAATACGGGTCTATGTAATTTTTGCAGCTGTGTTTATAGGAAGACCCCGGCCTGTAAATTTATTTATATTTGTAAAATGAATGCTAACTACACTTCGTGCGATATTAACTCGCGCAATTGTAACTCACAAAATATATATTTAAAAAAACTAAAGAAATTTGGTTATATATGTGGCTCTAAGATTAATTTTTTTAAATAGGGCGTTGCCTTTTCAGGTGCAAATACTTCAGAGTTTATGGCTTTACGTTTGGTGTAATAAACGAGAATTTTAAAATCTTAAAAGTATTTTATTTGGGACTTCTAAGAATAATAATTAGATGTCATTTCAAAATAACAGTTTGACTGGCGCTAGACAGACAATTTTTAGACCACGGGGAAGTTCCCTACCGAAACATTAATTTTTTGTTGGGGGTTGGAGGTGGGGGTGGCTGGAGTAAATTTTTTTAAGATCCATTTTGCCATATCTAAAGACTAGGCCATCCAGGATTGTTCGACATTTTAGTTACAACTGTGCAACTTCATAAAAGGGCCATTAAAATAATAGTAAAGATTAATATTAAAATTATCAGTAAAGTCGTGGTCACGATTCCTCCTTTCTTGTCAAGCTTCTGATGTGGCATTTATTGGTCCCTATTTTTAAAGGAAAGCTTTCTCTCGACTAACGATGCATTTCTGTGGGATGTTACTTAATTCTTTTATTCAATAGGGTGAACAAAATTTTGCTATTTTGTGTAATGATGTTCGGTAGGGTTGTGTTCTATAACTTCAGGTGGAGTTTATTAATCTTTGTATTGTCAGTCTGGTTATAATTTTAGAATATAACGCCTGCAATTGTTGTATGGACTTTGATATTAATTGATCCAGACATGAAACCATTGAATCAATACCATGTAATTATCTTTTGAACTTTACAATGGGAACGATACCATCCTGTAAGTATGTTTATTGGTAAATTTGCTACACTTACATACCTCCATTAGTCTACCATAACTGGTAACATAAATTGTTAGTCCACAAAATCTTCCTAACAACTCTACTGCCGGTGTGCTTCGCTCCAATATACGTGGTGTATTCTGAAAGTATTGAGCTACAGTACAAAAACTGCAATTAGAATAGTAAAAGCTAGCACACGATATAATACAATTTTTTTTGCTGCGATGAAGCTGCCAATTACTCATTCCTGAAAGCCTTTTAAATCATCCAAATAGTTTCTGCACACTAACCAATATTAACTCCTAATTGACACAGTGAAGTTGTCCTCATTCGCGCAGGCGCATTATGATTTACTGTCATCAGCTGTCAGATTATGCGCAAAATATTTCTCTTCTTCTTCTAGGAGGTCAATCTTTCTGATTGGTTAGTTTCAACATTGTTTTCCTCCATTGTTTCCTGTCTTGAGCAAGTCTTTTTGTTTGTTGATAACGGGAGCAATCCAGGTCTTTTATTATTTGGGGCGTATACTCCAATTTGCGTTTGCTTTGTGTTCCTCCCATCCGCCGCACCTTTTATTATTATTTGTATTACATGTCCCGTCCATGTGTCTTTTTTTATTATCTCTTATAAGCCTTTTATTTTTTAGTCTTTATAATATCTCGTTATTTGATATCCCCATTACCCATCTTGTCTTTAGCATTTTTCTGTAGCACCATAACTCGAATGCATGTATTCTTTGCAGTTTCAGCCCCGTATAGTGCGACACTCCACATTAAGGTGTGTGAAAGTTTTATTCTGTCCAAAGATATTTTACTAGATGTTAGTAATTGCTTTTTCTTGAGAAATATTACTTTCACTTGTTATAATCTACGAATGATTGTTCTTTTACGCATTCCGTCTTTAGTTGTGATGCTGTCTAGATAGCAGAACTATTCAACCTTCTCTGTTTTTTTTTCCATTAAGTGTTGCTTGTATGTTCTCGTGTCTTATATCTCCGCACATCATTATTTTTGTTTTACAGACGTTTGTTTTCATGTTGTCTTCTTTCATAACTAGGTCCATTATATTCAACGATTGTTGTAAACCTTGTTCGCTTTCAGTTATAATTGCTATATCATCAGCGTATTGTATCATATCTATTTTCTTCCCGTGTATATTTCGTCTGACTTCTAGCTGTACTGACGCTTCGCTTTGGGCATCTTTTTGTCTTATAACTACTTTATATCCGAGGTATAGAGTTTATAATTCTTCTGTCTTTGTGTTTTATTTCTACTTTGTGCAGAATGTTAAATTGAATAGACCATTTTACATTTTACATGTCAGAAGCTTTCTCCAAACCAACGAAAGCTATAAATATAGGTTTGCCCTTTCTTATTCTTTTCTCAGTTATGGTCTTTTTCTGAAGCCAATCTGCTCGTCTGTGAGTTGGTCTTCTATTACTGTTTTTATTCTTTTATACAAGATTTTCGTCACTATTTTAGATGCATGTGAGATCACACTAACTGTACGGTAATTTTCGCATATATCCGTTTTTATTTCTTTGGAATTGGCACTATTATGTTTCTGCTGAACTCTTCTAGTATTATTCTTGTTTCACACATCTTATTTATTAGTTGACATAGTTTCTTGCGAGTTGATCCAGCGATATTTTCATTATTTATGCCGGCAATTCGCCTATTCCCATTGCTTCGTTTAAGTCCTTGTATGGTCTTGGTCGGATTATGCATTCTCCAAAATTTTCTACATCCACATCCTCATCTAGTTCTACTTCATATATCTCTACATCACCGTATAGTTCTAAATAATGTTTCTATTTTTCCACGATTTCGTCACAATCTATTAATATTTTTCCATTTTTATCCTTCAAACCATTAGTGCGTTTTTGTGTTCTCTTTCCGGCGTTAAATATAATAATTCCTTCACTTCTTGGCATTTATCTTGCATGTACTGTTCTTTTGCTCTTTCTGACTCTCTGTTAATTCTATTTGTTATTTGTTTCTAGTGCCTTAGCCCATCTTCTGATTTATCAGTCTTGTATTTTTATCTTTAATTAACTCTATTGTTTGTTCTGTAATCCAAGGTTTTCGTATTTTACTTTCTTGTTTTGGTATCACTTCTTCTTTAGATAAGATTAAATTTGTTTTCATGTTATTCCACGATTGATCTACATTGCTGTTGCACTATCCACTCTCGTATTTTTTTGTTCCAGATTTTCTTCCAAATTTTCTTTTTCTAACATCCCCAGTTGGAAGACTTGCTTTTTTTTTAGTTTTTTAAATTTTAGATCACACGTTATCATAACCATGTGGTCGCTGTTACAATAGGCGCCTGGGTAATTTCTACAATTTTCAGTTTGGTTTCTAAACCTTTGTTTCACCAGTATGAAATCTATCTGGTGTTTTCTTGTTACCTGGCTTCGTCCATGTATATGTTCTGCGTACGTGGTGTTGAAATAATGTATTTGCAATGACTAAGTCATGTTGTACGCAAAACTCGACCAGACAATCTCCTCTTGTGTTTCTTATTCCAAGGTCGTATCTCCCGACAATGTTTTCTTCTGCACCTTCTCCTACAATTGCGTCCCAATCTCCTAGGAAAATGAGATTTTCTTCTCCTCTCGCGTATTTTATTACTCCTCCAAATCTTCATAAACTCCTTCTATGTCTTCATCACCTTCGCTTAACTCTATTATGGCCAATATGTTTTTTCCATTTTTAGTTTTGTTTTCCACTTTTCTGAATTTTAATAGAGTTCTACGTTTCATGTTCCTACTTTCTTTAGTTTGGCTCTATTTCCATTTCCGTTAGTTGTCCCCGCCCGGAGATCCGAATGGGGGACTGTTTTACTTCAGAATATTTAACTTTTGAAGATATCATAGTGCTAATTTCTTGGGATATATAGCTACTACGTGTTGTTTTCCTCTCTTTCCTTCGGCGTGATGTTTATCTCATTTTGTATACGCCCTATTACTAATCTAGTAGAGCTCTATTTCTATTATATTAATAATATTTTTAAGATAGATAGTAACGGACGGGGGGTTTATGTACAGTGATTTTAGACGTATGGGTCGGTTGCAACCTGGTCAACCATTCGCTGATAGATGGTATCAACAATTACATCACATTGCAATATCAATCTTGGTTATCGTTTGCAACGAAGTGTTACAATTTGATAATCTTGCTTTTTCGTCATTACATCGCCCACTGTTGCGCGAGGTATCTAAAAAAAATTGAATTATCAAACTTTTATACATTAATAATACCTGGTTCTAAGTAATTAATGACTGCTCTTATATATGTTTTATTTGATGTTTATGATTCTTTCGTTAGGGGTCTACATTCTAACTTTTTAGGATGTTCTTTAATATAATTTGATTTTTAAAACTCCAAACCAATTCTCAAAAGTCAAAACTTGACAGGCGAAATGTTTTGGTTAAACTTCTACGATGAATATAGTTTTCGTAACTAATTCTTTTAGTAACAATATTATGACAGAGATCATATAAGTCCTGTGATTGCTGTTGTAGAGTTTGTAGACTAAGAATTATTTCAACGTTCAGGGTTTGATCTTAATGTATCTAAATATGTAAATGCAATAGACGTAATAGCACTACTGTTTTGTTTTGGGCACGAGTTGTTTTTGCAGCTTTCATGTTCGACTTGACATGTAATGTCTCTATCGTACTTTACTTTAGACGTTTATTAAGGTATTGGTAACTTTGTCGACTATGGATTGAGGATTTGTAAGTCTGTCTATAGTCATTCGACTATCAAAGTACAACGACAATCGTCCAGCAGATGAATAATTCACCTTAATTTTTTCAATTTTTTTTTTGATACATATTTTAATGTGACTTTTTTTGTTCCATGTTTCCCATCCACGTCGGCTTGAATTCATCGTATAGCGTAAGTTTTACATATAATTTTATATTTTCTTAAGCGATTGGAATTCAGAAACACTTTAACAGTTTCTAACGACCTAAGCTAATTTACAGTGTGGCATAATGTTTTTTTCTCTCATCAGGTTGGTTAGCCTGGCATTCGCAGGGTCGATTGGAATGACGTTTGTGATTCTGGCATGCGCTTTACCTCAGTACAAGTAAGTATAATGGAATAAATGAAATAAAATTATTTATTAGAGTATATTTTTCACTTTTTTTATTTAAATGAGAGTACCATCTATTCCAAGTGAAGTTTTTAGATTAGAATTTTTTCTGAGACACGTTAAACTAGAAACTAGAAGAATTTTTAATTTTTTAATTGTTGGCTTCATGAATATATGACTGTTCAAAGAAACATCTAATCAGTAAAGTTTATAGAGGTTACAGTAAAGTCGGCGAGATGTCCAAAAGTAGTACGTCTGAGCAGTTTCAGACCTGTTTTACGTATACTGAAAAACCTTTCATTTGGCTTAAAACACATTCTTGTTTAGTTCATTAAAGTGAGTCATTTTTCTTAGTTAAACCATGAAATTGATTGAAGTTCACATTTGACTTATCCTGATAACTGTCATGAGGTGCCTAGGATTGGTGGTGTTTTGACTTTAGAAAACTTCTGTAGAATGCGATGTATTATTATTTAAAAAATTGAACATTTGATCATCTCTGGCACAGAATAAAACCTTCTTTTGCATCGTTCGACATTTGTTATATATATATATCCAAGACATTTTTAAAGCTGCTTGTGTAAGAGATTATATTACCAAAACAATGACTTTCTCAGACAAATGTATTTGTTGGTATTAGATGGGGCTCAGAGCCAGGATTTAAACGTTTTACTGGTTATTAAAATCTTAGGTTTGTCACCCACCGGTATCTCGTTGAGACGATTGCTTTGTCATTTCGGCAGTAGCCCCTGTACTGGTCGTCAAAGGCTTTGTCTATAATAGTATGGATGACATTATTCTCTTTATGGATAAGTAGGCTAGAGGAGAAGCTATTTGTTAATATTTTTATCTAGCTTTCAGATAAAATTGACGGTCCTCCAGTCTTTTGTATTCATGCTGGTAATCAGGATACAAAAATTGCCGCATTTATCATCGCACTTGGTGGTTTTTTCGAATCCTTTCTTTTAACTCTAGGGGTAGAAAATTTCTTCCTGTTCTAATGTGGACGTGATTGGTTGCGAAGCAATTAACATTTCTATGTCAGATAGATAGATGGTGATCACATATGTACTTAACATACTATTAGATAGTACAACAGAATTGCACGTGCTCGAAAATTTGAGAGCGGTGATACTCTCTGAGGGTTTTCATTTTAACTGCATAAATGTGCATGTGGAACACTTACCAGCTCATGTATTTTCACAAACGGAAATTATTTGACGCATTTTCTTTCACATATTACTTATATTTCCGTAATATGATATTTCTGGGCAGATGTAGTAAATAGTACCCATTTTCTTTTGTTGCATTTTATCTCGAAAACTAGCAACTTTGTGGGATCAAGACATCTATGAGGTGTTTTGTTTATGAAGTTTATACGTTTTTACCTGAATTTTACTAGAAAGCTCTACCCACATGCCTTGTAAGATGATGATCAGAGGATCATCGTAGAAGTTGCTGGAGATTCAGTTGCACATTTTTGGTTTTCATATCTGCAAAGCGTTTATGAAGCAGTACCTAGGGAGTTGGAGGTGGTCTCATTTTTGTCTTTTAATTAAATTTTACTACGCTTATAAAAAATTGGGCTTTCCTGTGAAAATATTTTTTTCTATTAGCAGAAATAGTGTTTGGCTAGTTACTAAGGGCGAATAAGCGTTTTTTGAGTGGGTGTTATTTTTATAATGTGGTTCTACAATTCTGATATTAATTATTCTGCTGTTATAGTTTGCATATGTATTCATTAGTATCTTTCATTGAAAGCACAGACACGGTGGACACTTATCTCTTTTGATCACACATGGCGTACTCCCCTTTATGTAAATGTTACTTTACAAGACAGTAAACTAGTACTGTTAATGCTACTAACATTGTGTCACACTGTTTTGCTACACTCACGCGATATCTTAGTAGTATTACTCAAATTAGATCAATCGAGATTTTCTATAAAATTACCTTTCTATTAGCCCTCTAGTGGTGACGAGAAAGAAATTCCAACGGTGATGATTTTGACAGACTGCAGAAGATCGTTAGGGAGGTTTCAACAAAAAATACCAAGGAGTTTTATATTGCCTAACGTACCTAAGGCCGCTATTTCTTGCATTCTCCCACAAAGGCAGAAAGTTCCGTTAAGAGTATGAAGATTGTATCGTGTGCAGATACAGCTAAATGCACTAGTAAGAGGCGATGATACACCTGAGGATTGGTTTTACACCTGTATATTTGAAATGAATCTCAAGAATTCGTTGTTGGCTAGACAGAAATGTGGAAATTTTTGAACAAGTGCTATCGCTGGCAAAGTTTTTTTACCATCCGCCTCCAAATTTAAATTAAGGCTCATGTCGTTCCAAAGGATATCACTTTAAGAGGGGAATCTCCCCGTCAATTAGGCACCAAATTGACTTCTTTGCTAATAAAATACAGGTTATTCTCGCTTTTTTGCCATTCGTCTCAAATCTGAGAACTTTTCCAGTGAGTTTTCATTTTTAACAAGCATTTCTTTTTCTGTGTTTGTAATTTAGGAAGAGTCTTAGCAATTCTGGCATGAGTGATAATGGTACAGGCGTTTCTGTTAATGGTGTGGCTAGTTAGAACATTTCTTCAGAGTTCATTGAAGCTGAGGTCTCCTTTCCTATAGAATCTGGTATCGATGCTAGCAGTACTCCTTGTGAAGGGCTGTCTGAGAGTGGCTCTATTAAAATATTTTAAGTTCAGCTTCAAATTTTCAATCGACACTTCTTTAAGAGATTTATTTCAGTTTTCTTTGCCCAATAAGATGCTTTTATATGTTAAATGTTTTTTTAAGGATCCTTTAAGATGCTTTGTATTTGGCCAAAGACGGTTACATCTAAAGGCTTAGCCCGGTGAATCGTGTGCAGTGCAGAAGGAAGCATTTTGACTCTCCTGTCCGAAACTACTTGTCCTTCTACTACATAGCAAATAGTTCTTCTTAGCTTCTATTTAAATACTTACTTTTAATGTCTACTAGAAGCATATGTTACTGAATTTTTGGGTTATGAAATTGAGACAGACTGAAAGGTGCATGAAACACTAAAAAAAAAACACTACCGACCATATATTCATTGATGGTTTGTCCATATAGGTCATCAGGCAGGCATACAAGAAAAACTGAAAAATTATATAGTGAATTTTTAATAAAAATCCAATGATCTGTTGAACAAAATTTTTCTGTGACGTTGGTTACTAACCAGATATTTGCTAATTTATGAAGTAAGATTGTTCAACTAAATGGAATTTACGTGTACAAGCAGATGTAGAATAGCGAATAAAAAAATGTTCCATATCAGTTTAGAAGTAACCGTTGTATATTTTGACATTTTGTTTATTATTAAAATAAATGGTAGTCCTCTAGTTTAGATGACTAATGTTGCAGTTCTACATTTGATCTTGATTGTCACTCATTTCTACTTTATTTGGCATCATCCACAAGTGCGCTATCTAGTGAAATTCCACTTTTTAAATATAAATCTTGTGAAAACACTATATTTGAAATAGCTTTGAATCGGGAACGCAAGTTTTCTGTTGAAGTAATGTCTGCTGAAAACTGTTGTTGAAAATTAGGTAATTCGAACCTGTCAGAACTAATGAACTAAGTTATTGTGGAACGTGGAGGCTGTTTTTTAAACATAATTTCACGATAAAATGCTGAATTTTTGTTCTGTTTAATGGTCGAAGGAAATTGCTATTTACAATTAATTAATGCATAAATTAATATCCAATACGACGCAACCATTACAGAACTTGATCAACACTAACCTATCATCAACATTAGTTTATCTTGATTTTATTGCTGATTGTTAGTTTGCTTTTTATATGTAACAGTTCTTCTCTAATTAACTTTAAACTTCATGATTAATGCAACAAGGTATGCTCTGTTTGTTGAGGTTAGTCACCGATGATTTAATTCTATCCTGATTAAGAGATTCAATTAGTTGCTTACGTATCCCATGGTTTCCTCTACCTACCATTGAGGTAGAAGTGATAAAGTATTTTTTTTTCTTGGTTTCTTTTTTGCTTGGATTTAGCTAAATCTTACTTTCTTTAATGTATTTGCTATACCGGTATGTTACGTCTTCAACAAAAGATTAATCATGGTATTTTTGGATAGATAGTAGTTGTCTAGTTAACTTGATTAGTGTTAATACTGAAGCAAGATGTTCATATTTATTTGAGTGTGTATTAAAAATCTATGGATAGTTAGAACACCTCCAGGTTCAAGATTGGGAAAATTGACAGAATTAAAGATGAAGAGAATCACAGGAGTACCTACAACGTTGACCATTACAAAAAATAAAAGGCGATTCAAGGAAAGGATTAACATCGGAAATTGAGAAAGTGGAGTACACCCGAGCTGACCTACAAATTTAAACCTTTTGAAAAGCATTCTAGTTGATGTACTTATGAAAGATGGTCATCAGGAAGTTGTTATTCAAATGGATCATATGTGATCTTACAAAAGATCAAATTGAATGTTCCAATTTTCTGGAGTGTCACTTTTAGCTGTAATTATTTAATTAAACGTTGACCATTGAGGAAATTTGGCATTAGTCTGTATATCTCAAAATAGAGAAGAAAGAGGTTGTTGATGATTACCGACATTGCTAATGTTACCTACTAGAAGCTCCGTTTGAAGGACAAGCTGACTGGATATTACTCTTTATTTTTTGACAGTCATGCCCCTAATTGAATGCAGTCACTTGTGGTAATGCCTGGCCAGGTGTAGTGACATGGATTCAACTTATCCTTCCCTTCTATATTTACAGTCTATAGCCATATGATTTTGATTGTGTAAAGCGTTTAAATACCAGCTTTTATGAGAACATTGAAGAGCTAGAAATTGTAATTCAACATGATCTAGTGTACGCACATGCCTTCAAAGCAGTTTTATATTGAAAGAAATGCTAATGCATTTCTAATTTAGACAACTCATATACACATTTTCAAGAAAGGGGAAAATAAGGTCTCAGATGTTTTTGATCTATCTCTTTAACTTGCGAATAAAATTATAGACATTATAACTCACAATTTACATTTTTTAAGTGAATATCTAGTTGCTTTGTTAGGACATTCTGAAATGTATTCAACTCTTGATGAATTTGGGCCAACAGAATGTATTTTTATTGTTATAGTGTGGTGTTTTAAGTATTTATTTAAATGATAAGCCATTTGGCAAGTAAAATTTTATTGTACTTTCATATGTCTTATTTCAGGCTATGGTGGCCCTTCTTTGTAGTACTGTTTTATGTGCTGGCGCCAATCCCCACGCTGATGGCGCGCCGCTACACCGAGCACCAAGGATCAAGCAATGCTTGCATGGAGACTGCTATATTCATAACGATGGGTTTGATAGTGAGCTCTTTTGCCCTTCCAATAGTTCTCGCGAGAGCTCCCAGCACAGCGCCGACCATTGCGTGGGGAGCGTGCTACCTCACACTTGCCGGCAACGTGGTTGTCTATCTCACGCTGCTAGGCTTCTTCATTACATTTGATCAGGAGGATGCTGACTACAACATGTGGTAGTACTGTCAACGATATCGAATTTTTGTAAATACATTACTCTAGCGTATTTTTATAACAGTAAACGTGTACTATGTTCACCATACATTGTTGATTATTTAATGATCTGTGAAGGTAAATTGTATTACTTTAGCGTTTAGTCTGCGGCAGGTGTGATGTTCGTATTTTGCTTATTAAAAGTACTCTGTAAGGATTTGGCAAAATTTCGCATTATGATGCTGTATAAATGTACATTTTTTATTACAGAATTACCATTATGCAGTGTTATTTTATATTTTTATAATGTATAGTTGATTTTGTTGTAACAATATGGGAAAGATGTCATGTCCTCTAATAAATTAATTTTGTTTTTAAGATGTGTATTTCATAGGTAGTATACCTATGGTAATTAAAGACCCCCACTAAAAAAGATTCTTATTGAATATTTTTAATTTTAATTCAAATAGTTTTATCAATTAAGTAACATGTATACTGTTTGACAATTAGAGAATACCTTTGATGGTATATACGTTTTGATATTATGTCATTAGCTTCTTTTCTTTGAAGAAGACTGTTAATTAAATGTAACAAAAAGTCCTTTGGTGCTCTGTGCATGGTTTGGATGGCATTCTAATTTTTAAAAGTCCAATAGACATGAAATTAAGACTTTTGTTGGGCTATTTTCATTTACTTTTACATCTTCAATCATTTGTTTTGTGGTGGGGTGCAGTGTCATGCTGAAAATGGTCTAATTGCAAGGTGTATAATGGTGAATTGTTCAAAACCACCAGTGCAGAAAGACGATACCACAAAGAAACGGCATGCAATCATTTTATCTTTCCTGAATTTTACAGTGAAAACAATGCATCGTAAGTAACGTTTATCAAACAAGATGTTTATAAATTTTATTTTTGTACTCTACGACGACCTGCTTTGAATCATCGCAAGCGATAAGTAGTTCATGTGGTGGTTGTAGGTTTATTGACTGCAGCCCAATTATTCATTCAATATTTCTCAAAGTTGATTGAAAATTTTTGGCCACTATTTGTAATTGTGATTTGTAGCCATAGAGTTTAACATCAATATATTGAGGGATCTTGGACTAGATGTGCTTCTTAGCTTATCAGATTTGAGTTGATTTGCTATAACTCTTCACATTTTAATTTTACTAACTTATAGGTAGAATGACTAGGCATCAACAATCCTGTTCTGTATAACGTTATCAAATTTGCATCGTGCATTTATATTTATGACATTGTATGTTGATTTGATGGTTAAAATTCCTACGATATTTCAAGAGGTGAATGGCAGTGCACTTTTTAAGACTGCAATTATGTTGGCTTATTGATAACAAACATCTTTAGTTGTGAATGTCAGAATTAGTGTTGAATGCCAGTTTTGTTTTTAAAATAAATGTAGAATATATTTGGTCAGATCAATGTCCATTGGTGTGGTCTTTGGTTTTCAGTAAAATTTGTGTTTGTAGTAGGTGTATAAAAGTAAGAAATATCATGTGATGGATAGAGCAGGTGCTTGAAAATTTTTCTAACTATGCAAACATGGGTTTTGCCACTGACTTGCCTTTGTCTGCAGTCCTCCATCAACTTTACATTAAGACTAATATTGTCTCAAAATGTCCAAATCCATTAGCTCTGGCACTGCTCAACAAAGCTTTGGTTTACCTAAGTTTATATAAGTGATATTGTTCTTCCTCTGATTAGGTAGGGTCCTAAAGAGTGTGAAATTTGCTGTGTTGTCTTGGTACTTTCTAAAAATTCCTTTTGTAACTCTCAAGGTTCTCTTGCGCCTTTACCAAGTTTTTTCAAAATGAGCGATAAGGAAGGGTCTTGTACTTTTCCTTAAACAATGTGAAGACTAATATTTAGCACAGTCTTTTGAGTTGTGATAGTTTCAACATTTAATACACTGGAATATGACAGCAGAGATAAACATGCCAAAATTCAATGCTAAGATGGTTTCTTATTAGCGAAGTTGTATGATGATGAGAATCTGTATAATATGTAGCAAGTATAGCGCCTTTATATCAGCCCACTTCATTTCTATAAACATAAAGGTTGTTCTGTACTATCTGTTCTTGTAAATGATTGCTACTTTTGGATTAATAAGATTTTCCTGTCAAACCACGGAAAGTTTCATGTCACATTTTGAAGGAGCTTGTACAATGGCAGTAGGTAGGTGGGATAGAAAATATTACTTGGTTCTGCTTATCATAATTTTTCTGAAATCAACATCATGGAGATATAGGTACTTCTGAAGTTATTATGAGATGCTTTGTTTTTGTGGTGTTTACATGTTTTTCCTGGATTGAACAGGATCTTATAGAAATTGCTTCTACCTGTTGATTAATTTACACATTGTAATCTCAGACTTTTGCAATTTGAATGCTAAGTAAAAAAAATGATGGTTGGTAGTGCCTCCTCAGTAATCTTAAAATTTCCTTTCAAACTGGCTTTGCTATATTTTTTTGGATTTCCTTGTTAGGAAGCTTACCTGAACAACCTATTGTAATGTCGCTCTTTTCGTAAAGCGGGCTTTCTAAGGGAAGAGAGTTTTTGCTGATAGTAGGACACGGGGTACTAAGGGCATTTAAGTTCACATAGTGCATATATGCTTATAATTTTTTTTTTGAGAGGTGGGTGTAGTTATAACTTTTTATTGCATATAGTGTTATAGTTAAGGGCAAAAATTGTGCTACCAAAACTAGGTCAACGAGATTATGATGATAATGATGTAATGAAAAAAAATCACTGAAGATTCAAACAGCTTCAAAAGATAGTTAAGGGATATATCATTATTGAAGAAAAGTAGTATCAATTAATTTGCAGATTTTATAAGTAGATATTACTGAGAGTTTTAACGAAAAATTACCTATAGAGTTATATGTATTTATTCATATATTCTTGTTTCTCCCCTTCCATATTACCCTCTTGGGTGTCGGAGTTTCTTCATATATTCAATATAATTATTCTTTTTTGGTAGTAACAAAGTTGGTCGCATTTCTCCTCAAGAGAAGAAGCTTTTATGTCCTAAACAGGTAGATCAGGTTTGAGATGAAACTGTCGACAGTGGGAGTCTATTAGCTCACACGGTCCAGAACGTGATGATATATATTCACTAATCATGAACTTATTGACAGTCATTGTTGCCTAGAGCATAACTTGGACATTTTGGAATTAGTAAATATTGCACTAGTCAAGGGGGTCAAGATCCTTTTGATCCATCGCCCGAGCGTGTTAAGAGGGGCCATCCGTTCATGAGAATCGCCAGAGGGCGCCACAATTAATTCAGCCTACTATTTTATAAACAACGCCCTTCTAATTTGGGACGAAAAAATCGAGTCTACAAATAGGGCCACCGTTTGGGATTTTTCTAGAGTAGTGCAACTCTGTAATTTATCGAACAATCACCATATGTTATTTTTGTAACAAGACAATTAAAATCGAGTTATGATGCGAACTATAAGAAATCGTTTGTTAAATTAATGGGTTCTTTTCGACATTATTTTGAAAGAAAACTTTGATTAAGTTGTTTATTGCATCGTTAGGTGGCAGAAGTTACACAAAATATAAAGTGAAGATTGGTTAACAATTTATGTTGAATAAGTTGTTACATGTTAATCGACGCAGCTTGAAAAATAGAATCGAAATGTATAAAAATTATCGAAATCAATTTAGGTGCAAGGGATTAAATTACAATAACTTTATAAATTTAGATACAAGCGAAAAAAGCCTTACAAGGGTATCCCAATGTCTGCCATAACCTCCAAGGCTTGCGACGCGTAGTAGCGATCCGCCAACCCTTGCGCCTCCTAACTGACGCAGTTATCTTTTGCTTTGTTTTGCCAGTTGAGTGTTCGTGTGTGTGTTGATTGTTTACATTCATTGGAGAACTGAATTAGCAAAATCGCACCAACAACAATTTCTGAGGGCTGACATATGTTGAACAAATCCAGTATTTCGGTATCGTCGAAGAAATTGGAAACTAAGGAGACCACCATGCAGGAGGTCGTTTACAAATGTTTTGGGAAACGATTCAGGATACTAACATCTTTCAAGAAGTTATCGCGTCTATTTTTTTAATTTCTGGTCCTCAAATTCAAAGAGCTTGCTCAAAACTGAAAAGAGTGGTATACTATCAATAGGTTTAGACACTTAAAAAAAATCTTACACTACTTGTGTTTTCAGAGGTACAGTTTTACCTTTTAAAATACGTTGATTTTTAAAATTTCTGTATTTGGATACGTGAAAATTCTCACTGGAATTATGAAGAATCCTTTCATTTAGAAAAGGTTGATGATTGGTGTGGGATGTTTCAATTATTCATAATTTCTCTTCGATATAACTATCCTAACAGCTTTATATAAAGAAATCTTCAACACGAACCATAGGCGCCTTAAAAGCAAATATTGAAGAAATTCAATTAGTGATAGCGGATATATTGGAAAAAAATTTCCAAAATGTGGTTGTACTGCGTTGAGATCTGTCTCGATACAAATGATGGCTAGTTTTTAGATATTACGCTGTCATCACGTTATGTATTGCAATATTTTTATTTATGCTACAATTATCAAATAAATGCCAGGTTCGGGAGCGAGTGGGACACCCTATAATGTATGTGGTTAAACATTTTGCTTTTTTTAATGACCACCTAAATAGTACTTTGTACTCGCGGAGGTTCGTAAATATATTAAGTCATTTTATCTCGTGATGCTATAACGTCCATTTTTAGTTAAATTTATACTATTTTTTGATACCGAGTTAAAACTGTTTTGTGATCAAAATGTCTGGGAAATTCTTGTAACAAATTTGTAGTTCTAGGACAAGTGGAAAAACTTCTTTAGGCGATTAGTAGTTGGGCTGTTCATGTTTGAAATGATTAATCATAAGCCAAACATTGGATAAGGTTGTGTCACATATTGTTCAGTCTACCCTTTAAGATTGTTATAATAACGAGGTCTGGCAGCGGCCCACCGGAGAGCTTGTCCAACTCCGACATGCTTGAGCCCCTTCGCATAGTAGTTTTTAAAAATAAATAAAAACACGATTAAAAAGCTCTGTTTGACATAATTGACGTACGCCGTTGCCATGACAACGCGTTTACGTATACCCAGTTAGAGTTGAACTTTGACCTTTGACCTTTGACCTTTGGCCTGTGTGACAGCACTCATAATTTTTTTATGTATAAGTGCTTTATTACCCGCTCTCAAACGAAAATTTTCCATCGCTTGCGGTTCCGGAAATATATTACCTCGGTCGCGCCTGTCCCCGCGCCGAAATTTGTCCTTCGGAGGCGCTCGGGTCGGCACGGAAAGGCACGAATGATTTGACCTTTGATCTGTGTGACAGCAGCAGCAGCACTCATAATTTTTTTTATATATATATAATTTATAAACTCTGTCATAAGATCCTAATCAAAAATTTAACATATAATGTATTTACACAAAATTTGTCCCTTGACTACAGTTTCTTTGATTTTTTAGGAAGTTTTCCGTCACGTTGTCATCTTTCACTTTCGAAACCTGTCCTGCATAATATGTTTTGTTTTTCTTCCCTTCAAACTCAACCAACACCCAATTGAGGGGCTTGGGACAACGTTATTGTTAAGGAATTCTTTTGTGGTGACGAAGTTAGGTGTACCTTTATCATCTGTTGAATGTCCAACCTGTACACGCTGTCTACTAAGTTAGGTTCCTTGGTAGATGACTCCAATGACTCTGCTTTTGATGTTCTTCTTTTACATTTTAGACCTAACCTTAGGCCTATTCTGTTTCTTTTGGATTTTCTTTTCGAATTAAGTTGTCATTGACGAGCTGGTGATAATGGACAACTTTTTTCCATATTGTCTTTTGATTTGATTTCTTTCCAAAGTTTTGAGAAAACCCCGGATGTTTCCTGGTGATACTAAAGCCCCTGGAACGAGGCAGGGCCTGATGGATGAAGAATTGCACTTATTCTCAGTCACTGGATTTAGTTCTCCTAGTGCCCCACTTGGTTCTGTCGAAGCGCGTCCCTCAGTCAATGGAACTTCAGGGAATTGGACTTTTGATGTGGAAGGGCCGTGGTTGACTTCTCTTGTGAAAGGCCTGTCGGTAACATTAGTTTCTATAAAATTAACATTTGTGAAGATTTGGTCATTGAACCAATTGAATTCCAATTCCATGAGCTATATTTACTAAACTTGCGATGTCGTAGATAGTAATTGGCTTTCCTGGATGATTCAGTATCCGTGTGTCCTTTGTAGCGTTATAGGCCGCCTTGAATGGCCCAAAACCAGACTTATCTAAAGGCTGCAGAGTATGGCTACAGTGAGGCGGCAGTGTTACAAATGTGACCCCTGCAGCACGAGCTTTGTCAATGACTTCAATGGAAACATGAACATCTAAGTTGTCGTAAATCAACAGACTTGAATTTTCTTTTGTTCTATGTGATAAACTGATGAAGTGATCCATCATTTCTGGAAATAACTTGGATATCAACCAGCTTGAAGGATTTTCCAAGCCCAGTACCCCATGATGCAAGAACTCACTTGCTTAAGCTCTTTTCTGCTATGATTTTCTTGGGATTTTGAACAGCCGTTGCGTTTGTTTCATCTAACTTGTATATTCTTGATCGGTCCATCAAACTTAGGATTTTTATTAAAAACTTTCTTCAGATTAGTAAAAAAACTTGAATGGCATATTCACAGGTTAGTTCTTTTACCATTTTAAAGTTTAATCCATATGCCATTCTGTCACATACCAAATTTTAGTCTTAGAAATGAATTCAGGAAGCATGTAACGAAAGTGTCAGCGACATATTATATCAAACAGGTAAGTTAAAGCGTAAGGGATTTTGTTTTAAAATCGACAATGAAAAGGTTTGCATTGACAGGTGAAAGTGAGGAACGCATAAGGGCACCATTAGTTTGATGGTAAAATTTATTTTGGAAGGTTAAAGTTGGTATTTGGTAGGTAATGGTTGATTAAGTATAGAGTATTGTTTTTTATATTGTAAGTTGATTTCAATAAGTGTGATGCCTTAGGAACTGGGATATTGGTAAAAAAGGAGACGACATCAAAGTTGATCATTGTGTATAAAGAAAGTGTTTAGTATTCCTAGGAAATTGTAGGAGTTTCAGACGTAGGGCGAAGCTTGCTCTGTGATAGGTTGAAGAATTTTTGTCGGGGTATGTATCTAGGTTATACGTAATAGAACCGAATGCGCTAACTATAGGACGTAAAGGAATGCTTTTTTTTGGAAACCATGTAGTTTTCTAATTTGAGAGGATGTTTTTCGGGACACAAGGAGGTTTTTAATATCGGAGAGTAGGTTTGAGTTAGTAAAGAGCGTTTTGGTTTCCTTGTAGTTCCTTGGTAGTTGCTTACTATATTGTAACAGAAAATTTTAATAAATTTTCCATTTTACCGCTGATGTGTTCAGGATTATAGCTATGGTCTGCCTGCAAAATTGTAATATTATTTTGTATCTGAGTTTTTAGGCTTTATTGTTTAATTCGACTGTACGTAGCACTATACATAGTTACATTTTGCTTGGTTTTATTTGTCACGTTTTCATGAGAGTGAAATTGGAGGATCCTATTTGGGATGCGATGTGTTCAAAGGATACATGATTGGGGGTGATAATAAAATTAAAATATTCAGTTGCTTATAAGGTTGTTAGAAATATTACGTATGGTCTGTTGGTTAGTGATCTTTGGGTATGGTCCAATTTGAATATTGAGATTTTTGGGTATTGGCTTTCTTTTCGGATACATACGACTCTTTGTTATGTATTATCTTAGTAAAAGCAAATAATAGAATGAATATTGGAAGAGTTTAACTTACGAAAGAAACCTTGAAGCTCCAAAATTGTTTCATTGAAATTTCTTCGGGATAAGTGAACAGAGTTTCTGATCAGAGACAGCTCTTACTTCTTAAAGATGCGGGAGATAGTAATGATTTTTGGCGATATCTTAGTTGTAATCCAGAAGGGATTACTTGGTGATCTCTGTAGGATTTCAAGAAAACAAAATCACATAAAGCTGGTTTTTTCATAGAGTAGAAATGTTTGGATAGGTTATCGCGGTTAAATACATATGAACAACTTAGTTCGTGGGTTTAATTGCGTCATCTATGATATAATTCTTGATCCTATTTTAAAGAAAATTTAGCTCTTAGAATTTTAATCTGCGTACTTCCCAAGGAGAGCTACAAGCCTTTGAAGAAGAATATAATAAATACTTTATCAAAGCAAGGACCTATATAGGTCAAGTCGAATTGTACGGAACTTGCCAAATATAATAGAACAGCCCATTAAATTAATTTCTCCTATCAAAAAGCTGTTGCTCCTATTTACCATTCTACCAGTAGAATTATTTCTGAGGAAATTGGCCCAATTTTATTTAGACTCACAGTTATTCTTGGGGTTTAGGCTTCATTCCTCGACGAAAAAAGTAGAATAGATGTACATCAAGCCTGAGGGGAGGATGATGACAGCTGGAATTCTTTAGTCTTTGGAATATTTTTATGAATGACATACTCAAATTAAAAATTAAGGACACAAAAATAACTTAAAACATTAACTTAACTGAGAATTGCTTCTGTATTTGAAAGGTTGAAATCATTCAAAATATGGGACCATCCTTCTGCACTTTCTATACCACCTTTCTAAGGCCTGTTCTGTATATATATTAAATAACAGGGGAAATAATGTGCACCTTTGTTTTAAACCTCTAGAAACTTATTTTTTGATTTCTTTTTCTTCTATCTTTATTTGCACTCTGGTGTTTTGATATACGGATTGCACTACTCTGATTCATTTCTCGTTAGTATTCATTTTCTTTGTCTCTTGCCATTATCATATGTCGTATGCTTCTTCCAAGTTTGCGAAAGTCTTGTGAGTTTCTGTGTTCTTTTATTTGTATCTTTCAATAATTTGCCTTATACAACAGATGTTATCTAGACACGACCGATTTGCTCTAGACCCACTTTGCTCTTCGCTAAAAGCTTTCATGTTCTTCGATTTCTTGCTTTACAATTTCGCCAAATACTCTCGCCATTAGTGTAGGCAGTATGCTTATTCCGTGATAGTTCTGGCATGATTTTTTGTCACCCGTTCTCTATTTTATGGAATATTTTAGTGTGCATGTTACTGCCTGTCCTCTATTTTTTAACAGTTTTATCCTGATATTTTTCGGTCCTGCTGACTTATTGTTTTTACTGTCCTTTAGTGATTTTATAACATCTTCCCTTCTTATGTCATTATTATATATTGTTTGTCTGTTGCTTTCTTGTTCCTGTTTTGGCTCTGTATATTCTGGCGTTCTTTTTTGCAACACTGATTTATAGTGTTGTATCCACTGATTTGGAGTTATTAAGTTTACCGTTTTGTTCTTTTGTTGTCTTGTCTTAGGTTTCGAATTATTCTCCATGCTTTTCTGAATTTGCTATGTCCTACGGTATTGCTTATATTCCAACAGAGCATGTTCCATTGTTCGTTCTTTCCTTGTCTAACTTATGCTTTCACTTGTTTTTTACATTCAACATGTCTATGTCTAGATTCTGGTGCTTTTTTAGATAACCACTTACTATACATCTTATTTTTCTCTTCAATTTTTTCTTTTTTGATGGGTTTAGTTTTTTCCTTCTGTTTCTAATGCTTCTCGCCCTCCCTCATTTATACTGTTTTTTAGATGATTGTATAGTTTATGCAACGTCCTATCTCGACTTGTAACCATCCTTATATTTAACCTGTCTTGATATAGTGTCCTGTCTCAGCAAGTCTGTTTTGTATATTGGGTACTTTAATTTTACTGTTTGTTCGTCATCTTCTTTGCTACTATCATATCTTTTGTAGTTTTTTACTATGAAATTATAACCTTGTGGTGGCCTGATCCACATTTCGGTCTTCGAAACACTCTCACGTTCTGGACCACTATATTCTACTCCCCCTGAACGATTATCAAGTCAATAATCGATCGGAGACTTCGTGTTTGTTGTGTCCATGTATATTGGTGTACAGTTTTATGCTCGAAAATAGTATTTGTTATTTTTATTATATGTTCCTTACATAGAGTGATTAGCCTCTCTCCATTGTTGTTTACTGTGTTTTTACCAAAATTGCCCACTGTTGCTTTTTGGGACCCTACCCCTTACCTTAAGGTGGTTTCTATATTTTTCTTGTCCTATTCCTTTCTTCTTAGTTTCTGTTAACATTAGTATATCCGGGTTTACTTTTTCTATTTCTGTTATTACTTCTTTCCGTTTAGTCACTAAACCCTGTATGTTCCATGTCGATATTTTCAAAGTCCGTTTTTTTCTTTGTTGTCTTCTGTTTGTTCCGTCTGGTTTGTTCCGAGGTTCGTTCCTGAGTTTTATTTGAGCACATTAAACCTTGTACTAGTACCGGGTTGCTAATTCAATGCCTCAACCCTCTCACTTGAAGGAAGGATAATTTGTAGTTCAGGTTTTCTTCCTCTAGTCTTTAGTGAATCACCACTATACTACAAAGCAGCAGTGTCGAAGAAAAAAAACTGGTGTACCTTATCTAGAAAACCGTCGTGTCCAATGAGAGTTTTGGTACGCCCGGGCATTTTATTTTCCCGAGCGTTCCCCTATCCATCACCTGGGGAGGCGCCCGATGGGGAACTAGCAACCCCTCACGGGTCTTCATATTCTACCACTAGTAAAATCTCTGTACCATCCTCCACAAATTTTGAATGAAAGCTGATATTCTTCCAAAGCGTTGTGTTCCTCGTCGCCTAGGCGCTAGCATCACCACAAGCAAAGAATGCGATTAATATATATTTAAATACCACAAAGGAGCAAGAAACATCCCATGTGATTATAAATACGAGAATCTGTTAAACTAATGGCGTTCTATGTGTAGTAGTCTTTATGGGAATAAGTAAAAGACGTTAAATTCATCTTTACTTTCAAAATTATTTTGTAAATAGCTATAAAACTCCAAATATTTGTTAACAGTTTTGAAATTTTATCTACTGCAGTTGAGTGTGAGGTATGTAATCCCATAAGATACGTAATCTCTCTAAGCTGGGCAAGCAACGTGACTTGTTTGTTATTCTTGAATCAATAAAGAATCAGCCGGAGTGTTGTGATATGAGCTGTTATCATTTAAACTTTAAAGTAAATATTTTTTGTATTTGAGAAGCGAAAGGCGCTTTTGGCCAACTTAATAAATTAAACGAGTTTTGATGTAGTTATGCATTTTAAAGTCATTGTCACTGCAATCCTTTATTAGGAGGAAGTGAGTACATGTTCTGTTAGAGACAGTTTCTGAAAAGCTGCTGAAAATCATTCTTTGAGTGTAGTACGGCACCGCTTGTGGACAGTCGACCGAAGCTCAAAGTTAGAGAAGCACTTCTTACAGCTCATTACTTCTTTTATTAAATCAAATGTTGCTTGGCGCAAGATTCGAATAATATCGGATGTGGCCATGCATTGTTATGCAGAAGGTATGTTTCGCGTCTCTCTTTTCTGTGAAGGCATTTGCTAATCGGCGTTGCGTTCCTACACATAGGGGCAGACAGTCTATCAGCAAAATTCTCTCCGAATCGCAAAACGTCATCTGTTTTGGAATTATTAATTCTGGTTTTGGTTTCTTGAAACAAGTCTTTTCCCACATTTTGTTCCAGCTGTAAGCAGATAACATTATTTTCGGGCCCTCACTGTATAGCTGCAGCAACTGCGGGCAAGCTTCTGTTTTCTACTAAGCGGCGAGTGTGTGAGGAATTATCATCTTTAAGTTCTTATGTATGATGGTATTTGCTAGTTTATCGAATGTAATTTGTCTGTTTGTCATTCTCAAGTTAGATAATGTTGGACATGCGATGTTTTTCTCTTTCTCAACATAGCTTTGCCACCTTTTAAACTTTGATATTTAGGAAAACACATTTCTGCGACTCAACGTTGTTTGCATACACGTCTACTAATCCCGAAACAGTCTCTCCTTCGCTCCAAAGAAACCAGGCCGTTCATAGCTGGCCATAATTGTCTGCTTCCGGGGGTTGTCGCTTCTGCGACAACGATACTTGCAGCATGAGTTATCTTTTCTTCTGTGTGCCTCGACAATGGCATCTTTTTAAAACAAATGTTCTCTTCATGTGCAATATGTGCAATAAAATACATGCATTTTAAATATTTTATTTTAAACAGAACTAAAGAACTGGAGATTTTATCTAAGACATGGGGTGTTAATTCGCACAGAAACAGAAGTTTGAGAAAAACACGATAGTTGCAAAAGGGCAATGGATTTTAATTTAAAAGGCGGTATGCTTCAAAATGATATCCCAGTAAATTATTTTTCTAGATGAAAATTTGATGCTCTTTCAGATTTGATAGCGTCTATGTATGTTTCTAAAGTTGTTGTAAGGTTCATTGTTTTAGGGAAATTAACGATCTTTTAGAGGTTTAAAAAGTGTCATAAAATCTTATTGAATTCTCATCAAACTTTTCTCGTTTTGTTTCTCGTTTTATCTGTTTTAGATTTACTAAATACTCACATTAATTTACCATATATGTTACACTTCTTCCTTCGAATATCTTTTTCAGATTAATTGACTTGTACAAGAGCCGGTTAGAGTCGTTTAGGTGAAAAAACTAAATAAATAGACGAGGAGAAAAAGAAGTATCTGTTATCTTTAGCTATGGTTTTAACTTCAGCAAGAAGTGGCTCTATATAAATATAACTAAAACTTTTAAGTAAAAAGGAAAGAGCAACTATCAGAGTAGAAGCTAGAAATTTTTGAGTTAAAAAAATTATTATTAAATATTATTATTATTTACTACATAATACCTTCTGTATAATAATATAGTAATAGAACATGTATAAGCTAACAAAATTGGATTTCAGTATGTTCTCCTGACTAAACAAAATAATGGAATAATCCGAATTTTATTGCTATTAGTGTAAAGTACAGCCTCAGTAGTTACGTATGAAATATGATATCGATCAAATGTTTTCCATAGTCATAGCAGGTTTGTCGACATAAACTCTTTCGTTTAAATAGCCTCAGAGGAAAAAGTCTATCGGGTTTAGATCGCAAGACCGCCATATTTGGCCAATCGATGCCATCCTTTTGCTTGATAATATGACAAGGAAATTATGTTTGAAGTAAAGCATGTTATTCAAATTTAAATCGTTGGTTTCATTGAAGGAAAGGTTGTTTAGCATTTTTCGATAACACACAACACTAACAGTAATAAGTACGGCCCAATGATTCACCCACACCAGAATGTATACCAAATAGTGCATTTTTGTGGATGAATTGGCTTTTCGTCAATAGCACGTGGATTTCTGCTTCCCCAGATGCGACAATATTGGCGATTCACAAAACTATTTAAAGAAAAATGCGCTTCATCTTCAGTATAAGATTTTTTTTTTAAAACCATCAACAGGTATGATAGACTTTACCATGCGTTTAAATACAATTTTTTTTATAATGAAAAGTTTTATTAGCAATCAGAATTAACAATCCTATGAGCTAATGTGCTCGCTTAAGTACTAAATATTTACAGTACTATGACATGATAAGGGTACTTTCAGAGAAGTGTCCTTTTCAACCATCAATTAGGTCTATTGGCCAGCTTCTTCTCAAACGTCTGTCAGGACGGTCTTCAAGTAGTGGATGTAGCAAAATGTTGCTGTGGCTTTCCAATTTGTCATAGTGGCGGATGCTTCGTTCCTTGATGAGGTCTGTGACGTAGGGCTTTTAAATCATCGTGGAGTGTCTGGTTAGTGACGTACCAAGGTGCATTTGCAATAATTCGTAGAATTTTCGATTGGTACCTTTGGATTATGGTTATGTTACTTTTGCTTGCACACCTCCAAAATTCAGCTCTGTATAGCCATACAGGTGAGAGGACAGTCTTGTAGAGCAACAGTTTGTTCTCTAGGGACAAACATGAGTTTCTTCCAATCAGCCAGTGCATATTTTTTGTTTTTAAGTCAAGGTGTTTGCGCTTTTTAGTTATGTCTTATTTTCAATTAAATTTACTGTCCAAGTGAAGTCCTAAGTACCGTAGGCTGCGTATTTTACGCCATTGATGTTGACTGGTGGACATTGATCTTTCCTCAGCGTAAAAGTGACATGCACATTGTTTTCATTAATTTTTATTTTCCATTTTGTTAACTATCTTTGTAGCTCATCTAGATGGTTTTGTAATTTAGTGGCGGCTGTTTGTGGGTTTTGGTCCCTGGCTAGGATTACTGTGTCGTCTGCGAACGTTCCGATTGTAGTGTTGACAGTTGTTGGTAAGTCACATGTATAAAGCACATACAAAACTGGTCCGAGTACACTTCCCTGCGGAACACCTGCTTTTATTTCACATAGTTCAGATACCGCTTAATTTACTCTTGTTTTAAAAACACGATTAGTTAAATACGATTTAAGTATTAGGAAATAACTTGGAGGCAAGCAGCGTTTGATTTTAAATAATAAGCTTTAATGCCAGACCTTATCAAAGGCCTGGCTAACGTCCAGTACTTCATTGATGTCTCGTACAATTTGATCGGTCTGTTGCACAGTCGAATGACCACTTTTAAATCCAAATTGATGGAGCTAAATCTTGATTTAATCGTCGAAGTAATAGCCGTTCTAAGACCTTAGATATCACAGACAGTAAACTGATTGGTCGATATGAAGATGCTAGTTTTGGATCTTTTCCTGCTTTCGCTATTAATATGACTTCAGCTGCTTTAAATTGGTTAGGCCAGTATTTGAGTCTTAGTATTGCATTGTATATGTACATTAAAAGTATAATTCGCTTCCTTGAGAGTTCTTTTATCATTTTTGGGGTCAGTTGATCCATACCAGGCGCATTTTTGACATTTAAAAGCTTTATTTCTTCTTTGACTTCCTTTGGGGTAAATATGCGGATCGGTTGAAAATTCTCTGGAGGGATAGTGATATCCTGTTTTGTTTCTAAATCAGGTTGATTGTATATGCAAGTGTATAAATTCAAACTTTCAACATTTTCAGAACGCATGAAAATTACAATTTTTATCAAGTGTTCTTTAATCAAAACTTAAGATTAAAATCGCGTAAAATTTGTAGCACTCAAAATTGTGCTTAATTTGAATAAATAAAAATGATAATTTAGATTTACTTAAAATGTGTCTAGCTTTCCAATAACTTCTCTAATAACAGTTTTATTTCACAATAAAAAAAAGTTATTCAATGTCCGGTGAAAAATTTTAATACAATTTTTGAAAGAACTTGAATACTTCAATTTACAATGGATTTTCACTATTCCGCCATTTAACATATCGATTATTATGATATTTGCATTCTAGGGCATGTAGATGTTCAAGTACAACAAAAGATGTTTTGTACAAAATTCGTTGCTGGAGTTATGGTTCCGGAATACAGTCAATACATGCAATTTTGGATCACTAAATATCACAGTCATATTGTAGTGGACATAAGAACGTCATTTGTTCATACTTGTAATAGTGATCGCTCTCAATCGTTACACTGTTAACATTTATAGATTTATATGATTTCACGTTCGGAACAGCAAACATGAAAATGATGATTTGCCCCACATGGCTTAGAGTGTCTTTTTAGTCTAATGATGTTTTTATTGGAAAATTTTATTGATAAAGACAAGAAAAAGCAATTGGTAGCAATATGAAAGTCAACGCAAACAAAAATATTAACTAATGAGTTGAAATGTCAAATCAGTCAGTTCGAACGTTATTTAGTTTGTTACCAGAATGACTTAATTAAAAGTAGAAATTGACAATTTTTCGGAATAAGATTTTAGAACTTGTAGGGTTGTACAAGGCGGTTCAAATATGATCGGAACTGACTTTTTCACAAAAAAAAACAAATTGCCAACACATACTTGGACATGTCAGTCTTCAACGTACTCGTTTCCGGAATCGGCGCATTTTTCAACGTTCTGGAAGAATCCTAATGTCCTTTTGAAAAAGCTTTTGCTTGGCGGTGTATCTACTCTCGAATAATCTGGATGACGGCGTCATTGTCCACAAACCGCATGCTTTGCAAGTTTGATTTGAGCTTTCCCAACAGGGACTTGACACCAAATCGGGACCGTAGGCGGATGTAACAGAAGGTTCCATTTTAATTTCCGAAAGGCTCCCATTGTTATTTTGGCCGTATGGAGGCGTGCATTGTCTTAAAGGAAGGCTACCCGCTTTACACCTGTCTACCGCTTGGATCGAATCTTTTCCTTCACTCCTGTTGGCAGGAGATTTAAGTACTAAGTTGCATTGACTGTTTTGGCATCCATCAAAAGTCTACAGGGTAATCCCCTGCCAGACCCAGAAAAACGTTGCCATTACTTTTCCTTTTGAACAGCTCTTCCGCGAGATTTGGGTGAACTGGTATGCCGGCACTCACGTAATGACTACTAGGATTCGGAAATGAAACAGAGCATCCACGTTTTATCGGTCGTCACAACTGCGCTTGGAGACGACTGGCAGCTTGTATGCGCACCATTTTTCCACATCCAACAAAGTGTCGTGTTGCAGATGATTTTTCACGAAGTCTTCTACACTACCAACACTGATGGACAACACTGATTCAAGTTTTCACGAATAAGCACGATGAATGTTTGGCTCGGTTTTCTCCACGCCCTCTCTGGCCTTTCTGAAGCACTTACATACACAAACACATGGGTCCGTAAGAGACACTCTTTCTTATACTGCTGTTGGAGTCTGTGGTAAATTTCAGTTGACGGAAAGTTTTCTCTAGCGAAGAATTTGATCATAGTACGTTATTCCATGCTACGCTCATTACTCTAGCAACTCCCAAATAAGACTAGATAGGTTCTAATCCGAGTAAGAGGTAGAGTGGAGTTTGTGTCTTCACTCTCTCACAGTCACACAGCAGTGCGGCTTGTTTACACACAAATCAGTTCCGGTCATATTTGAATTACCTTGTATATTTCAATCTGTGGCATCTGTATGGGCTGGAGAAGATATTTTATTATTTAACTATAACTCTAACTCTAACTAAGTCTATAAAAATAGATAAATACCGCCAAATAATGCTAATAAAAAGCTATAAATATTTAACTATTTTAATCCCATTGTCTCAGTTACTGTATAAGCTTTATTGTTGGCAAACAAAACCTAAAAAAACTACGGATGTTTAATTACTTAGGGGAATTATTACAATTGAAGTCTGGTTGCGTTATAGAGTTTGGGAAATGAAAGTTCATCCAGATAACTGGAACACCACCACTACTATACAGGCTATGTCTTTTCAGTTGACTCAAAACTTTCATTGTTTTTATATTTAAACCAACAACGCTTTTATTTGCGATAGTAAGGATGGCTTGCAGGGAATAGCAGTGATGCGTATTAGTTTTCATATTCCATAGATCTGGGATCATAGTTTCAATATGACCATTCAAAGTGTATAGTTTCTAAATATAAAGAGAATTTAGTAGTTATCTTAGTATTTTTTACATTTCTATTTTAAATTCGAGAAAGAAGTTTTTATCTTCAAAATTAAATCTGATATATCTTTACCTAAAAAGTATACCTGCAACATTTTTATTCTCGTTTGTAATTGGTGATAAAATGTTATGTTATACATTTTAAAATGCTTATAGAATTCCTTAGGCAAATTTGTTTACAACCAATAGAAGTTGTTTTATATACTGAGTTATATTTGTCTACAACATTTAAAATGTGCACGGTTTTGGATTGTTTTTACCAAAAAAAAAAAAACATTGTAGAGAGCTTGGGGAAATTTGGGTATTATAATCAATAATAACTGATTGACTTTTAAATAGCAAATAACCTCATTTCCATCTCTGTGCGTAAAAATACACACAATGATTTTACATATGTTCATAATACAGCACGACTAGTACACATGAAGTGATATAAAACTAAAAAGTGTAGTTTTAAATTACATACATATTACTTACGCTTTTTCTTAGAATGCTTTGGCTTTGGCGTAATCACTTCAGAAATTTAAAGGTTCGTGTTTGACTTATTGACGACAGCTTAGATTTGGACTTCGTAGGATAAGGATGTGCCAAATGATGAGAAGTTTTACGTGTTGCATCCTAAGGGATAGAAGCAAAGTTAAGTTAAAAAGTTGAGCAAATTGAGTGGTTTATAAGGCGAAAGGTCGTTTTTACCAAAAAACTAGGTACAACTTTACCTAGACCTCAGCACTACGTCCAGATTGGATATATCTCATATATTCATCAATCAAGTACACTTGTACACCATTGAACATCACTGCAAATACAAACAAACTGGTTACATACTATAGCATTTATCTGAAATCCAATAATTTCACCAAAACTAGCAGTAATTGGAAAATGAATAAAAAATCGTGGAAACTAAAAAAAAAACGCGGCGAATCTGACCTAGTAGATGAAACATTAAAAATGGTTAGTAAAAATAAAATTAATTGTTATTGGTTATATAAGCCCATATTAAACAGGTATGACGCGTTATTTGATGACAATGAAATAGTTATAAATGTATCTAGTGCTAATAATACGGGAACTAAAATCCCTAAGTCCTTTATAAGATCTGGAGAGTTTAAGAAATGCCGTAAGGTCTTAAGCTCGATGATAGAGAAACTCCAACTACACCTCCCCGTGGTAAAGGATGGGAACACCTAAGGATTGGTGGCAAACGTAGCTCTGGAGACCGAATGTGCGCCGGATAAGCAAACAAACCTGACTCCCGGGTCAGGATGGGCACTATTGTCCTGAGGGTGAGAAATCGCCCTCGAAGGCGGAGGAATCGATAAGAAGATCAACGGCATTGGGATCAGGAAGGCAACGGAAAACCACCTGGTTAGACGCACAAAGTGCATTTCCAAGAAAAAATCAAGATGGCAATATTGCCATCATGGTTTCCAACATCCGAAACGGATCGGAACTTTAAGAAGAAGAAGAAGAAAATCCCTAAATCTCCACCAATATCCATAGCTGATGTTACATTTATTGCACCATTTACGCAACTGTTACATCAGACAGCTGGAAATAATTATGAAATTGAAACGCTTTATATGGAATTAGAGGAGTCTGAATCAATGAGAGGCTTAAAACATGGTTGTGTACTAAGCCCGTTATTATTCACACTAAAGTGACAAAGTAGTTAAATAGAGTAAGAAGAAGACAAGGACATAACGTAGAGAGGGGGAGATTGGAAAAGATCTGAATATTTATATGGTTATTTTAGCAGCAACAAGAAAGTACAACAGGATAATTAGAATATATACAATGGGGAAATGCAAAAAGCAAACATGAAAATTAATACAGAAAAGAATATATAAAAACCACATTTCTGGGAAAAGCGGAAATACCTAAAAAACTAAAGTGAAAGTAATGAAAAAAGTAGTGTACCCGGCTCTAGTTTACGGAAGTGAATCATGGGCGATCTCAGATAAGCAATAAAGTAGACTGAAGAGCACAGACATGCGGCTGTGGAGAAAATAGAAGAAAAAACAAGAGAAGATAGGACTAGGAATATAACGTACCTAGAGCAGTTAGGTGTAAAGGTAATAAAAGAAGTAATACAAGAAAGACGATTAGGCTGCTTAGAGACGTGTGTATAAAATGGGTGAAGAACAACTCGTAAAACAGACATTTGAAGCAAGACCAGGAAGAAATAACGGAAGACCGAAGAGGACGTGCACAGAAGGGGCGAGAAAGGCAGCGCAATAGAGGGGTTAGAATGGAATAGAATGAGACAAAAAGTCCAAGACAGTAAAGAATGGAAAAAGTGGTGCCAAAAAATTTCAACCAATGAAGAGTGACAATCAATCGACACCAAGCCTTACATCTTACGATGGAAAGGCTCAGAGTTATGTATGTATGTATAAGGATCAAGTCAAAATTTAATCCAAATTTACTTGACTAATATAAAATAAAATTTTATAGGTACAAACACAAATAAGATTATATTAAAGTAGATTTATAAGAACTACACTAATTTATCGACTTAGATATACAGAAAGAAATTGAAGGACATGGGCATAAGGTGGTAAATATATATAAACATAAGACAGAAGAGCACTAAAAAGCAATTGCTACTATTAGATAAATTTTGTATGAATACTATTGTAGAAGCTTAGAAGCTTTTATGTGAAAAAACTTTATCCACACACACAAACACACATACATACATATATACACAAGCACGCGCATGCACACATGGGATATAACAGGCCTAATGGATGCGGCAACTGCCTTAATTGTTATTAGATTTTAATTAAAATAGACAGACACATTTATTGGGGCAATAGCACTCATGTGGAAAAACCATTAAAAGGATGGTGCAAACAATCTTTAAATGTTCTTGAATTCTTTGTAACTTCCGCAGTTTTCTTACAATTTAGGTCAAATTTGGTACATGTGTTTTATATAATTAGGTACAGTCTAAAAATGGAGGAATCGAATACGGTGGTGGGGAATTATGATTGTAAATGTTTTTGATTCCTACGCTTTAACTACGTTAATTCTAGTTAGATATGCATAAAGTGTAAAAGGGATAACCAGAACCAATCTCAAAGTTGAATCAGATTTAGACATGTTATCAGATCATTTCCACATCATAATCTCATTAAGCATCTATATTCTACCGCGCCAGAGACCTTCGACTATAAGCAATAAGATGACAAAATTGGAAAAAGCCAGAAAGTTATTAGAAAAAAACATTACATTAGAAGTGCCCCTGAAAACAGAAAATGTAGTGAAATATTTAACCACAACTATCCAGCAACTTGCATGTATAATAGTGGATCGGAAAATTGCAGAGCAACGTAGACTAAAAAGATTATGATAAAATTCAAGAGCACCTGTTGACAAACAGAGGCTTACTGCGGCTGCTGAAAAGGTAAAAAGACTCTTAAGTAATATCAGGAATAATTTCCATCTTCAACTACGGAACATAGTTGCCATTTGACTTTAGTAGAGTAAACAGGTTCGCTGCTCCGTTATCTTCGAAAGTGTTGTGTGTCACACGCTGATAAGTTCAATTGCTTGAATCGCTATCTGAATTAAATACACCACAACATCCTGCCAACTGTACGTACACATTCTTTTTATTGTGCATGTAATCACATAAAGCAATGTTTCCAACTGGAAAGAACTACGGCTTTAGACTGCCTGAATCCGGGCATCTAGCAATAAATACTCATCCTGCCCCAGAAAATTACGGTTTTACATTTCCCTTATCTAACGCGCAAAGTACCCAATATCAGTCACAGCTAAATCAATATGCCAATCAACCAATTCATCAAATTCGAAACTCATCTCAAAATCAAACAATAATACCTCCCTCTTACGTACCCAATCCTCACGCAACCCAATATCTACCAGCAATGCAAATAACCCCAAATCAAAACACACATATGTGCGTAGATAAAACAACATATGACAAAGATGACTCATCGCACACAAACGACGATGATACTCAAGAAAACTCTCCACAAGCAAACACGAATGGCAATCAGTCAAAAAAAGGAAAATAAGTCACCTATCAAAAAACAACACACCAAATCAACCAAACAACCACTACCAATCGATATGATGTTCTATCACAAACAACAAAGAACAACGACAATTCACTCAAACTCCCGACAATCAGCAAACAAAAACTCCTAAGCCACCGCCAATTTTTATTCATAGAGTGAATGACTACAAAAAAATTACCGATAGTATCAGTACTCTAATAGCTATAGAACAATACTATGCAACAGCGTTAGCTAACAACACTATAAAAATTAACACCAGAATCCTAGTCTCGTATAGGAAACTCACGGCATACCTTAGAGAAGAGAACATTGTACATCATGCATATCAGGTTAAAGAAGAAAGGGCATACAGAGTAGCCATTCGCAATCTCTATCACACTGTTTCAATCCAATTCATTAAAGATGAGCTAGCCGAATATGGTCACAAAGTACGTAATATTATAAATGTCCGTCACAGGTTAACTTAATTGCCACTGCTGCTGTTCATGGTCGACCTAGAGCCCAGTGACAATAACAAGAAGATCTTTGACATCCAATACCTAGGTAATCTAAAAGTACCCAAGAAAAAAAATGTTATACCTGCGATGTCAAAATTATGGCCATACCAAGACGTACTGCAACAGGCCTTCATCTGTGTTAAATGTGGTGGAGATCACAGTACTTCTATATGCAAGAAACCACCGAACACCCCAGCCAAATGTGCTCTTTGTGGAGCCAGTCACCCGGCCAACTACAAAGGGTGTTCTGTGTACCTCCAAAGAGTAAGACATTCCGGCCAGTAATGAACAAACCACAAGCAAGACAGGCACCACCAAATGCCAACGAATTTCCCCCCCTAAATCATCAAAACACCACTAACGGCAAATTTATGCGATTCCCTCAAAATGCAGTAAGCTATCAACAAACAGTCATAGGAAGAAATGTTAACTCATCAGCCAATGCCCAACCAATGAATGTTAATGAAACACTCCAACTTTCTTGCAGAATTTAAAACAATGTTCGCACAAAACAGCCAAAACAGCATGGTCCTCAACATGCTTTCAAAGGTAATCAATAAAATAGCATAATAATGGCAAACTCACTTCGAATTGCAACTTGGAACGTCAACGGCATTGCTAATCATGTATCTGAAATAATAACATTCCTACGCCTCCAAAAAATAGACATCTTGCTAATCTCGGAAACCCATGCAACCACAAGAACAACAATTAAAATACCAAACTTTACCATTTACTACACTAACCACCAGATGGCACAGCTCATGCTGGATCGGCCGTGTTAATAAAAAACACAATCGTCCATTACGAACTTGAACACTATCAATCGGACAAAATTCAAAGCGTAAAAATACAAGATAACGCTCTCCCTTACTCACTAGTAATTGCCGCTATCTATAGTCCACCCAGGCATACTATCTCTTTTGAATACTATGAGGACTTCTTCAATCTTTAGGCTCAAAATTCATTGTTATGGGAGACTGGAACTCCAAACATACAGCTTGGGGTTCAAGAATTACTACCCCAAAAGGACGCAACTTACTCAAAGCATTACAATAGCATAACTGTGGTTACCTATCAACACGCGAGCCAACGTACTGACCTAGCGATCCACACAAACTCTCAGACCTCCTTGATCATGCAGTTGTTAACGGCATAGCAAGAACTTACACTAAAACAGAATCCAATTACGATCTATCCTCTGACCACACCCCTGTCATTGTAGCCCTAAGTTCCACGGTTATCAGAAAATTTCAAAATTACATCGACTAAGAACTTCAACCCGACATCGGTATACAAACTGAACAAGAACTTTATGCAGCAGTCCAACACCTAACTACAGTGATAAAAGACGCTGCCTGGCAAGCTACACTCAATCTAGCCTCCTTCCGAGGTGAAATAAACAACATCCCTCTTTATATCCGAGACCAGATAGGATAGAACTTTCTATAACGGACTCATCCACCAACTCCACAAGGCGATAGCAGAAGCTCGCAATTAAACCTTCAGACAATACATCACAAAACTAATACCTAATGACAAAGTAACCAAAAAGTTCAAAAATCGATTGTAGCAATAACCCCCCATAAGATAGGAAGACGGTACTTGGGCTAGATCTGACGAAGACAAAGCAAACGTATTCCCTGAATATCTCGACACCGTTTTCCAGACACTACAGCGACAAGACAATCCAGATGATAATGAAATTGACTCCTTCCTTGACGTGCCAGTTATCATTACCACTCAAATCTTTTCCATCGGCGGAAGTTCTACAACAACTTAAACTAACAAATTCAAGAAAAGCTCCTGGATATGATCTTATAGTAGGCGAAGTTCTTAAAAATCTTCCTAGAAGAGCCATACGACTACTCACTACAATTTACAACAATACCCTATGACTCTGCTATGTCCCTACTACAAGGAAATATGCCCAAATAATGGTAATTGCTAAGCCTGGTAAACCACTTACAGAACCACAATCCTACAGACCAATAAGTCTTCGAAGGACTCCTACTTAAACGAATCAAAAACGTTGTAGATCTCGACCAACTTATACCAGAATACCAATTCGGATTTAGAGAATTCCAATCAACCGTTCATCAAACCCATAGAATCATTAATCACATACTGGAAAGTTTAGAAAAAAGAACTATATGCACAGCAGCATTTCTGGACATAAAACAAGCATTGACCGAGTTTGTCATAAAGGACTCCTCTACAAGATTAAACTATATTTTCCAAGTCAGGTGTACCTACTGCTTAAATCATACCTAGCAGATCGAATTTACCAAGTAAAAATTAGCACCACATAGGTTCTGGGATACCACAAGGCAGTTTCTTGGGACCACTGTTATACGTAATATTTACCTTAGATGTTTCAACTACACCAAATACAGTGATATCCACGTTCGCTGACGATACAGCCCTTTTATCAATCAACAGATCAGCTGAAATAGCAGCAGAACGTCTACAGGCTCACTTGGAGTCTTTACAGGACTGGTTTTCTAAATGGAAAATTACAGTTAACACCGATAAATCCGCGCATGTAACATTCACCACTCGACGTATCGCATGCCCACAAGTCAGAATCAACAACGTCCTTATCCCAATAAAAACAAATAAAATACCTGGGGATACATCTACATCAAAAACTCATATGGAGCACCCACATAAAAGCTAAGAGAAAGCAACTAGACTTAAAACAAGCAAATGATATGGGTACTTAGTACCCGATCACAGCTCTCTTTATCTAACAAACTTTTAATCTACAAAACCATAATGAAGCCTATATGGACCTATGGGATCCCACTAAGGGGATGTGCCAAGGCGTCATACACAAAGATTCTACAGAAATTACAGTCAAAGACCATCCGCATGATAGCCAATGCTCCTTAGTATATCACAAACGAAACCCTTCGTAACGACTTGAACATCCCGTATATAGCCAGCGAAATCAAAAGACTGTCAACTGCATACACCAACCGTCTCACAGGACACAGCAACAACCTTGTCGATCAGCTCTTCACTCAACCATCCGTTACGAGACGTCTCAAGCGCCATTGGCCACTTGATCTACAACTGCATCCTAACCTGCACTAACGCAGCCCCGGGAGCCTAGCGATGGTTACAGCTTCCTCATGACATTACCTAACAGAAAATTTACTTAATTCTCAATACTGACTATTAGTAGATTGTAAATCTGCATATTACTTAATAAAAAAAACAAACTACGGAACATTCGCTATAGAAAACAATTAAGGAGTTAAAGTAATAATAAAAATATATATGTTATGTACTATTACACAGGCAACCAATTGGGAATTGGACATAAAATGATTGAGAAAAGATATTTGCATTTGCCAGCCACTTAACGAAAATTTTTACTCTATATATATATTAGATAGCTTACAGGAAGTTGAACAATAAATGCATTCATGAATATTTAGAAACACCATTTCAGGCGGACTTATCAAGAAGTGATACGGGTAAGATAAACTATTACTCAGTTAAATTCTAAAAAAACAACACCACCAATTTAGATTTCGATATAAACAGGTTGTAATAGACCAAATACATAGAACAGTCAACAAAATACAAAATGATTAAGAAACCAAAATGTTTGGTTTGTAGCTTTTATAAACATCTTCAAGAATTCTAAAATATTTGGCACAAGGTCTTCTATTCAAAATAAAATTTAACCTGTCCCGTCCGTTCTACCGCAAACAGAAAGTGTTAGGAATTTGGAGATATACCTTGATCTTCACTTCACATGGAGAAAACATATCTGAACCAAAAGAATCAATTAGTAATTTAGAAGAATGTTCTGGCTAAAAATCACCTTCATTCTTTAACAGCACCTTAGATTATAAGGAGAAAACTTACATGCTCAAGAAACTCAAGCCACTGAATCTATAAGATGGATTAACTATTTTTATTGTTAATGTATATTATTACATTAGGTTTTGCTACTGGATATCACCGCACAAATTAATTTATATGTGATAATAACTTTTGTGTTATTGTTATTTTATTAATTAAATTGCTATAATGTTTATTTACTGAAAAAAATCAATAAATTGTCCAGTAGTAGGGAGTAGTTTACTTACTTCTTTTAAATAATGGTTACATTTTGGGGCATGATACTCAATTTATTTGCACATTTAATCCCATAATCCTGCCAATTACAAATCTAAATTAAATCACAACGAAATAAAATTGTATGCATTTAAAATCAAAACAATTATAAATTTGAATTTATGGTGGACAATATGGGATACTTAGGTCCGCAGATTCCCCTGAAGTCATCGGTTTCAATAGACCACACCATTGCACCTCCCAAGTTCATTTTCTTAGAAAAGTCCATCTGTAATGAAATTATAGTTGAATTTGCTTATTGAATTGCTGTCACTAAATGCACCTTCACACCAACTGATTTTGGATCATCGTAACCAACCCACTGATTTCCCGAGTATGCGTAGGGAATTTTTTGTTTGTCATTCCACACTTTTGTCCATTTTCCTGTGAGGTGCATTTCGCATATCTAGAATAGATAGCGTTTGTACATTAAATGACCTGTTGCTTAAATTTAGTGATGCATATTCATACCTCGTTATACCCCAGCATTCCTGCTTCTTTTGTGTAGGGTCCCTCATCTCCCGGTCCTGCGATGGGTGCTCCTATTCCGTTATTTAGTGGGTCACTTAAAGTAAAGGAACGCCCGTAGGCCCCGATACCTAGAATCAACTTTTCGGGGGCCGCGCCATTGTCTATCCATGCATGAATACAAGCTGCCTAGTGTGAAAATAAGAAATTTAATATTTAGTTAACCATTCGATGGTACAAACACATTAGACAACTTGCCACGTTTAGTTGATTAGATGCCGCGAAAAGGGGCGCATTGTGCCCAGTCACTCTCTCCCACGAACCATGCAGGTCGTAAGTCATTACGTTTATAAAGTCCAGGTTCCTGTCACATTACAGGATTAACTGATTTCGAATCATAAATTACCTCGCTACTAACTGCGACAGAGTTGGCACATCATAAGACAATTGAATGGAGATGGCAGAAGCTCCAACAGCTGCACTTAGCAGGTAGCCATATTGACTGAAAGCACTTCTGAATTCTTTTACCAGCAAACCAAAGTTTACCTGCAAATGTCTGTAGGAGAAAACTGTCTAGATAGTAGAGCCGTTACCTTATCGTTGGACGAGCCCCCTCTCTGCGCAGGATACTCCCAGTCGAGGTCAAACCCATCAAAGCCGTGAGTTCTAATAAAGTCGATAGCGTGGTGGATGAACACTTTTCGGAGTTGTGGGCTTCCGGCGACTTGAGAGAACGTCCACGAGCCTGCTTTCCAGCCGCCAATGGCTACTAGGGTTTTTAGTTTCGGGTTTCTATATTTCAGCGCGTTGAATCTTTTATAGCCTCCTATATCGTTAAAAATGTAGCAGATGCAGAATAAACTTTCATAACACGATTATTTGTCATACCGTTAGTTATGTCGTTGAAGTAATCTGTTACCGAATAGAACCGTTCTCGTCAACTCCAACAAAGGCATAAATTAAGTGGGTGCACAGAAAGGGGTCGATATCTTCGATTTTAAAATTGCCGTTTCCTTGTCTGTATACCGACCAACTGCCATAGTAGCAGACGACTTTTTTATCTAAAAAATGTTTTTGATTATATTAATCCTATCCTCATTCTCAAAAATTGAACTTCAATGTGTGTTTACCTGAAGCGGCTGCGACGTACCCAAAGGCAGTAATTATCACAAATATGTTTAGTGTACCCCACATCCAAAATATTTTGGGATAGAAGAATAAATTAGTAGTTTGTTTTTTAATGTGTTCATTGTTATATAGAAAGTGCGGATCCTTTTATAAGTTTACGTTAATAAGTAACAGAAGATTTATTTAATACGTGCAGAACATGCATTAAATGGATTTTCCATAAAATTTCATTGCCGCTATCGCAACATATTTTTGCCATTGTTTATTTAGTCGGAACTAACAAAGCTTGTTCTATCGAGTTGATTTATATAAGTTTGTTAATCCGAGATGGTTCAAACAAAAACAAAGTACACCAATTTTGGGTTATCGGTTAAATGGGAAATTAAAACGTGGCTTGTTTTTTACATTCTTTATTACAGTCATTTTTATAAGATTAATCTGGTATAAACCTTGTACAAACATTGTATTCGATGTAAGCCTTTGTTTATCTTTATTTTAAGTTTATTCTCAAACGACTAATAATTTACATAAGAAGAATACCTTTAATTTATCTTTCATTAATAAACACACATTTAAATTAGACCAAATATTAAAAAAAACATTTTTTTTATTAGGTGGAAAATAAATATTTTATAACAATATTTGGCTCGTAGATTAGTTATTTATCGGGCGCATTCCTGATGGAGGATAAGTAAATTCCAATGTAATATATATGATTTGTGTTCTTTTCAGTTATCTACTTTGGAACCCTACTATTTGCAAAGATCCAGAGAGGTTTGAGTAGTTTAAAACCTGTAGTGATTTTAGGAGAACCTTGCACCACAGCTTTCTTAGCTCTAAAATTGGGGGTCAGTCTGTAAGATCTCTGTCCTGAATCTAGACTGGGGAGTCGATAAATATTCACCTTTACTGAGTTAACGCTTCTCAGAGGATTGCGCTAGAGAAACTGTTTTTCGAACCCAATCCAGTGTTATGTGACCCGTGCTGAGGGATGAACGACACTGGAAGTATACAATGTCTCTAACGGACTTTCTGGGATACCAGATTTCCTAGAATAGTTAGTCTTACATCTGTGCAGGAGCTCTATACCTTTCCCATATTTGTAGCAACGATATGGATGATACAAAGAAGGATGCTATCTGGTCAAGGCATAATATCTGTGGAGACTTCTGACTTAGGAATAAATTTTATTGTCTTGTAATGGGAGCTTATGTTATGAAACTGAAGCCCGTGGCGGACCAAGACATGGAAATATAGGAGGAGAAAAAATATCTCTGATGACAGGCATAAGCTGGGAGGACAGAAAGGAGACTGTCTGGGGCCCAGCACAAAAGCTTGTTAAAGCTGGAAAACTGCGGCAGGAACATGAAGCGATACGAAGCAGTAAAAAAAGGCGTCAAGACGAACGAGGCAGAACAGGGGACTGCAAAATTTGACCACAAAACTAAAAAACCCAGGAGCACTCAGGTACAGGCTGAAATATACAGTGAGGCGGTTAGTGGAATAAGACCATAATTGATAGACGTCATCCTGAGACTCTGAATTAGGAACAAGCCAACCTAATTCAAGATAAACTTATAGATGCAATGGATAATACTCTTACTGATTGCAGCAGTCCCTTGCAATGCAACAGAATAACGTTTAGCGGAGGAACTTTGTGAATGATCCGCGTTAACGCAGGTGTTAAAGGCAAGACAACTTTCTGGGAAGCGCGTATTTGACTGTGGTTGAGTTCAACAAGCTTTCGAAGAGACCTAGTGTGCTGTTTTTTGCCTGGGCCGGATGTGATGAAGGAACAGGCCAAACACGCGTAGCGACACAAAGTCTTGCACCAAGAGTGTGGGGGGGCGGGTGGTGTTCTTCCGAGTAGAAAGGTAGAAAAACAGGGGCAACTCGTTGCACACTTTATTGAATAGGTATCTTTTGGGGACTTGGAGGCTTACTGCAGGCTGAGAAGGATTTTAAAGGATCTTAGTGGAGGAAATAGCAATTTGAGTTCCAGATGAACTTATAATGTAGTAAGGCAACTTCTGTAGCCCTTACTGCATATCAGAAAATGTTTGATGTGGCCTTCATTTAAGAACCCTGGGTAAACATAGGCAAAATTATAAATCTAAATAGAATAAGAAAACTTATTTACAGTAAATACACATTGTCAGAGGTTTTTAGGACTTAAGATTTAAAAACACTGTCTTTAAATTCTTTGTAAACCAACGATTTAATGGTAATTAGATTAAGGAAGTGGAATTAGAATGGGTTGAGCGAGCTAGTGCTCGGATTGGCATAGCTCTCTCACAATAGCCTCACCCCATCGCCAACCAGAGAAGTGGAGGAGTTGATATGGATATAACTCATCATCAACTGTGATGGAAATTTACATCACATGATCTAGGGACGCACCAACAACAATGAACTAATTGAGTCTTTACTATAATTAATTACGGCAAATAATTTAGGCGTACTGAATAAGGCAATAAATCTACCTTTATTAATATATTAATATAGAATGTTATAAATGTAACAATAGATACTACGCTTTGTCAAAAATTGGCGTGTGTCTGAAGACGTGAGTTGTTCTGACCACGGAAACATTCATTTTAAAATAGAGGATATCGGACCAAAAAGAATCTGTCGTAAGCCTCGAAAGATAAATCGGGAAGAATAACCAGACAGACTTAGAATACAATCATAAAAGGAAAACAGAATGATTAGGAATACTACGGAACTAAAGATTGTAACAGAATATTGGCAGGAAGATGTTCTTAGCGTATAAAGATAACTGCTCTCAAATTTAAAGGAATTCTAATAGGAATGTGCTCTGGTATGATAAAGACTTTACTCGAATAAGAAAACAGGTAAGAAAGCATTTTAACTCAGCAAAGTATTCGGGAGAATGGGAGAATTGTAAAACACTCTTACTGAATATAAAAAAACTGAGAAAATCCAAGAGAGGTACTGAAGAAGCCACTGTGAAGAGATGAAGGTGTCAGACTGTACAAAATACTCTGAAAGTTTACATCAAGATTGGAAAGGAAAAAATGAGAGAATTACTATCCAGAATCGCAGGTTGTGAGGCACCAAGTAAAAATACGAAGCAGGATAAGAGAGTAGATCAAAAAGCAATTAAAAATATTGGGGGAATGTGCCAAGGCAAAGGAAAAACCTTCATAAAAAAAGATTATCTCGTGAATGAGCTGAAAAACTGTTACAACAAAACAGGAATCAGTCAGGATCTCTTTACAGGGCATTGTTTTTTAGAGGATATGTTTGTATAATGGAGACTTGAGCTGCAAACCATGTATCAAGAAGACATGCAATGCACATCTTGTGTGAGAGTGAGGCTTTAATATTATACATTAATGATATGGATCTAGAAGAATACAGGAATTATTCATTCAAGGGATTATACCAGGAACAATAATACTACAAAAAGAGCCTTAAAGAAAATAAGAGAAGTACAGTAAGTCAATGAGTACATTTACATAAATGAGTTGAAACGGTTAATTTTTTTTATTTTAATGAAGATTTACAATCTGCTTTACATGGTAATAAGTAAATTAGCTTAGCAAGTTACAATGAAGGGAGAAGTAATCCAGTGATTACACTCCGAATTAATTACTACTTATGTAATTTGTTTTACACAATTATAATAATTACTAAGTACTGCTTCTGTTTAGTCGTCTTCGTACTGGTAGGGGAACGTTTAAAGTACTAGCTTCTTCGTTTGGATGTCCAGGTAGCTTGTTTAAGTAGGTACTGGTTAGGTTGTGTATTACCTCTTCTACAAGGGGTATGCCTGAGTCATCATGCAAAGTTTTGTTCTTGGCATACTAAGGGGCATTGAATATAATTCTTAGTATTTTGGATTGTAGCCTTTGGATGATTTTGGTATTTGAAAGTTTAGCACAACCCCAAAGTTGAACTCCGTATGTCCAAATAGGTCGGATTATACATTTGTACAGGATAATTTTATTGTTAGTTGTTAGTTTCGACTTTCGGCCGATTAACCAATTTATCTGTCGTAGCTTGAGGTTAATTTGTATTCTCTTGTTCACTATATGTGCTTTCCATGTTAGTCTGCGATCTAATGTTAATCCTAAATATTTTATCTCATTTTTCACAGGAAGTTGGATACCGCTTATTGTTACTTCAGGGCATCCAATATGTCTATTTGTAAATGTGACCTGTGCTGATTTCAGTTGGTTCACTGTTACTCGCCACCTGTCGAGCCAGTCTTCGAGGAGGTTAAGGTGGTGCTGAAGATGAAACGGTTAATGACAATTTTATGAAAAACATGGATATAAAAAGAATTTTGGGTGCACTCTTACAATTACAACTAGAAGAGAAACTTGTTCAACTGTATTTCTAAACGACAAACGAATACCACAGGACAAACACATTAAGTACCTGAGAATGCACCTGGGTAGGCGTTTAACATTGAGGAAGCATATCGCAAAACGTAAACAGTTGGATTTAAAATTGGATCCTAGGGCGGAAATCACAACTGTCACTGGAAAGTAAAACACTACTTTACAAGACAATTATTCGGCCAATATGGGATATAACCATCGAAACAGCTAGTAGATCGAACATCAACATTATAAAGCGGTTTCGATCAAAAGCACTGCGTTTTTAGTAAATCCCCTATGGTTTGTCCAGAATGCAGTAATTCGCCAGGATTTAGGATTATCAACAGTTTATGAAGAAATATATAAGTTTGTTATCATGACAGTTCTCACCCAAATGCATTAGTAAAACACCTATTGGAGTCGGACGACGAAAAGCCTAGGCTTAAAAGATTCATCCCACTTGCTTTACCAATACGATTCGCATGCAGTGAAATGCAGCGCCAAAAAATCCTGATAAAGTCAAATTTTAAATATTAGTTTTGGAAAATAATACCAAGTCCTGAGCTATGTAATTTGTCAAAATAATTACTAAATTAAAAAAAGTCATATATACGTATGGATTGAGCGAGCCTCGAACTCGTCTGCTTCGTTGTCGCGGACAGCAGAGCAAACTCTTAACCGCAAGGCTGCGGAGAGCCCTGAAAGCGTTTTAGTCTTAAAAGGCAATGCCACTATTTAACGTTTGCAAGTTTCTCAAGTTTCCTTAAATATTCTCTTGACTCAGACTTCTTACGAGTTCAATTTTTCTACAAGTATATTCTGCCCCAAACCCCAAAAATATATTCCCAAAAAGACCCACCCCATTTTAGCCAAATACAATATTAATTACTTAGACATCTGCTAATTTAAAATGTTTTACCATGACATTAGAAACAGAAGTGAGAGGTAAAAATCTGTTCAAAAATTTTAGTGGCAAATTTTGAAATACTTGATATGCAATCAGAGGCGATTTAAGCCTATTCTGGGATAAAGAGTTTAAAGATTGAAATGTTACAGTTGAATTTAATTACACTGATGTAAGGTAGCGCACATTTTATAATCTGAGTTCCAAAGATTCTTAAGCTAAAGGTAAGGCTCTGGGTAAGATTTGTACGAACTAAAAAATTAAAAATGAATATAAATTTCGTCCAAGTTTTAAAAACATGGAAGCTCTGTAGTCGAAAAAACGTTAGGCGCCAATATTTGGTAGTAAGATGGCTTTTCAAAACATTATTTTCGTACAGGCAGTTGAATTGCTTTTTAACCTGCAAAGGTGGATCTATCAGAACAAGCCAAGTAAATAAATTTTACCGTTAGTAATTAGACGGTAGCCGAAATAATGGAGTTGAGAAGGACAACGAAGAATGTACACACAGAATGGTTAATAGTATTCGGCAGTCTTGCCAATGCTTGCACTAATCGTTTGATGGGAGTTTTTCACAGCGGCATGGATTGCCCGAAAAATATTTTTTGGAACTTTCTTTGCAGGAAGATGAACGACGGACACACGATGTTACTTTTCGCCATTGTACACCATATTGAATTGACGTGTTATCAATAAGTGTTTTCGAAGATTATTGCAATAAAAACAAAAACGTTTCAGTTAATTTTCCATACTTAACAAATGTGATAATCATAAATTCATTATTTATAATACCATAGTAGAACAGATATTTATTTAAATTTAAATTAAAGTATAGAAGATCCTCAATAATTGGGTGTGTAGATGCATTTCAATAATTAAGTCCTATTGCTGTTATTTAATACGAACACCTGGTATACACCTGATTCATGTACAAGACAATAACAATATAATCTGTTGAGAACGAGGAATGCGAATCGAACTAAGCAATTTCTGGCTCTGTAACGTTGGAGCTTAATGTAGGCAACTAGGTTTTGAGGAAATAAATGAAATAAGGGCTAAAGTAGGGGCGGGTAGCTTAAAAGGGTCGTTTAAATCGGAGAACGATTACAATGAAATCCTCTTTCGCGGCATTTGAATGTAGCTTATTGCCTACAGGGAGGCAACTGGAAGCTTCTAGTTAACAGTACTCTGCTTTAATCAATAGTTCCTTCTCAATTTATACAGTAAAGGCTGGACAATAGATTGTTAATTGGTAGAACTAAACAAAGGTAAGAACTCCAGAAAGTATTTTATTTTATAAAGAATGTATATTATTGCTTTTAATTTTTTAAAGTAATATAATTAGTTTTTGGTCATTATTATAATAAAAATAACGTAGAAAAATATTTTAATGCTATCACAAGTATATTATGAATAGCTGTCATCAACTAGCACGCGGTTTTAAATTTTCTTGTTTTTACTCGTAAATTAAAAGGTCACAGTGCTATTATATACGGCGGGTGAAAAGTCATTAGCCATTAAACATTAGCAATATTGTCTACATTTGTAATTTAAATTTCTTTTATTGAAGAAAATTGCATATACACTATATTACACAAATAAATGAAAAGAAATGGCGTCAACCACTGTCATCAAAAGGGCCGGGAATGAAAGTTTTCTGAAGGAAGTTGTTTGAGATATTGCTGAGAACCCCCACATTTATGCGAGGCTTTGATCGGCACACCCTCTCTTTTGCGTAGTCTCACAGTTAAATATCCCATGGAGTCAGATGGGGACTTTTTGGAGACCATGCATGAGGTCTGCGCCGGCCCAGCCAACATCCTGAAAGTGCTGAGCTAACTACGCACGCACAGTAAAAACAAAATGAGGTGGTGCACCATCTTCCATGAGAATGCAAGTGAGCCACACGTAATCTTCAACTATCTGTATATAGTGGTCTACGTTCGTAGTGTCACGCGCAAAATATGGGCCGATGAGTCTTGTTGCCGTCATTCTAGAAGCGTTACTTTTGGATTTCGTGAAACCTAGTAATAGCATTTATTACATTAACTCCCCATATTATATTATCCAGTCACAGCCTTCAGATTTTAGCTTCTGCATCTAATGGGTTTTCACGGGCGGAAATTCAATTCTTTATACAAAGTAATGCGTGTCTTATTAGTCCATTTTTACGAGCTGCCTGATATGATTTTTACGAGCTACTGATAAACATTTTTGCACTATACCCACGTTCTTTGCGGATCGGATATGCGTGGATTGCGTGTTATTCGCGTCGCGACCATATTTCGTAGCGTTGTGGCTGCGACCTTTCTAGGTACCTGAGAACCGTGTAGTTTTCGCCGCAGAATTACTAACTACCTGAAGACCGACGAGCTATGATTATCGTTACGTATTTTTATTGGATTTTTTTTTATTTTAACCCGTTTATTTACAATCTGTCCTAATTATACTATGGACAATAAGTAGCTGGTATGCATATATTATAAGCAATGAGCAAAAACATGCTAATGAACATGCAGGGTCAGGCTCCAGTAAGCCCCCCTATAATTAATACACTATTCTATACTGCTAGCGAATGATTTGAATTGAAGGTACTTTAAGTAATTAACTAATTTATAAACTAATGGAATGGCACTGGAATAGCTTAATGTTCAAGAACAGTATTGAAACGCGTTGGTAGTTCGTTTGGTTTAAAATGCTTTAGGCCTTTTGGGCGATCTGGTTCGTTCATTAGAGAATGTACAAGGTCGTTAGGGTGTGCTGTTAATCGGTCTTTGTATTTTTGGACAATATTCCCTATTTCTTCTTTAATGGTTAGAACACTTAAGTCACTTAAAATCGCTTTGTTCGGCACATACCACGGCGCATTAACTACAGCCCGAAGCACTTTATTCTGGATCCTCTCGATGATGGCCAGGTTGGTGTTGCTAGCAGTTCCCCAAAGTGAGAGACCGTAGGTCCATATTGGTTTCAGAATCACCTTATAGAGCAATAGCTTATTTTCTAGCGAGAGTACAGAGTTTCTTCCAATCATTCAGTATAGTTTCCTGTATTGTATCCCTAGCTGTTTGCGTTTATTAAATATGTGGGTTCTCCAGGTCAAGCGTCGGTCTACATGGAGTCCTAAATATTTTGCGGAGTCTGCGTGTTTTATTTGTTGTCCTTTAAGTGAGATCGGTGGACAGTTATCACGGTTCATGGTGAACGTTACATGTTGGGATTTGATTTCGTTTACCGAGATTCTCCATGCCTTGAGCCATTGCTGCAATTTATTCAGAGCGGTTTGCAGGTTGGAAGTTGCAGTATTCGGATTTAGGTGCAAAGATAGAATTGTCGTATCGTCAGCAAAAGTGGCGGTTGTAGTTAGGCTTGTAGTTGGTAAGTCAGCTGTGAAGAGTAAGTAGAGGATAGGTCCTAGCACGCTGCCTTGGGGGACTCCCGATAGTATTGGGTGGAGGTTCGTGTGTTCATCTTGATAATTAACGAAATAATGTTGATCTGTTAAGTAAGATTTTAATATTTCATAGTATTGATATGGTAGATATTTTTTTAATTTATAGAAGAGGCCCAAGTGCCATACTTTATCGAACGCTTGTGATATATCTAGAAACGCAGCGGAGCAATATCGATATTTATCTAGGTCGGTATGAATTTGGTCTACAAGTCGATGTATTTGTTCGATAGTTACATGTGAGTGTCAAAAACCGAACTGGGGCTTGGGTATCAATTCTAAATCATCTAGGATTGGTTGAAGGCGTTTTAAGAACAATTTTTCAAAGACTTTTGATAGGATAGGTAGGAGGCTGATGGGACGATAGGAAGCAGGATCAGTGGGTGGCTTTCCAGGTTTCTGAATCATTGTGACCTGTGCTACTTTCCAAGCACTTGGATAGTATCTGTTGGAGAGGATAGCATTGTATAGTTGAGTGATTGCTCGTAGTGCGGTTTCAGGTAGCTGCAGGAGAATTTTTCCAGTGATAAGGTCAAAGCCTGGTGCTTTCTTGATGTTGATTTCTTTTTTAATCACTTCTTGTACTTCCCAGCGCTTGAATGGTTTAATGGGTAGGCTTATTTGGAATGGAGATTCATATCATATTTGGTTTTCAACGGAACTCCCAGGTTCAATTGTTCAGTTATTATAGATTGGAATAGGTCCCAGTCCGTTTTAGTGTTGTGAAGGACTGGTCGTGTTTGTATTTGTGTTAGTTCTGAGTGGAGTGTAATTAGAATGAAGGAGTGATCAGCTGCAAGTTCAAAGCAAGATTTTATTGTAAATTGTCTTGTATTTAGCCCTTTAGTTATACAGAAGTCAATTAAGTCTGAAATCTTTCGGCGATCTGTTGGCCAATAGGTTGGCTCGCCAGTTGATAGGTATTGTAGATTGTTTGCATTTATAGCTGCCAGTAGCTCGCGTTCGTCAGTTCTTGTAATACGAGATCCCCAGTCCTGATGTTTCGCATTAAAGTCGCCGGCTGCGAAGAATCTGTTTCCAAGACTTTGGAAGAAATGTGAGTAAAAAATGTGGAACGCCTCACGATTTTGCGTGTCATCCTTGCGCAGGGGCCATGCTAATCTTCTCTGTATCGTTCCAATTTTAGTATATGTGAGTACATTGGAAAATTTCAACAATAAACTGATATAATCGTTTTAAATTTTAAACTACTTATTTTTCAGCCCACATTATACGCATACTGTTCGGAAAACTTCTGCATTTTGTCAAAATCTAGTGATAAAGATATAACAGGTGCTAAAAGGAGCCACACTGACCACCAAGCTAAAACACGTATTTTTAGTTTTACTATTCAGACAACCATTAGGACGAACAGTCGCTTTTTATTTTAAATATATAACATTTATTTATATACATACATCAACACAATTTATTTTATTGTTAAAAAGTTCTAAGAAAAAGTACTTAACAGAAATTACAGCACCTCAGTCTTCAGGTAGTTAATAACTACACGGTTCTCAAGTGCCTAGAAGGGTCGCGGTGCAAACGCTACGAAATATAGTCGCGACGCAAATGACACGATATATGTGTATGTGGGGGAGTGGGAAAATGTCTTGTATCATTCACTGAGCCTGTAGTCAACAGCTTTGCATTCCTCTCTTTTATTGTGCGCCACCATTTTCACATAGGAACAATAGAATTTCACACTTATGCTATACTTTTGCTACGATCTTACCTCGTCACTGATTAGACAAACAGTCGGCCATTTTTGTTTACGTTGCATACTTCTTCTTCTTTAGGTACTATCTCTTTTAAGAAGGTTGGTTATCATTACGGTTATTTGTATTTTTAACGTTGCATATCTGAACAGTTCAATAGAATTACAGTTATATCATTTTCTCAGGTTACTTAACCAGGAGATACGTTTTCTTCCTTGCACTTTCTCTTGTATAATATTTTGTAGGATTTCATATCTCTCTTCTTGTATTATATGGCCCAGATGTTTCAATTTTCTTATTTTAACTGTGTTTAGTATTTATTTTTCTTTTCTCATTCTTCTAAGCACTTCATTGTTTGTTACTCTTTTTATCCAGCTTCTTTGCAGCACTCTTTGGTAAGTCTACACTTAGAATGTTTCTAGTCTGTCACTAATTGGTTTTTTACCGTCCAAGCCTCTATTCTATAAAAAACAACTGAAAATGCATGCGCATAAGATTGGCTCTTGGTTTTTTTACAATATAACATAAATAAAATTCGTAGTTATCTCGACGACCCTGTAGTAAAACATAAATTTATGAAAAGTTGCGTGCTACTTTAACTTTTTAATTACTCTATCTTTAATACTTAATTTTTTAAAGCTATTCTTTCGTCGTAGTTATTTTGTTGTTCTTCCTTAATAATTTGTTTTTATCAGCATTATTTTTGTATAAACATTGAAATTAGATTTATAAATGAGAATAATATAATTTGCAAACATAATAAGGAAGGAAAAATAAAATTTATGAATTCTTTTAAGAATTATTCAGATTTGCGTAATAAACACCTCTCCAAATTATCAGTTTGCAAACAGCCTAATCTAGAGAGCAAGCGTTGCTAAACGTTTGGAGGTGAATAGGAAATCCATCGAGCACATGAGCATTACCCTTCCACGTGATCGACAAAAAGCGTGTTGAGATAACATCGGCGGAACTGAACGATTCTAGCGTTTTGTAACACAGGTCGATCCTACTTCAAAGCTATTAAGTGGACTAGTAGTATACCAAACATAGACTATAGATAAAAATTGTTTATTTTATTCCTTGTTATTTTGACGAATAACGCAAAATGTTGCTTTTTTTATTTCTATAAATAAGAGCGGCACACTTAAAATTTAAACTTGATAACTCTTAATTTTTTCTGAGAAAAGGGAAGAGTATCTAAGATAATGTCCTTAAAGCTGGTAATTAAATCTCATAAAAATTTAGAATACGTTAGTTTTTAATAGTATGTTTATACATTAATTTGTTTTTAAATATTTGTGATACTTTTTCTATCACAAGGTTTAAGAAAACTTACGAAGCTTTGAAACTAATAAAAAAACTTATGGATAGAAATGAAGTCTATCTAAGTATTGGACGATTGTATAAATTCGTGCCACGTTGAGGAAAACATTACTGCACTAGCGGTTATGTTTATTTTATAATTACATTCTATAACAGAGGGAAGGGGGTAGCATCAATAGTCAGTGGAGGGTCGAACGCTATTGCAGCAAGTCCTAGGATATTGAATGGTGATATCATGATGTCAAAATGATGTTATATGGTAATATGTAGAGAGAAAATTCTAAAATTTTTCTTTAATGGACAGTACTAAGTTTGATTGTGTCTTTGCTGCCGCATCTCTGCTTGAACGCAATGAAAAGGAGCTTTTTTTGTAAATAAGCAGGTAAAAGTACAAAACTTATGGCAAAATGTGGCTTACATCCAAATGGTGTTACCTGTTTGGTGGGATTGTAGGTGAGAATCATTTTCCTTGAGCTTTTATCATATGGCGAATTAATCAAACTCAAAAACGCCAGGTTAGACGAATTCGAAAAGCGTTACCCTCCATCACGTTTATCCTAGATTTCATGGTACTAAACCAACGCACAGTTGACGTAACACAAAAAATCTGCAAAGTAGTACTAATTTGTATATGACACAGAAAGACAGTGAGAAAGAAAAAGAGAGAGAGTGCGTGTATGTGTGTGTTTGGAAAGATTTCCACGTAGTTTTTGAGATAATTCAAAACGTTTCATCATGTGCTTTGATGTCATTTTCAAGAGAATTTAGCTCTTTACTTAGGGATTCAATTTACTTACCCTTCAAGAAGAGCTATGAGTCTTTGAGAAGATATCTTTTATCTATCTTCTTTTACTATTTGTAAAACTAGAGGTGATTGTTTGGCGGAATATTGTTTGGCAGAAGATGCAGTGGGCCAGGAAAACTTTGTTGATTTGAAGGTGTTGCGTAATTGACGTAGTGGGGTAATGATGGCTATTATCTCTTGTATTCCAGGCAGTGGACGTTCTTTTCTATTTAAATTAGCTTACGAATAATTCTACTGGTAGGATGGGAAATGGGAGCAACGGTTTTTGCATGGGTAAAGTTAATTTTGTTTCTTTATTATATTTAGCAAAGAAAAATGCCGAAGAGCTATCGCTATTCCACATGACCGGAGCTTGCTCATACATTCACTTAGATGTTTGCCGGTTTGTTTGACTTACACGAGGTGCATTCAAGTTCTAACAGTTCCTATTTTTTTTTCACAAAAACTAATCACACCAAAACTGTGAAACTTGTGTCACTTCTCGATGTAATCTTTATGCAGCCGTATACATGTTTCACAACGTCGACGCCACGATTGCATGGCCGCTGCGAAAGCTTCTATAGGAGTCTTATTTGAGCACTGGAAAATCGCTGATGCAATAGCGGCACGACTAGTAAATTTGCGACCAAGGACAGTGTCTTTCATCGTTGGGGACAACCAAAAGTCGCTACGAGCCAGGTCAGGTGAGTAGGAAGTATGAGAAATCACTTCAAAGTTGTCACGAAGAAACTCCTGCGTTGCGTTCGCCCAATGCGCTGGTGCGTTGTTTTGGTGAAAGAGCACACGTGCACCCTTTTTCGGCCGTTTTTTACAAATTGCTGGAAGAAGCTTGTTTTTCAAAACATCTTAGCGGGATAGATGCGAAGGCTTTCACGGCCGGTGTTATGGTGCATTGTCTGGTTGGTTCTCGGGTTATAAGGTCGTGGTCGAAGTTCAAAAACTCTTGACGTTTCGTCCACAACTGCGGCAGACATCTTCAGAAGAAAATCTTCTAAAAATCTTAGTGTGATGCACCTGCCACCATCATTTTTTCAGCACTGGCGCTTACCCGACATTTTTTTTGTGGCGGTGAGTCTGTGGGCTTCCATTGAGCTGACTGGCGCTTCGTTTCAGGATTGAAAAACGGCATCCGCCTCTTACCCATCATCACAATCGATGAAAAGAAAGTCGCATTCATGGCGTCATCACGCGTCAACATTGCCTGACAACATGCCACCCGCACAGCCTTGTGGTCATCCGTCGGCATTTGTGGCACCCACCTGGAGGACACTTTTTGCATTTTCGGGTCTCTAAGCAAGATTGTGTGCACAGATCTCACGGAAATGCCAATTTTGGAGGCGATATGTACCACACTCATTTGGCGATCCTCCAAAACAAGTTTCTTCACTGGCTTGATCATGTCGTCAGACTGGCTGGTGCAAGGCCGAGATTGTCTTGGTTTGTTGTCACACAACGCACATTAGACACATCCATGATACCATCACCACATGTCTCACTCAACTGGCGATGAATTGCAATCGTTGTCACACCACTCAAATGGAGAAAACGAATGATTACGCCTTGTTCTTGTAATGAAAACGCCGCCATATTAAGTCTTTACTCTCGCCGCTGCCGCTATAGTCCCGTGTACCGTGCAGTGATACCATCTCTGTCACGCATTCACAAAGAGTGCTCGCGTATTTCTATCTGTTCCTAGGTATGAGAAGAAAATTTGCAGATTATATCTTGAATGCACCTCGTATAATTTCTTTGACCTTCTCAATCTAGCTTACGGAAAGATTTTTTACGGTGTTTTTATTCATATTTCTCATTATTGACACGCGTTTTTTTTTAATAAAGTGGTGGTTTGGTTTAGGTGAGAAAAGATTTCGGGAGAGTATCTTGTCCAGACCAGATAACAAAAGTATCATCAACATATTCTAGAATTAGAGTAAAAGGAGGCAAGGGTCTTTGTTTTAAAATCAGTCAAGAAGAAGTTTGCTATAACGGATGAAAACAACCTGAGAAAACAAAGCGAAAACGTCGCTGGTTGAGCAGTAAAATTTATTTTAAAAGGTAAAGTAGGTATGGGACTTAATTAAGAAAAAAAAATTATATTATAAGTTGATTTCAATAAATGTAAGATTTTAGGATGGGACATTAGTAAACGAGGAGACAATACCAAAGCTGACTATCATATCATCTTTGTGTAAAGGAACAGTTTTGTGTATATCTAGGAAATGGAAAAAGTATTTGACATAATATGAATTTTGTTTTGTAAGAAGTTGGAGAGTTTTTTCGAGGTATTTAGCTAAGTTATAAGGAGGAGAACCGAACTATAGACGTAAAGGAACCTTTTATTTATGGATTTTTAATATTTCAGGGATTGTTCTCGGAGTATCAGAAATTTTTTAGTATCAGATGATAGGTTTAGTTAGTAATGGGAGTTTTGATTTTTTTTAATGTAAGCGGTCAAATTGTTAGATACATGACCACAGCAGGATAATTCTAGTAAATTTTGCATCTTATCGACATAGCCTGCTATATTTAGGATCACTGTAGCGCTGCTCTTATCTGTCTATAAAGTTGTAATATTATTTTGTTTTAGAGCTTTTAAAGTACGTAATTTGGGTGCTTTAATATTTGGTTTTGGTAATACCTCTGCAGGCAGCACTTTGGCTACATCTTGCCTGGTTTTATTTGCCACGTTTTCAGGAAGAGTGAAAATGGAGGATTCCATTTGGGATGTGATGTATTTAGTGGGTACAGGATTTGGGGTAACAGCAAAATTAAAACCTTTTAAAGATTCTGAATAGCTGGATTGTTTATAGGGTAGTCGTATATGTTATGTGCGACCGTACACTGGTGATTAGTTATTGTTGGGTATTGGATAGTTGATTTTCACTTTGGATATATATGATGCCTTGTCATTTATTTTTGTAAAAAAATAATTTCAAGTAATAATATGGAGGAATTTAATATATGAGAAATATTATAAATTTCCGAATTGGTTCTATTGAGTTTTTTTTGGGATAAATGAATAGAGTTTTAAGTAAAGGTAGCTGTGTTTGCTTCAGGTGATGGTACATAATTTTTGGTGGTGTTTTACTTGTGTCCAACAGGGATCATAGTGATCTTTGCAGGATTTTAAGAGTCTGCTTTGAGGTTTTGACGAAAACTGATTTTTTGTGTGCTATTTATAGGACTGAAACTGAAAATTTAACGGGAATGTTTAACGGGACCTGAAAAAGTTTGTTATTTTGAAAATCTCATTACTCCGTAGTATCAGATATGCAATATCTTTAAACTAACAAACTATCCTCGACACAGTACATCTTCTACCAATCAACATTCCCACTAAACTTTTACTTTAGTGATATAAATAGTAAAGCAGAACATTTTTATTATACTTAGTTTTCGATATAAAAGTAAATATACATGGACCTCAAGATCTCTCTATTTCGTTTATAAATTTAAAATATTTGCTTAGCATGATATATAAATTCGACTCCGCGAATCAAAATCTTGTGGATACTTATGGACATATAAAACCATGGATAAAAGAATATAAAGGTTTTAAAAGTTTTCATGTTGTGTTTTTAAATTTTAGAAAAAACGTTTTCTGTATTTATAGATCCTTATCTAAGTTTCAGCTGATTAACTGGAATGTCAGTTTTTTCTTAAGTTCTTCAATAACCTGTTTCTGTCTTAACTCCATTTTATCTTTATTTCCTTCTTTAGATGTCGACTTATTATTTCCATCCCGTGCCTGATATGTAAAAAAGCATTCGAAAAAATATATTCAAGAACATAGTGGCGATAATCCAAAATTGCACATTTATATCCCTGCAAGTTTCTTTTTGATGTTTTTTTTATATCTTAATGTCTTTAGTCGGTGTAAATTGAGTATTAACTAAAGTATGAGGAATTTTACCATTTATCATTGTTATCTAAGCCTAAAATTTATACTTCTCCCTTCATCAATAAAATAACTCATCCCAACAAGGTTTTAGTTTTTTTTTTAATTATTGTAACCCAGCGTGGTCCCGTGGTTGAGGGGCGCGCTGGGAATATGGACGGATCCGGGTTCAATTCCTGGTGCTCTCTGATGCCTCGCGGGTAGTCTACTCGGCCACTAAAAATAATTGAGTGCCTGCTGCGTTTATTTCAAACAAGAGGTAATAATGGTGCTTGCAACATTGCTCCCACATCAGAGATGGTGCCCGACGACCGGACATAGTGGTGAACATATGAGAGCCTTAACCTCTCAGTTCGCAGGCCGTGCTCCTACGCGAAGCATTAGAGCCTTACCGTTATTATTTTAATTATTGTATCGGTTGTCTCAAAAATAGATTTTTTTTTATAAAGTCTGGTTAAAGATGCCACTAAATTTTGTCATAAGATTTTTGTTTAATCTTCAAAATTGTGGGGAAACAAGTAAATGTATGAATACATATAAATTACCCAAAGCATTTTATTGTCTATAACTACTCTGCTCAAAATTGCTATTTGCTCCTTACTTGTACAAAAGTATAATGTTAAGCCTCAGAACATGATTTATTTGCGCATACTTGTATTGGACCTATACATTTTGCTGTAAGAATGAAATTTTGCTATTTTATTTTTACCCCAGTGTCATGTCATATATGTAACTACACTTAAGGTTGGACAGCAGGCACAACAATATATTATTTTATGATAAATATTTGCTTTGTAATGTTTTGCAGCTGCTTTATTTAGCGTTGGTAATTAAAGATCGAACTCCATATAATTATAAGCTCGTTACAACGTCAAATACAATTTTTGGTGCATCTCAACTTCTTATTTATGATTTGTCATAAATACTAAACTTTGAACCTTTTCCTGTTGGGCTCTTATTAACTAGCTAACTAGTTATTATTGTATATCGTTAAACTTCTGGTGCATACATCGTAGAGACCTCAGACTAGTGTCATTCGACTCAGATTGAAGAGTAGAATCCGAAAAACTGAGTGTCATCCTCGGACGCTCAAAGGTTAAAAAGTTATAACGTTTTCACCAGTGATTCCGACAAGCAAATTTTGAAGTGTAAATGTTTGTCTAACATTGTATATGTCCGTATATAATTATGCATTAAAAAATATTAGTTACCAACCACACAAAAAATTATAGACTGAAAAGTCGCCAAGTAAAAATTTAATTTATTATAATTTTCTCTCTTTATTTTCGAAACAACTTATTATATATATTTACAAAGTAAAATTCGTATTATCGGTGAAGGCAAGATGCATTTACAACACGTTAATTGCTTCCCCGTGGACTTCGGCAGGCGGCCGACGCGACAGGGCCCGTAGTGTCCTGGTGCAGGCGGAATTTGACTCACGAATACTGACGGGACGAATAATCGTAGGAACGTGATTTTTGACACACGAGTGCTTTATTACCCGCTCTCAAACAAAAATATAATATCTCGGCCGCGCCTGCCGCCGGACCGGAATTTGTCCTTCGGAGGCGCTCGGGTCGGCACGGAAAGGCACGAACGATTTTTGCTGTATATTTGTGATGTCAACATAACGTCAACGCATGTTTCATCAATGTGTCAGAGCGAGATGGAATTAGGTGATACGCAAACAAAATTATCGCGGGCACCGTCAAATTTCCTTCTGTCTGCTAGGATGGCGGTTTTGGCAGGAAGGCCGAAATTAATTTGCGAATACTGACCGAAGGAATAATCGTAGAAATGTGATTTTCAATATACATATGCTTTAAGACCGGCTTTCAATTTTAGAGCAGGCAAAAAATTTGTATCGCTGCCGGTTCCGGCAATGCCAAATTTGGGTTCCCCGTACAACCTACATGGTGTTGAACATGCTCTCAACCCTGGTCAACAAAATTCATTAAATTTGTAGAAATAGCCCAGTGGAATGCCAATGGCCTTCTACAGCATAAACAGGAGGTTGAAATATTCCTTTATATCAACTATACTGATATATTATTAATAGCACAAACTCGCTTCACAGACAGATCCTACTTTAATATACATAAAAACTTAACTTATTTCACCAACCATCCAGATAATACTGCCCATGCTGGTGCAGCCATATTAATTAAGAAATCTATCAGCCACTTCGAATTATCTAAATACGAGACAGTACACCTACAAGCCACAGCAATAAGAGTTAAAATGCTCCCGTATGAACTAATAGTAGCTTCCGTTTACTGCACACCGCGTCACAACATAAAAAAAGAACATTTTCAGAACTTCTTTCGGACTCTAGGAACAAAATTTATTATAGGAGGCGACTTTAACAGTAAAAACTCCCTTTGGGGATCCCGCATGACAACTACTAAAGGCAGAGAGTTGGCAAAACTTCTCCATGAGCAAAATTATTCTTTCCTTTCTACAGGTACTCCTACCTATTGGCCTACCGATCCAAACAAAACTCCCGACCTACTGGATCTTTTCATAACGAATGGTATCTCATCAACATATATGGATATTGTCCCTAGCTATGACCTTTCCTCGGATCACTCTCCGATAATAGCCACTATCAGCTCTTGTGCCATACATAAAAAGCATATTGTTAGATTGCACAACAGAAAAACCGATTGGGAAGTGTATCAAAATCATATTCAAGAAATTATAAACTTAAAAGTTAGTCTCAAAACTCCAGAAGAAATTGACGAAGCATTAAGCAAGTGGTTCTGCATCCTTAAGGAGGCTGCGCAGCAAGCAACTCCCCCAGTGTATCCTCGGAGCTCTACATTCAATGTCCCTGTGGAGATTAAAAAACTTATAGCTGTGAAAAGAAGAACCAGAGCAATTTGGCACCGGACCCAAGCACCTGCTGGTAAAAATACTTTCAATCGACTAAGTAACCAGCTGAAACAAAAAATTAAAGATGTGCAAAATCAATCCTTTCATGACTACATCATTAGTTTGAACAGATACGACAACTCAATCTGGAAGCCGGTAAAAAATGCAAGAAAGCCTAAAAACCAAGTGCTTCCCATATTTAATGAAGCAGGCCCAAACTCTAGATGGGCTAGAAGTGACGAGGAAAATGCTAAATTGCTTGCAGAGTACTTTGAGGAAGTCTTCACCCCCAACAATGATGTAGTCGATGATGAGATAGAGAGACAATTAAGTAACATCACAACCAATGTTCGAGGAGTAACAAGTTTCTCTCCTAGAGAGATTCAAAAAGAAATCAAAATCCTAAAACTCCGTAAATCTCCTGGCATAGATGGCGTGACTCCTAAAATGTCAAAAGAACTACTAAGAAAAGGACTAGTGTTACTTACTTATATATTTAATGCTATCATTAAGTTAAATTACTGGCCCAAGCAACTGAAAGCCGCAGAAATCATATTAATACCTAAACCGCGCAAAGACTTAAACAAGGTTGCATCATATCGTCCAATAAGCTTGTTGTCTATAACCTCAAAAATACTGGAAAGACTTATATTGCAAAGAATAGTTGCTGATCCTAACGGCAAAGAATGAATATCTCAACATCAATTTGGCTTTCGTCAAAATTACACTACGATACAACAAATTCATAGGATCTGTCACAAAATTAATGAAGCATTCGAAAATAAGAAATACTATACATCGGTTTTCTTAGATGTAAGTAGAGCCTTCGACAAAGTTTGGCACTCGGGCCTATTATACAAGATTGAACATTTTTGCCCGTAACATACTATAATCTCCTAAAATCCTACTTAAGTGACAGAGAATTTAGAACAAGAGTCAATGAAGATGTGTCTGGCATGAAACCGATCAAGTCCGGTGTACCACAGGACAGTGTCCTGGGTCCCTTTTTATACGTGCTGTACACTTCGGATTTACCAGTAAATAATTATACTACAATGGGCACCTTCGCTGACGACACTGTTGTCCTTTCTACCAACGATGACCCACAACTAGCAACCATTACCCTAGAAAATCATCTAAATCAAATACAAGAGTGGACACATAAATGGAAAATCAAGATCAATGAAGATAAATCTGTACAAGGTAATTTTACCTTAAGAAAAGACCTGTGCCCCCCTGTTTATCTAAATAACATACAAATACCTACTTCATCTTGTACAAAATACTTGGGGATACATTTAGATAATAAACTATCATGGAAACAACACGTGGTTAAAAAACGTAAACAGATCGACCTAAAACTTAATGAAATGCAATGGTTACTTTGTAGGAAGTCAAAATTACTACTTGAAAATAAGCTCCTTCTTTATAAAACGATCCTTAAGCCAATATGGGTTTATGGAATTGAACTCTGGGGTTGTACCAGCAATTATACAGAGAAGTCAGTCTAAAATATTACGTATGATCTCCAATGCCCCATGGTATGTTACTAATGACACACTTCATTCAGACCTGAAAATTCCATATGTTAAAGATGTCATAACTGAAAAAAGTATTAAACACCACATAAAACTAGAACACCACATCAACGCACTCCTTAATCCCCTTCTGGAAATACAAAATACAAGAAGGCTTAAACGGAAATGGCCTAATGATCTAAAAAATGTCTAAGGAGGACTTGTCACTGGAGAAGACCTCACCACGTCAATGAAGAGCTACTTAGTTCTTAGATCAACACATTAGCTCATAGAATTCTATTGTAAATTCTGATTGCTAATAATAATAATAAAAAAAAATAAAAATAAATATATTTGTGATGTCAACGTAACGTTAATGCATATTTCCTCAATGTGTCAGAGCGAGACGGAATTAGATGACGCGCAAATAAAATTCTTCTGTCTGCTAGGACGGCGGTTTTGGCAGGAGGGCCGAAATTAACTCGCGAATACTGACCGAAGGAATAATCGTAGAATTGTGATTTTCAATATACATATGCTTTAAGACCGGCTTTCAATTTTGGAGCAGGCAAAAAATTGTTTATTATTGTATATCGTTAAACTTCTGGTGCATACATCGTAGAGACCTCAGACTAGTGTCATTCGACTCAGATTGAAGAGTAGAATCCGAAAAACTAAGTGTCATCCTCGGGCGCTCAAAGGTTAAAAAGCTATAAGCCTTGAAAAGTAGTAAGTACAGACTAATTTACTTTAATATCTAGGAGGCGTATATGTGAAATAATTATAATCCTTTAATAACGAAACACCATGTCCCATTATTTAATTAAATTATTCTAATTTATTTGCAATTAAATTAGAAACTTAAATTTTTTAAGTAACCGGCTATTCTTTATATTAAATTAATAGGAACTGCTTATACTGAGGGTAATTTACTCTTCGTTAAAACATATTTATACAACAGATAGGCTTTATATATTAGTTTATTTAGTAAATATTGCTTCAGTCAGTATTCTGAAAATTTAATTAAATGTAAGGCAGATAGATATCCTTTCCCCCATTCCTCCGTTACAAAATTAGATTCGTTTATATTATTAAACGAAGCGTAGTTTTTAATTTCTTTGCAATTTTATACTCTCAGCTCTAATAGTTTTTATAAGTCTGTCTGAGTTTGTTTTTTTTAATTTATTATAATTATATTTAATTTAACCATAATTATAGCACATCTAAATATTTTAATATTGTGCAGGATAATTAAAATATTTATATAGAACTAAGAATAAATTAATGTTACACATACTACACATGTTGGTGTGAAATCCGAATATTTAGAGACTCTGGAAAGCTAATGGTGTTAGCTTTTTTGGGACCAGAAGAGGTTTCTTTACCATTACTAGCGAATACTATATGGCACTTTTGAGAGATTGAAGGCACCCATCACGGAAGAACGTGATGACGTAGAAAACATTAATGCATGGAAGTTTTGTCCCTGCGCAAAAATTTACTAAGGTTTGACATTCTTCTACATCCACTTTAATTGTTCGATCTGATTCTCTTGCATTATATATTTATTGCCAAAACTAAAGCTTTACTGGCTTGACAGAAATTTTAGTCAAACCTAGAGATAATGCAGAGCGCAAACGAGTATTTTGAGGAAATCTGCTTCCCCGAAATAATTTGGTTAAGGAACTTGCAGAAGTACACAAAGCTTCTTAAATTTTAAGAGAAAAATCAGATAGATGCAAAGACTTTCACGGCCGGTGTTATGACACATCGTGTGGTTGGTTCTCGGGTTATAAAGCAGTGGTCGGAGTTCAGAAATTCTTGACGTTTCGTTCACAACTGCGCCGGACATCTTCAGAAGAAAATCTTCTAGTAATTATTTGAAATATTGAGAAGATACAGTTGACGACAACACCCTGAAAAAGACCCTAGTGTATGAGTGGCATAAACAGATTTGGAAAGAACAAGCAGTTAAAACTGTAGGCCACTAATGTTGTTCGAACACTAGGGTGTCTAATGCGTTTGCCGCCTTCTCGAGGATGACCGCCGATCTAATAATTTTTATATGATTTATTTCTGAAATGTCCGCCGCAGTTGTGGACGAAACGTCAAAAGTTTCTGAACTCCGACCATTGCTTTATAACCCAAGAACCAACCACACGATGCACCATAACAACGACCGTAAAAGAAATAGGAAATTCTCAGAGATGTAAACTAAAACCACATCTAGTAATAATGCAAATCTATTCTAGTAGAATCATATATTTGAAGCACTGTTACGAGAGCAGCATGGAAGACTTCTGCCAACTAATAAATCAAGTGTATCAAAACGGTATACGATTTTGCGCTATACTTAATGACCAAATACCTTCTCAGGACATTGGTTACAGTTGGCATAACGAATATAAATTTGAAAGTAAAATTTCAACAGTCATCAAAACAAAATAAATACTCTAAGTAGGATAATTTAAAATGACAGACAATCTAATCACGAACAAAATTATTAGGAGAGCCTGGGTATGGTATGGTTGAAGTGAACAAGATTTCACGTACTTATAAATGTACAGGTAGATTATATCCCCACAATTAAGAGAGGCACAAAAACTACAGTTTGAGAACTAATTTTTTTTATTTATTGCCACTACAATCTGCCATAAATTGGCATTCAGCAGTTTATTTAACAAACATAGTGATAGTCGTAAAGAATGTGCATCGAATGATGCACACGTATGTTAGTCTTAAAGTAGTTTAACAGTACTATTTACGATAAAAGTGTTATTCAAATCTGTTTATGAGGTCAAGAGGTTTAAATCGTTTTAAGCGGGGTTACACTTCATCACTTTCTTTAAGACATTCCAGTGAGGTGTTTGGGTGTCCACTAATTCGATCACGATAACGTACACAAAACCGTTAAATTTCTTGATACACTGTTGAGATCCTTTCGAATGATTTCGTTGGAGAAGTACCATGAACCATTTGCTGTAGATCTTGACTCTTTTGACTGGAACCTTCTTAATATTTTTATGTTGGATGTTTTAGCGGTGCCCAAAGTTGAATGCTATATAACCATATTTTTTAAAGTTTAAGGCCCACTTCTTTGCGTTTTCCCAAATGTGTGTCCTCCAGGTCGATTTCCTGTACAGGTGTATACCAAGATACTTGGCGCTGTCAGCTTGTAGGATCTATTGATTTTGAAGTATCAGCGATGGGTAGTTACCTCTCTAACTGTGAATGTAACTTGAACGGATTTGCTTTCATTTATTTTGGTTCTCTATTTTTGGCACCAGGACTGGATTGCATCTGAGAGAACTTGCAAGTGGTGAGAAGTTATGGTAATATGTTAGGGTAGGCGTGCGATGGGAGTATTGTCGTGTCGTCCGTAAATGTGGAAATCATATTTCCAGGTACAGTTGGGAGATCTGGCGTAAATAGGAGGTATTTGAATTAGCCTCAGTACGCTCCCTTGTGGACCTTGTTGATGTGATTGGATAAGTATGAGCTCAGGAGTTCAAATCCGTGGTTAAAAATGTTTTAATTTTGCAAACAGACCCTCAAACCAGATGTTGTTGAAGGCCTGTGTTACGTCCAGAAATACTGCTGCTCAATATCTGCGCTCTTCGAAATTTTTTGTCATTTTGTCTACTACACGATGTAATTGATCAGTTTTTGCGTGATGCTTCCAAAAACCAAACTAGTGGTCAGGGATAAAGTGATTAGAATGATTGGGTATAATTTCTGTGAAAGCATTTTCTCAAATACTTTATACAGTGCTGATAGGCCTGTAAGAAGGTAATTGATCAGTAGATTTTCCGGGCTTTGATATTAGGATTATCACAGCAGTTTTCCATGATTCAGGAAAATGGCGAAACCTTAGGATAGCATTAAATAGTTGAGTTGTGAATTGAAAACCATTTTGGATCAGATTTTTGAGAATTAAGCCAGGGATTAAGTCATGACCAAGTGCTTTGAGGTAATTTACATGTTTGAGAATGGTATTTTCCACTTGGTGTACTTTGAATTTATTCAGTAGTAGGCTCATTTGATACGGCATATTTAGAATGTTGTAAATGTCACCCTCATTATCTTCGCTGGAAATGGTTTGATGACAGTAACTAGATGGTCGGCAAATACCAATGCGTTTTCGTGTTCGCTTTTGCCCAGGTATTGTTGACTGCACGAATCGGAACTTTGTGTTGCCATGGCTGCTTAAGATACCTTTTTGCCCTCCAGAGTGAGTAGTCATTTGCTTCGTATGGTAAAAGTTGTTTAACATAGTTTTGGAGATTTTGGTTTCTGGTGGTGGAAAGTAGGTTTTTGAACTCTATGGTGGCATTATTTAGTGTTCTTTTATGGTGTTGTGCGGCAGATTCTTCTTAACGCGTACGATAGTCCTGTTTGATAAAATGTGTTCGACAGAGATTTTTGTCTTAATGGGGGAAACATTCTTTAATGGAGTTCTCTGTAGGCAGGACACCTTTTGTACCTGGCAGGATAATTTCCGTTACAGTTGACGAAATGACATCTTTATATTTTTCTTTGTGTTGCCATTGTTACATAAAATGCTAGTGCACTTCATACAGCATGGAGATCTGTTGCAAAAATTCTTAGTGTGGCCATGTTTCTGGCATCTAGAGCATTGAGGTATTGCGTTTGGCTTGTGGGGGCTCGAACTGTACCACAGAATGCATAAGTTTGTCAAGGTTATATATTTCTTTATTGTTGTCAGATGATTTCAGGTCTACAACAAAAAGGGGTAGCCCGTTTTTGGTGCGTGTTTGTTGTACATTTCATACATTGACTGCTTTATAACCAAGTCTCTGTAGTTCTTCCTTAATTTCGTTAATGCTTGTAGATGGTTGTTGATTCTTAAAAAAACTCGGAAGCTGGGTCTTTATTTAATCTGATATATGTGAAATGCAGTGTTCTTTTCTATTAAACCTTTGATTATTATCGAGTACTTTTCCGGTGTTTTAGGAAATATCTTAATTTCGTCATTTGTTAAGGCTTCTAGTGGGTCATCATCCTTAGCTGTTGAGTATCAAAATGTGATTAGAGGTTCAGTGGTCGAATATCGGAGGAGGTTTCGGACCTATTGTTTTTAGCGGTTGGAGATCCTTGTCCTTGCAAAGTCTCATCATTAAGCGGGCTAAAACGATTATCTGGGCCCAGCCAGTAGATTGGAGCTTTTGGTTGCTTGTCTTGATTTGCCTTAGTATCAGTGTAGTCTGCCGCGTTTTTGTGGTCTAATAGTTGCTAATCTGTATTGTGTAGTTGGTTCTCGGGTTATAAGGCCGTGGTTGGAGTTTAGAAACTCTTGACGTTTCGTCCACGATTGTGGCGGACATCTTCAGAAGAAAATCTAAAAATTAAAAAATTATTGAAACCACTAACTGCTTCACATAATAAAATCATCCCTACCAAAGTCTATTGGATATCTGTAAGTTATTCTTTAACGTAATCATTTTTTAAATTCTTAGTGAGTATGAGTACTACCTTATGCTATTAGAAAGAAATTTTCTGTTCCCGTTTGCGTAAGATTTATTTTTATGCATTTTTTGTTGTTTTGGTATTTATGGTGCAGTAACAAACTTTTTTAGATTTCAGACAGCAGCTGACAGTATTTAACTTTGAGTTTTTATCAGCTAGTGCTAAAACCGAAATTTTCAAGGAAATCGAGGCAAACTTCGACAATCTTGCCAGCTTGTGTTTTAGTCAGTTTGTAAGGGACTTTTCTGGTTTTTATATTTCAACAAGGTTAAATTGACGCAAATGATTCGATATCTAAAACAGTTTGCAGGTGTCGAAAATAGATGGTTGGCCGAAACGTGATGGAATTTCAAGGCTAATATCAGAATCGAACTAGTTGTAACAAGTCAATTTAAAGGTTTAAATAACTTTGCATTCTGATTTATCACAATTATTTTCCATTGATAACAACATGAAAGTCTTTCCTTTATTACAAAATATTTAATATTCTATATTTTTTGTAATATTTGTTGTTTTTGATCAATGATTGTTTGCATGCTGTAATTGTTAAGTAGTGTTGTTCATCTGCAGATCAGTTCTGGAGAGTATAACACATTTTTCTGTAAATGTGGTATATGGGGATGAGTGGAGGAAGGTATTTGTGTATCTGAGGTCTATTTTGTTGCTATCCAGTTTGGGACAAAGCAAATACCCCGAGCATCATGTAGTTTGTTGCTGGTGTCTAAGCGTTGTGTAAGCAGATGCCGGTTGGCGGGCCCAAATTAGTGGTAGAGGCGCTTGAGCCATGTTGTTGTAATAGAAAGGCCGTTGTAGTTCTAGGCTATAAGACAAGGTACTCTGGCTGAGCACCAGTGAGACAGTAATTGAAATACATTACCTGCAGGTTCTGAAGTTGCTCATTATTTGGAGCCTCAGCCTGCAGTCTTCAAAGTGTGTTCGGCCGGAAAGTAACTTTTTATATCGTCCAAACTTATAACAGCACAGTAATTAAGAGCAAACAGTTCGCTTCGATTGCCTTACATCTTACTACAAACTTTAAATGAGATAAATCTCGTTTTTCTACTTTATCAGCTTTTAATTTAAGTTTTTTATATTTTCCCGAAGTAAAATAAGGGACCATACTTGAGGTTGTTGTACATTGTGTACTACGACAAGAGGATTACCTCTTGAAATCAGAATTTTGCAGACATCTATCAAGTCGAAAAACTCAACTCTTTTAAAGGTACTAAGAGGTCTCTCGAAGCAAAACGTACTCTTCCAAAGTGATAATTCTAATGTTTAAAATTGATTTCGTTTAACAGTTGCCCTTCGGGATAAAAAGGTATTTGTTAAGTACTTTAGTTGCAAAGTATTATATAAGAGATATGATCTTTTCCTACTAATGTCCCATAATCTGTCATGTACTGACTCTTCGTCGCCAAGATTCTGATTAGTCTTGCTGCCTCCGCTACTTACTGTGACCATCACATTCACTTTTCCAGTGTTAGAGTTATGGTCCAAAACCCAGTTGACTTCCATGATCTTCGTGGCGAGTTCTTAGAGTTCAGCCCCATTGTGGTGCTGTCGTGTTGATTGTTCACAGCAAGTTCTTTATATTTTAATTAAAGTTCTTTGGTGGCACAAGCAGCGGATGGTAGCCAAACTAGATGCTACTATTCATAAGTGCATCTTACTGTCATATTTCGAATCATTTGTCTTTAAGTGTCTTCAATTTTTGGAACGAGTTAAGGTGGATATTACTTTTCCCAGTAAGTATTAGCGCCATCTAACCAACAGCTTTCCCCACGTCTTCAAATACCATAAAACCTGGCCCAATACATCCACCAGAAAACGACAACTGACCTCCAGACTAACAGCTCCGAGGCCAGCCATTCTGAAGCTCTGGAAGTTACCGTCAATAAAGGATGAGTTAAACTTTGTGTTTTATTCTCAAGACGTGTCAGTTCACACAAATTGTTAAATTATTATTTTATACGATCACTTCTCTTTTTATTTATTCGAAGTTACTGCTAATGCACTTAATCAGGGTTTTGTTATCACAAATTAAGAAATAATTTGCTTCGATAGTCATCGCTAGGGCCAACTAAGGATGGGCCAGGTGCAAACATGTAAGTTTTTTTGATTGGTTGTTTGTAATAATATCCTTTAAAACTGGATTTGCTGGTAGTATAGTTGACCGCATTCTGCCCGCGCCTCCTTTATTCATTTTCATTAGTCTGTTTGTATTCCGTTTTTAAATATTAAATTGACACCATCTTTTATGCCTTAGCGTGGGATCTAATTAATTAAAATATTAATTTGGATTTTAGCACAAATTTTAATTTTTTTGTAGGACTTTTTATATCATATTCTAAATTTGAAAGGAGGAATTTCAATTGAGTAGCCGAGATTAAGATTAAGAGTTTTTATTTTAATTTTTAATTAAGTTAAGAAAGTAGCGCATTCCGTACACCCACTACTTTTCTCATCTGCAATTCGCCGTTTGCCCTTTTAATTTTCGTTATTTCTGTAATGTACTTTATTTGTTATTTAATTTTATATTTTACATTATTCGCTTTTAAATTCCCATTGTAATATGTCGATGAGGATGATTTGTTGGAATCAGTGATGAAGTAACAATTTTGTCTGCTCAAATGAAGGTAAAGAGTAAAAGTGACACTACTTTTAGTATAAAGAAATGTGTTAAATAAATAAAATAATTTCAAGCAGGTTTCTGTAATGATCGTTTCTAATTCTCAAAAAAAAATGTTCTAATATTTACTGAAATTTTAACGATTATCTAAATTTTAAGTTTGTTTATATAATTCATTCAAAAAATGAAAACGTGACTTAAGAGAAAATTTACTACCTCCTTTAGAACTAATCGAAAATATACATTTAAAAAATTAAAATTACAAGAGCATCTATGATATTGTTGGCCAACGTTATCAAAACAAATGTGTTTTTACTAAAGTTATATTTATAAAATTTTTACATTTTGTCTTTTATTTTTGAGAGTGTAAATGGATATCAAAAGCTTGTAGACGTTTTTCTTACTAATGTACTTGCCCTTAAAGCTTTGAACTTACCTAATTTGGCAGAAACTCTATTTTTATATGGTGAGGTGCAATGTTTGGATTATTCGAATTGAAAATGTCCATATTGATATCCTACTTACGTTTCCTTTCAAATTATATTTTGCAAAAATGTAAAATCCTGGAACTCAATATTTTGTTTAAGTTTCGACTAAACCCGGTTCACACTCAGCCCAACTTGTAAAATTTTTGGAAGCACTATGCAACGTACTCATCTGCAAGTATTTGTTTTAATGGGTAAAACATTAAAAAAATGTTTCGATTGTTTAGAAAATCAACTTACTACTTGCAGTTCCAGAGGCCTCAATCAATATTGAAAGGTCAACTACCTCCCCAGTGTAGTTTTTGTCTTGTAGCGTAGCTACACCCGCATTTTCTGTATTTGGTTTTATGTAGTCGTTATTTGTTGGCTTAATATTTTAAATTCAGTAGCACTCATTGTTTCTTAGATGTAATCGAAATCGTACGTGGGCAGTCTGAAATATTGTGAGCCTAACATAGAAACCAAGTATTTTTATCTATCAAATTCAATTTTATTTTTCAACATAGTTTTCTTCTAAATCGATACATTTTTTCCAGCAATGCTCCAATCTTTTTAACCCGTCCAAATAGTAGTTAGCGTCTTGTTTTGCAAAATAGACGCATATGCTTGAGATGATCTCCTCGTTTGATAAAAATCTCTGCCCTCCGAGCTAAACTTTGAGCTTAGGAAACAGAAAATAGTCGCTGCGCCCAGATTTGGTAAATATGCTGGGTGGTCAACCAACTAAAACTGGAATTAGTGAATTTTGACCATTGAGACTGACCAAGTGTGAACTGGCGCGTTGTCTTGATAGAAGAGCACTTTCTTTCGTTTTTCAGCAATTGCTGGCTTTAACCGGTCCAATAACGATGCGTAGTACGATCCCGATATTGTTTTTTCTTTTTCTAAGTAGTCGATTAACAGAATTCCCTGATTATCAAAAAAAAATAGTCGCCATCACCTTCCCGGTCGATGAAACCGTCTTCGCCTTTTTGAGCAAGTTCACTGTTTGCAGTCTCAGTAGTATAATCGTGGATCAAAATTTCATCGACAGTAATAAATTGACGTAAAAAGTCAGAGTCGTTTCAATGAAACTGCTTAAGCAGGGCGTTGGAAATGTTCATTGGAATGAATTTTTGTTCATAATGAGCAAGCTCGAGACCTAACGCGTGGACAGTTTTGTCATGTCCAAACGCATTCTTTCTATATGCTCACAGCCTCTGCTATCGTCCAGTACCATTTGGTTAACTTTTTCGACGTTATCACTCAAGCTGATATGATCACGTTTAAATTTAGCTGCTCATCTTTTCGCGGTGGCAAATAATGAGGTAGAGCCCCCGTAGACAGTGTCTAACACGGCTTTAATTTGCGTAGGCGTATTGCCTTTCAAATGCAAGTACTTAATTACGGCACGGTATTCGATGTTTTCCATTTCTATAAAACTTTGACATCGAGTGATACAAACAACGGTCAAACAACAATTAAGTGCCTAAAATTGTTAAAATTTTTACAGTTATCTTGTTACAGATTGTAGTAGCAGAATTTTGATCATGTTGAGGCTCAAAACTTTTCAGACTGCCTACGTTTTAACCAAAAGAAAAATGATTCTTGTTACTTTAACTCCTTGGAATATATTTTAAGCACCTGTAACTGATTAAGCAATAACTTTCTTTTAGATTTTTGCTCATCTCCTAACAAGGTCGTTGATGTTACGTTTAAATTTTTTCTTTGCACTTGTTGATCTGCATTTTTGCATAAAAAATTATTTCTGTTTGTAAACTGACCTATAACTTTTAATATTGCCTTAAAGACTCTGCATATTGGTTTTAGAGAATCTACTGCAGTGATGGTTTTGGTTGGATGGATTCTATTGGGAAAATGAGAGACGAACTTTCCAAAATTTCTGCTTTAGTTATACGCTGTATTATGCAGCACAATGATTTATTACATAAGTAAAGAATCGCATGTTACAGGTGACAATTACAATATGTTCTTAACCCTTTAGGGCTGCAGAAGCTGGACTTAAATGTTTAAGTTTACCAATTTCATTAAAAAACCTGCGATTTAGATTATATGGAGCCAGTTTAAGAAGAATATGAGTTGAAAACTGAAACTTACAATAAATTATTTTCTACATTTGTGGCTCATAGTGATTTATAACAATTTTTTACCAACGAAGATAAAAATATCCACTTGCATCCCACTCAATTATATAAGAAACCTATATTGTCGACACAGTAATGGTTGCGAACACAAAGCGTGGGAATTTCAACGTTAACTTGACCAATTCTTTGGAGCCGGTAAATTTTTACAGCGTAAATTATCAGCAGCAAGCTTCTCTCTCTCTCTCTTTCTGTCTCGTTTATAAGGCTTATTACTTATTTTTAGAACTTTAATAGCTGACAAAAAAATACTTTTCGTTTAACACACTGTTATTGCACACTTTAAATGCTAACCAAGCAAAATTGGTTGTCTCTCTTTTGCAGAAATATCAACAAAACTATAGTTTCTTCAAGAAATGTTCTAACTTTAGAAATTTTAGTTTTTAAGGCAATTTATTGATTAACAGGTTTGTCAGCCTCTTCCCTTCTAAGAGAGTTACTGCGCTGTTATACATTTGGAAGAATGACTTGTGTTAAGGCTTCACTTAATTTGTTAAAAGCGAAGAGCAAGATGGAACTTTTGGCTAATCCTAGACTTGAGCCGTACGCTTACCTGTTATTATTCTGTCTTTATGATTTGCTGCGAAACTTCAACGCGAGACTAAGTCGTATCTCTGTACATTTATTTTCTGACTCTATTATTGTACTCTGTTCGTCGCAAATCAAGTAATTATTATGCGACTTCTAGTGAAATCTGTAGTTATTGTCCTATTTTTGATAATCTCGCGAATTGTAGTTCTCGGGATTTACTATCCCGTACTCTAGTCTCGCTTAAGATGTGATAACAAGATTTGCATTTTTTGTTTTTCAATAAAATAATGGTCTTCACAAACGTTTAGATTATTTGAAAAAAGTATCTGAAATAGGTGTTGAAACTTTTTAATAATAATCGTCAGTGTGTACAATTATTTCACTAGCTTGTCGTCATTGATATGACTACAGGGCGTTATCGGATTTTTTCAACGCTTTTCAGTCGCGGAATTTAAGAATGTATATTACTCAGCGTAAGTTTTAGATCTCATGAGGAATTGCTAATTCCCCATCGGGCCTCATTAGGCGGCGGATATAGGAATGTCTCCCAAATAAGGGTGGTAATGAGGAAATTAAATACTCGGGGAGACCAAAACTAGCAGCAGCGACGGATCCAGGGCGGCTGCAAACAGCAACTGACCTGTATTAGGTGGTTAAAAAATAACTCGCTAAGACACTTGGCAAGCGTGGCGTTTAAATTGCCAAAACCTCTAACAAAATATCGATTTTAAACGTACCCGAAAGAATATACCTCAGGTTGGTAGAGATAGCTCATAATTCCACACCGGAAACTCGCTCAGCCTGATGAATTCTGGGGGAGGCAAAGAACGACATGTAAGCAGAAAAATCCTCAAAAAACTAAGAAAAAAACAACAAACTGCTCATTAAGTATCGCTACCTATAACATGAGGACCATAAGAAGCAGAGAAAGATTACATGAATTAGAATATGGACTAAAAAGAACAAACTGAGATATTGTAGGATTAGCCAAAAGAAGAAGAAAGGGAGAATACCAGAGGGTAGAGAGAAATATTTTAGGAATATCAGTGAGGGATCACAAAACTCATAATAGAAGAAATCAGAGTTATAAACGTTATAAAAAGAATAGGCTGCTTAAAATAGCAATTGGCAGGCTATGTAATCAGATATTCAAAAAATGGAGCGGCTACATTATCAGATGGAGACCATGGGGAGAACGAAGAAGTGCTGGAAGACCCCACTACCGCTGGTACGATGAGATAAAGAAAGTTGCGGGACTCAACTGATATCAAGTTGCACAAATGTGAGAGAGGTCTATATCCAACAGATAGAAAACGACTGAAGAAGAAGTTTTTCGGGAATAGCACAACTAATACAAATAGCCATTTTTAAATGTTTACATTGTTGTAGACTCAAAATAGATTTTAATCTATTGCTAGTGGTTTACTTACCGCTCCTGTTCTCGCTGTATTGGAGCCTTGTATAATTAAAGTAATCTGCATACTTCTGAAAACTTATAAAAGTTACATTATTGATTACTTTGTCCAACGAGAGTTTAAGTCGCACTTTAATCATTAAAGGCCTTTGAAAAGTTGAAATCATATCAGAATTCTGCCCACTTGCTTTTGAAAAGTTGGTCATCCTCTTGATAAGGATTGTGATTGTAATGAATAGTTGTGCCCTCTGTGTTTTCTAACTTTCACTCACTGCACTAAATCGCAGCTCGAAACCGTCTCACCCATGGCGATTATGTACGTCAAGCTCATCAGTTTAGAGACAGTGGAGTCAAGAGTACCTCGACATTTTCATGAAAAGACCAAAATTAACTTCAGAGACAAAGCTTTGAGAGTCTCATATCTAGGTAGGATGTAATTGTTAGAGTACTGAAAATTTGCAATTTCCCGCAAGTGATCACCAGCGTGGTTTATCTATGAAATTGACTTTTACAATATTGTAATATTTGTTTATTTCTCTTGAAAATAAAGTAATAAATAAATTATAATTTAATTTTTATTTTTTGTCTGTTTCCTTGTAAATATTGTATTTAAATACTGACCCTCCTTATTTTTTCTGGTACACATTTCTAGTTCTTTTCAAACTTATTTGCAGCTGAATAAATTAAAATAAAGAATCTACCGCACTCTTCAAGTTTAAATTTATTTCGGTCTCTGCAGAATAATTTAAACAAAGTTTGGTTTAGTGGTAGTTACTCAAAACTGCCACACGGTCATTTTTAAAAAATAGTAGCTCAGTTTATATGGAGAAGAAATCCACATACTTGTTAAACGTAGGGATGCCATTGCAGAAATTGGTGGTGATTATATATTTGATTAATAAAACTTCTTTAAAATGGAACCACCGTACCTTTAAAATTTTTAAACTGAGCAAAATTTCTGCAAATATCTAATATTTTTGATGGGCTATTCATGGATGACAAATTTTAAAGACGATTCTGTGGTACCTACCTAGAAGAGTCGAATAAATGTGCAAGTTTTGTATTTTATATTTTTGGTCATTAAGAACGTGATTTTAATTTTTTAAAATTTATTTATTAATGTTGCTATTTACAATATGTATTACACAAAAGTAGTAATATGGAAAAGGGGGTTATCTGTTGAGTGTCTCTCTTTCGTTGCTCATTAAAGACCAACGGATATGGTTTTAAAACAGATTCAGTGGTTTAAACCTTTTAAGTTTGTTTTGAAGATTTACAATATGCATTTGGGTGGCTTAACAGTCTGTTAAGTATTTATCACTGCACTTACTTATTTCTTCTATTATGGAACTTGCTTTTAAATCATTTAAAATAATTTTATTTAAACGGCCGAGTTTGGTGCTGTATCTCATAGTTGAAGACTATATGTTGAAAGCAGTTTAAAATCAATAGCTTTGATTTATGATCTAACGCCCAACAATATTTTTTGTACAACAGCTAGTTTCATTTTCAAACATGGCTTTTTCCGCCAGCCCTTTTGTCCAAATGCATCCCTAAGCACTTGACTTCTTGCACCCATGTAAGTGGTTTATAAATGATTAAAACTGTGGTGTATTGTCTTTGAATTTGGTGAATGTAATGTGTTGGTTAATATTTATTCTCCAATTTTAACCAATTTTTTTATTTTGTTGAATTGTGGAATTGTGGGGATGACCGTTGGGTTTTTGTGTTTTATTTATATTACTTTATCGCCGGCAAAAATCATGGTAGTAATCTGCTGTAAATAATAGGTAAAACATTGGGCCTTAAGGATTGTCTGATTTAATAGGATGTAGGTCTGTTATATCTTTTCCATATTTGAAAGTATTGTTCTTTCAAGAATGATCCAAGGTTAACAATGTACTAGTAAGGTATTGGTCTTTTTATCTTGTATAAAAGCCCGTCGCGTCACATTATATCGAAGGATGGCTATTGTCTCAAAATGCTACTCCACAATAGTTTTTTTTTATTTAAAGGTTTTATTGATGGTGTTTATTATCCAGTGCACCCGTTCTAACGTTGAATATGTTCTTATGTGAAATTGAATCTGTAATTCGAATTTATTCTCTAATAGTTTACTTAACTATGATAATAAACTTGTGAATGTTGTGGTTTGATGGATTTTGCGAAACCTTCCACAGATTCGTAAAGTACTCTAATCTTTAAAAAAATATATTTGCTCGGTTACACGGTGGTAAGGTCAAAGTCTGAAGGTTTTTCAGATTCAAATTATATTTGATCGTTTATACTAATTTCCTTAATTGCGAATAAGCCAAGAAGTGATGACATTTGAAACGGCGCCTCTACGGTTTCTCTTATTTCCGTTTCTTCTGTAAGGGTTACTGTCGGTGGTAACGGTTGAAGTATTATTTCAAGATAAACAGAAAAACTTTTGTTGGTTTGATCTCGTCCAAAAGGCATTTTTTTTTGAGTAGGAGGAATGGATGTAATGTTTTTGTTGCTTCTTGCAGCCTGTAGTCTGTTTGCTGTAGCTTCCAGGTGTTTTAAGTTGTTTTGGTTGGGATTGCTGGAGTAAATTCTTCATCAGATTCCCAAATTGATTTAGTCAAAAAAATTCTAAATCCTCTATCGTTTTTAATTGTCAAGTCATGGTTATCCAGTAATGTTCTATAGTAGTTTTAGTAGTTTTTCCCAGCAATGGAAGCGTTTGCATGATTGGTGAATGGTCTGCGTGTAAGTCCCAACATGATTTAATCAAATAAATGCGGTTTTCCTTTTGGATCACTAAATTGGTAGGTGGGCTTGTATCTTGAGCTGAAGTTCTTACAACATATTATACAGAATTTTTCTTGTACCAGGTGGGAAAAATCGCAAGTCTCATAATATGTGTTTTGTGTTGCTTTGAAACTGCTATCCAAGGAACGGAAATAACTAAATAAGCCCGTTTTGTTTAAAGAATAGTTCTGTGGGCAGTGGACAACTGAGACTGTCAATGTTCTGTGCCAATATTCTATTATAATGTTTATAGCTTGTAAGAAGTTAACTTCAAAATCTGGTAATTAGTAATATTTAATCTGTTTTCTAATTAGAATGGCTGAGCCTCCTCTGGTATGCTTTTCTGCGTTGAAGTGGCTAGTCGTTTGAGTGTGGAAGTTTGGTATTTTGAGAAGTGGGTTTTTGAGATAAATATTATATCTGTTTTATTATGTTTGAGGAATATTTAGATTTCTTGCCTGTGATGAGATACACCATTGGTGTTCTATAACACAATTTTAACAATCTTCTCCTCTCCGAGGAGTTTCATTTATAGTTGTTGAATAGTTTGTTGAATCGCCAATATAACTGTTGTTAGGTTATTAATAATAGTTCCGCGTAACAGGCCTTGAAGGCCCTTTGGGGTCGTAACAGGATAGATCTGCTACAGTCTAGAGCCTACGGGTACACAAGGGTAGTAACGTGGCTAGCGCTACGTACCGTCCGCCTATTATTACCCCAGAGTTTGACCTCCAGGTACTCATTTATTTCAGCCTGAGTCGAGCTGGGCCGTAAAAATGCCAGTGATCGAACCCGCAACTCTTGGTTTCGTAGTCTAGAGATCTATCCACTAAGCCACCACGGCTCTCGCTGTTAGGTTACTAGTTTGTTATAGTATTGAGTATGAATATACATCATTGTGTGTTTGAAGTACATAAATGTTTTGGGGATGAAATTGATCACCCTATCTCTGGCCTAATTTCAAAGGTTCTATATAAAAATTGTTGACTATTACTTGGTTTGTTAGTCGTTATGAGTGAGTATCTTTTTAACTATTGTTGACTTTGGTATGGGTGTATTGCTTGATTGAGTTATACTGAATAAGATATTGATTCTTTGTGACTAGAGTTGATAATCTATGGGTAATTTGGATGACGCCTGCTGAACATATCGAGGTATGCTTTACACCCTTCGTAATTTGTATGATGTTTGCGTTTACATAGTACGCATGTTGTTCGCCTATCATCTCTTTTTTAGCACAAGAATGCTAATCATGCAGTCCAGTACATTTTAAGCAGCGGGCTGGCCTGCTACGTATATTTCTTGTGTAATCGCAGCATTGATACTTTTTGCATTGTCGAATCTATGATTTTTTCTTGGGTTTTTCAAATTGTACGACTGCATTTTCTATGTCCTTAATTATGAACACATTACTATCTTAAATCTATGGAGAATAAGTTTTCTTTCAGTTTTATTTTTGCATTTCATCCTCGTCTCCTTGATTTAATAGTTTAATAATCTATAAAGTTAACGGACCTAAAGCTGTAACGTAGTACAGAATACAAGAAAAATCTTGGATTTGGTTCCTCTTGTTATGTTGTCATTGTTGGGCTCATTCTGACAATTTAGACAATTATTTCTTCTTCAATGCGTTTGATTGATATGCTATTGTCTTCCAGAATTGACAGTGTGTTTGTTGAGTTGAAGAGCGTATGGATGACATGCTGAAATCCATTTGAGGATGATGATACAGTTTGGCACAGCGGAGGAAATGATGTTGGTTGGTTGCTGTATTTATGATTGATAAAACTGTTAGCAAATATGTTTATTGTGTATTTATGACACTTTAAGGTTAAACTTTGTAATTGAAAAAATAAACATTGGGATTACACGGTAATATTTTTACGCCTATTGAAGTTAAGAAAATTGGTGGGATCTTAGCGTGATCATCGCCGTTCTCTTAACTTTTATACCTTTTTGATATGTAAATAAAATTTTGAATATTGACCTCAGGCCAACTTTACACTTTAAACCAAAAGAGATCATGCAATAAATATCAATATTAGAACTCCAAGCCTTAGGGAGCTGAATCAACTTAAGGCGCATCGGACATTGATATCTCGAAGCATACACCCGTCCGCCCGCTTCAAAACAGAAGTGCGGGATCCCGATTTTGAAATGGCACTTGTATGTAAAGAGTTGTAATAACGACACGACATACGAATTGTATAACAGATAACCTTGTTCATAAATAAAAGAACACTTAGATTAGCTTATCCATCCAAAGTGGTACATAACATATTTTAGGAATTAGATAACAGCTTCCCTACTGCGTATTTGTTTTTTGAATTTAGATGAATTATCAACTCCGACTGTTTTATTTCTACCCAAATAACGTTTGTGATTTGGCAATCGATGAAGAAATTTAGTACACACTTGCAAAATAATTTGATCGATAGGGATCTTAAGATTCTTAAAATATTTTTCTTCGGACATTAAAAAAAACTAAACTAAAAGAGAAAGCAAAGAAAGATTACAGCTAAATATTTTTTTAATTTATTTTATTAATCACATATATATATTACATGTAAACGTCTAAAGTATTGGTTTTATTATGTACTTAATTAGATTATGATTAGATTATGACGTTATAAACAAAACACTTTTTTTATTTATATTTTTTAGGATATTGAGCTGTTCAATACTTCTGACATAACTGACTTGTCACCTACTAAAACTAAAATTCACGCTTTATATGCACAATTCAAGTTTTATTGTATATCCAGTACGTATTTACAGAAGTTCTTACAAGTGATTTGCAATGTTGCCTTAGCACTGTACAGCTGCTTTGTAGTCGCAGGCGTTCGACGCCGGATTGTAAACCAGACCACCGGGACAGTTGAACTTGTACTTTATGAAATTGTCCTTGTCAGGCTGGCAGTAGTAGAACACGCTGCAGTCCTCGGGGTCTCTGAAGTAGCCGACGCTTCTGCACTGGTAGTCGTCACCGGGACCTGGGTTGGGCAGACTGGTGCTGCCGGACGGGGCGTTCGTGTTCGCAGTTGTTGATGGACGAGGGGTCGTTGGCGGGGGTGGCGTGGGCCGCGGGATGCTCTAAAAAAGTCGTAAAGAATGTTATAGCAAGCAATAAAAATGAAATATGCAGGGATTAAATTGAATTTAAACTTCTGCTACCAAGATTTCGCGCTTTTATGTCTTTTTCTCCATTTATCCTTAACTTTATTTTAAAAAATATTAAATTTACTTCAAATATATCCGCAGGAGAGGTTTTTAGTGTCTTATTACGTCAAATTAAAGTCAAGTTTTCTAATTAAATTTTTATCGATTACAAATATTTTTGCTTTAGAAATATTGTTTACAATTTCACTTTTGTCCCTGATAATTGAGTTCGTAAAATGCTATTGTAGTTAGTGCAATTTACTTTAACTATTTTGTTATTAGCAATTTTTTGTTTTCGTAATGTTCTGCTCTATTGTTTAAGTAACTTCTAATTAAATTACTATTTTTGGTCTAAAATGAGCTTAAAATTAATATACAGACCTGGTTATTAATGGTCGCTCTGATTGCGCCTAGTATGGCGTATTTCAGCCCGCAAGATCCCAAAAAATCGTCAGTGTCCACAGACCAGATCATCACGCCGGCCAGCTTTTGCTCCATCGCGTATTTTACCTATAAAAGTGTTTAAATTAGGCGTTTTTAGAATGAGGGTTCTGTTTGCGCTTTGTTGATTAATAAAAAGCGAAAGTACCTTCAAAGATATCGAGTACTGGCTGTCGTATCCCACCCACTGGTTTCCAGAGTAGGCGTAAGGCACCTGCTGCTCCTCATTCCACGCTTCCGTCCATGATTTGTAAAGGAGGAATTCACAAATCTAAAAAATAAATAAGCGCATAGTATTTTATTTAAGAAAATTTAAAACGGATTAGAACATTGATTGTCATTCCACTACGGTTATGCAATTTTCTGATCTCAAGAAGTACAGTTGGTTGCCTAACCGTTATGCATAGAAACTCAATAAAAACTCTTTGATAAAATTTTGTTATGCAGATCTACTATATTTAAATAAATAGTCGAGGATAGCCATAACGTAGATTAAGAAATATAATTTAAATTAGAGAAAGTTGTAATAGTAGATTAATGTAAGTGATACATAATCCCTCCAGTTGTTGAACGCTAAAACATGCACATGCCTCTTTCTTTTTATTGTATAATAGTAAAAAATCCACAGTGTCTTACTTTCTTTCGTTATAAATTATAAAAAAATAATTCAGGTGTAAATTGCTCTTTTTGAGAAATGCTGGAACATTTCAAGGGCGTTTTGTTCGCATCACTTTTTGGGGGATAGGAATAACTAGGCGAGTGGCGCTCTAAAGAAAATTTTCTTTACGTCTCGCTTATTTGTAATGGGATGGTCAAACCTTGATGAAATATTTTGAGTAAATTTTACGAACTATCCAAGTTGTATCAATGACATGCTACAAATATGTCATAGTAAAATATTTGTGGAGTATAGCACTGCAACTTTGAAAGTTTTGTTTACCACTTTATTCCCGTTTTTTTAATTTCAGTTTTTCTGCCGAAGAAAATCTTATTAAACTTACGTCTTGTTTTGCATCATTATTTTATGTTAGCCTTTGTCTTTGGTTATTTGTTTTATTACGCATTTTCTTTTTATCAGCTTTTCTTTTACCTTGTTAAAATTTACATTTCATTTCATATTTTATGATTAGTTTTATTGCCATTTTATAAATTTGCCTTTTAACTAGCCACAGTGCTTCATTCTATTTTTAAATTCTTTATCACTTTATGTATTTAGAATACCTGCGTAAAGTTTATGCTATTTACAGTTTTAGAAAGTAAAAAGGCTAATAATTTATACGATTTTAAATGTGTCTGACCATGTCCTGTTTTTAAGATTTTGTCTGAGTTACTCTTACGGCTGTAAGGCCATATAAACGAATACAATATTATTAAAGGCATTTCAAAACAATATTTAGTCTATTACACAAGAATAATCAAAAATAGGTTTGCTGTCGGTTTAAATTTATCTTCCATGTGCAGATGAGGTGGTTATTGATTGGATGCAACATTTATTAGTATAAAAGAAATGTACATAAAATTATCAATTTATCTTTGTAATGCAAATCTAATTAGTGTGACAGGAACACAGCTGTGTTGCCAAAAATATTTAAGGTTATATATAAGGTTTGATCACTTAGTTTTTAGTTAATTTTTTTTCATATTTATATTATTTCTATGTAAAACTTAATTTTAATCTTTTTTATTTTCCAGCTAAAAAAAATTCATACAAATAAAATTATGAAAATCCATTTACTTGGAAAGGTGGTATTGTTTAGGGGGATTAAAAACTTTTGTTTCGTGCCTCGAATATTATAAATTACAGGATTTACGAGAGCAAATTAATTTTCATAGTGAAGTATAAAGTGATATTAGGTGCCAATAGCAATAGAAGAATATTAAACTAAGATAGGATTACTTTTAACTAAATTTAAAGTAAAATAGACGCTGAGATCGACGTGACCTTCGAGAAGTCGATTCGGGGTCAGCCGATAGCGCGGCAAATATCTACAAAGCCGACCAGGAATATTTTTCAATACGCCCTAAACATCATACGCATAGGTAAACAACGAACAGAGCCGGTCTTAGGAAATTTCGGATCGGAAGAGAGAATTAAAAGAATAACAAAATGGAGGAACTGTTAAAGGAAATAAATGAGAAACTGGATAGAATGGAGGAAAGGGATTTACGCATGGAAAGTAAACTAGATAGGCTCCAAAGGGAAATACAAACAATTAAAACAGAAAACGAGCAACTCAGAGAAGAAAAAACTGATGCCTAAAACAAAAGAATGCACAACACGAGAAGATGTTGGAAGAAATGAATAGAGAAATCAAGAAAAGGAACACAATAATACACGGATTAGAGGATCAAGAAGAGGAGAGTAATCTACAGTTACTAGAAAAAATAAGGGTGACCTTTAGAGACATGGGAATAAAAATAATAATGGAAAAAAAATAGAAGCTAGAAGATTGGGTAAATATCGAACAGGAAAAATCAGACCTATACAAGTGGAATTTGAAAAATGGTAAAGAAAATGGAAATTTTGAAAGGAACTAAAAACTTGAGAGGAAAAAACATATACATAGAAGAGGATTACTCCAAAGAAACACAGGAAATTAGAAAACAATTGATTAAACACAGAAATAAAATAAGAGCACAAAGCCACCATGTTCTTTTGAGATACAAAAAAATTAATAATCAATGGAGACGACTTCCACCTGGAACAACTGAATGCAATGGGAATAGAATTCGAACTAGAAACAGGAAAAGAAGAAACACCAAAAGAAAAGACGGGAGGAAGAACTTTCAGTGAGAGATCCCCTGATGAAAACCTACAAGAAGGCTACGCAAAATAACTAGAACAATTAGAGGCACAGGTACAAACTCAAAAAATTCAGATGGAAATTAACCAGAAAACAACTAAATACAAGGACGCAGGCAACGGAACAGGTTATGAATAAGGACACGAATAAAAATAGTACAAGGAACAACAAGGGAAAAGAAATTCAAAATGAGTGGATAGGAATAAGAATATGGAATATAGGAACATTATCAGGGAAAGAAATAGAATGAACGGAGGAAATGGAGAGAAATAATATACAAATTCTAGGAATTAGCGAGACAAAGAAGAAAGGTAAGGAAAGTACACACTTAACAAATAACTACACACTGCGTTACTCAGGAGTGGCACCGGAACAAAGAACAATGGAGGGCGTAGGAATTATTACCACCGATGAATTAAACAAAAGTATAAATGAGGCCAAGGCAATAAGTTCTCGAATAATAGCAATAACTATAAAACTGGAGGAAACAATAAATATTATCCAGATTTATGCGCCGGTAGAAGGAACAACTGAGGAGGAAATGGCAGACTTCTATGCAGACCTACAGCAATTGCTAGATGAAATGAAAGAAGAGAATTAAAAAACGACTATAATGGGTGACTGGAATAGTAGGATTAGAAAAGACCATAACAGAGGAATGGGATGCTACGGAGAAAGCATCCAAAATAGAAATGGACTAAAAATGATCGATTTTTGTCTAAGAAATGAACACACTGTGGGACCAACCTTTAGAGGATAAGTATACTTTTGTTGCAGAGGAACGCAAAGCTAAAAGCATAATAGACTACATAACTTACACACAAGATTTAGCAGAGAAGATACAGACAACTGAAACAAAGCCGAACTTAGTACGGAGCATAGACTAGTAATAACAAAGTATCACGCCAGATTAACCAACAAACAAGAAGTAAGAAACTATAGTAAGCTGGCAATAAATAAACTCGAAAACGTAGAAGGTAGAGAAAAATACCAGAAGGATATAGATGAAGAATTACAAAGGAAGGGAAACCTCCAAACAATATGGACACTAGAAGAAAGATGGAAAACATTCAAGGAAATATTGAAGAAGGTAGCGGTATGTGGGATAAGAAACCGTAATAAACACACGAAAATGACAAGCTGGTGTACAGAAGATATAAGAAGAATGGTAAAGAAAAAGAAACATCCAAACAAAAGAAATGGTGGATAAAGAGGAATACAAAAGGAAGAGAAATATAGTGAAAGAAGCAATAAAGGTAGAAAAAAAAGAAGTCCTGGAAGAAGATGGGTGAAGAGATAACAGAATTACACAGAACAAACGCCAGAGATTTCTGGACGAGAATAAAGAGATTAAGAGGAGGTAAAAGGAAGGACATAAAAGCAATAAGAAATAATCAGGGACAAATGCAAACTGATACAAAGGAAATTCTAGAAACATGGAAAAATTATTATGAAAATATGTATAAAACGACAGTAGGGCTAGAAGATAATATAACACAACAAATAAATTTGGAATAAACAATCAAGAGGGAAGAAGTAGAGGACGCGATCCAAAAAATAAAAATAGGCAAAGCCAGCGGGGAGGAGGATTTATCTCCGGAGATGTTAAAATGGATGGGCCAAAAAGGTATAGAATGGTTTTGGAAAATTTGTAGACAAGTATGGGAAGAACAACTTTGGAAATTAATGAATATTGTTTATAAAAACCTGCACAAAGTAGATCGAAAGATTGAGGACCATAAGCTAAGTTTGGTTTTGGAAAAAACTAGTTAAAATAAAAATAAAGAAAGGTCACACGTTTTAAAATAAAACACGTTGAAATTTTACCGCAAGTATTAGTAAATATATTAGAATTTTTTATTGTAGAAGAGGTAGTTACAGTAAACAAGTCTGTAACGTAACACAGAAGGTTCTAGGAGATTGAAGGGAATTATTTTCTATGGTGCATTTTATTCAATTATGCTGTATGCTGCCTTGGTATGGATTGATACTATGTCGATGAGAAAATACAGAGGAATTCTAGAGAAGACATACAGGAGAAAAGTATAACTATAGCATATAGAACAGTCCGTAAGTAATAATAAGTAGTATCTCTGTAGATCTGATGTCACAAGAGAGGCAGAAGGTATACGAAAGTGTACAACGTAAAGGAGCGAGGGCTAATACTATAGACAAGTGGCAGCCACGTTAAATCAAAAATGAGGAAACTGATCAATGGATCAAGGCATTACTGCCAAACATAGCACTTCCGTTAAAGCTTTATATTATTTTGATGTTTAATTTTAATAGAATACGGCTCCTTAAAAAACGTGTTGTATATAAAAGATATCTTGTGATAAGATCGATATCTTTGAAAAATAGGCATAAACACTATTACCGAAAATATCAATTAGGTATGATTCAATTAGAGTATGTATATGAGTCAAAATACATACATTTATTGAAATTGGCATAAGTATCAAGGAAAGGGAAGAAACGGAATAGGAGATGTAAACCGTCAAATTCACTTTATGTCAATTAATTTTTGTACACCTTATCTAAGGAGAATAGGGGATTTTTAGTGAGTAAGAGTTTTGCATGATAGTAAACACGAGTGTGTTGGTGTTCACGAAGGTTTTTCCCTTTAAAAATATGAATAATAAAAAGAAATGCAAGGGTAGTCTATTTAAAGTAAAGGGTTATCTATTTGTTGTAGTTTTTATTTTAGTAATTAAGAAAGAATTGAATTTACCTACATCAGATGTATTTTGGATCAAAAGAAATAAAATTACAATTTTTTCACAAGTTCCCTGGGGAAAACTGAAACTTCTTCTCCAAAAATGTTTTCGTATTTGAAATTGCAAAATAGACGGCAAATAGTTTTCTTTACAATTTTCTTGGAATATCAGTACAAGTTCTGCATTAAAAAAACTTTACTAAACAAATGTCGGCAACTGTTAAAAATCTGAATGTTTTTTCAGAGTTGACTACTGTGCGTTACTTATCCAAGCTGTGTATAGAGTGAATTTTAAGACACATCAATAAATGAGAGCAAGGCAGAAATTTTTGCGAAAATGTTGCCTCACTGTACTGGCACCAACTGCTGTAACAACGTATCCGCACTTCTTGAGAGCCTTTTATCACCCTAAAGAGATGCAATTGAAAGTATCCACAAGACTGGATAAATGTTTATTTATAATTTGTAAATTTTTTGCAAGAGGCATCAAATTTTGCAAATTACTTTATCACTCAGCAATTTTTGGAAGCCGTTAAAGATGTAAATAGGTGAGTTTGAAGTTAAAGGTATGCGACTTACTTCATTGTAGCCAAGCATACCAGATTCTTGCGTATATGGGCCCGGCAGTCCTGGTCCAGTGCTAGGAGCTCCAATACCTGTTCTGCTGGAGTTTGAGAGAGTGAACGATCGCCCATAGACGCCCATGCCAAGCACTATCTTCTCCCGCGGGGCACCTCTATCCAGCCATGTTTTAAGGCACGCAACCTCAAAAGGTAGAGCACAATATTTAACCATTCGATTCAAACCAGAGTAGCTTTTAAAGCAGGTAATTAAACCTGCCCGTAATGAAGCTTGCAAAAATTGAACTATAAATCTCCAGACTATACAGCTCGAGAGTAAATTATTTATGCTAATGGGGAGATTGGTGGTAGTCGAAGCATTTCGCTTACCACGTTTAGCTCTTTTTGGTATTCCGTCTTGTCCTCTGAAGAGGGGAACATCGGACTGTTCTGCCCCGTATTCGTTTCCCAGGACCCATGCAAATCGTACGCCATAACGTTAATGATGTCCAAATATCTGCGAATGAAACATTAGGCCTTACAGTTTCTTCGAAAAAATGGCCTCACTTTGACACAGCAGGAACATCGTAAGACAGATCGACGGAGGGAGCCGCGGCTGCAACGGCTGAGCTGAGCAGGTATCCGTGCTTGTCGAACTCGGCTCGGAACTCCCCTAACAATGTAGCGAAGTTTGCCTGGAAGAAATTTAACTTAGATAACTAGTTGTATAAAATAGTTGAAACATATTACAAACTATTTAATAAGCACGCAGGTAAAGATAAATATGCGTCTGAATAGAAAGATAAACGGAGCTTTATTATCTACAGCCGATAAAATAAAAAATAAGAGATTAAGAGCTTTGAAACGTAAAGTAAGCAAACAAATGCAATTTCAGTTGAATAGGTTTGAACCTGGTTAAAATGTCGATTATTAAAGAGAATTTTTTCTTCTAATGTTGATGAAACACAATGCAGCGTAATTGAGAGACAAATTGCCAATACAAGCACCTCTTAAGAAAGAGAATGTATTAGCCGTGAAGTTGTTTTGAACGAACAAATTGCTGCAGTTAAGCTACCGATAAAACGCCATAAAATACTCAAGAAGGGATTTAGATAACATTCTGTGTAATAACACCTGTTAAGTTGGTTAAATTGTTTAACTGTAATTTTCTGATATAGACTATATGTAACTGCCGATTTTTTATTATCAATGGTAACTGATTTTTGTTTTTATCTTTTTAGATTTTAAAACATAGTTATTAAAAGGGCATTAGGAAGTTTGAGCATATAGCGATGGAGGATATAAATTATTGTTCCAAAGAATCAACTCTTTAAAAGAGACCTTATGTGATGGAATATACAAAAAGTCATAAATAAAACATGAAAATTGATGATGGAGTCAGAATTTTTGTAGAAGTCTTTGCCGAGGTGTATAAGTTGGAATAGCATGCGATTTTGAGAAGTATTTGTTACTGTATAAAACTTAAATATATTGATTTTTGTCAGTTAAACTTTCGAAATAAATTCTTCAATGTCTCGATGTCATAAAGTACAGAGATGTTTATGTGATTCTTGATTACTTATATCGTCTTATTAAAGAAGAGCAACATTTCTACGTTTAATTGTTCATTTGGTTCAGCTTTTCAACGTTTTCTAGTCCCATCATTAAATTCTTAAGAATCTTTAATGTGCAATGCACTTACAAAGAAAGGACATTGATCTACAACTTCAAATAGTACAGATGATAAAAAAGAGAACTAGAATATGGGTGAATATATGTGCCAACTCTTGCTGAATAGTTTGAATCTTCAACACGGAAGGACTGTTCTTGATAGACTTTGGTTATTAGTGGAAACTGAACATAAAAGGACGATAAAACTTACCGATTTTGACTTTGATAATACTGTTCTAAGATTTATAAATAGATTATGAGAGAACCGGGAGGACAATTTTTCTATTTATAGGCAATTGAAGTAGTCTTTGGAACATTAAACAGTTGAGGGCCAGTAACTTAAATTTAGGGATAGTGAAATGTGTGCATTTCACTGAAATTAGATAAATATATTGTAAAAGTATATACTTTGTATGACATCAAGATATTTTATATGGTGAATGCAATGCCGTACATTGGTAGAGAAAAGAAAATCAGCCAAGAATTCACTTTATATATGAAAATTTGACTACGAATAACAATTTTATATCGATTCCGTCAGTTGGTGATAAAATGGGCCATAATAACGAATATAGTCTCCCGTCTACCATGTAAAAAAGTTTTTTTTATAATTTGCATTCTAAACTAAATTTTCTATTTTGTTATTAACTATTTGATTAAAAAACAACAAATAAGAAAATTACAAAGCTCGGAATAATATAATTTTATAATTCAACCAAAGGCGGAGTTAATTTGCTTGGCTTTTTTATTTAGCTCACACTGAGTCACATAACATAGAACCTGTATAGAGTAATCGAGGTATTTGTGTTCAACAAGAAACTAAAAAAAACTATTATACAAAAGTTTTTAAGCGGATGTGCTCCACCATGCATGGAAAATCTGCTAAACAAAAATTCTTTTGAAGAAATTTTGGATAACAAGACTGAACTAGTAGAAATTCCACAAAAAGGTAAAAAAGTTAGAACAATGTCACATGTGTTTAAGGAGAAATTTGTCATGGAAAAACTAATAGGCCTATATAAATATATATATAATAAACATGAATCCTTTAGCATTTAAAAAAAAAATTCGCATAAAAGTACTAGTAAAAAACATTTTTCTACGTTATTCTTTTTTGTGGGTTAACTTTTTACCTTATATATAGTACAAAAACAAACAAAATCGAATTTTTGCAAAGAAAGATAAACATAAGCAAGATAAAACTAAATAGTAAGATTAAAACGGCAAATCTAAATGGTGGGATATTTAAAATAATGTTAGACATAACATTATAAGTATAAAATATTTAGGAAACATGTAAAAATTAAAAAAATTAAAAATCTCAATTTAAAGCAACAAAAAAATTGTAAAGAGAGTATAAAATGTATAAAAATTAAGACTATACCTAATAAAAGAAATAAACGAAGAAAGTAAGGATATATGGATAACTAGAATAAAACTAAGTGCTAAAAGATGCAAAAAGATGAACTAAAAAGTTAGTTCCTAAGAAGAAGCAGAGAAAAAAGGGGCCAAATCAAAGATCAGGAGCATAAATTATGAATAATCCGCACAAGAAACAAAACTACATAAAATTGAAAGATGAATAATAACAATATTTAGCAACGACAAAAATTAGATTTCACAGAATGCAAGATATTAGTAAAGAAACTTTTCAAACATATAAGGCAACAGTGTAAGATAAAGCGCAGTCCAGCTGTGGTTGTGGGCGTTGGGCGAGCCGTTAGAGTTTCGTTGAAATAATAATACAAGTTACATTAAAATGAATATTTTAATAGAGCGTTGATTGCTGGAGAAATACAGAAAGATATTAATACAAAATTACGCAAGATAAATGCGTTAAATTTAAAGATAGAAAATATAGAATTTAAGCTTGATAATATCCAATAAGATAGAGTTAAAAAATAAGAAACTGAAAGAAAAAATCTAATGCAGAACTAAGGAGTAGATTTACTCGAGAGGGAAATATAGAAAGGAAAATAGCGGTACATGGGCGAAATAAACAGCAAATAAGTCGGACTTCTAACTAAAAGGAGAAGTTAGAATTTTACTACGAGACAAGAATTCAAGTAGATATAGAAGTAGAAACCCTAGAGGTTAGAACACTAGGAAGAAAATGTCAACAGCAACAAAAAATACGACCAGCATTTAGAAAGCTGGCAATGAGTTGCAAAGAAAGAAGACTAAGAAAGTGGTAAAAAGCTCAAAGAAAAAACATAATATTAACAAGGACCATGTGAACACCCGAAAATAAAAAAAATATTGTTCCAGTTTATAAAAAATGCAAATAGTAAGAGGTTTAGACCGTATAAAGTTTACAATAAATAAAAACATGAAACAGAACAACGAGAAATAAAAGAGAGGGGAATAAAAGCGAAAAGCAGATTAAGATGGAAATACGTACATAAAGGTAGGATAATTATGATAAAGAAGAGAGATATCCTCTGGAAATAGAGGAAATAAATACTAAGATTTGAGGACGCAAATGGAGGAAAAACTTTGAATAAAAAAACTACAACAGTCATTCAAAAAGACGATCGTAAGTAAAAAAAGTAGAAAAAACACATAGTATTCACTCAATAGAATATAAGAAATAAATATTATAAAGAATTTTATTATAGTATGTAGAATTATTAAAATTATATTAGAAATTAACAAAGTACATTAAATAGTTGAAGAGATAGATAAACACCAAATAAGTATCTTTGAGCTCAGTGAAACTGGATCGAAAAGAAAAGAGAAAACACACAAATGAAGACATAAATAGTAAATAAGGAGTAGCATTAATGCTAAATCTACCAGACATCTCGTCCTCTAAAATTGAACCTGGACGTACTTTAACCGATTGGTCACACTGGTGTCAATGGTGTCAATAAAGTTACAGCAAAATTATTAATGGAAGAGAAGGGGTATATGAAAGGATAATACAGAAAATTTTTAAAGCTACATATAGAAATAGTATTGTTACAAATGTGTAACCAGAGAGGTAAAATAAAAAATGAGTACAACTTATTACAACTGTGAAAAAAGATATAAAAGATATTTATATATTAATTAAAGTGAAAAATTGGGTAAATAATAAAAAAAGAGAAATTAATAGAAATGCAGTCAAGACATAGATTTCCGTTTAACAAGTAACTTTGTGCTAGAAGTCTATTCTAACATAAACATTTCACAAAATGACATGGTTTGCTTCTGAAGGAAAAATAAAAAGGTCAGATTGATCGTATAATTTGCATGTTAAAAGTAGGAACAAGCCAAAAACTCGTACGTGTCACAATTGGGATCAGTTTTAAAGCAATTTATATTACCGATCGTAAACGGAATATAACACAGCAAAACAAAGAGATCCCAAGATTTTACAGAAATACCAGAACACACTAGAAATCGAACACATCAATATTGAAGCTATAAGAATTTGTAACACAGGTAATATGTGAGACAAATACAAGAAAACGTTGGAAACAGTAGCATCAAAAATGATTGGCTACAGAGTAAGAGATGAGTTATGAATAACTGATAAAAAAAGAAAGAAACAAAGAAAGATTAAACTTTAAGATAAATATAACAGAAAATAATTGCCAGCCAGGTCGCGCGGTTGATGCACGGACTGCGGTGCTGACAAACCCGGGTTCAATTTTCGGAGCTCTCTGATGCCTGGCGGGTGGCCTACTCAGTCACTGTAAATAATTGAGTACCTGCGTTCACTCGAACAAGGGGTAACAACAATCAGAGATGGTGCGATACGACCGAGTAGTAAAGTCAGACATACGAGAGCCTCAACCTCTTAGATGCCAGTACAAGGAGAGTTTAATATGAAAAACAATAAAGTGAAGAAAAGTACTAGAGAATGCAACGGTATGTAAGATATGAAAATATTATAAGAGAAAAATATATACAATCACAAAAATTAGTAGGATAGGAAAGATGAATGTATAATTCTCAAGAAGAAATAATAACGATTTACAAAGAGGCGTTAATAATATAAGAGTATTTATCGTATAGATGCGAAGGCTTTTACGGTCGGTGTTATGGTGCATCGTGTGGTTGATTCTCGGGTTATAAGGCGTGGTCGGAGTACAGAAACTCTTGACGTTTCGTCTACAACTGCGGCAGACATCTTCAAAAGAAAATCTTCTAAAAATAAGTGACTGTCCCGTGCGTTTTCTATTTTATACTCGTGCGAGTATGATAGGGATGGTGTTTGGGGGGCGTGGTTGACGTCACCTGGGATAGTAGATGACGTGATCGGGCTAGCTGCTGACGTCAATCGGGACGTTGCAGGTAATATTTCTGACGTCACACATCGCGGTCTCTTTTTTGCCCCTTGAGAGCGATAAACCAAATCCTAGGTAGATTAAATACGTCGTCCCTGTTTGAATTATTTTTATATTTATAAATCTCCACCGCCTCTCTGTATAATCTCGGTAGTAATTCCTACAGTTGGATAAAGCTTGTGTTTGCCAAAATTCCATCTCGTGGTTAGGATTTTCCAAAGCATGTTCAGCAACTGCTGATTTACCGGGTTGATTAAGGCATAGATGAGGTTTATGTTCCTTTATCCTGGTGGTAATCTTTCGACCCGTAGTCACAATGTAGACTTGCTTACATGAGCAACGTATGCAGTATATCCCTGGTGTACAGATTTAGTTCTTTTATCTTTGGCTGGTCTAAGTAAATCCCGTATCTTGGTGGTGGTAGTATAGATGGTTTCCACCTTGTGTTTGTTGAGGATTTTTCCTATTCGATCCGTAACCCTGTTGATGTAAGGTAAAAAAGCTTTGCCTAGCGTTACCAATTTATTTGGTTGTTTTTTTCGTGAGCATTTGCTAGGCTTGATTGCTCTGTTTATCTCCGTCCTCGAGTAGCCATTCCCTTGTAAGGCTTGTTCCAAATGTTTGAGTTCTTTATCCAAAAACTGTAGTTGGCCTATGCGTCATGCTCGATCTAACAATGCTTTCACAACCGTTCTTTTTTGACTTGGATGGTGATTCGACTGCTTATGAAGGTATCTGTCCGTATGCGTGGGTTTTCTATAGACTGTGTGCTGTAAATGTCAATTCTCCTATCTCAACACTTGTACGTCTAAGAAAGAAATTCTATCTTCCGATTCCAGTTCCATAGTAAACTGTATGCTTGGGTGTACGGAATTCAAGTGCATAAGAAGAAGATTTTTTCTGAAGATGTCCGCCGCAGTTGTGGACGAAACGGCAAGAGTTTCTATACTCTGACCACCGCCTTATAACCCGAGAACTAACCACACGATGCACCAATATTTATCATATCCAAATATCGGGCTAAAAATAGTTAACAGCAATATAGATATGGATACTTTTTCAAAAGAAGAATAGAAATAATTGGGACTCTATAAGTAGCATTTTAAGACGAAATCTAGCGAGATTCCGTTCAAACAGATCGTATGTAGACCACATGCACATAGAGAATTATTCTCGACAAGTAAATGGAGAAAGAGCTCAATTTAATAAACCATGAAGTGATGAGAAAATTTTAATCATACAAATACTTCAGGATTATACATTGTTGTGCGATGATCATTTAGTAAAAACAACCGCCAAAAATAGAAAAAGAGATCCGTCATGGTTGTAGTCTGTCACCAACAATAATAGTTCCCGTAATAAGCCTTCCAACCCGCCCGGCAAGCGTGGCGTTTAATTGCCAATAGCCTATGTCAATACTGGCGCTAAGGCTGAGAAATAAGCCTTGAAGCCCCTTTGGGGTCCACTACAATCTAGAGCCTACGGTAACACAAGGGTAGTAACGTGGCTAGCGCTACGTATTGTCTGTCACCAATATATTTTGTAATTATCATGGATTAGAAGGATAATAAAACTAACATAAACTTGAAGTTTGTAGCAAATCGGACAATTTAAACTTTGTAGACGATATATGTCTGATAATAACAAAAATCAACAGATACAAAAAAAACTACAAGGTAATTAAAATATGGATTTTCACATAAATACAAAAAAGTCAAAAGTATCGGGAAACGAGACAAATCTTACTGAAAAATTACATGTAGGAGAGAGAGAAATAGAATAGGAGAAAGAAATTTGATATCTAGAAAGCGTGATAGAATATTGAAAGATAAACTAGGCCAGCACAAGATACTTTCATTATAATAAGCAGAGTACAGACAACAAAGATAAAATTGTTTCAGACAAATTTAAAGAACGTTTCATTATAAGGGATCAAAACAAAAAAGAAAGTTAGAAGTTTAGTATTACAGGTGTATGTATCATATGCAAAATGTACTGACTAAACAAAATTAAAGAATCACAGAGAAAAAAACTTAAAGGCAGCTTTCTGAAACTAAAACACAAATGGATCAGACATACTCTCAGAAACCCAAACAAAAATATAGCTAAAATAATTTAGTGCTTGCTAAATTATAATAACTTACCAGGGTAACGCAAAATAAAAAATTGAACCATTTAAAGTGAATTAGAATAGTGTGTAATAACTTATAATGATACAAAGAAAACAGCAAAAAATATAGGAGAATAGAGAAAACTGTTGGCAAAATGGGAAAAGAATTTAAAAGAGGTGTGAGGACTAGTTGCCCTGCTAACATATCTTAAGGATCAAGCCAACTAAACACACAAAGATGTTTTTTGCTCTTCAAAGGCCTTTAAAAAGGAAAAAAACATATAAAAGCAAAATCTTTGTAAATCATATAAGAAAACTTCAGCAACATGACTTGCAATAAAAGGTAATTGTGAAAGTAGAAAAACATTTAGACTAAAATTAAAATTAAAATTTAACACAGGCATTTGAGGAATGATAAAATAACACTAAAAAGAATAATACGTATAAATCAAGACACCAACTAAAATTTGAGAAATAAACTAGTGCAGGTGGAAGTCGATAATTGGGAACGTACAAATGTGCATAAAAATACTTTTAACAAAGTAAAGAATATGTAAAAATAGTAGAAGGATAAACAGTAATAACATATATAAGAACTAAATAGCTTTCATAAGCTACAACAAAAGAAAAGAAAGGAGAAGAAATTATTGAATGAAATTAAAACAGATATTTTAAAGCACAAGGAGGAGAAAGAGTTTAATTATCACACCAAGAAGCTGTAAAATAAAGAACGGAAAATATAAAAAGAATACAACAAAACGAACTATGCAAAATGAAATAATTTATAGGAAAGGTATAGTCCTGAAAACAAAAAAAAATAATAATCAAAACTTACATGCAAACCAACCACATGTAAAATATAACTTAGCATCAAACCAGATTTATAAGAATATGAGGGCAAAAACGGTACTTACGAGGTATCATTGATTATACAAGGTGCGTTTAAATTCTAAAAGTCTCTAATTTTTTTTTCAGCAGTGGGAGTAAGTAGAAAGATGCGGTTAAAAGACGCGGGAAATATTTCTGAATTTTTAATATAGATAGCAGCACCATACAATGTACACAACTCGAATTATCGCCATTGCAGCGAGTGATGTTTTTTATACTTCAAATGACGACATTTGGTGTTCAAGAACAACGTGTAATCATCTAAATTCATCACCAATTGAGTGAGACATGCGGGGAAGGCATTGTGGATGTTAAAAATTTGGGTTTGTAGGTGCGAAAGTTCAAAGAAGGTTGAGAGTTGTGCAGCCTCGGCCATGAACCAAAACCATGTTTGCGCGAGTAGCTGAAGTTGTTATGGGAGACCGTCGATTAGGTGTGCGTAATAATGGATTTCCGTAGGATCTGTGGAGTTAATTTTGCATGATGACCTGAAAATAAGGAAAGCTTCTTAAAAGTGGGTTCCACGAATGCTGATTGACGATCACCAGGCTGCGCGGGTAACAATGTCTCAGGAGATGCTGCCATGAATTTTTGACTACGATTTTCGAATCGAGCTGCTGTTACATCAGCGACTTTCCAGTGGGAAAAACACACTCCTAAAGTTGTGAAAAAAAAACTTTGTGAAAAATATTTACGTCTAGATGGAGATTACGTTGAGAAGTAACAGAGAAAAATTTGAAGATCTTAGAACTTGAACGCACCTCGTAATTGAAATTCAATTACAGTCTAATTGACATTCTTTGGGGAAGTTATTGATCTTGACCTATTTACATGTACTTAGCAGTACAAATCAATTTAAATGTGCAATGAAACTTCTTGTTACTACTTAAGCTCGACATTTAAGATTATTAATTTTAATGAACCCCTATTCACTTTTTGCTCAAATCCGCTCCGGACGTTCTCGATGCGTGCATTTTGCTTGCGCGCGCAACCTGACTCGAGATGCTTTTTGCAGCTTAGTTTTTGTCAAAAAGCGAATTATTTACCTCGCACGACTGCCGAGCGAAGCAAAAACGACAGTTAGGGCCAATTTGACGTGAACCACGATCTGACGCGTCCGCTTGCGAGCAGCTTACAAGTTGCCAACTCCAAAGCAGCTATTTGCGCGATAAGCCTAATTAAGCTGCCAGTTTACAGGATGTTTTAATAAATTAGTCGCGGAACTTTGCCAGTTAGTCGGCGCGATTTTGAGATATTCAACCGTGACTAGGCACTCACACAAACATTAGCAAGTACATATTTCTGAGTTGTGCGCTTACAGCAACTTACAACTGAAATCCCGCCGCTAACTTTGTTTGTTGTTGCAATTTGATGTCTGCAAATTTAATAAGGGAAGCGGGGGCGAAACGTAAATCTGAAAATTCTAATTTAATAAAAATGAAGCATGAGGCGCACAAAGGAATTCTTAAGGGCGCAAACAGCCGGAATGCAATAAATCCGGCGCAAACGGATCTTATTACGCTAGGCAGCTCCGGGCGGTGTGCGAAGGTGTTTTTTGGCTTTTATTACGCATTCTTTGTGATAGAACATTTATAATTCCCAGGCCAGATGTGCTTGGAGAAATAAAGAGCTGCCCTGCTAATTTATTATCAGGCTTCCCCGCAGAGTTTCTCTTTTTGTTTATAGACTTTTATTGTTTGCTGAACGCACTGTAAATTTGTTGAATAGTTTGTTTTCCGGCAAATTAAAGCAAAAATACTCTAGTGCTATAACCAACCATGTTAGTGCTTAGCAATTATCTTTAATTTAAAGAAATTGCTGTCAATTTTTAATTCTCGAACAGCCCATGACTTAGAGAGAACGTTTCAATCGAACGAAGTTAAGTGAACTAAAACTCATAGTTATCACTCTAAAGCTTTGTATATTGTAGAAATAACTCTTTAGAAAAGAAATCATCACAATAATCAAATCGCAGAAATCATAAGGACTTAAACCTGAAAAACTGTTAATGAAACAGCGTTCTATAGACCTATATACAGTGCCTTCATGAAAAAGAGTTTTTTTTTATTGTCATGATCAAAATTTTCAGCCAATTTTATGTTTGACGTTAGTTACGGCTAGATCAATGTTTTGAGTTTTGTTTACACTCCAGATCAACGCTGAATATGGGGTCAACTATTTAACCAAAGAAAAGGTCTTCATTGTGACCACCTTTTACGAGAGGGGTCGCTAACTAGATCTCTAACTGCCTTTAAGCCTAAATTTGACAAGTATACTATTTTGTCTGTCTCTACAATAGTAAAGTAAAAATACCATGATAAAATCTGCTTTATAATTAAATTCTCTATTTTACCATATTATAAGTTGATGAAAAAATTTGAGAAGACAGGAAGTGTACTGGATGACAATTTGTTAAGACCAGGCAGACCAGTTAATGTGACCACTCTCAAGACTATAGAAGTTTGGGAGCTTTATGAATAAGAATCCACAACTTCGGTCTCTAAAGGCACAGCTCAACTCGGTGTGAGTGTGGGCTCTATGCACATCATTCGGACCAAGAAATTGAATCTATTACAAACACCTCTGACCGAGGTCAATTCTGGCAAGAGATTTTTTTCGAAAATGTTGATGGTTTGGACTAAAAAGTTGGTCATAAGTACAACCATTTCACGGATGAAGCCTATTTTCAACTAGATGGCTATGTTAACAAACAAAATTACCGACTTTGGAGTACCAAAAACCCACATTTAATCGAAGTTTGTCGATTGCACTCAAAAAACGTTAGTGTATGGTGTGCAGAATTTTCTTCTACTGCTTTTCACAAAATATGTGAATGAAAAAGTTTATGGCATAAAAGTTCTAGAGAAATTAAATCTAATTATAGGAGACAAAATTCAAGTGAACCAATACTGGTTTCGGCAAGATGTAGGACATCTTTGACATTCTCACAGAAGTCTTTGTAGAGATGATCTTGAGTCTAGACGCTCCCCGTAAGATAGAAGGTGGCATCGAGTGGCCCCCAAATTCCCCCGATTTAAATCCGTGCGATTTTTTGTTACAGGGTTACCTCAAGGATAGGGTTTATAGGAATAGATTCCAGTTCATCGATGAACTTAAGAATCGCATCACATAAAAGGTTTTGGTTATTTCTGCCTACATTAGAAAAGCGGCGATTGAGAGTTTTGGGGAAAAGGTTGAAATGACTATCTCCAGTAAAGGCAGCCATTTTGAAAACATAATGCACTAAACTCGATATTATCATCATCATAAAAAATAATTGTAATTTTATCTTCCTTATTTTTTTTTTATTATGAATTTGTTATCGTTTGCGTCACATAATGAAGGCTCTTTAGTTATGGCTTGTAATATCATTATGGGTCGGTGACGCAGATTTGCGTCTATACATACAACTGGACAAGACAGATGATGCAATTCTGCGTTTTTAAGAGGCGCTTGATTTCTACGCATTATTCACTTAATTACGCAATACATAGAGGCTTTCTCCAAATCGCTTTCTTGACAAATGTTTATAGAAATTGACTCCACTCCGAATTAACAATGTGTGATAAATATAGGAAACAAACAGCTCTATTTTTTCTATTGCCTGCTCTGCATTTAGTCAGCATTCTGATTTTAATCACTTTACACTTATGACGGAAAGATGTGGATCTTACAGAAAAAAATTTCTTGCGGTAGATGAAATTTCAGCGGATAGATTATCTGACTACGCTGATAGTGGCAGCGACTCTTCTATTACTGAAATTGCAAAACATACTTGTGCATTCTTTACCGAGCTGCAGTGCCAGTGATCATCCGGTTTCCACATGGATAAAAACAGCTAGAACACAAATTTATCAAAAACCCAGGGATGACACAAATCTCATCTGACCCGACAAAAGTATCACAAGTAACAGGACTCTTTCTTGGAAATTCTTTGATATAATGTGTAGGAAAACGAATCTGTATTACTTACAAACTTAGGAAAAGTATGTTACCGTTTCTAAGAGGTTCAAATCGTTAGATATCACTGTAGCAGAAATAAAAAAATATTAATCAATATTGTAATGCAGCAAGTAAAGAAAGTTAAACTTAAGGATTATTGGTCTACGGATCAATTTGAGATATTTCTATTTTCAGGAAACTTATAAACAATAATAGACTAGAAAACATTTGGTGATGTTTACATTTTAATGGTAATAAAATTCTGCAACAATCGACAAACAGGCTTTTCAAAATTTATTTGAAATATTTCAAGACTGTTTATAAGCCAAATCAACAACTTTCCTTAAATGAAGTAATGATTGCTTGGAGGGGCAGGGTTCGTATACGAACATATAATTCGGGAAACTTATAAAGTATGGCACCTCTGGCTATATCTTTAATCTAGAAATGTATGTTGGCAAAAGAAAAGTTACAAGAAAATATTTTCATACTTCTGAAACCTTGATCAGAATTACCATGTCTACCAAGGCAATTATTAAAATCGTGTAACAATCACTGGAACTCTCATTTTAAGATAAGTTAGGGTACGTGGAACAATCAGAGTGAACAAGGGGCTTCTCCAGAAATGAAAAATGCATCACAATCTCTGAAACGCGGCGAATACACATTCAGGAGAAAAGTAAAATTCTTTTTTAATCCTAGAGGGATAGTAGTGTTGTCAACATTATTTCTACAATTTATGATTCAATAATGTTTTAAAAAGAAGAAACCTGTTTGTATTTTTCAGTATAATATGTTCATGAAGGATGTTGATAGGGCAGATCAGTACTTGTCTCATTATTCTTGAGAAAAACAGTGAAATGGCCAAAGAAAATTGCATTGAAGTTTATAAATTGTGAATTTTTCAATTATATGAAAATTTATCAAAAACGAAACTCTATATCAAAAATGAGATGCAAATAATTTCTGCTACAAGTAGCGAAATACTGGGTTACAGATAAGATGGAGACAAACTCGAATACAAATACGTAGTACGTCTGGAAATATTACCCCAAGCTCTTCGTGTGCCTCATTAAGACTCTTTAGGTGACTTTCGGGTTATATACATAAACAGGTGTTAGAGAAAACTGTTGGAAGTGAACGGAGTAAAAGAAGATATCCTTCTAGGAGATGCTGCTCACAAAAAAAATTAAACTTGGCATATTTACAAGTTCTTTTTAGTGTTACTTTATAAGGTATCACATCCTCAAGCACTCCTAGGGCCTTTGGTATTTCTTGGAAATTTCAATTAACAAATTTGTTATAAATTTTTAAATAAACGCAGTATAAATATTGCTTTAAATGATTTAAATCCGAGAAACATGCATTTAAACAATTTAAATTCCCTGTCGTCAATATGTTAATAAAAAAACAAACAAAAGCCTTTTAGATGATTTTCTGTTGCAACGATTTTATCAGACATTTTACAAGAAGTATGAGGCGTACGAAAAACCCAAGTGAATGAAAAATTCTGGTTATAGTTGATAACATATTCCGTCTTGTTCCTTCGCGACCCCTCAAGATAATTTTAAAGCGGAAATCATTATCAGAATATGGAGAAATTGCTACATTAAAATTATTGAATTATGTTCGAATACTTGAATCGGCTTATCTGGGGAAACCTCTACTTACATTTGGCGGTACATCTGCTTTACGTCTGCACTTTATGTTAACGGAAATTGACTAACACTAAAAAAAGCTCAGTCTAAAGTTTTGGTTTCGCCTGCAGAATATCATTTAGTGACTACCCGAAATTGTTCTTTCACTGGCATTAAAACGACACGCACCGGTGTTGATGACCAAATCGGAGGTCTCGATTTATAACCTTCCATACATGACCTTGCAGAATAAAATCTTGCATCGCTTTATTATAGCTGCTCTTCAATACCACACGTATCTCTATAATGGCAAAAAATCGCCTTTTCCCGTCTCATTAGACTTGAAAGATATTCTTGAAAAGGAGGACAGCACTATAAATCGTCCATTCTCAGACCTTTAGCGGTGGGGGCGTATTGTGCGTTGCACTCTGCCTCATTGCGGCTAAATTTCGATTTTGGATGGAATGGATCTTCTTTAGTTAACCAATTTTTTTTCTACTAACGTCGTAGTCGCCCAGACTCGGAAAGTTTATACTCTTATTATTCATATTCAATAGGGATTCTATCTCTTTACACATACCAAAACGGGTTATAAATGGCAACAGTATGAGAGAGGATTGAGTGATCTTAACTCTACAACATAAATATGAAAAGAATCAGTTCTAATGACTTCATTAATATTGCGTGTGATATGAAATTCCTCGTCTGTTAGTTTTAATTTACAACATAAGCAAATTCGACTATATTAAAGATATTTTATTTACCATTTCATTGATTACGAACTTTGACGGACAAAACATGACTTTGGCTTCTAGAGCCCAGTCATCTTTTTACGAAATATTTGATATTGACAACAGTAGTAGACAATAATACAGTAGATTGGTTCAATGGCTTTGACGATTGGAAAATACACACTTTCAAAGAAAAACTAGATTTCGTTTAATCTTGAGCCAGAACCAATTGTCTTTAAAGATAAAATGTACAGCTTTGCAAGTCTATACCTTTTTCAAGGGGTTATTTTTCAAAATTTTTGCGTTCCCAAATTACATGCTTTTTCATTTTACAAATATTATAGGCTAGACTAGATTTATAATCGTTAAAATGTACTACTAATACACGAGAGGACCTTACACGACTACGTGGGACAGTCTGTCTGAAGAAATCTCTATTTTATTTGTTTTTTCTCGTTTTGCTCTTTTTTAATTGAAATTTGCTTATTTTTATTTTACAATAGAAAAAACGCTAATTTTTATTTAAAGCAATTAACAGCGTTCTTAATGCTGAAAAGGCTTATTTCCTATCCGTTTCCATAATTTTCCTGAATTTTAAGCGATTTACAAATTTGAGCACAGATTTGTTTTGTTAATTTCGCGATCTGTATAAATTTACATTTTATCATTTTCAAAGCAAACGGAAATTCATCCAACTCGACCCATCTGACAAAGAGAGATTAATAATTAATATGTAAATTCGATTCGGCTACCGATAACTTTGTTATTGTGGAGAACGCTAGGAAGAAAATTGCAGAGAAAGAAAGGAGGAACAAGCTAGATATGAATTTCCCTTTACCTTCGGGATCCATACTGGATGTCATTGAGATTTTTTAGTTTTTCCAGAGGGGTTACAAATTTAAATAGGAATAAGCTACACATCGTTCAAGCTATCGAGCAACAAGTATGCGTAAATTAAACAAAACTAAACTGAGACTATTGCTGTATAAAAGCCATAAACCAACGTATCGGATATTAGAAACGAAAAACAAACAAAAGGCATCAAATGATTGGTGATTTCTCCCAGCTGTTCGCCAACGCTCGTGTTTTCGAATTTATTTTAGGATGCTTCCCTGCTTCCATGTCCCCCTGGAAGACGCCTAAAGCATGCTATTAATAATAAGGTTGCAATTAAAAATTCTTGTTGCCGTAATTTATTGTTAAATTGTTAACTGTGTGAAATAGTACCTCGCTTCGAGTAGTGGAAACACGTATAATTAGTACTTTAAGTAAAACGCAAAATATGAGCATTGTGCGTGCTGATTAAAATATGTGAAATTTGGGGGACGCAAATTCAGTCGCAATTAGATTTCAAAATTGTTTGGAACAAAATTATTCGTAACTAGTAAATTAAAATTGTGCCGCATGCGCCTACTAACGGCAGAATTGGCCACGTGTGCATCAAACACTGGCAGCTGGCGCAAACTGTCTAATTATTTCACCGTTTGACCTATAATAGGTCAACCGCGACCAAATCGAAAATTTAAAAGCTTTATGCAAGGTTTGGGAACAAATCGGTTTGGATGAAGTGTTGACCTTTGAAATTGGTTCATAACTGTAAAAGAAGTTGCAAATTTAGTCGCAAACAAACGAACACACTTAGTTACATTTTGTGGTTTTACAGAGTAGATTATTCATGCATTCTAAGCTAATTATAAGAGAATTTAACAACTACAAGTGACAAACGAGTATTTGCAATGATACAGTTTTCAATGCTATAATATGCGCAGTTTTATGAAGGCCCCTCAAATGGCCCCTTTACGTGCCTTCAGAACCAAAACAATGCAAGGTTCATCAAAGATAAGTATCAATTTATCAAAGAAAGTAGATGAAATATTTGCTGCATTGAGTGTGTCACAATTTCTAGATGACCATAACTGTTATCCTTTGTAATATTATTAAGTTAATTTACAAATCAAGGTCATCAAAAACTCTGCAGGTTACAGTCTACAATTATGAGGTCGAAATATGAAAATAAAACGTCGTTAAATTTTTGGATGCGATTTTCAAATATGCATAATATGCAATTTAAACGATGATGTATTGCAGTTTTTATTGATGGCATATTTTGGATTTTTAAGTGTTGCATATTATGAAAAACTAGTAAGATGATTGATGCATAAGTTTGTAATTTTTGGTTGATTGATAACAATTCATTATATTTGTCAGTTCTCAGGATTACTGTGGATTAAAGTGTTAGAATGATTATCACCAAAGCCTGCTGATCTCCTTGAACCCGAAGAGTTTTTCAATATAAAGTGACCTGTGAAACGAGAAAACCATTTTTTGGCGTGTTTTTTTCCTTATAGGGAACAATTGTCTTGAGGCGCATTCATTGCTTTTATTCCTACATTAAACTCAAACAAGAGAACATGTCAGAATTGTTAATTTTTCTTAATTTTTAGAACTTAAATACTAAGGGGCGAAAAGAGTTTTATGCAATTATGCTGTTTGTTACTTCTTATAAATCTTGTGGTTCATAATGCAATATAGATGTGATATTTATATTGATAGAAAAATCAAACGTAAAATTGCGTGAGAATTAGCAGTTAGGGTTGTTCAAAGACGTTTTCTAAATGGCGCTAATCTTGGTAAACAATTGCGAGAAGATGTTCGTGATAATTTGTATACTTTTAACCAAGTGCCTAAATCTCCATAGTTATCAATTGTTATAGATACAGATGTGACAATATAGCATATGACTTCGATATGAGCTTATCTTATAAAAGCAAAGTGCAAAAACAAAAAGAAAATATTGTAGAATATTTGGATGAGTTTGTTTCCTTTCTATTTAAGAAATTTTCTTGATAATCATGCTAAACACGCCGGTGAAGTGTAACACAACATTGACGGAGTACTTCAAAGGGAAGATGTCCTTAACAATTCGAACATTTTCGCTAAGGAAAAATTGTTAGATAGACTTAAGCGTAGTCTAGTTATAATTACCGCTTAACAAGGTGCTATAAAAAAAGTAATCAGGTAAGATGCAGTTGATATGACAACACATATGACAAACAAAATGTGAAGAACTCAATTTTTGACCGAAGCTGCAGAATATGCAACATATATTTAAGTTTAAACGTGTTTTGAGGTAGATAAAAGTAGTCATTTGCTATTGGATTTGATTTCTTTAGAGAGTCTAAAAAGTTAAAGTATCCCAAAGAAGTACCCCAAGAATACGAGTTGATTTCAATGTCATCCCTTACCTTATCTTCTGGCTTGCCTTCTCTCTGGGCTGGGTACTCCCAGTCCACATCGAACCCGTCGAATCCGTACGTGCTCAAGAACTTCACGGCGTCAGCAATTAGTCTCTGCCTGCGCTCGTAGCTGGCTGCCACCCGCGAGAACTTGACGGAGCCCTCATTCCATCCCCCAATAGCTAGTAGAGTCTTAAGGTTGGGGTTTACCTTCTTCAGCTCGTTGAACTTCTTGTACCCATCTGAAATGGTTTTAATGCACCATAGAAGAGTGTTGGTCTTAATTCTACATTTATATCAATAGTAAAATATTAATTCTGAAACATATTACATGAAAGTAGCTAAAAAGAAGCATATAAAAGTCTAAAATTTTAATGTCAGTCCTGTGATGAGGTATGACTTTTTATCGAGAAAACAGGACGTCAAACTTAGAAGATGCCTATTCTAAGTTTGACTTTTGTGAAAGGCAAAGTTGCATACGAAAATAAGACAAACAATTAAATTTGTTTGGTCATTTCCCACCACAGAAGGGGATAATTAGCACTTTACTCAAAAATACGACTCCAAAGTCGTGTTTCGTTTGATTTTGCATATATTTCAGAAGAACCGGTGGACAGATTGCGTGCCAATTTGTCCTTAATTTTAAAAGCATTGTTGAAATGCACCCATCTAGCTTGCACATTATTATTATTATTCATTGGATCCAAATTTTTCTTGCCATATCTTTTTTTTCATGTTAACCCCTTCATTACATTTCTACTGCCAATATGTTTAACAAACGTTTTGTTATACTTATCTTTCTTTACTTCTGTACTCGCGGTACTTCAGAAGCTTATAGGAGCCATAAAGATAAATTTAATTAAAGCTAAGTAAATAGAAGGTGTCATAAAACTGCAAAAACACATTATAAAATCCGAAAAGTGTTAAAAATATAAAAATTTGTTGAAGTTGGGTCATGAATGTGAAAATAAATTAGATTAAACACTGGCTACAATGATTATCATTTATTACGTGTATAAATAAGTTCTCAGCTTTTTTCTGCAAAATTAAAGTTTAATTTAAAAACAAACAAAAAAAGCTTAAATATCAAAGTATTCTCCGTTGGCATCAATGACCTTTTGCCATCTTTCGAGTATCTTGCGAATTCCCTGGTGATAGAAGCTCACCGGCTTCGAGACGATAAAGTTATCGATGCATTTTCGGACTTCTTTTTCTGTTCTGAAGTGCGTATCAGCCAAATGATGCTGTAACGATCGGAATAAATGATAATCGGAAGGGGCCATGTCTGGGCTAGTGGGCGCACGTGGAAGAAGTTCCCAGCCTAACGCGAAGATGTGTTCTTGCGTCGCCTTCGCAACATGTGGTCGGGCATTATCATGGAGCAGGATGACTTTGCGACTTCTTTGCCCAGTAAATGGCCTCTTTTCTTCAATTGCGTCGCTCAAATTGATGAGTTGCTGTTGGTAGCGATCTGCCGTAACTGTTTCACCTGGTTTCAACAGTTCATAGTACCAGCACACCTTTCCAATCCCACCAGATACAGAGCAAATTTTTTTTGGCGTGGATATTGGGCTTTGGAGTCGATGTCGAAGGTTTTCCAGGGTCTACCCATGATTTTTTGCGCTTGGAATTGTCGTACAAGATCCATTTTTCATCGCCCGTAATAATTTTATGCAGAAAATCCTTTTTTCCTTGAAAGCAAATGGAGTGTGGTGTCACGCCGTCGATTTTTGTTGTCTTCGGACAGTTTATGCGGGACCCATCTGCCTTCCTCTTATATCTTACCCGTTGCATGCAAACGTATGGAAATGGCTGGCTGAGTGACGCCAAGCTGTTCTGCAAGCTTTTTTTCAGTTTGCGCATTGTTTTGATCCAGCAATGTCTGCAGCCCATCCGCGTCAAATGTTTGAGGGCGTCCAGCGCGTGGTTGATCTTCAAGACTAAACTCTCCTCCGCGAAATCATTTTTACCACTTTTTGCAAGTTGCATGACTTACACCATTCTCACCATATGCAGCACAAATCATTTCGGTGGCTTCAACATCGTTTTTCTTAAGATGAAACGCGAATTGGATAGAAAATCGAATATGCTCTTTTGTGATTGCCATCTTGAACACAGCTGATTATTTAGGTTATGTGCATCAAACGCCAAATCGCATGATGTTTCGAAAGACCAAATGTCATTGCTTTAAAACCGCAAGAGGGCGGACTAATACGTTACATGTAAACAGTGATTTGCATCCTGTGAAATCTAAAGCTGAGAACTTATTTATACACCTATATATTAGAGCGAGCCAGCGTGGTCCTGTGGTTGAGAGACAGGCTGCGATGCTGACGGACCCGGGTTCAATTCCCGGTGCTCTCTGATGCCTGGCGGGTGGCCTACTCAGTCACTAAAAATAATTGAGTACCTGCGTTCATTCGAACAAGGGGTAATAATGGCGGTCGTCTTAGGCGCGGTGCTTGCCACATCGCCCCGCATCAGAGATGTTGCGCGACGACCGGGCAGAGAGAGCGAACGTATAAGAGCCTTAACCTCTCAGTTCGCAGGCCGTGCTCCCACGCGGGGCGTAGAGCCTTACCATTATTATTATATATTAGAAGTTACAAAAGTAAAAAATAAAAAGATATTAATCTGCTCCATTAAATTGTTATCAAAGCATTTATAAAACAAACAAATAAATTTAAGCAAATTGACAGCTTCTTTAAATGCATAGCGGAAAAACAAAAAAAGTGATAAGATTAAACATAAGGGCATTTGAAGATAAGTTGTAGATGGAGTCGTGCATGGCTACGTGATATAGCTATGCAAATCGAACAACAAGCGATTTTAACATTCCATTGGAGCAATGATGCAAAGATAAGGCAGCAAGTGTCGGGACGAAGGAAAGATGCCCGCTGTAGATAAGGAAATGTGAGCGAAACAAGATCGCAATTCAGATAGTGAAAGAAGGTAATTGAATGCAGTATTTTTCTATCATTCAAATAGTCTAGAAGCTACATCAAGAGAAATTCTGGGTTGTAGAATTTAAAAAAAGACATATCTGATTTAAAATAAACTTTTTAACGTGCAAAAACATTACAAACGTAAAAAATAACAAATTAATATCTTGGAAAAAATTACGTTAATAAAAAATGGGACAGTATAGGAAAAAAGGCATTAAAAATATTAGTCCAAAAATATAAATAAAACAGCCTATAACAATAAATTATAGAACATGGAATCAATTAAAAATTATTTAGAAAATTTATTTTTTTAATAGTTCTAAAATCTAATAAAAACTAAAAGAAATATAAGACAACAAATAATGAAGAACAATCTTTGATCACACCGTATAGAATTTTTTTTAAATGTTTGCTCACCTCTATCGATGTCGTTGTAGTGGTCTATTATGCGGATGGACCCGTCCTCGTTTATCCCCACGAAGGTGTATATGGCGTGTGTACACAAGAAGGGGTCTATTTTTTCCGCGTCGAACTGCCCCTTGCTGTTTCTGTATATGGACCAGCTTCCATAGTAGCAGACGATCTTGTCTGAAAATTTAAAAGCGCAAATCTAATTGGTGTCTCTTTTATGTTTTCAATAATTAGTAGCAGTGGCTAGCTTTCAGCAACGCGACCGATTGATATTTATTTTCGCTGCACACCAGGAGGATTTTTTATAGAAGTTATTGACGGCGATATCTAAAACGCCGCAGCCTCCTCTCCATAACTGTAATGGAGTTGAAGAAATGTAATATGTGTCAAAACTACATTACCGATAACACTTACCCGGGCCTAAATAAATATACGCCCTGATAGGCCGGGCGTTCTTATTTATCGTTTTTTGATGCCGACGTTTATAACGTTTCGGGGTTTTTAAAGTTTCGTGCAGCGAATTTGTCTGTAGTATTAATTTTTCAATTATAGCCACAAGGTCTCTGATATTGTTTGGGGTGGTTGCAGGAGAAATACGCGACAACAAAGTGTTATTGTATTAAACAAATACCAGACACAATATTCTACAACAATAACAAAAATATTCAATGTTGTCAATATTTTTGGTGTAATTAATTCCGAAAGGTATTGTTAATATTTTCTTTTGGCTCCTTTTAAAACCTGGGCACATTTATTTTAGTTTTCATCACTTAAGGGATTAAATAGTTAACACATTTTAGAAGTTTAAAATTTGCAATAGGATCGTAGAAACCGTAACCATATAATAGACTATATCTAATGAAACAGAGACCATGCTAGATTCGAAGAGATGCCGTTAGGTAGTTTGGTATCGGGTGGTCAGTAGATAGCTTTTGGTTTCTTAATTATTCCGTCTTAATATTTTTTACTTGTTTCTGCAAACAACACATTTGATTGCTTCAACCATAAGGAAGTGGAAGAAAATTGTCTGGCCCGATAAATCACAAGAGAATAGTTTTATTGAGCCCTGTTAAGACCTTTTAACCCTCTAGAACCAGTTATTCCTTCATGGAAACATAGTTTCTAGTAAGTGAAGTGGTATGAGTGGTTCAAAGAACGTTTTTGTAATTTTCAAGTCTTGCTCTAGTCTCTAAATCAATCCAATTAAATATTTGTGGTTTGATTAAGAAAGTGGATTTGCGTTACCGCACAACCATCCCTCAATTACTGCAATGAATCACTTTATTGATATATTTGAGAATGTTAAACAAAAAATTCTGTATACTGTGTCGCACTAAAAACTGATCTGGGACTGTGAGCTTACCAAAGAGATAAAGATTCTTTTCACAGCAGAATTATAATGCAATGAAAATTGCCATAGAGTAAGGAGAACAGAATGTAACTTTTAGGAGAAAACATTGAATTCCATCAGTTCTCCAACACGATATGGTGGAAAATAAGTTATGACGATAGGATTGGCTTATATAAAACAAATAATCGAGGCTGAATAACGTCCTTGGGGAATTCATTGTATTCACTTGTTACTGTTGGTCTGTAGTTTAATTAAAAATGCTGCTGACAACGATTTGGACAAGTCACAAAAGCTAAACTTTAATAAAATTTGGGACTATAAAAATAGACGTATTTGGACATCATCACTATGGGTGAATTGGACCCGGTAAATTGAATAGAAAGGCAAAATCATTCAAAGGAAAGTTAGAGAAAATACTTTCAGTTCATTTAAATGTTGTCGTTGAGGACCACCAAGGTTCCCCATTACGGTTCAAAACTTAAATTTCTGGCCTGACCGAAAAGTCGATTAAATTCGTTCAACGGAAATTACATCTATGTTTGTTTTTTTGCTTAACAACTTGAGCAGCGGGTGATAACCTGCGTATTTGGCGCTACTTATCAGGGCATGACGAAATCTGATTAGGATAGCGCCATTGAGTTTTCATGACCCTCTCCCGAGGCGCTTCCTTCTACGTATTTTTTGCAAAAACCCAATTTAATGGTTCGCGCACCGTGGTGCGTCATGCCAGCTCCAGCTTTTATTTAGCTTTTCAGCAACGCAAACATTTTCTAGGCGCCTCGCCGTTACTCACCAGTAGCTGCGAAAACCACTCCAGGAATCAGCGTTATCGCAATGGTAAGGTAATTAACCCACATGCTTCGTATTTCTCCTAAACAACAAATAAAGAATTAATAATTAGATAAACCTTCCCTTTATCATACGATTATATGGGCAATTTTGCAATTACTATAGTATCAGTCAATTGTAATTTATTTAATTTGATTATATGTATAAAATAAAAAATTAAAAAAATAATTGTCACTAGTGATAACTTTACAAATATACCATCAGCGTGTACAATAAACAAAAAAATTTACCCTCAATTTACTTTAACACACTTCCGCTTCACAATCAATAAAACAGTAACAACGATACCTAACTAGTTCTTTTATATAAAAGCCCCGAAATTATGAACAGTATTAAGTCAACACGTCATGCTCGATTAAAAGAAATTAATGATTACAGGAACAATACACTCAGCCACTTGAACGAGAACATCGGAGGTCGCACAAATGGAAGAGATAAGTTGTTCCGAGAAAAAATTGATCTCTAGATAACACAGCTATTGATAAGCCTTCAAAAAGTCTTAAGATAACAAATCCACTTACTTAAGAAGTAGGTTCCAAAAGGCGATAGGTCTTGCGGTTGCCGAGGAGGTGCTTCTTATTGTTAATTTTGCAGTCAAAGTTGTTGTCTCCTTGAACCGACAAAATGTATGTATTAAACAGGAACAGCAAAAAATGTTACCAAAAAGTGCTGGAAGGTTACAACAAAGCAAGGTTTTTCCCTTACCTTCTGCAAGAGATGTGGCTTGTATCACTTACACTTGCGCGTCTGCAACCTGGACTCAATTGACTAGTGCCGATAATTCCAATCGATATTAATAGGTGGTTCTGTTATCTTAAAATAAAATGACTCATTAGCAACTCAAGCACAGTTAAGCTTGCAGTAAAATTCTTATCTTCAAAGGTTTTAGTTTTTTCGCCCTTTCCCTCTTGGTGTCAGAGTTTTTTTACTACAGAAATAGATTTTTTTCACATGATCATATCTTTACATTTTCTATCTATAAAGTTTGTTTTATTGTGAAAATTAGTTATGTTTATTTTATTGCATTTAATCTTCTCTGTCATCATTACTAAAAATATATTTTTTCAGGTGGGGGCGGGGATTATTGCAGCTTTTTATCCAATACCAAGCCATAGTTCCGTTTTTGAGACAATGAGAATCGTATTAATAGGTTATTTTACTTACCTGTTTTAAATAAAATAAGTAGGCGTTTATTATAATCTGTGATGGCAGAACACATCCATAATCACCTTTGTAAGGTTCTTGGAAAATATGTAAAATTCAATAACGAGAAGATAAGTTATTGCAAAAATATGTATGATTTATTATTTTTTAATTATTCTTGCACTTTATATAAATTTGATTTTTGCTTATTTACGCAATTACGTCACTTGGTGTGTATTTTTAATATTTCAAATTAATAAATTTTGATAACGGTGTGGACTAAAAAAGATGGTGGGTTCTTGAACAAAGTTTAAGGTATTTTACTATCAGTGGAGAAGCTAAAGGTTGGTATTATATTTGTGGCTTAGGAAGACAGATAAGAGAGTTGAGTTAAATAAATAGAAAGCGCCCCTTGAGTATTCTGCTTTTTAAATGGAGATTGGAAATTAATTTTGATCTTAGAAAAAGCCAGAATATTGCATATTTATGTTTTTGGAACATTTATCGCCTTAGCAACGTTTTTGATTAGTTTGCTTAATTTGATTTAAGTGGATGTAATGAGCATTTGTGCGAGGTTTGTTCTATTATTGATGTACAGTAGCGATCTTGGTCATGTTCGGTTTTAGCTTTTTGACTATAAATTTCTTTAAAAATAAGCTTTTGACTTGAAACTTGGACACGAGATGGCCAAAAGACTTACTTGTCACTCATTGTCGTAATACGCCGTTGAACACTCTCATCACAAAAGTTGCAGCTGGTAGTGCAATATCAGTGTTTCAGTATCATCATTTTTTATTTTTTTACCCGTTTTATCATTTAGCTTTTATAGTTTTGTTTGTATTTGATTATTTTAGTCAATGCCACCACGTGCTAACTGTCTGAGTCTCTGGCAGCACCAGCTAGACGCTATGATCCGCGGCCGCTTGGACGGTATGACTACGAAGTAGCTTGCGAATGGAATATTAAAAAAGTTTGGAAGAAATACAAGATCTATAGATCGGTTAAAGCCAAAATCGGTTCTGGACCATCTCTTATCACTTCGTACGTCGTCGATCGGAACATACTTCAAATTGTGAGAAGTAATCTTGGCCTCACTGCGGCCGATATTCTCCGCGAAATCTCGACTCCAGAAGACCCGAATTCCTCAGTCCCACTGTCGTCTTTAATAGATGGGACACCATGGACGCCGACATATCAAGAAGCAAGTCACGGCTGGAACAAGCCAAGGCCTACAAAGACTAAACCATTTAGAAGTGAAAGAATGTCATCCGGAGCGATGAATCAAAGTTCACACTGTTCGGTGCGCATGGAGTGACCTACCTTCGACATCCTGTGGGCCAGCGATATGACCCGAAGTATCAGCTCCGGTTAAGCATGGCGATGTTTCTGTCATGGTGTGTGGGTCTTTCTATGGCAAAAGAATAATCTCCTTAAAAAATCTATGGACATCAAGATGTACTTGGGCATCATGGAAGATATTGTGTGGCCCTATGTGCGCAGCACGGCTTGTCGCGGCTATATTTTCCAGCACGACAATGATCTCAAACACCGCTCTCGTCTTCTGCAGGAATGGTTCACAGCCAACAAAGTCCCTCTTCTGCCGTGGCCATCGCAGTCTCAGAACTTGAGTCTGATCGAATACATGTAGGACGAGCTTGAGAGAAGCCTCAAGGGTGCCAAAGCGCGAAAAGTTCAGCTTCAAGGCGCATGGACCAGTGCGTACTTTTAATATTTGTTGATTTGCTTGTTATGCTGTGTCTTTGTGGAGAATTGAAATAAAGAAAATTGTAGTTTGCACTTACGTCAATTTAAAAACAAAATTGTAAAAAATTAATGATAATTAACTGTGTAAATATAAATATTTAAAGACATTACAAACAAGTTTGTAATTTCAAATTATAAACTTAATTTTAAATAAGTTCTAGCCAAAAAACCAAAACCAACATGGCCAAGAGCGCTACTGTTACTAATCAGAGTGATACTGTTTTATATAGGCATGCCTTTGGGCTTTTTACAAACAATGCAAAATAGTTGTAGAACACTTACTGGTTCGTATTTAGGCCCAAATAAGCAATAATTGGTTTGTAACAATTTTTGTCCTCTTTTGAGAATGAACAATGAGAAGGAAGTGAAATTCACTAGTATTTTAGCCTTAAAGTTTATTGTATTACTCACCTGTAAATTTACTTAGAAGAAAAGTTTACGTTCTTTACCTCACTAAGTAGGTTTTTCTCTATATTACTTTTTTCTTTTCTAACTAACAGTTCACAAAAGAGTAAGTAATCTGTTATGGCAAGGATGAGTTTATTTTGATAATTCTTACTCGAATTACTACGCAAATACATGTACATATCGTAAATTTTAGTCCCGAGTACGATAGCCGATAAGTAAAAGCCTCGCTCTGTCCCGGGTCAAAAGCAACAGCTAACATCAAATGCTTTCAGGCTGTCATACAAACCCTTTTGGTAGTCATAAAATACACTCTCTTTTTTCTAAATTAAATTGTTAGGCTGACTACTTTCTTAGAGTACGGCTAACAAGCCTCATAGAACCGCATGACTGTGTGATTAGAAACAGGCTAATAGTCCACATAACAGTAGAAAAATAATAATAGTGTAGCATATTTTCCGAGAGGTAGATATGCATTAAACTAAGGAAATTTCCTACAAGTTTGTTTCAGTATCACCAACAGTTTTAGTTTTTTCTGTGTACCAGATTTGTTTTTCTATCTGACATTGTCTGTGCATATAGAAACTTTTTATTTCAGTTCAGATTTTAAGAGCTTATTAAAGTTTTGCCTAGTTGGCGTAGCATCATTGCTCATTGCTAGTAACGGGTTTGTTTCCTGTTATTCTGGAATGACCAAGACCCAGACTGGTTTATTAGTTCTCGTTTCTATTGAAATATCTAACAAAGAAAAGCTCTTCATTGGATCTGATATAAAGGCTGGCAAGTCATTGTGGTAGATTCAGTTCCAACTTCGCTTGCCTCTGTTTTACTTTATCTCTTCATACCAGCAGTCTATAGATCTATGTCTCGCCAGAGTAAAGTACAACCAATGGTATATCCAGTTCTTTCTTTGTAATCATAGATATTATTTTTTTTTATTTATAACTTTTTGTATATGGGGGCTTTCAAGTTAGTTTTGTATTCAACATTATTTAGCTCTTTGGTACACTTAAAGTTGGTTGTTGAAAAGATATGATAATTTTCATTTACCCAGTATCCTTCTGAGGTCTTCCACAATGCTTAAAGTTTCTTGCATAAGTTCTGAGATTGTATAAGGAAATTTTCATAGTGTTCACATACCCTTAACTTTTCTACAACAAAGGTAATAAAACTTTTTCCTGCAAATATGCTTTGGTGGTAACTATTTCTTGTATTAGAAAGAGTTGAAGTATTTTTCTGTTATTCATTTGCAGATAACCTCTGTTCCATGACTTTTTATTGTGGCTAAAATTGACTTGTTGAATGTGTGGTCAAAACTATAATGCCATTTCCTGTCACTTTATGGAATTTTTAAATTGTTCTCACCAAGTGAAAAAGAGAAGTCTCGCGTAACTTTCCTAATTAATAGGTTGAGTAAAATAAATAAGTCTCTTGGTGGTGAGATTTTTCTAATATATCTATCAGTCAGTTTTCCATAAATTCTAGCATAAAGCATAAAAAAGATCGCCTGAAAACTAAACTAATTTTAAGAGATTTCGTGCGGTGTTTTACACGACTTAGTGAAAGAGTATGCCAATGTAATCTGTAAAAAAGAAAAACTTGGCTAATTACTAAAATAAGAGGTTTTACATTTTGTTTAGACAAGTGAAGATTTGTATGTAACAGACAACCAGTGATGATAATGGTTTATTAATCTTCAAGAGCACATTTAAAAATTTAGTTTTGAATTCCATTGTAGGCAACCCATTATGTATTTCTTTATCCACAGTAGAATAAGTTATAGGCTTAGTAAAAAAACAGGTAATTGAAATATCGTTATTAAGAACCCAAGAAAGATAAAGAAAAGGCGGGAAATGAAAAAGAAAATAGTGATTGCTTTAATAAAATAAAAAAGTTGCAGAATCGACAAATAAAGAGGGAAAACTAATAGACGATGTTAACGAAATGAGTGAAGTGAAGGTCGTTTGTGAAGATTAACTACAATATCAAAAAGAAATCTGTTCAAACGAGCCCAGGGAACGAAAATTGAAAATGAAGCAACTTAAAAATAAATTTAAGTGTTTGCACAAACAAAGAAAAGAAAATAATGTCGCAATTAAAGTTCAAAGAAAATTTAGAAGTAGCTGAGATATTTAAGTTTATAAAGAAAATATTAAATGTAGAGGTAAAAATGAAGAACATTAGAAAAATAAAAGACAAGCAAGGTAAGGTACTAGCGGCAATAGTAACAGTCGATACGTTAGAGAAAAGCAAAGTTTATAAGAAGCAAAAGCAAACAGAAGAAACACAGCATAGAAAATGATCTAACGCCTAATAGGGCAAAAATAACTAAGAGGTGCATACAATGCCATATACAATAAAAGTAATACAGAAAAAGTTCTGTAAATAATTTGTGCAATAAATGTAATTATAATAGTCAAAAAATAAAAAGAATAAGGGATAAAAAATAACCAGTAATAAATAAAAATCCTAAATGTAGGAAAGGATGACGATTTTAATATGACTTTTGCTGTAAAAAGTAAAACAAATAATTTTTTTTTATTAAATTAATTAAAGAAAGAGAACACGCTGGTGCTAACAAGATAAAAAATCGACACATGGAATTTAACGTAAAAAATCAAAGCATTGAAATTAGCAAAGAAAATAAAAAATAATAAGGAGGTAAATACATTAGTTATAATAGAAATAAAATTGAGATCGTTGATGAAAATGAAACTTGAAGAGAGGTACTACGGGTTTAGACCAGCCAGAGAAACGCAAGATACTTTATTCACCCACTAATAAAGAGGTGTTGCATTGCCATTGTCATAATGCAAAGAAAAAATCAAATAACTCATCAGAGGTATAGAAAAAAATATAAAAAAACAAAAACAACAAAAAATCTTATAACAAACGTAGGTGCAAGGCATGGTGGTGCATTGAGTCCATGTCATTTTATTATATTAATAAATGAAATTGTAAACGATATAGAAAATAAACTAAAAATGAATTTAATATTTAAAGATAAAACGTCACTAGAACACAATAAGAAATATGGTCCAATATTTTAATCAATAATAATGAGCATAGTGAGAAAATAAAAATTGTGATAGTAAGCAAGATTTTGATAGTTGCAAATAAAAGTATACTAACGTTACTGCATAGTTTTATGTCGTGGCCAGTAACTCATAAATAAAAAAGACATTACAAGTGATAAAAATATGACGTCTGAGAGAGTACTAGAAGTTTAAAATAGGAGACGAAATAAAAAGTCAAAATAAGAGAAATGCTAAAAGGTTACTGATAATTGTACTAAAATAGAAATTTACGAAAAAAACAACGGGTAGACCGGCGAGTATTTAGAAAATAAATTTACGAAAACTTAACAGAGACGGGAATTAGTTCTAATGAAATGTTAACAATAGCAAAAACGGAAAAAAGTTGTGTCCACTGATGAAACGTTAAGCGATTCAGAAAAGACACCTCAAAACCAGTTTACAGTCTAAATAAGTAAGTCTAAATGTGATAAATTGATAGATCTAATATACTTTTGCCTAAAATAAATCTCTCTTTTAAGATTAGGGATAAAGCCTATACTAAATCACTTCTAAGCAGAGGAAATATGATTTGTTACCAGTCTACTAAACTTTTATACTGTAATAGTATAATGCTATAAGGCCAGGTGCTTTGTATGGTATTCTTCTTCTTCAATGTGCCGTATCAGGTCTCCCCGACGTTAGCGATCGCAATGGAGAACGCATTTCTGTCCTCTGCAGTTCTAAAAAGTTGTTCGACACTATGGATTCCTGTCCATTGCCTGATGTTACTCAGCTACGAGATCTGCGGGCGTCCTATTCCACGGCGGCCTTCCAATTTTCCTTTCATTATTAATTGCAGCAAGCTATATTTTGGCCCTCTCAAGACGTGTCCTAAGTACGAAGTTTTCCTGGTTTTTATTATTTTAAATAATTGTCTTTCGGTTCTTGCTCTTCGTAGGACTTCCTCGTTAGTTGTTCTTTCCACCCAGGATATTCTGAGCATTCGCCTGTGGCACCACATTTCGAATGCTTCTAGACGGTTTATACTAGCAACCTTTAGAGTCCATATTTCGGTTCCATATAGTAGTATAGACCACACATAGCTTTTCAACATTCTCTACCGTAGTTTCAGGTTTAAGTTGTCATTGCAAAGTGCTTTTAGTTTATGGAAGGAACTACGTGCTGTTTCAATTCTGCATTTTATTTCTAATCTTGGATTCAGGTTGTCTGTTATTATACTTCCTAGGTATTTGTATTTATCAGCTCTTCCTAATTGCTTGCCTCTTAGTTGTAGTTATACGTTTCGATGTTGATTTCTACTAAATATCATAAATTTGGTTTTGTCTATATTGATTGTTAAACCCATTTCCTCGCCGGTGACATTTATTTTGTTTATGATTTCTTGTAACTCTTCTATTGTTTCAGCAATAACGACCGTGTCATCTGCATATCGGATGGTATTGATCGGAGTCCCATTGACTTTAACTCCGTGTGCTACGTCATCTACGGCTTTTTTAATTATAAAGTCTGAATATACGTTAAATAAAAGTCACGATAGTATGCACCTCTGTCGTACTCCTCTTAGAATGCTGACGCTCTTTGTTATTGTTTCTCCTATTCGAATGTTGGCCTTCTGGTTCCAGTATAAATTCTTTATTATTCGAATATCTTTATAGTCGATCCCCACTGTCTGTAGAAGATTAATCAGTTTCTCGTGGCGAACTCTATCGAATGCTTTCTCGTAGACTAGAAAGCAGACGAAAACATCTTTCCTTTGGTCTCTACATTTTTGTAATAATACGTTAAGCGCAAAAAGAGCTTACCTAGTACCTAAGCCACTCCGGAAACCGAATTGGGAGGATTCTATATCTTGTTCACATTTGTTTCTAATGCGTGCATGTATTATTCTTAAAAACGTTTTGAACAAATGACTCATAATGCTTATGAGTCTATAATCTCCGCATTTTCTTGGCCTCGTTTTCTTTGGAATATGGACAAAAGTGGAGTAGAGCCAATCATCAGGGAGTATACCTGTGTCATATATTTTGTTAAATAATTTCACTACTGGACCAATATCGTCTTCGTCAATTAGTTTTAATTTCCATAGGAATTCCATCAGACCCAATCGCTTTCCTGTTTTTTCCAAGATGTATTGCATGTAGGACTTCTGCCTTGAGTATTTTTGGTCCGTCATCTAAGTTATGATGTAATTCCACTTCTTCCCTAGTATCTGCGTATAATTCTGTTATATAATTCTGCCATTGCTCTTGTTTCTCATTGTCGTCCAGTACTGGCCTGTTCGCGGAGTCTGTTAAGGTTGGATAAGTCTTTTTATTATAAATTCCTGCCACTTCTTTAAGCTTTTTGTCCATGTTGTGGTGATCATTTTTGTTGCTTAGTTCTTCCAATTCCTTACACATATCTGACATCCATTTTTCTTTTGCCTTTTTAATTTCTCTTTTTATTTGTTTTTGAATCTTGTTATATTTTGTTTTGTTGTTTTTATTTTGCCTTCTTTGGTGCATTAACTCAAGGATATCGTTTGTCATCCATTTTTTCTTTTTTGTTCTTTTTGTTTTGAGTTCACGATTTCATATTTGATGTATAATGCCTTTTATTTTGTCCCATTCAGTATTTATATCATATTGAGGATTAGGCTGTATGTCTTCCTTAACTTTGCTAAAACTGGTTTTTAAATGAATAGTTAGTGTTTCTCTTTTATTTTTTTTTATTATGCATAACTGTAAGATCTCACTTATTATGAATTGGACATGTCTTATTTACCGTTTTGAGTTTTAATTTCATATCGGCTATTATTGGATTATGATCCAAGCCTACGTCAGCTTCTGGGTATGCTACAATTTTTTTAACGATGTTTCTGAATTTTTTATTTATTATCATATAATCGATTTCGTTCCTTATAGGTTCTCCGTTGTTTGGGTTCTCTTGAGGGGATTTCCATGTGTATAAGCGTCTATTAGGTAGTTTATACCATGTATTACAGATTACCATTGTTTGTTCTTTGCAAAACTGCTTTGTCCTAGTCCATAACTTCCTACTAGATCTCCTTGTTTTCCCGCTCCAATCTTAACATTATAATTTCCCATAATGATGTTGATGTCCTTTATTTTTGTTCGTTTTAGTATATTTGTTAATTGCTCGTAAAATTTTTCCACCTCAACGTCATATTTTTTTATTGGCAGTTGGTGCATAGATCTGAATTAAATTAATTTTTAATGGTGATCCCTGTAGTTGGATAAGTAATATTCTATCAGAAACGGGTATGAAGTTCGTAACATATTTGGTATAGTTCTTTTGGACAAATATACCCACGCCATTCCTGTGATTTCTGTCTTCGTCTGTATCATTTCCGGAGTAGTAGAGAGTCCCGTTATCTCGTTTACATATGCCCTAGTTTGACCACTAATCCCTAGGATTTGTGTATTGAGTCTTTTCATTTCTTGTACAGTAGTATCCAGCTTTCCTGCTGCAAATAAGCTCTGGACATTCCACGTTCCTATTCTTAGCGTAGATTTCACTATGTTGAGCCGGGAGATTCTTCGCACCCCTTGCCCATTTAAGGGCTGCCCGGGACTAGGGGCCGTAGTGTTTAGATTTCTCTCCATAGTGATTTCCTGGAAATATTAATTACTACGGGGTGGTATTCCGTTGCCTTCCCCTGACTCTGTCAGCCGCTCCTAACATGGAGAATAGACGCTGTTTATAGCCGCCCAATCTGGGTACAGTCGCTATCTTTGTTGTCACCATATCTAGTTACCCTCACCTAGTTTAGCCCGTGAGCTGACACGGTTACCGGGGTATGGCCGCTACTTGCAGGTAGCTACTTGGAGCCACAGGTGAGAGTTAGGTGCCAAGTGAGAACAAATATGCTCGAACAAAATTATCAAAGCCTGCAGCTGTTCTTACATAGATGTGCTATCTCTCCTTCGCAACCCTTATACCCCTTTGTATGGTATGAAGAAATAAATAGGTCACTTAATATCGTAAGTAATAATTTTATAGCGACTTTTGGATATTATATTGACGTTCATATACTGAGAGCTGACATATGAGTCTAGAAGCTGTGCTTGGTGTAGTACCTTCAAAGTTTTCTTGTTCGTCTTAGATTATTTTTTATTTGGGTATATTAATGTTTCAACACTAAAAATATGCTCACATTTTTTGTTTTTATTATTGCTTCTCCACTCTGCTTGTTGAGAATTTGGATCCATTGTAGTTATTTTAAGTTTGTAAGTCTGTAGTAAGTTTGTGGTTTTTATTTCATCACACAGAGGTGAATTGGATAAGTCAAATAGAAGGTATACTGAGATGAGTATGGTTTGCTTTTTATATTTGTATTTTAATTTAAATTTTCCTTTGATATTTGCAGCAAAATTTGTTTGTTCCAAATAAATTTACGTAATATAATATTAATATTGGACCTAATATTATAAACGTGTCTGTAGTATACTATTTCATCTTTAACTTTCCACAGTCAGATACATTTTCCTAAATAATTTTTTAATCGTAGTTTTTAGACATCAAGTATTTATATACACCAACTTTCAGCATCTTCTGGTTTGCCTAGTTTTCTTAGTAAACTCTCATAATGTGCTAGACGTAGAGTGGCACTTTGTTGATCGGTTCAGTTGGAAACAATTCTTCAGTCGTCCGTCACCAAATTATTATTTTGTCATTTTAGAAGATCAGGGAGTTTGACGAGTTTGTTAATTTCCAGTAAGTAGGTTCAAACAGTACAACCACTTTGGGGGTTTCAATTACGTTCTTTGTAGTATCAATCGGAGTTTACCATCTTTCCATGATTGAAGTTGTGTCATTTCCTCTGCAAGTATTGTAAACTGCAATTCTGTACTAGGCTCACATTTGAAAATGTATGTAGTGCTATCTTGTTGAATTTGCTTTGGTGTTAGTTTTGTCCTAGACCTTATAATGGTAAAAAAATTCTCTCTGGCCAGCAAGTTGTAGGTATTGTACACCAGACAGCTTCTATGCACATTTCTTTAAAATTTATCTGGGTCTAGGTTAATTATTAAGCAAAAAATTAGCCTTTGTAGTTTTTACTATCGAGAAAGACGAAGTTTGCCTAGGTCTGTCTCAGTTTGCTTTACAATTAGTTTTGTTCTACAAACATTTTAGGTTCTCAACCATAGACGTAACTGATCTTTTAATGGTTCTCGTTCTGTAGGATTTAGATACTTTTTATTAAGATTTGTCTTCAATTGCAGACAATTAAGCTCCCATGCACCCTTAGGAGTAGGTTAGGATAACTACATTTATCTAGAACAGAAATAATAGCTGGTGTCATTTTCTCCGGTGCGTTCCTTTACTCATAAGGCGACAGCTAAGCTGAAAAGTTAGTCCGATTGTATCGAGGCCATATTGCAGCCATTAAATTGCTTAGACTCACAGCTACGTTGTGAATTTTAAGCCACTCTAGAATATCCAGATCGCTTAAAAGTAGCAGAAAATTTTTAATGGCTGATTTGTTCTGATTTAAAAACTTGAATATGGTATGGCATTGTTGTTGTAGTGGTTATAGTATACCTGTTGATTTTTAAAATTCTACAGGCGCTGCTTTTCTCTGGGCACAATTTCAAAATATTTTCATATAACAAATAATAGAATAACATATTCCACTGAAGAAATCTAGTCATATTTCCATTTGTTTGGCAAAACATCGGAGAAAGTTATATTTTTGGAAATCATTTAGCTTTCTTTCTTCCGTTCAAAACAACATTAATGAAAACTTTAAAACGTTCGAAACGTTGAGCTGCACACAAACAAAAATAGGCACGAACGCAAATCCTCACCGAGGTATATTGTTACGCTGATGATCTCACAGAACTGCATACATATATACTACTTGAATTATACTTATTCACTTATTGTTGTAAAGAGCAGCGTTTGTTTAGAGTATAGCTAGGTAGCCCTAAGCGCATAAGCGACTATTATAGTTATCGTGGAGCCACTTGGAGTCATGTGTCGCCATGGGAAGTATTATAAGGTTAATCAAAAAATGGTAATTGAAGTTATAGTAAAGATTTATTGTTTCCGTGCTAGCAGTTGTTTGATTTATTTTTGAGCAGTTTTGCTTTCAGATTTAGCTGCAAACTGCACGCCAGACTCAATTTTTATTGCTATTATATGTAAATTCTGTAGTTGTCGAAGGGAAGTATTATTTACAGACATGGATAGCACGTACATAAACAGTTTTTTTAGTTAACCACATAGATCTTAACCCAATTCAATTGGAACAAAGCCAAATAAATAGAATAGTTATGTTTATATTATTTATAAATGTCTTTAAGATTTGATTGTAATGATTATTATTACCAGTTGAAATACATGCTGATGGGGAGAGATTTCAACAATGGCAATATTTTAAATATAAAATAAAATAGAATAAATAACAACAGCTTGAGCTCATTATTCATATGCGATGACAAAAAATTGTAAATAACTGATAGCGCTAAAATGACAGGCAAAGTTATCTGAAGTGTGATGGCTATCTAGCTGACATTTTGCACTCATCAATTTACAATTATGACTTCATTTTTTAGATAATTCATTCAAAATCGCAACTCTGTCAATATGAAATAACCTTCAAAGGTCAATAGACTTTCCAAAAAGTCGTTTTCTAGAAACTATTATAATTATTTTAGTTTGGTATATCCTACATTTCCCCAAAGCGCACATTTTACCGTAGCCTATAATTATATGGTTTAAGAACTAATTGTTTTGCTTAACGTTATTGGACTGACAGCTTGTTTGTATTAATTTTGGTGAACAATTTTTTACAATTAAAGTGATTATGATTTTAAAAAATGTAGGCCCAATATCATAACCCGTCTCATACCGTTAAGCTTCTTTGCTATATAGTTTTTGGATATCACTCATTTCTTTGGTCTTGACTGTATCACTTTTTTAGTTTCCTTAGTTTATTCTTTGGAGATGTCTATATCAATGTTTTATTATACAGAGTTGCCTAGGTAAACAAGAAATAAATAAACAATGAAAGAGTATTAAAATACAAGAAAAATTACATTTATTTACATGAAACTTGGCGTAACTAAAGTGAACAGTATTTAAAATCATATTATTCAATGTAGCTCTCGTCAGGGGACACGACCTTCTCGAGGAGGAACCTAAACCTGCCGTAAGTCAACACAGCTTTCTCTTTGTCGGAATATGTTATTATCTCTATGATGAAAGCCTTTAAGCTGACCTTTACCTCTACGACCACCCACGCGTAGTAGTCGAGGGAATTGCAATTGGGACCATAAATCTGGAAACCAGTGGAAATAAAAATTGTTGAATAGCCAAGCCTGGGTATTTTTTGTCTTGTGGATTGGAGAAGGGTCTTGTTGAAATACGTACTCCCGTCCAGCGGCCACCTCTTCTACCAAGGGCTCGACAACTGTCTCCAGCACATTGATACAGCTGTCAGCGGTTACCTTTATCTTTAAATAAGTTTAGATGCATCTTGGAAGATTTAACAGTAATTTTGGCGATTCACCTTGTTATGGATGACGTTCTTTTTGTTCTAAAAGAATTTTAGAAATCCATCGCTGTTGTGTTTGATTTCGTTTTTTGCCTTGAGCTTTTAAACTTCTGGTACATCTTATTTTTCTCAGTCAATAGTTTCTCGATATGAAAGACTCATAGTGTAAGTGCTGATACTTTGTTAGACTGATTGTCGATTTCGCCACACTCATTTTTTACCAAGTCAGTTCATGCCCCTCACAGGATCCCAATCAATCTTCTCTTTTGCTTAAGGACGCACTCATCGCTTCTCTTGCGATCAGATCGCATGTTATGAGTTGTCCTGTCAGTAGTTACCTTCTCCTGGTGGTCAGACTTACCGTGCTTTTTGGATACGTCGTAAATTAGGTTTTTTTGGTAGCCAAACCACGCAATAATTTCTATCCACAATTTTCTGGCGTAAAAGGATTCGAGTATAGCAGTCATGTGATTGTATTCTAGGCTTACTTTGTCGATAATCGTAAGTTGATTATGTGATTATGTGTTACCTAAGTGCGCATGCTCACAAGACGACCTTTTGGTTTTCCCTAAAAGAGTTCCGAATTTAGTTCGACAACACTATATGTTTTTGTTATTGTGTATGTTTATCATTTTTCTTATTTTTTTATTTTTAACATCGTCTATATGTCTATATGTTTTTGTTATTGTGTATGTTTATCATTTTTCTTATTTTTTTATTTTTAACATCGTCTATATGTAATATAACTGCGAATCTTCCTCGAAAAGCTCTGGTGATTTATTTTTTAAGTTCTTGTTTAACTGTAATATCTAATAACCATACTATGTCATGCTTCCTAATAGATTTGTTTTTTCTCTCATTAAGGACTCTTCTATTCCATAATATTAAGTTTAAACACTTTATTGTTTATCTTGTTCTTAAGTATTTAGAGTAAGCTTCCTTGTCAATCATTAAGTATTAGGTTTTGAAGTGGACATCGATATTTAGCACTCTTACAATTTATTTGTAATCTCCAGTTGTTACATTGTTTTACTAATTTTCTATTAATGTACTTCCAACTCATATGTTGAATGCCATGATATGATAGATGTTAAATAGTGTAAGCGATGTTATGCAACTTTCTCTTAGATATTTATGTCACATCAAGGTTTTCAATAGTATTTTGCCAATTTTTATTTTTCCCATTTTTAAATTGTTGTTTTGTAGCTTACATAAAATAATAATTATTGTTGTTTTTTCGGTAGCTGTTACAGTTTTTGTGTAGGTACATTAAAGTAGAGTCTTGTTAAATAGATTAATAGCAAACTGAGTCCTGTATCAATCAATAATTTTTTCTATTGTTTGCGTCATAATGAAAATATTGAAATAAGAAAATGTTCTCTATAGATATTTCGTTGTTTGATATCAAATGATCCATATTTTTCTCCAATCACATACTTTAGGTTTTTACCACAGATCTTGCTTAATGTACTGGCAATTTTCGTCTTTTTGATCTTTGTGGTATATTGAAGTAATGCACTATCTGAGGCTGATTCCTGTTAAGCCATTTTTAGCAAATTTAAATAAAAAATTATTAATAATTTTTTCTTATTAGAATAATCCCGATTGTATTCCTTCTGGTTTATGTACTTGCTTATTTGTTACGGTTTGAGTAGTTTTTCTTTAGTCCAGAGCGATTGGATGTGCTTTAATTTGGTATCGAAGACTGTCTCATTTTTTTTGCCGGTTTTGTTAATTTACCTTTTAGTGTTCTCTTTTATTTTCCACAGTTATAAAGGTATAAATATTGAAAAGTATTGAATATTCGTGTAATTAAAGATATGTTTATATGCATTTATATCGCTAGAGTGGTCTAAGCGTTGGGGCTGCGGGGCTGCGGGCTGCGATGCGGACGAACCCTGGTTCGATTCCCGGTGCTCTCTGATGCCTGATGGGTGGCCTACTCAGTCACTAAAAATAATTGAGTATCTGCGTTCACTCGAACAAGGGGTAATAATGGCGGTCGTCTAAGGTGCGGTTTTGCCACATCGACCCGTATCAGAGGTGGTACGCGCCGATCGGGCAAAAGAAAGCGAACATATGAGAGCCTTAACTTCTCAGTTTGCAGGCTATGGTCCAATGGGCGTAAAGCTTATCATTATTATTATTATATATACATTTAATATTTTTAAAATAATATTCTTGAGTATCAATTTAAATTAAACGCTTTGTAGCTTGCTTGGAAGTTTTGAACTGGAATTTCTTTCAGAACACTGGCCAGAACAACCAGCCCATTTTAACGGTTTAAAAATGGTATGTTTTAAGCTGGACTTGAACCGTGGAAACAAACAGAAGGTTGGTGGGGTTAATTTATGGTTTATTTCGTCAGAAACATTTTCACTACTAGCGACGCACAACTAGACGAATTGTCGTGGTGAAGAACCCAGCTGATTGAATCTTTTCTTTAGCCGTTTAACCATTTCTACAAACATACAGTGATAGCCGTCTGTTCGAATTGTACAAACTTCTTGTGGATAACACTTTTAGAATCAAAACAGATAATGAGCACTGCGTTCGCCTTTTAGTTTCTCATTTCTTTGGCCGAGGAAACTCAATAGTGTGCCCGCAGATCTTTATCTTTTTTCCGGTTCGTCCTTAGAAACCCACGTTTTATCACCATTTGTTACTTGTACAAACAATCATATTTGCTTCTCAGGTGGTTTTTATGTGCATCGGTCTAAACCTTTCAGTTTGGTACAAACTTTCCACATTTGAAACTTTGTCATGATGATTTCATGTACAATGGGACTTTGAAAGTTTTACTTATATGATATCTGGTACTCTGGCGTCGGTCAGGATCAAAAACCGCTTTTATCTTAGTTACACAGTTCGAAATGCTTGCTCGACGTCCTCTCATCCTTCTCTGATCGTTTTGTGTCGCCCAAACATTTATGCTTTTGATAAAGCATCCTTCTCGTAAGTTTTTTGTATCTTATCAAGCGTCTCGTTTGCGAATTTTTGAGTTTAACTCAAAATTTTATCGCGTGTTACTGAACCATACTCCGTTGCATTTTAACTCGTAATGCTACGTTTAAGTAGTTGTCTATTTCATAAATTTTCCTCACTTTGTAAAGACTTAAAAGCAAATAAACTGGGCCAATCTATTTACTTGACGCCCCTTACTAACCGTCAGGCCCAAAAATAGTCTTATTGCTATCCAGGCGCGTCTTGCATGTGCGGCCTCAGTCTTTAAATTATGTGCTAATTTTCATGCGTTGAAGAATTTAGTTTTATCTCTAAAACTTCCATTCCTCGCTAATTTTTTCTTTTAAAGTTATTTTTTTGAATTCACCAAGTCTTCTTTTATCTTGCCTTTTTGATACAGTCCTTTAACGTAAATTGTGGTTTTGCTGTTTATAATTCTTTATTGTATCAAGAACTTCTTCTGCTGTTGATCTGATGGCCGGTAAAACTTTTGATAGAGATGGTCTAAGATTTCCAGTTTAAATGTTTTGTCTAATTTTTGGTCCAGTTGAATTTTAAATAACTATCGTATACTACCCCTTTTCAGTAACTTTATTCTAGATTTTAGAATGTTCATGCCTTTTTGAGAATCTGCTTTCTCTTTCAATATTTAATGATTGGGGTCATCTACCTAATTATTCTTGTTACATTATTTTAGTTTTGTTATAATGTAGTCATATAGTTGTATAAACTTCCTTAATTGCGTAACTTTTCTTCTGCAATTATTCAAAATATTTACTTAATGATCTAGCGGCATGAATGTGTTCTCACCTTAAACTCTAACTTTGAAATTTATCCCAGATCTACTAAATCAAATAAAGCCTATGGCAATCCTTTTGGAAAATCATCGCCGGTTGATTAGGTCTCGCTACCTTTGCAATCAGCGAGAATAAAAATGTAAAGGAATATAGCTGAAAATACTTGGGTATTTTCTATTTTCAAGATTAGTAGCCGTTACTCAGTTGCAAAACTGTTGGTGTCGGTTTCACTCTTAGAGACGTTTGATTTGTAGACACCACAACGACCTCAGCGCGTGTATGTCTATTAAATCAATGTTTGTACTTTTGTAACTATTATTTTTTATTTATTTTTACCAAGTTATTATTCGATTTTTATGCTTTTTGTTTAATAATATTAATTTATTTTTTTACTTATATGATGATGTTTTAGAGACTTTGTTAAACACGTGTACATAATTACCTACCTTATATATGTTGCTGCTATTCTTTTTAGTTTTCGCCAAGAACATTATATTTGTTTTCAGAGTGTTTATAATGATTGGCACTACTCAAAATTTTGGTTGTGTTGCAGATTGAAATGTCTCCTTAGTGTGTGAAACTATAGTGCCATGTGATATCATCAGAAAACGTTAGTGGAAGGTAGTCAGTTTCTAGTGTTACGAGCGCAGTTGTAGACAAAAGAAAAACTATGGAAGCAGACAGTTATGGGTAGTGATGAAGGACGTAGTATCTTTAGTAGAAAGTGGTGTGAGAACGCAGCATAAAGTCGTAAGCAAAAGTACCAAGCGGCCGATAAATCCACACAAAAGGTAACGGCAAAAGTTGTTCATTTTAAAACAAGGTAATTGCCTTTTGGGACCAAAAATTGATTTTTCTAATAGATTGTTAGTCACTGAAGCGACTTCCTCGCGGATAGTAAAGGCGCGACGAGACAATGCACAGCCACATGTCGATTAATATTCTGTTGCTATCCTCCAAGTTCCAGGATAAACTGTGCTGCTTTGTGTCTTATATTAGCCGGATTTTGGACCGAGTGACTACACTCTGTTTGATAAAATGAAAGAGACAGCACAGGTTTCCCTTAAACGACGGGCTATCCACAAACGGTAGGGTGCTACACTTAAATAATGGTTTACAGATCCCCTTTACTAAAACTGCCAGATGAGGCACAAATGCACGTTAAAGATGTATACTCACTTTTCCAATAAAAGAGGTGTAGTGGCCAAAAAAATTGTAACGTCAATTATTTTTGAAGCCCCCAAGTACATATTTAATAATATATTTTCTTTTACTACTTATTTTGTTTATATTTTATGTTGCAATTTTTATACTCTCTTCTAGTTTGCCTTCTTAAATTCCCGCCCGATTTCCAAGACTTAATCGTAGGTGTTTTACTCTATAATGTTTTACAAACATAGATCGGCAGGGTCCTACGCCTTAACTCTCCTCCTTTAGGATTATTAATATGATTCTCCAAGTTACTCAATCCATTTATTAACTTTCAAAGACCAGTTAAATAAACATTTGTAAAAAATGGTGTCCAATCGTTGGAAACTTCAGAGTTGTAACTGAAGTAATATAAGTGCATCACATCGATGGCAAAGAATGTTTTAGGGAAAACTAAATTAAAATGCATAAGGTTCGATGATAAATTATTAATAACTTTAAGTAGCGTAAACCTTTATTTTTTATTGTTTTTATTTTTACTGTTGCTTTTTGTTTGATGTGTGTTTTGTTACACATTGTTAATGGGCCGAATGTTTATAATGAGATGTTTTCTCTGTCTGTTTTTTATGTAAAAATAAACGGATAGAAATTTTGGAATTCAGTCTCTGATAATCAAAAGAAGAAAACTCTAAACTAAATGTCTTTCTTTTATTCATTTACTTCGCAGAGATGGTGAATTTTGAAATTTAAGGTTAAGAGCAAATGCTAACTCAATTTTAAAATGTTATTTTTGGTTCTGGAAATTTTATGCTTAGAATATATGAAATTTTGACTTATAAAGTAGCAACTTGCACAAATTATTACGGAACGAGAACGCTAACTATTCGAGTTACGAATTAAGAGCACATTTGAAACATAGAGGATTAGCAAATCACCCAATTTTGTTTTTGCATCAATATTTCGTTTTGTTAATAGCTATATCGGTTTGTTTGTTATTAGGACTATTAGTTTTGATTAAAAAAATGATTGAGTATAGAGTTTTTGGACTGTTGTTTAAGGCGCGGCACTATCGGCAATACACCGGTAATGATGCTTAACTTAATCTTAACATGCCCCAGAAACATGAGTGTTGTTAAACATTAAACTCACTTAGATCGGTCCACTTGATGTTTTAGATACTCCACTATATGATTTTGTATACTACATATAAGTGTGTTTGTACTTTTTGTGTTTTGTTTTTATCTATTATGATTCTAAGATTAAAAAATATTAGTTTTCAGTGTCTGTTTTTTATCATTTTTTGTACCTGTTGTATCAGGGTGCTTTGAAGTCTTGTCTCTTCGACAACTTCATTAACATATAAGGTGTACTGTAATCTTGAATTATCCTATACTTTAGAATTTAGAAAAAGAAATGAAGTATCTGCTTCTTATCATTGCTGTAACGCTGTCCTTTCAGGTTTTTCTTCGAAAAAAAAATTTTCAAAATCTAGGCTTTAGGGTGAGAGCGATAAAAGCACAAAATTTTAGGTGTTGTAATGCTTGCTGTTTTCGAGAGAACAAGCATTGCTTTGGTGCCAAGTTAATTAGTACCATTTGAGCTTGGAGTTTTTTGAAAGTATTGCCTAAATTAAAAAAATTAATGTGAGTTACATGCCGTTTCTTCTGCTGAGCCACAAGTTTCGAATTTTTTCATGTTGAAATTAGCACAAATCAGTTAATCTGCACTTTATATCAAAGACTAACCACATCAAACTTTATTATATGGATTTGTTGTGGTTGAAGTTTTATACTCCTTGGACATGCCTAACAGTACTGACATCTACATAGGTGCTGCTGGAGGCAGCACCCATTCGTCGATGAATGTTAATAAGCGCACAATCCTTAGCCATTAAGAACACAATAACAGCTCGTTGTTTCAACCAAATATCTATGCCATTTGTTATTTTGGTTACTAGAGTAGGGCTATCTAACATAGGCATGAGTTTTCTTACAGAGAAGATGTGGTACAAAAATTATTATCTTATTTAGTTTTCTTAATGTGAACTACTCTCGACGTTAAAAACGCCTGCTTAGTGATTATCTACATAAGTTAACTGGAAATTCCTCATTGCATATTCTCATTATAACTGCAATATTCCACTGTTTAGTGTATGCGCACTATATAATGTAGATGAAAAGAACAAAATTCAGCATGGCACAATTTATTTAGCATCAGAGATAATACGTAGGCGATGAGACGGTCTCTTTAAGGCGCATCCCTTTGGGGCCATCTAGTCGCAATGTATTTTTTTAAACCAAATTAAATTATACCAAAAAACTACATGTTTTAATTTAAACCCTTAAGGGGAAAACATAAATTAGTAATTTTTGTATTTCCATATTTAACTTTGCGTTATGTTAGTCTGTGGGCTAATTTTTCTCAATGTTCCTAGTTCGTGTTATTCAACAGGTAATTGTACAACTAGTTTATTCAAGTCGCACTTTTTGCAAAGTTTAGGTGTTTCTTCTGTGTTGTGTCCAATTGCTTACGCAGCAGGGAGTGCTGTCTATGGCAGTGAAAGTTCTGCAAGTAAGAGGCATACCTATTTACATAACACTTTGAGTACTGTTTTGTAAGATATTTTGCTTTGGCAGATAATTGCCAAAACTTCAAAAAGTCACTACATTTGCTGGAGTTTACAATTTTAGCTATTGTTTTTTAGCTTGGTTTGGCTTTCCATATTAACGACTAATTCACATAACGTTATAAATAAGTTTTAGTAGAAATAGACTTGTTGATCTACATTTGGAGTTAAGTGAAGACAACTGAAGCATATTGTTTCCATTGATTGTTGTTTTCCATTTCGTTATTCATTCTTCCATATCATTTCAATGTGATAGGTTGTCTAATATTCTGATAAGATACTTACTTATCAATAGTAGTAAGTATAGGAAGTAACTAACACAGATTTTATTTAATAATTAGATTTATTTTTAATAATATTTATTATTTAAATGATTAAACAGATAAGCAGAATTTAAAAAAGATTAGTTCAATTATGTATAGCAATTCTATATGGTAAGCTATGTGCTATGGTGTGGCGGCCTTTTCGCCCTTGAACCGCTTTATATCGCGGCGGCATGCGGACCTTTGATATCAGCTACGTTTTGCCGTCGCATACAAACGGCATGGGCTTTGCTCAGCCGAAATATTCACGCCCCGCAGCGCGGCCAGTTCGGTCGTGTCTTAATCCGCATAAATATACGCATCGCAGCTCGGCCAATTTGGTCGTGTCTCAACATCTCGCAGATACCAGATCCGCAACGCAGAGGCGGCCACCTTGGAATCGCCGACGAAGCCGAAGCCGAAGCCGATTCAGGTGAGCGATTTGGCAATTCATTGGTTGATATCGGTAGCCGCCCGCATCCGCTAACGCGACGGCCGTTTAAGGGACGATTTGGCCTTATCGGCTGACCTTCCACTACGGGCCGTACTACGTTTCCACACCGCACCACGAGGCGGCTATTTAACGCCTGCCTCTCCATTTTTGGTCCTTACGAGCCGGATCGGTATCGTATCCCACACCGCACCACGAGAGCGGCTATTTACACGCCTGCCTCTCCATGCTACATTAAAAAAAACTGTAGAGTGAGATTTACGTTTTTATGTTTATATTGATAAGCTATTACATGCGTTTCTCCTAAATTGAGTGAGTTGTTAGACATAATAAACATGTAGCTTTTGTTAGGTTATTTAAATCTTATCACTTATATCTTAAATATTTTACACCATTCTGAGATTTTGCCAGAATATAGAGAAAAGTCATAATAAATCTGATTGCTTTAACAATCGGCACTTTAATCATCTTCCTTACAGTAGTATATTTTACTCACAAAAGTAGTTGTTTTGAAATTTCTATTTAAAAATAATAACTCCCAATTATTTTAGATAGATTTCTAATGAAAGTCTGGAAAATATTTTGGAGTGTTGGGAATAAAAAATGTTAAAAATATATGGCAGTGTAAAAGAAGAAGTTATGTGAACAAAAAGAACAAACTGAATTTCTACAGTAAACAGACAATAAATAGCCTATGTCGACTATATAAAGAAGAAAAGTTTAGAGCAGCAAAAAAGGCACGAAGAGGGGATCTAAAAAACAGGACGGCACAGAAGGTGGATGTACGCAGTAAATAAAGACTTAAAGCGTCTTCATATACTGAATTGGAGGAAAATAGCAACCAATCAAAAAAGATAGAAGCAGATATTGAGTGAAAAGCTTTCTTGGTCTTGAAAAGAAATTGTACATAAAAAATTTATTATAATTAGGCGTAGTATCATCAACTTTTTTTGATAAATATTAAAGCATTTGGTCGATTATAAAATTATACTAAGTAGTCCTTAGTTTCCAAGGAATTTAATTTTTTTTACCTAGCATTTAAGTAATTTTTAATTATTCTTTTTTTTGCTTGACCAACTTTTAACCTGTATTTTAACCACAGCAGTAAAGGTTCTGTAGCTTTTCAGATAATATAGTTCTCCTTTATTAAATTAGTGATGTTTAAAATTTGCGTTTCATATTTGGTTAAGAATTATGTAAAGTCATTGAGTTAGTTTGTAATATAATGTAATATGTACTTTATTTTTAAAATTGGTTGCCTTATTGTTTAATAATGCCGTTATTATGCAACCGGGATATAACTGGACATCTGATGACAGTGAACTGCAATACGCATGCGTGAATGAGGACGACTGTACTGTTAGATGCTGGTGAGTGATCGCATCTACAGGGCCTTTATTAGGACTGCCAAAGAGTATTTTATTACCATGGTCAAACTTTTCAGTTAATTTTATGTTTGACTTTACTTATAGCTAGGTCAATGTTTGGAGTTTTGTGTACACTTTAGGCCAACGCTGAATATGGAGTCAGCTAAAACCAGCTATTCAACCGAAGAAAGGGCCTTCATTGTGGCCGCCTTTTACGAGAAGGGCCGAAATGCTATTGGAGCGTTAGCTGCCTTCAAGGCCAAGTTTGACAAGGACATTACCTTGTCTGTCTCTACAGTAGCGAGGTAAAAAATACCATGATAAAAGGTGCTCTATAATTAAAGTGTCTGTTTTACTATGTTATAATAGGATAATTGGAAGGTATGAGAAAACTAGAAGTGTAATTGATGACAATTTGTCAAGAACGAGCAGATCAGTCACTGTGAACACCCCCGAGACCGTAGAACAAGCTCGGGAGCTTTATGAACAAGAGCCCATAACTTTGGTCTTTAGAGGTGCAGCTTAACTTAGTGTGGATGTGGACTTTATGCACATCATCCTCATTTAATTGCAAATGTCTCTGACCGAAATCAATATTGGTAAAAATTCACTTTTGCAAAAGTGATCATGGGGATAGTTTGGACCAAAAAGTTGGACATAAAGCACATCAATTTCACGGATGAGGCCTATTTTCAACTAGATGGTTATGCCAACAAAAAAATGACCGACATTGGGGCACCGAAAACCGACATTTAAGCAAAGTCTGTGAATTGCACCTAGAAAAAGTTAATGTATGATCTGCAATTTCCCACTATGGTATTGTCGGTCCACTGTTTCTCACAAGGTATGGAAATTTTATCCTACAGAAGTTTTAGAGAAGTGTATTCTAATTGTGAGAGACAAAAGACAAGTCAACTAATACTGTTTTCAGCAAGGTGGAGCCACCGGACTCGGAGCATCTTTGAGCATATTTAGAAGTCTTTGGAAAGAGGATATGGAGGTCTTCGTAAGATAGAAGGTAGCATCGAGTGGCCCCCAAATTTCCTCAATTTAAACCCATGCGATTTCTTCTTAGGGGGTTATCATAAGGATAACTCATCATCATCATCATCATCATCATTTTACCGTTTGCGTCACATAATAAAAGCCCTGCAGTATTTGATTGTCGGTCTTGTAATGAGTGAGCGATTAGAGCATCTTTGTGCGGTGGTAGAACATATGTTAGTAGACGTTCAATAACGATTAAATGAGTGCCGCACTAATAAAGGAATAGTAAAAAAGAACTAGAGATGGTTCAGAATCTGATAATACGATCTACGTTCTAGAAAATCAGCAAAGAGTTAACATTGATGGTATACCGGGTGCTATCAACAAGGATTGGCGATTGATAGTCTCAGAACTTGGAGGTGTTATTCGAAGTCACTGTTACCAAAACATAGCTGCAGTAGCTAATAACTTACTTCAGATTGCTACCAATAAACCATATATAAAAAAAGTTATGAGTAAATGAAAAGGTTTACGACTATGGTCCAGAATCAAAGTCTCAATCGTTCCAGTGGAAGGCTCTTGGTTTGCCACATTTAAAAAAAATGCGTAAAACCCGCAGCAAGGTGCAGATTATGTTAACTGCTTGTCTTGATAAGAAAGAATACTATTCTGCTATTCTTCTCTAGTTGTGAGAAGCAATACGATAAAAACGATTCCAACTTTGAGCAACTGATAATTCTGAAAGTAACTCAGCTATTCTTTTGGCTGTTTTCAAAACTTATAACACATTCGACGACATTCAAACCAATACAAAAAGAACGTCACGATTTTTTCAAGACATATTTTGAACAGCGAAAACGATGCTGGTAGAACTATATAAGTTAAAAAAGCTGAGAATACGCACAATATGGTGCTACTTTCACTAAATATATAATTTTTTTAATTATAATTCTAATGTCTTAGCACAATACTGTTGGGACATTCCAAGTATCTTTTGGTATCGGCTATTCATCACAGTTTAATATTCTGTTGAACGTTTACGCCATGGATCTTGTTTGGTTAGAAAAATTAAATTTAGATAAAGGAGAGCGCGAGGAGAAGATACGTCACAAGTGCGATAGACACATATTTATTTTTAAAATTCCCCTTAATTGAATTTAGAAAGTTCCTTGCTTATTTATTTTCGTTGGCATTGAAAACTGTGAAAATTATGAATTATTTATGATTATGTATAATATTTAAAAGAAATGTCAGATATGGCAATTAGGCATGCGACAAAATTTAAAAATATAAAGTGTTAAATAACATTGTTTATGATTGTGCAAGAAAATGTTTGAAAGAATTATTACGATTAAATTTCTTTTCTCTTTTTAAATTGCACATTTTGGATAAAAGCGAATACATTTTATTGTTTTTTTAGTTTTATATTTATTTCTAATATTTATTGACATTCTTTGAGAGATTGAATGTGGAAACTTCTGATAGAAAATGAGAGTATCGTAAAGAGCGGAGACAAAATTAATGCTTGCGTAATTAAAAAAACGTCATGCATTGGCCGTGAATTTATTCTTATTACACTCTTGTCATTAATATTAAAAACAAAAATAAATTATTGTTCGTGCAAAAGCAGATATCTACCTACGTACTAAAATATTGTGCATTTGGTGAGACAAAACAGTATATGTCATCGCTATATTTGATTCAAGAAATATAGCCATCATAGAGGTTTAGGGCTTGTTCACATAACAAGATGCAGATAAGCACACGTGCGAGTATTTATGCGATATTAAAAAAACAACGCCATTTTATTGTTGTCACTTAAAGATTATTTATTACAGCACAAAACGGCTCAAAGGCAACTGTGATCTACATGATTGATAGGCCTCGGATTAAATCACACTCCCGATAGCTGAGCACTTAATTAAACATTGATTTCATTATTGCACCACTTCTAATTTAGCCGAATTTCTGATATACAGTGTGTCAGAAAAGTTTTGCTCAAGTTTTGATATATTCAAGGTAATTTCAAATCTACACTGCAACTGACAGGGGGTTCTAACCTCAGAGTATCTTTCAGACTAAAATTTTTTTACCTGAACTTCAAATACTACTTAAATACGGACGTATTATGAGGGAATTTATTTCTCAGTACAGGTCTTCTCCTTTTCCTTCTTCCTTGTGCCCTAGAGAGACGGGTCTTCTATCTACTTCCGGAACCTGTCGCTTGGCCGCCATTTTTTTTTATTTCTTTTGGTTGTTTTTCTCACCTTCTACTCTCCTTTCTAGACTTTGCTCCTACGTTTCCCTTGGTCTTCTTTTGCTTCTTGTTCCCTCTGGCCTTCATTCCAATATTTGTCTTGGGTATTTATTTCTTGACATCCTAACTATGTGTCCATACAACTAAAATACAATAGCGGTTCTTGACCTAGTTCTTCTCTGGTTACTGTGTTTCGTATATGGTCTCTTTTGATTCTCTCGACAGTTATTTTATCTTTCGCAGTTTTATCTTGTATTATCCAGCTTTCAGCTCCATACTTTAATACTGGTTTATATATGCTTTATACACTTTAAGCATTATTATTGATTTATTTATTGCATAACATACTTCGCTTGCTTTGTCTCTCCTGTTTAGAGTTCTAACGTTTCAGTTTTGTTTATTATCGTTCTTAAATATTTATAGTTGTTGACCCATTTAAGCTCCTTCCCGTTGCCTATTATTCTTGTGTTTTTGTTCGTATCATTTTTATCGATTTTCATTATTTTACTCTTTTTGTGTTTATTTTTGTTCTTCTTCTTTCTATAGCTCTTTTTCATTTGTCTATTGTTTGTTGTAGATTTCTAAATGAGTCTGTTAGTAGTACTATGTCATCTGCATATATAAGACATTCTATATATGGGCTCTAAAGTTCCTACTTTTACATTAAATCGTGGTTCTTTTGCGTCCTGAATAATCTGATACATTTCTATTAGGAACAGTAGAAGACTCAGTGAATCGCCTTGTTTAATCCCCGTTTTCATTTTAAATATTTAAGATTTCTGTTCTTTAATGCGCACTCTTCCTTTTGCTTTAGCGTATACCCTTTTTATGGCTAGTTGTAGTTGGAAAATTACTCTTAGTTCGGTTAATGCTTCTATATTGTTTGTTTGGGCACCGTGTCTAAAGCTGAGTTTAGATCTTTTAATGCCAGATACAATAAGTTTCCCATTTTTAATATTTTTTCAATGGTTGTTCTTAGTACAAATATATGATCTTGCGTTTATCTTTGTAGTATGTGAGCGGCTTGTTCTTTACATAATTTTTCTTCTACTTCTTTTGTAATCTTCTTTCTAGGATTCTTGAATATATTTTCTTTGCTACAGAGGAGAAGTATATTGATCTGCAATTGTCAGAATCATTTGTATCTCCTTTCTTATGTAGGGGTATTACTATATTTTCTTCCCAGTCATCTGGTATTTTTCCCCTTTTCAGGATCGTTGACATATATCTTTTATCCATTTTAGTACTCTTTCTTTACCGTATTTTATCATTTCTGTAGTAATGCCATCTCTGCCTGCTACCTTTCCTAGTTTAATATGTTTCACAGATTTTATCACCTTTTCTATTTCTATGTCTCTTTCTTCTTCTTCTTTCTGGACTGTTCTTCTTTTTTCTCTGCTCCTAATATTATTGTTTTTATTAAATCTTTTGTTATAATTCGCTCTTCATATTTCTAGAATTATGTCTTATTCTGTTTCCATGATGCCTTAATTATTTCTTATACTCTATACCTGCCTTCCAGAACTCTCTTCTATTGTCTTTGTTTAATTTTGTCTCAATTTTTTCCAAATTCTTCCCAGGTTTCTTCTTTCAGTTTTTAAACGGCTTTTTTGGCTTCGTTTCTTTTATTACATAGTGCTGTTTATCGCAATTTGTCTTACTTTGTATATATCTTTCCAATTTTTTTATCTTTTACTTTGTCCTTCTACCAACGGGTTCTTTTTTGATTTTTCCTTACTATTATTTTTCTGCAAGTCTTATATCGTAGTTAGAGATCCAAAATTCTTGACGATTCGTCCACAACTGCAGCGGAAAATCTTCAAAAGAAAATCTTTAAAATTTTTTTAGAAGATTTTCTAAATTTCTAGATTTTCTTCTGAACATGTTTGCCCCAATTGTGGACGAAACGTCAAGAGTTTGGGATTTCCCACTACGGCCTAATAACCCAACAACCAACCACACGATGCACCATAACAACGACCGTGAAAACATTTGCATCTATTTCTTTACTGCCTGTTCTATTATTATTGTTTTTAGTCTTGTTCACTTCTTTTCTATGGGCCAATTATTTCTTTCTTCTGCTTCTTTCATTTTTCATCCTTCTAGGGTCTCTTCTAGTCCGACCTGAAATTTTGCGCTTTTCCTGGTTTTCTTAATTCGACGATCTTTATTTTTAATATGTTCGTTTTCTGGGTTTTCTATTATAAAAACTGCTATCTGTTATTAGCAGTTTGTATAGAGTTTTGCACCCCTTATTACTTTTACATCTAGTATGGCATATTTCGCTTTTTTGTTATATCTTATATAGTCGCTAATGCTTTTGGCTTTTCTTCCTTCCGCCTCAAAAGTAATTTTGTGTATTATCTTGTAATCCGATTAGCTTTTGATTGGTGACGCAAAAATCTATCATTCTTCTTCCGTTATTGTTAAGAACAGTTTCTGCTCCATATTTACCTATTGTTCCGTATCCTATATCTTATCTATTTCCTGTCGTGGCATTCCAATCCTCATTTATTAGTGTGTGTCTGCTTCTTTCTCTAACTTTATCTACTTGCATTTGAATTTATTTGTAGAATGCTTCTTTATCTTCTTCTGTAGAGTTTTCTATGGGATCATAGATCTGTGTTACAGTTATTTCTTTTTGGAGTTTTAGGACACATATAATATTTTGGATTTACTGCTTTCCACTGTTTTATTTGTTGGGAGATCTGTTCACTTAATATTATTCCTACATTCTCTTAGCCCGCTCTGCTTATCCTGAGTATATAACTTAGTAACCTTAATCTTCCGTTTCCTTTCTTTTTAATTTCTACTTTCTTTCGATTTATACCATTTATATTCCATGTTCCAATTGTTGTCCTTGTTTTTCCCCAATCCATTTTCTAGTACTCCATCCGTTTCCGAGGCCATTGTTTGGCCTCTGAATCTCTTGTGCGATAATTAGCGGGTGATTAGCCCAGCCGCAAGCGTCCCGTTACTTCGGGACAACTGGTTTGTGTTCTAGCAGGGTGTATCGGGCGGTATTTGCCTCTCGTGCGGGTGGGGTTGATGTTTGGGTCCTCAGATGTTATGGGACCCCTTACATCCCTAGTGCAGGAGTCATTTTCTTAAGTACTCAAAACTAGGTGCGTTTTTGACCACGATGACATTATGAGCTCAGAGATTGAACTTTGAACCTGTCTTAATGCACTTAAACTCTCTTGTGCCACATTGCATACCTTATGTATTTTACATTATTTGCGTTTATTATTCACGAAATATTCAAACCCATAAATAAGTTTTATTGTCGAAATCTTTGTCACTTTGAAGGTACAATTAAAAAAAATATTAAAAATTGAAAAGACGAATTAAGTACTATGAAGCGAATATTTAATATCTTAGGAGATTATCTTACTGTTTTCCTATTCTTTATCCAATTTGTATGTTTCCTGTTTTTTTTTTGCACAATATTGATCAATACATCAATCTTTAAAACTGTTTTCGCGACTGGAATTTACTAGTAATTTTGAGTTCCTATGTTAACTTTTAATTGCTAACAATTGATAATCGATTCAAGCATAGTAGTCAAAATAAAAATTTGCCTATAAGAAATAGAATGATAGTAGAAATAGATAAGAAAGAAAATCTAATATTGCAAACATTATTTACAAATTGAGTGTCAATGGAAGAAGTAGAAGAATAGGACAATGTAACAATTAGAAAAAATCACAAAAGCATGAGTAAGGTTTACTAATTTTTAGTTTTTTATGAACAACGACCATATGTGAGCTATAGTTCACACTTTGCTCTTCTACATATTGAAATGCTTTGTGTATTGTACTTTATTTTTAATTTTGTTAAAAATGAAAATGTAATAATTGATTTTCATTTACAATAAAATATTTAATTTTAAGTGTAATCAATACAACATTCTTTCATTAACTGATAAAAGCAATTAAACTAATCTATGCTATTGAAGAATTGAGTATTAGCGAGATATCAGTGCATTACATCAAGGGATCGGAAGAGCTTTGCTTTTTTGTAACCATGCTATTCGTATTAAATTGCAATTTTTCTTTAGCTACCTTTACTTATTATAAATTAAAATTTTTGCTTTGTTTTTTGATTAGTTTTTTTAAATTAATTGCAATTTCACGCCATTAAAAATATTTTGCTTTTAAAGTTACTTCTTCACGTAATAATAGTTTTAATTAGAGTTGAAGTCGGAAAATGACATTTATATACAGACATAAATATTTACCACTTTGCGGATTCACAAAATCGGGTAACTAAACTGATGGGGAGGAAAACAGCTACGAACGCTGTTGGAAGCTTGCGAACTTTGGAGCGAGTGCATTCCAGGAATTTCGCATTCACGTTAAAAGCAAACAAAGGGAAATTTCAGCCGAGGAATGCAAACCGCGCGCAGAATATTCATCACGGTGCTAGTGTTTCATTAAAAGATGTCTAAACGACGCGGCTCCTAGAATATCGTTGGGGAATGCTGCCTTCAGGTTAAGCGATATTTAAAAGTATTCCTTTTTTGATGAGTAATTATTAAAAAAAAGAATTTGTAATTTTGCTACACCTGAATTATTGGATCATAGAACATTTTTAAGTATATATAGAGCGTTCATAGGACTTTTAGGCCCATTTTTGAGAATAATTTTTATTTTTTCCTGTCCACCATTTATCTCCAGTTTACATCTCTCTTTCTTTTAAATCTCTTTTCACCGCTTCTTCTTCTCGGTCCACCCTTTTTTTCCTTCTGGGTTTCTTTATCTTATATCTTTTACTAGACTGTTGTCTGTCATCTCGAGATGCCATAACGACTCTGATCTTCGAGCTTTAATTACTTGAATTAAGCTTGGGTCATTATATAGTTTGTAGATTTCCGCATTTGTACGTCTTCCACAATTCGTCTGTCTATCTTCTTTCCTCCAAATATTCTTCACAGCATTTTCTTTTCCCAAACTCTAGAATTTTTTGGGTCTTCTTTATCTTAGTCCAGGTCATGCTGCCACATATTACTTTTGGTCTCAATATGGTTTTACAAATACGTGATTTCGTGTTCTGTGAGATACTTTTTGACCCTGTTACTCAATTCCGACCTCTGTTCTTCTTGACTATTCTTAACCTTATTTCCATTTCTCTACTTTTGTTGTTGTTGTTTAAAACTCTTTTGAATTTAAGAACCCAACCCCTTTCAGTTTGCACTCATAATTTTCTTTTGATGTTTGACCTTTGTTTATTCTTATGTTCTATATATTCTCTTCCGTTGACATTAATTTGGAGTTCCATTTGGTTTGCCGCATTTATCACGTTTTTTAACATTTGTCTTTACTTCTACCCAACAACAATCTGCTGTCAGCATTTTTGTTTTATTAAAAAGTGTTTCACTTCTGTTTAGCCTGCTTTTTCTACTTATGCTACGTTAAACAAAACTACGTTGACAGAGAGCTCCCTGTCACACTCCTCTTTTCACTTCGAAAGGCTGTTAGATTTTCGTTGACGTTGATTGCACATCTGGTGCCTTATAACGTCATTTTCAAAAGCCTTATTATTTTTTCGAGAATTTTCACTAATCTGAATGCCTTATAAAGTTTTTTCCTAATAAAAGTTATATGCTGATTTAAAATCTGTAATAATATATGGGCCTGTATTTCATGTTCGTTCGCAACTATTAGAAATTTAAAAATTGTTTTAACGAGAAGATTTGGTCGCTTGTAGGTCTGTTCTTACGAAATCTGGCTTGGTATTCTACAGGTGTTGGTTTGATGTACATTTTTAACCTTATTTTTATTAGTGTCATCAAAATTGCATCCAGTCTTCTCTCCTTTTTTGAATATAGTGAATAGAACTGCTTTAACCCACTGTTGTAATTTTTTTTCTGTGTTCCAGATTTCTCTGACCAATTCTTACACTTTATGTATTACAGTTTTACCTCCGCATTTTAAGTTTTCTGCTACCATTCCGTTCTCCACCAAGATTTCATTTTCTTTATTATTTCCGTTATTTCGATTTTAATGGTTCACTAATTATTTCTTCATCTACGTGGTCATGCTGCCTTTCTTTTACCACTTTACTTTTTTCACCTTATTTTAAGTTTTGTGGAATTCCTGATAAGTTACAATTCTTATCTTTACATTATCTTTTGTTTTCCTTTACATTTAGTTCTGATTCTTTATATCCTTGTAGAAATTGCCGATTTCCATATTCAGTTTGTCCTTACATTTTTCATCCATCCAATTGTTTTTTTACACTTTTTATTTCTTGATATATTATTTTGTAAAGCTTTTTTGATTGACTTTTAAAGTTTTCTTCATCTATGTTTTACTTCTCCATTCTATACCTCATTGTCACTGTAGATTTCTTCTATAGTTGTTCTGTACCTTTGTGCTATTTCTGCATTATGGAGATTTTTATATTGTATTTTATTTCTCCTTTAGTTCTTTCTCTCTACTTTTTTGTTTTAATTAGTTTTATTTTTGTTATTACAGAATAATGGTCTAAGTCTGACTGTGCACCTCTATATGTCCTGATATTTGTAATTCTTTTCGCCCCCTTTTTCTCAATTAGACCATGATCGATCGGAAGAAACGAAACTAACCAAGTTTCATTCCTAGAATTATCCACGTTTCTTTGTATACTGTGGTAGTTAAAAGTATGGAGTCGACGATTTATTGTCGTTAATATTAATTTTGGAATATAATACATTATATAAACATTTTGCTTTGTAATTTTTATCGACATTTGAGAATACTTGAAATTTTGTTTTCTCTCATTCGATAGAGCATTTTTTTCTCTTTGCAATAGTATAAACTTTCTTTTAAATTAATTTTAATAACATTTTTCAATAAAACGCCGGTTAAAGTCTTTAATAAATGTTTTTTAATAAAGGTAAAATAAAGGTACATCTAAGACAGAAAATATTATTTGCCATAAAGTTGTCTGTCAAAATTTTCTACAAAACAAATTAATAACTAAGTAAATTAAATTAAGCGTTCAAATTGTCCCCCATTTGTAATTTAACATTGACCCAATCGAGTTACAAAACTCCGAAGAGAATTTTCTAAAAATTCACGGGGAACTTCTTGTATCGTTCTGGTAATTCGGATTTTTAAATTTTTGGGCTTATCTTTGTAAACTTTTTGTTTTTTACATATCCAAAAAAAAACCTAAAGCGTTTAAATCAGACAAACGGGCTGGCCACTCCATGTTTCCTTGTCTCCCAATCCATCTGTTTGGAAAAATGTTATCCAAATATTGACGAACATTTAAACCATAATGTGGTGAAGTGCCATCTTTCTGGAACCAGTTACTGTTATTGGGAAGATGTTCGTTGTTTTGATGTTAATAGAGCGTAGCACAAGTAGGTATAATTTGATTTTGCAATAACTACAAACGTAGAGCCGAAGTTAAATTGCCATAGATGAAAAAGGAACCAATATCAATCTTAGTGCGTTTTCATAACCCTAACCATGTTTGCTTTCACCTCCAGTGATCTCTTTGTGCATTTATTCTGTACCTACTTTTGCATTCGCGTCACCTATCACATTATAACATTTGGCTTTGAAATTTTTCCGACTGCTTCCTCTAAATCTGTATAGAAAGCGTTCGTTGTCTCTTCTGTCTTTTTTTTTCTTAGGTTGGAGTGTATATATGAATTACGGTCATCGTGTTAAACACGCATATTCTCTCAGACTTTGGGTCGTAGTGTTTTATTTCCTCCCTAAAGTGTCTTTTATCAGATATCTCACTCCATATCTCTGGATATCATTTCTACTTGTAATAGTGTATAATTTCTCATTTTTTGTATGTTTATTCCTGTTAAATATATTTCTTCTATTGCTGTAACCTCTATGTAATATTTAATCATCTTATTCACCATATTCATTGTTGCTTTTTCCTTGAATATACCGTGTACACGTTCCTATGTTTAAGACTTTTTGGTGTGGCGGCCTTTTCGCCCTTGAACCGCTTTATATCGCGGCGACATGCCGGGGCGGCTTGTACATCTGCCGCTAGGTTTTGCCGTCGCACACACAGAACGGCATATATGGGCTTTGCTCAGCCAACGAGTATACACGTTCCGCAGCGCGGCCAATTCGGTCGTGTCTTAACACCCCGCAAATATTCACGCTCCGCAGCTCGGCCAATTTGGTCGTGTCTCAACACCCCGCTTATATTCACACCGCATCACGTCCAGTGCGCCCGCATTTAACATCCCGCAACATACAAGAAGACAGCGCAGCAAGGTGGCCACCGTGAAACCATCGCCGACGAAGCTGAAGCCGAGGCCGATTCAGGTGAGCGATTTGGCTTTACTTTCGGTGGATATCGGTAGCCGCCCCCATCCGCTTTCGCGCTGGCCGTTTAAGGGACGATTTGAGCCTTATCGGTTTACGGACCAAGAAGCGGGCCGTACTACGTGTCCCGCACCGCATCACGAGAGCGGCTATTTACACGCCTGCCTCTCCATCTTTTTTGGTCCTTACGAGCCGTATCGGTATCGTATCCCACACCGCACCACGAGAGCGGCTATTTACACGACTGCCTCTCCACTTTTTCTAATAACTGGTTTTGTTGCTCTTTTTCTTTACTACCGTGCTTGTTTATCTTATGGCTCACTATATCTTTCTTGTTTATATTTTTTCTTACTTTTTTATCTCATTTTCTTGTCTATTGCACTTTTCATTACAATTTTTTCCATCCTTATCTGTGTCATTTAGTTTTAGGCTTTTATACCTGAAAGGAAAGCCTAATGAAATCAGTGCGAACGTGTGTCTGTCCGTCGCGACTTTCAATTCAAGAACTACTGATCCTAAAGACATAAAAGAGTATCATTCGAAAGCCTATGTCCTACCAGGTTCACATTCGCGAGCTGGCATAGGTGGGATGTTATATAACAATGCAATAAGGGTTTTTAGCGAACCCAGCTTTCAATATGTCATTCCTTATAACTTTTGTTCAACGCAGCTTCCAAGCTGGCGATAATTTTTTTTTATTATTATATTTCTGACATCTGTCACGCCTTATAATTTTTGATCTGTAATAGATAGACATAACGTTTTCAGTATTCAACTAAGGGCCATAAGTCAAGCCCAGATGCCAAAAATCAGCCCGATCGGAAAATCTCGAGATCGGTTTGACTGGAAGTGGCCGGAAATTTTTTATGCATAGAAGCCCCGGACATTGGTGGAAAAGGAGTTCCACGTCCGTACTTTTTTTTGTGTTTTTGTAATTTTTCCTTAGCTCAACTTCTTCCTTCGGTAATTTTTTGCCAACAGTTCGTTTGCCTCTATTCGTGCTTCTATTTTCATTACTTACCCAATCCATACTCCCTCCTTGATCCAAATACGTTACTCCATATATCCTGTTTCTTTGAAACAATTTGTTTCATCTTAGAAACGAATTTAAACCTTGCTGTCTGGTCTCTCTTAATTTAGGTATTAGCTATTTTCTCTCGTGTTGTATTTCTTGCGGGTAGTCCTCATCTAGCCATATATCCGTCCTTTTGTTTTTCGAATTCCTCAGAATCTCATACTTCTTGTATTGGGTCCTTAATTTAACAAGAGCAGATCTTGTTCTTTCCTTTTGCTATTTCTCTACTCTTCTTACTCCGTCTAAGTCCTTTTCGTTACCTGCTTTTACTCCAGTCTTCTACCATATCAGCATGTTTTTTCCATTTCTTCCTAATTTTTGTGTTCGTTTTTCTATATTCATTTTACAGTTAAATTTTTTGTTTTGCTTCCTTGTTCTAAGTATTCTATTATTTCTTCGCTCCTTATAAATTTCATTTTCCAATTATTTATTTTCGTTTTTAATTCCTTCATTTCGCATATCGCACGCTTTAGTTTTCCATTCATGTCTTTTAGTCTTTCTTGTATTGTAACGTCATAAATTCTACTCATGCAACCTTCACTACCACGACCCCAACTCTTATCAGATTAACTTCATTATTTACTTTATTGAACACAAACACGACTTTTTACTAATTTTACATATACTACATTAAGTTTATTAATGTGATAGTGTTTAAACAGTATTAATGACACTTCCATGCAGCACTGTAAATTATTTCTCACTATAATCCTCAATATTTAGGTTTTTGTAGGTGAAATATAACAATACGTATTATCGCGGGCGGATCTCATTACATTATCCACTTTTTTAAATTGAAATACTTTCACTACATTTGTTAATTCTGTACATTTATTCTATTATTGAAAATTGCATTTAGTTATTATATATATAAACAACATTTTTTACGTGTAGTGTTGTAGCACATTTGTAACTATAAGGTTTTTAAGTAAACTCTGTGTTTTACTTATAGTTTTTAGTTGGATGGGCCATAGACGATTAACAAGAAGTACTTTTGGGATCGTACCAAATCAGTCTATGAATCCTAATTCTGATCTAAGAGTATCTCGTTTGAACCACCTATTCGACTGTTTACTTCTTTCCGTTGTAAGTTCTTAATCTATCAGTATTATATTATCTTTTAGCTCTACAAAAATAACCCCGAAGAATAGAGCAATTTTGTGTATCATGTCACAAACCACTTCCTAGCTCATCCTTCTAGTTCACCTGATCGGATTCGTTCTTGAATGCCAATAGTCAATCTTGTTATATGGATATGATTTGTAATCTTTTCGAAAATTGGTCCCAAAAAATTGTTCATCGTGACGCAGACAGTGCTTACTAGCTTTCTTAATTTTACCTTATATGATTCGCATATTTATTATATTAAGTTGAACTTAAATTAACCCAGATGTTTTCTATTGCAGTTAAAACTAAAATGTAATATTGGTTAGCATAACCTAAAGAAAGAATCACTCTAGTAGGCCTTTTGATTTAAATTTCATCAATATTTTGACTTTTCGTTGATGTAACGTGCTCCAACATATCCCAATATTTTATTATTTTGATTTAAAAAATAAGGAATATATTTTAATGTATTTATTAAAAATGTATGTAATTACTAAATAAGTATAATTCCAAGCTTTCAAAATTCTTTAAGCTATTGTGACTAGCTGTGATCCATTTACTTTCCTTGCAGAGAATTGTTGGACTTTATTTTTAAGAAATTTGGACAGCAACTAGCACTACTCTTTGTCTGTGCTTATTTCCTTTCTTGACTATAAAAACGCCATTTTTTGAAATGTAGTTGAAGTTGGTCTGCAGATAAGTGATTTTGCCACGAGAAACTTCTCACAAAACTGTGCTCCAGAGTCTTAGGCACAGAATTTATTACCGTAGAGATTGATGGAGGAAGCCAAACAATTATTCAAAAAATTATTGTGCAGCAGTATCACTAGTATTTGGAAGGTGTTTGTAGGATCTTTGTTTTTACTAGTTCGTATCTTACGCTTTAGAAATGAATGGACGTGAGAAAAATTACCTTCGATGTAATCAATGAGTAAGATAAGTTTTATCTGCCATCAGCAAGATAAACTGAATGGGTTGAAACGTTGATTCGCCATAGTCACAATTTTTACGTATCTATTCGTTCTTGTACTTTGCATTTTAAAGCAGTTTTAAGTATTTTTTTGGTTTTTCCAGATTCGATCTGTTGGAGATATGTGAATGATAAAAAGATTTCACGATTGCTTAATAAAAGTTCTGAAAATGCTTATTGGCTCTTACCTTTCTCATCCTCACCGCACAGAAAGTGATGGTTTTGAGCCGATGCATAATCAGGAAGTCTGTATCTTGTATCTAGCTATATTTTGGATGACGATAAGTCAGTTAGAGTAGATTAAAATGCTTGACAACATCAACTTATTATAATAATTTGTTCGTTAAAGCTTATTATCCCGATTCAATTTGTTATTTTCCTGAGCGTTTCTATAAATCGGCAGCAAAAATTGTAGTGGTTAAAACGAAGTGTGTTGATGGTATTTTGGCTTACTGAATTTTTGGTTAATTATTATATGTAATTTTGCGTATTAATTTAATCGTATATGATGTGACAAGCTTGGAATACTGTTCAGCCTACTTTGGACTATCAATGTCTGCTGTAGGATGGAAACATCTTTTACAAGACGTTTTGAAGCAATTGTATGATTTGTTTTCATCTTCAATTGTGACTAATTTTCTATTTTCTAGATTGAAGCAATGAGGAGACCATAAGCATTTTTATTTTTCACTATGTTTTTATTTTATTTTGTATCTTCAATCAAGCACCAGTGTTATCGGGAAGTCTAAGCGCTTGTCTGTGGGTTTAATCCTCATGTCAGTTGTCTGACTGCATCATTTCGAACAAAATTAGTGGGCAGTGAGGACGAATATGTGGGAGATTTAATCTCTCTATTCGCAGGCCATGCTCCCACCCAGAGTGTTAGATCCTCACCATTATTATAATCATCCTCAATTAACACACTTTAATGTGGTTTTATAGATATGTCTATATAGGCAAAATTTATAATGGTGTTATGGCCAAGGAAAGGATATTGGGGTTCATACCCTGAAACTGTTGATGGTTTTCTTTAAGGCTTTGAATTGTTGTAGTTAAAAGTATGCTTAAACCTCTTTTTAGTTTTATAAAATCAAAAAATAATCACTATATAATTTTGTTGCTTGTTGAAAGTGCTGAAAAATAAACATTTTGATGCAGCCAGAATTTTTATATTTGAAATGGCACTTTTTGTGAATCTCACCATAAAAACAAGTGTAATTATATGTGCCAAGTTTTATGTTATATGTGGAGTATAAAACCATTATTACGTACTACCTGTCATAACCTTAAATATTCTTGTAATAATAAAACAAAAGAGACATAAAAATGTTTTTTGTTCTTATTAAAGAGTCCATTTAGACAACTTGATTGATGTTTTTTCGGATTCTCTTTATGATTTGGAGATTTTCCAACGTCATATGAGCATGAAGTTCTGTGTCGCCTGTGGTGTACGTAATTAAGCGTTGTCATACAACAGAATTACTACGACTTTTGTGTTTTCGTGTCTATTTTGGCATTTGCGCATTCCTTCCTTTTTATTATTTCAAGGTCTTTTTGTTTATATTCTAGTTAAGTTACATTTTTACTTTCGCAATCGTGCATACAAAAATTTGAATGTGAAAATGTTTGAACTGAAGCCATTTGAATTGTATAAATCTTTGAATTTTCTCAACTGTTTGTACGCTTCTTAAAAAATTTTTTTTCTATGACATTACTGCGGTCATTTCAAAACTTGTAAGCGCTGCAACTAAGTAATTTTTTATTTTTGTAATACTTTAGAAGTATAATATACTGTAAAAGTATGTTTACCCTTTCATTTTTATCTTATACTAAGACCTTTAAATCGGTACATAGTCTGCACTTATGTTTATCACATGTTATCTAATGAGGATAATTTCTCTAGCCTCATATCTATGGGACGCGTCATTTCATTGTGTAACAAAACGGCCTCCAAAATGAACTTTGGTTGGCAAAATCAAAGTAGGTAAACGGAATTTTATTTTCGTTCCGCAGTTTTAACTATGTACAGCGCGTTTAACTTCTCATAGACTACTCTTTCTGAAGATACCTAAAACTTGGATAATGGAAAATAAATTTTTTGGGGTTCTAAAATTACAGTGCGCGACAAAAGTTTTGGTGTACCTTTAACCTCAAGATTGGTCAAGCCAAATTTGATGAAATTTTTTGGGTACACTCGTACCGTAATGAGTTTCAAAACAGGAGAAACTTCACAAAAAGTTATTGTTGTCAAGTTATTCTCAAAAGTCTATTTTTTGCTGCCACAAAAGTTTGATCAGTACTAAAAATAGATCTCTTTAATGTTGAAAATTGTTTCCTGTATGCCAGTCATAAACGACTAATAAAGTCTGAATTGAATTCTTCAAATCCTACTTTATCAGCATTGGTAATATCAACCAACAAGCATTTGCTATAATATTAAGTATTTTTGATTAAAATGTCCTTAGATTTTGTTGTTAGAAGTAGATGCAGAAATCTATGTGTGTATCTTGTAGTTCCATAAATTACTTTGTGCACTAGTACTTTGTCTAGGGTTGACAGTTTGTGATTCACTTTTTATTAACCAGTAAGGTTTGCCCAGCTTGAGTCACAACTGTTCTTTTGTGTAAAAATAGTTTTTTTTCATAATGGCATAATGGGTTGTGGAAAAATCTTTGTCTTGAATAAGTACAATACAGGTCTCAGTAGGCTAATATGTGGCACTCCTGATATAATCAGGTAAAGTGTTAAATATTGGTGTTGATTTTTAATGTAGAATTGTCAATAGGACTTTAGGATTTTAAAGTTAAAAAATTGCTGTTTCACATAGTGCGCCAAACATCATCAACGATCAGAGTTGCATTTAAGAACGTTGTAGAAATAAATTTGTGTCTTAAATGATTGTTGTCTTTAGGTGGTGATTCGATGAATTTGTTTACTGGTTCCATACTTTGGTTTAAAGTTAAAGTTGTGGACCGGTAATAATTTTAATTCGTTTTTAGGTTGTATTGCAAAACAATCGAATATATCATCTTATGTGCATGCGCTATTTCCTATTAGGTAACACAAGAAGTAAGCTTTACTTAGTTAACAGGTTTTGATTCTCAGATCTTTTCGCATTGGAAAATCTCCGACAAAAATTATTGTGTAGTTTGGCTATGAAAAAACCCAAGTTGACAACATAACCAAGGACTACAAGGAATGTGATCACCAGGAGGAAGTAACTGCTGACAGAGCAAGCGAATCAGGATTATGAGGAAAAGAATGACTGACCTGCCAAAAAATGGGCGTCGGTCTAGTAGCACACCAGAACCCACACTATAAGCCTTTTCTCCTAAGGAGCCGTCAATTGTTGACTGGGGAAAACAAGATAGATAGGAAATTAAAGGCCCAAGCGCTGCTAAATGACATCAAGTACGACAAAGGTGGCGTCCTGAGATTCTTTGTAGGCGAATAGAACTTTATCAAAGACGGAAAGGTGAATTGTTAAAATAACCATTTGCTGCTTTCTGCAAGTGTCTATGGTTTTGCATATAAAGTTTCCCGTCTTTGCGATGGTGCTTGGGCTTGTTAGCAGCAAAGGGGGTGCCGTGACACCTCACTCCGAGGAATGTCTGAGAGTGACCGTTGACAGCTAAATCAGCTTGCTGAAGAAAATTGTCAAATTCTGGATAGAGGATGGAGGTGGTCGCGGAAGTACGTAAAACTTTGCTTCAGTCCGGAAGACAAGGAAAGTTTAGGAATGGCTATACAACAATTTGTATTACTAAAGATTCTTCGACTAGTCGATACCCGCCAGCCTCGGCTATAATCCCCTTGACTACTACGTGTGGTGCGTCGTCGAGACGAAAATCAATGAGAAGCATCATAACACCAAGGAGAGCGTAAGGGCCTCCGTCATGAAGGTAATGACACATAAAAAAGAGGAAGTTGTGTTGCTGCTGATGAGGGCTACATTGAATAATACGATTCTTAAAACCATTTACTTTAAGTGTTTGTACAAGTGTCATGTAAATAAATTTACTTTTTCTTGTATTCTAATGTTATTTTTATCATTTATTTGTCAGTTATAATTTTCTTAGTGATGACTTTCTAAAACATTCAATATTATGATTAAAATACTAATTAATCTGTAAGACTTAATCTAGTTTTGGAATTAAAATAATCTTTACTATCTTTCTCAAAAGAAAAAAGCAGCCTGCGTTTAAAATTTTTTTTAAATTTTTCTTTATTAGCAATCAGAGTGATAAATATTCTATGTACAATTAATTAGACTTGTGAGGGAAAGACAGCCAGTGAGGTTACCCCTAATTTAGTCTGTTAAATCTAATCTTTTGGTTTAAGGTTCTTCAGCTAATGGGGTTATTGTTACATTTGGATGATTTTCCAGGGTAGCATAATGTTTTATTGCACTTGCTACTATTACGTCTGTTACGTACGGAATGTTGAGGTCAGATCTTGCCCAAGTTTCCATTTTATCACATGGAGGGTGGTACGTATTCCTCGTGTCATTTAATTCCTTTGGTTGCTCTCCAAATTGAGTGGTCATAAGCAGAGAGTGAATTTGTATAGTATTTAAAGGTTTTATTACGAATTTCTTGCAGTCTACGTCTTAGCTAGTTATTTAATTGATTTAGCCTGGTTTTGTCTTGAGTATTACTGCGCTGCTAGATTGTTTTTGCTCTTCTTTTTTCTTTCACTAGTTCCATTATTTCAGAATATTAGAAATATTGGATTTGAAATTGCGGGTTTGTAGCGGTACCCCCCACCTTGCTTCCGTATAGTTACGTTAAGTGATTTGTTGCGTACCGTAAGGTGCATAACTTGGAACAATATTTACCGAGTGTAAATCTGGCTTTTCTGCTACCCTAGGTTAAGTTGCATCTCAACTACGAGCGTCTTTATGTTTAGTACGAACCAGTCGCTTTAGGTGTGACCAGTTACATCGCAGCAAAATCTTTTCCTGTCCAGAGCTTATTTACAGTAGGATTTGCATCAAATTAGGATAATATTCGCTTAGATGCTTAAACTAAAACGTTAGTTTTGTGTTATAATTTTTTTTTAATTGCATGTCTAAAAGAGAGTAACTTGCAACATGCCAAATATAAACAAATAATTAGAGAGTAAACCTTACAAAAATCATTCCGACGAAACATTACAAAATGCATTGAGGGCTATCGAAGATGGGTCAAAAATTCGGAAAGCATCCAGGAGATACGGGATTGATCCGTAAACGCTTTTAAAAATAACGAGAAATATGTTTCTCTTAAATCACGTGAGGTAACCTGCATTTCTTAAAGAAGGGGAGGATTTGTTATTAATATTTTTTCGCCTTTTTGGGGGTTTTCATTAATCGCATACAACAGTAAAACATTGCTTTGATCGCAAAGGTGTTCAGCCGAAGCGTTTTGGAAGAAACAATGTACCAGGCTTGGATTGGAATTTTTTTTTAAATTGGAACAAATCTAAGGTTGGTTGTACCTAGCCAATAATTATAAGATTTTTTGATATTTAATTTAAATTTAAAAATAAATCTTAGTTATGCGAAAACATAAAGCGGGCCAGAGCTCAAGTTTCCAGGGAAATGATTAATGCATATTTTACCGAGTTGGAGAGTAGTCTAGAAAATGTGCCTCCCCAAAATATTATTAATTATGACGAGACCAATTTTTCTGATGATCCTGGTGGTCAAAAAGTCATTGTCAAACGGAGAGATGGTTATAGTGAAAGATATATAGATTCGTCCAAGACATCGGTGTCTGTTATGATAAATGTATTAGCCGCAGAGCATTTATTATAACCATACGTGGTGTATAAGGCGCTACATTTATATGACACATGGACTCAAAATGGCATCTAGGGTGCGAGATATAATCGATCTAAATTTGAGTGGATTGACTTCACAATATTTGAAGACTGGTTTTTTGCTTTCTAATATTTTAGACAAAAATATGGACCAAAAGTCATGATAGACAACAATTTGTCGAGCCATTTTTCAGATCGAATGATGAGTGCCTGTAGAGAACATTATATTAGATTCATACTATTTCCACCTAACTCTATACATCTGTACCAGCCTCTGGACGTGCCATTCTTTAAACCAGTTAAATCTACTTGTCTAGATGTTATACTTGATTGGAAGCAAAAAAAACAAAGGTTGTATTCCAAAGGATCAATTTCCCAGATTATTAAGACAAATTCTTGAAAAGGGAAACCTGGTAATGTGGTGGAAGGATTCAGAGCTACATTGATGTATCCTATCAATAGAGAAGAAGTGCCAAAGCGACTGCTAGATTAGTCCTAAGCACCTTTAAATCAAAAGGTTGCAAACAATAGTTTTGCGGACTTGTAACGACAGACTCACTTTCCAGATAAAAATAAGCAGATTAAATGCAAAAAGAGATTAGATGCAATTCCAGGAAAAAGTGTGTCTTTCCATACAACTACGGGAGACGATGAATTATCCTTTGACGACGATGTGAGTAACGAAGCAACAAATGTATTAGAATCTGAAGATGATAACACAAAACAAGAACAAACTCTCCGAGACCCAGTACTTCACAAGAGAGCGACACCTCGCTCTCGGATAGTCATATGTCTGTCCATGATTAAAATTCCGACAATTGGGATGAATTTGATTGTGATTCAAACGAATACAATGAGGGAGATTATATATTAGTTCAATTTATTCCTGAAATAAAGATACGTCACGTTGCGATGTATGTTGGCCAAGTTCAGACAGTTTTACGTAAAAACAATGACAATATATTGTAATGCAAATTTCTCAAAATAACTGTAGGTACACAAATGCCCAAAAATAATTTCAAATATCCAAAAATAGATGACTTAGTTATTGTCGATATAAATCAAGTAAAAATAACGGAAAATTTATACATTTCCATGGCATGTTTTTTTTTTAAATATTTTTTGGTTTTTAATTAGAAAGAATGTTATTTTGGGTTTCTATTACTTTTTATAACGACCAGTTTATATTTTCCTATGTTACATTTAGAAAAACTTGATATATATTTTTGTTTTTGAATAAAAAAATTTAAAAAAACAAGTGGTACAAGTAAACTTAATGGCGTTCCTCATTGCAAATAGTACAGAAAAAATATGTTTGTTGCAAGTATCTCTCCACCAAGGTATAACTTGCAACACTCATTTTTTTTTATAAACTGTGAATATATAAATGTTTAAATTTTTAATCATAATGGATACTAGACCACAAGACTAAATTTTTGACTCCAATTCGGTCAAATTTGGCAAAAAATAAAAAAGGTATCAACGAAAGAAGTATAAAATGTTGCAAGTAGATCCACCTTACGGTACTCTAGGTCGTGGTTTGTTTTTAAGCTTAGAGTTGTATTAAAAATTTTGATAATATGAGCCTAGAACATTTCCCAGTTGGATTTGCTTTTCTGAGGGTAGGTCTGCGTTCTTCATATAGTACAGTTGCGCTCATAGTATATGATCGGACGAAATATTGCAGTTGGAGACAAATCCTCGTAGCAAATCTGGTATTTTATAGGAGCCCTTGGGCCAATAAGTTGAGCTCTTCGTTGGCAGAAAGCCATATTTGTTACCTACTATAAATTTATAGTTCTTTGGTTTTTGATGTTATCGAATGTGAGCCTCAGTGTGTGTTTTTGTAATTCAAATCCCCGCCCTCTAGAAATCTAGGTCTTAATAGTTCAAAAAAGGGTTGTAACATTTGTTTAGTTATATTAGGACATGGTGGACAGTAAACACTTGCTATAACTAAGGGTGCTGGCAGTCCTTAACTTTTATCCCAGTACCTGGTGGGTAGTCCGTTGTATAAGAAGGTGATTGATAATGTTTTGCAGAGGTACGTGTGCAGTGCTATTTGGGTGTTCTATATGATAGACCGAGTATTGGGGTATCGTTAAATAAGTGCGTTTCTAAAATTAATAAAACATCAATGTTATAAAAACATATAAATCTTTCAACTTCCAAATTTGTTGTTGTAACTTATTATTGAATTAATTTATTAATGACTGTGGTTAACATATTTAGTATCATACTCTTCGACTGTTATTTTTGAACTCAACAAAAATTGTTTAAGAATAACATCTTCAGTGGAAGAGGGTTAACTCCGAGCTGCTTGTGTATAATTTAGATATGTATGTGTTGGCTGATTGGTGATAGGTCGACTATTTTGGCTTTTCAAGTTTTGTTAAGTTTGGAGGTTTTGTAATTGGTTGTTGCTTGTTGGGTTGATATTTTCGTTGGAGCTCTTGTTAAATGAAACATTCCTTATAGTTAGCTAAGTGAGACCCTTTGCATAAAATACATGTAACTAGAGTTGCTCGAGTTTTTTGACAAATTTTTGTATCATGAAGACCTGCGCATTTTATACATGCAAAAGATCTACTGCAGTAACTTTCTGTATGCCCATAACTCTATTATCGCTTACATTGCACGATATTTTTGTTTTTGGTGGTTCAAATGTAATGTGTTTATTTTGCAATGAGTGCATGTTTTGCATATCTTTATTTGCAGCTGGCTCTAAGTCTACAAAGAATATTGGCAAAGTATCTTCGTCTTCTTGGTTTTTTAAATTCATAATATTGCGTACTGCATGTCCTAGTTCTTTAAAGGTTTCTTTAATGTCACCTAAGGGGGTAGTATGATATTAATGTTTTAATGCAACTCTGTAAAGACGTATGATGTGCAACCTCATTAGGTATCGGGGGTTGCATTAATTTATCTACATCATTAAGTAAACTTTTTGTGGTGTATTGCTCTTCTGTCGCTATTAAGTGTAAATTTTCAATCATCTCCTCTAAAACCCAATAGATAGAAATTGGTGGCGGCTTGTGTTCGGTTGTTTTTGTTGGTCTTCATTAATCTGTTTTTTGATTCATATTTTTCAGCTCTTGCTAAGTATCTGTTTTTATTCATAATTAATTACTTCTTTTCAGTATTGTCCGTTGGTACGTGAAACTTTGTTAATCGTTTCCGTTTATTATTTGTAACATATTACCAACTGTTGGCGGGATTAACTTCCGTTTCTTCATCATCTTTAGAATATTCATTTGTAGTCTTTTATTTTGAATTGGTTGACTCACTAGTTGAGGGAGATAAATTTGTGGCTTACTTAATGTTTGAAAAGTTAGTTGATACTGTGACAAAAGATAAGATGGGTTGGAGCGTGGTAAGCACAGTTGGGTTGTGTGTTGCTAAAAAGGGTAATTGTAGTGATTATATGGGATTTACATTCATGTGATTCTGGTTATTAATGTTGAATGCGCCGACGAAGCCGTTAAAGTTGATGTCATAAGCTGACTACTGGTTATGCTTTATCAGTTGGAACTTGATATCTCACAGACCACTCCCAAATGCCTTTATTCCACAAAATTCAAACAAAAAGTGTATATATTGATGTGAGCTGCTTCCAACATCGTTGATTATATCGTTTGAAGGTAAATCAAGCTGATAAGATATTTTATGAGGAAAATGCCGGAGAAACTTTTTTAGATAGCAAACATTCAGCCTGCCCTTGTCACTTTTGGCCCAGCGCTCATTGTTTTTACAAATAGCATGTTTACAGAGTTGCGATCGATAAAGTAGGGCTTTTAGTTGTGATACCGCTCGATTTGATTTGACTTATCGTGAAGTACTCGAGTTCTTTGTTATATTTTTTGTAATCTCCTATCATAGAAGAAATATTTTTACGCCTTGCCTCATTTTAATTGTATTTAAAAGTTGCGCCGCCCAAACGACCTGTGATAAACCTAAAGTAATTTCGCTGACGCCAAAAAAGAACTTAAAATACATCTAATTACTCAATCTCTTGACAGATTTTTGATTAGTAAATTGTTTATATTTTTGTTTCACTTATTCCTTATATTCTATCATTTCTTGTATTTTTTTCTTAAGTTTTGATTGCTTTTGCTTGTTAACGTAGTTTATTTTTTCCAGATTTATCTTTTACAAAAATATTTTTTATTCATATTTTTGTTTGCTATTTTTCTCAGATTAAATCTTCAAATATTTGCTGATTTTAGATATAATAAAAAAGCAAATAAAATAGTCCTTCCAACTAATTATTTTCTAAAACAATTTAATGCGTAATTTCTGTTTATTAAAGCTAAAACTACTTTTGTGGTAGTTTGTGAGCACTTTTTTACATAAAAGTCTCAAAAGGTAAGGTGCGGCGAGGGTTAGTGAATATGGAGAATGTAATTTTTACTACCTGCAACTTTTATGCAAATTTTTTGGTAACTAATATGTTATAAGTTTATGTTTGTTAATTTATTGAATGCAATCTACATAGTTTAATCATACAGTTACTAAAGTGATGCATGTGCATTATAATGTTGGTAATTTAATTTTATCTGTGACGTAAATGCTGTTGATAGTATTATCTGTTTAAAAGAGCGTGGCGTAGTATATTAAATTCTTATCTCGATTTCGAGGGTTTCGCTTTACTATACAGGGTCTGGCAATATTCTCTTTCTAACTTCAACAGAATATTATAAAGCAAAGGTAGTTCGAGGGCGGGGGACGTAATTTTATTATCACATTCAACCAGTAAAGGGAACCATCGATAATTTGTTGATTGTTTTTTAAAACATCATAAAGTGAATTTTTTAGTTTAGATGAAAAATCAGCTTTAGCAACGAGGCACATTTTCAACTCGACGTGTTTGTAAAAAAACAAAATTGTCGCATTTAGGGTTAAAAAATTTATACTTTTTCAAAGATAACGTTGGAAATGTAATAGTAAATAGCGATCTTTACCGTTACATGACAACCCAGTTTTTTAGCAGCAACTGAGCAACATGGAACTGAGACTGAAACAAATGCGGTGCCGACAGGAAGGTACCATCTACTATTCAGCAATAGCCGATTTATTGAACCAATAATCAATCGGTCAGCAAGATCTTATATTGTAACATCACGTGAATTTTGATTGAGGGATTACCTGAAATTCAAAATTTACGTCAGCAATTCACAAATAGTTGACGACCTCAAGAACTAAATCCGACTTATTATCGGTGAAATTAATACAAAACAGTACAAAACTATAATATTTTTATAAGAACCAAGATGTACAGTCAAAACCGAGGTGGACATTTGTGACGCATAATTTTCCACATTTAATTGAAGAATGTGTATTTTAGTATCCAAAAAATAATTCAATCATAAAATCAATTCTTCTTCTTTTTTCTAACCCTTCTCCCATTTTGGGTGTTGGATTTTCCATTCCTTTCTATCCATTACTAGGAGTTTCATTTCCTCTGCTGTCTTTACTCTTTCTAATCATATTTCTCGAATTTGGTCTATCCATTTTCTTCTTGGGCTTTCTCCTCGTTTTTTGGTTAATTCTCCAATTTTCAATCCTTTCCTCGTGATTCTATTTCGTTACATTCTCACTATGTGCGCGTACCAGTTTAATTGCTTCTTCTTTATTGTTTTCATTATTGGTTCTTGCTTTGCTATTTCTCTACTATCCTTATTTCTTAGTCTGTCCAATTTAGTTTTCTTGCAATTTTTCTGAACTGTTTAATTTCGATAGCATTTATTTTAATTTCGTTTCTATTTCTTAATGTCCCGTTTTCACTCGCGTGTTGTATAGATGGTGTTGTTAGAGGCATTGTAGATTTTCTTCTTTACCTCTATGTCTATGCCCTTATGCCTTTATGTATTGTTTTATTTATGGCGTGATATATTTTTGTTGATTTATTTGCTCTATTTGCGATTTCTGCTTCTATCATCCCATTTTCCGTTAATATACTTTAAGTATTCATATGTCGCTGCTCTTTCCAGTGTCTTGTTTTACATTTAATTTCTTTGCTGTTTTGGTTGTCTTTTTGTTTTTAATTTACGATGATAATTTTTATTTTGCTGATATTTACTTCTATTTTATGTTTTTTATTTATTTTATTGTTTTTAGATTACTGTAATAATTACTGTATCCATCTGTTTGTATTTTTTATTTAATTATTTATCTTGTCCATATTGCTAATAAATAGTGATTGACTAAGCCTATTTCCTTGTTTTATTCTTTTAAGTGTATTCAATTCTTCTGATCGTTGTCCTACTATTTGGACTTTTGTTCTTACTATTTCGTATGTGCTTCTAATTGCGTTTATTAAGTTACTATTTATTTCCAATTTTCTCAGGTCTTTTTACGGCTTCTTTTACTGTTTTTGTTTTTGTTGTATTCTTGTTCTGTCTATCTGTGTTCTTGTTTGAATATATTAATTCCATGCTTTTTTCTTTTCTTTTATCAGCCTTCCAATATCATTGTTGTACCAGCATTAGTTCTCTCCACACATGTTTTCTGTTATCTTTAGCACTGCCTCCTTGAATACTTTCATTTTTCTTCTAGGTTCCAAACTGTTCTTATTTCCTCCAGTATTTGAAGTTTATATCTGACTTTTCTTGGTAGCTTTCTTTGTTTTCTGTATTCTTAAGTTATGTGTTGCTACGCTACAATATTTCCTTATCTCTTCTTCGTTGTTCATTCTTGCATGGTATTTTGTTGTTACAAGTCTGTGATTTGTTTCTATTTCTGGTTGATTTTTATTTCCATTTTCTGAATTGCCTCGTTAAGTTTTGCGTGAATGTTTTGTAGTCTATCAGAATTTTGGCGTTTTGTTATTCTGCCACAAATGTGTATTTATCTTCTATTGGTTATTTTCACATTGTATTTTCTTTTATTAAATCGTTCCTTTCACAGAAATTTATCATTCTTATTCCATTTCTATTTTGTTTTTTTCTATATATTCCTGTACATCCCATTCATCTCTTGATTATCTTCTTTAATTTCTTACATTTATTGAAAATTAATGTAGAAATTGATCACTTCTTCTTCTCCTGTTCCTTTGATCGACCCATAAATTTGGATAATGTTAATTGTTTCCTAGTTCTATAGTAATTGTTATTATTCTCGAGTTCTTTCAATTTAAAAGTCATTTAATTTAAAATTTAAATTTGGCTACTTTTTATTTTAATAATTTTATATTTATTTATTTTTCTAAGTAGTTTGATTAGTTAATTATACTAATTATTGTGCATGGTTTCAATTTATTTATTATAATTTGTGACTTAAGTGCATACGAAATTCTTTTAAGTTGCGTTTAGATTTTAGTGGATAAAATGATGCAACCGCGGTAGTCATTTTGATATAGAAAAACAGCCTTGTTTTCTAATGTATCGTTAAGGGACATTTTCTCCTATTCGGAATGAAACCAATTATAATGGAGATTATCGTGAGTTTAAAGGTATCTAAAAGCTTGCCGAGGTAAATTCGGAAAATGAATAAACAATGAAAATAGAATTAAAGTACAAGAATAATTAAATTTATTTTCGTGTAACTTTTAATTATATTTAATTAAAGTAAAGAGTATTGAGAATTATGTCATTCAATATAGCCAATATCAGCGGCTACGACTTTCTCCTTGTCCATATGGTACCTTGAGACCCTTAAGCTGTCTTATGATTTCTTTCATTGACCTTCGCTTCGACCATGCTCCACAACGTAGTAGTCAAGAGGCTTGCAATCGGGGTTGGAGAATCGCCATAAATCGGCGAACCAGTGGTAATACAAATTGTTGTATAGCCATGTTCGAATCTTCTTTAACAAGTTGGAGCGAAGTCTTATCAGAACACTCCCGCCCAGCGACCACCACTTCTATCCAGGGCTTGATAACTGTCCGGTGAGTTGCTATATAGTAGAGGAAAGTTAGTAAAAAAGCTCGAAATTTTTAGCGGGTACACGTATCGAGACGTTCCAAAGCGCATTCTATTTGTAACAGCATCAGAAAAAATATTACCACATATTTTTTTTTATAATGCGAAAGACCATTTGTGCACGCAAAAAATGCATTTATTTGATGAGCTTTTTGCAGACATAAAAGAATATTTTATTTCTCGCTTAATATTGGCCAAAATAAGCTTATTCCCGTTACTCGGAGGTTTTTGGGGTCGCTGATCACGAATACGATGCTTAGAAAGTGCCTTGATGCACTTGGGGGGCATAATTCTGGGGATGGGGGTGATTTTAGAAAATTACATAAAATTTGTTGGTTTTTCGAGTTTAAACTGTCTGAATAAAGGTTTTTGGGGTCGCTGATAGCGAATATGATGTTTAAAAAGTGTCTCAATGCACTTGGAGGGAAGCATAATTCTAGGGATGGGGGCGAATTTGGGAAAAACCTCAAATTTGTTTGTTTTTTTGAATTTAAACTGTCTATATAAGGGTTTTTGGGTTTGTGATCACGAATATGACGCTTAGAAAGTGCTCCGATACACTTAGGGCATAATTATGGGGATGGGGGTGATTTTAGGAAACCAACTCAAAGTTGTTTGTTTTTCGAGATTAAACTGTTTATATTTGATAGCATTTTCCTTAAAATTTGGCAGTTTTCGATTTAGCACAGTAGATATTTTATTTTTATCTATGGAAAATGAAATATATATTTGGAAGATTATTATTGCAACAGAGAAGATTGATTGTAAAATTTAATTGTTGTAGACGTTTTCTTTCTAAATCTGTTGCTGAAAATTGCTTTTAAAATTTCAATTTACTTTGATAAAGAGAAAGGCTAAGAAAACCATATAAAATTCAAATTTATGATATTTTATTAACTTTATGATTTTTTACTTAAATAGAACCTTGAAATAGCTCAATTTAGAAACCTTCAAAACCTTTTTTTTAATACTGTTAACACGTGAGCACTGATAAGCATTGTCTGTATGTTTCTACATACTTGTTCGACCATGTACAACGTAGTAGTCAAAGCTCAATCGTTGGAGAATGCTAACGGGAACATAATTACAAATTGAATTTAATACTCTTTAAATTGAACAAGAATGCACCTACGCAGTTCTTGATGATGCCCCAGGAGTATCCTATTCCAAAATGCCTAGTAAAAAGTGCATTTTAGCGTCACTTCTGACGTTCAAAGGAGTTTATATTGTAAGAGTACCAAACATCGTTATCACAGAGATCTCAAAACCCTTTGTACAAAATGCTTTAATCTGAGAAACAAACAAACTTTGATGCTTATATTCTAAAATCACCCCATCCCTACGAATTATGCCCTCAAGTGGACCGAGGAACTTTCTATGTATCATATTCGTGATCAGCGACCCCAATAACCTCCGAGTAACGGGAATGAGCTTATTTTGAAAGCAAAATTATAGTTTCGAGTTAAATAAAAGTTTTTGGTTCTGCAGCTCATCAAATAAATGCTATTTTTGGGCATTGCAGCAAATGCACTATCGCATTATAAAAAAAAATTCTGATGCTCTTACGAATTGAATGTGCCTTGGAACGTCTTGATACGTGTACCCGCTAAAAATTTCGAGCTTTTAGCATTTTTCTTACTAATTTGACTCGACTAATAGCTGTCGGCGCTCACCTTCAGGCCTTTCTTAAAGAAATTGAACATTATGATATACCCTTTGCACCATCATAGAGGCGGGAAGCTTTAGATGCAAGACACTTCAAAAATCTTGGCAAATCCAACGGTCATTTTAGCGATTAACCTTCCGGTTTTAGATAAAGTTCTACTCACCCGAAAAAATTTGAGGAATCTAACGCTATCGCACTTAATTACCCGTCTATTTTTTTTGTTAACATTTGGCGGTTCTTCAAGACTAAAAACTTGTAGTGTCGATCCTAGTGCATTTCTAGAGTGACCGTCAATCTTGCTACGCCCATTTATTTGCAGGTCACTTATTCTTTCTCCAGAATCCTGATTAATCTTCTTTACAATTCTCAGACGAATTCATTACTTTTCTTAAGATCAGATCGCTTGATCTGAGTTACCATGTCAGAAATTATCTTTGTCTGGTAGTCAGATTTCCTGTACTTCTTGGCTATGTCGTAAACTTGGGTCTCCTTATAGCCAATTTTTCGGCGAAAACGTATTCTCGGTCGTATTCTTGGAATCATTTTATGGACTATTATAGGTTGTTGATGAGGTGAAACTAACTTTTTGTGTTACCTAGTAAGGAATTACGCATGCGCATAAGACGGTTTTTTATATTTCCCGCAATACAATCTAAAAATTGAAGATTCACCTGTACAAGCCTGTACAGTTAACTCCCCAAAAGCGTCAAATCGATGTTCCAGACGTAGAGATGCTGTACACGTATGGAATAAACAAACGAATTTTTTTAAACTCACTTTAATACTCTTTGCAAGCTGCAACTCACTTGATGTGTTTTAGGTAGGTAAGTAATTTAGCAAAGAGATTTAAAACAGTGTTTTTGTATTACAGCGGCAATGTGTTAGCTGCAAAGGTGTTTTATTTTGGGTAAATGTGGAATAAAGCAATATCAAAAAATAAAAGCTGTAAAATTATTGCTTAATCAAAAAAAAAAAAAAAAAAGAAACAAGCAGTTCTGGAAAATGACGATCAAGTGATAGTATATGTGAAATTGTTTGGAAAAATCCAAACTTAACATTTTACCAAGCTTACCAAGTTCATGACAATTAAACGACGTATAGAATCCTACAACATAATATTATGTCAATGGATAATAACGCCGCTTAACAAAAATTATTCTTCATTAACAGAGGGGAATTTAAAAAGGGACCGTAATACCTACCGGCTAAGATTTTTTTGCATTATTTTCTGTATAAGGGAGGAAAATAATTATTTACAGATATGTTAAATGCTAAAAAAAAATGATTAAACTATAGAAATGCTACGGCCTGTTCGAATGCAATGGACATTGTGTACAAATTATAAAGTAAAAAATAGAATTGGTCGTCAAAATTTCTAGTCCAATAATAGACTAAAAATTTCTTACAATGCTTTTTATTTATTGTCATTTTCTTCATATTTTCTATTAGTTTACCCCTTTCCTTTCTCACATCAACTATTTGTTATAACCATGTTTCTTTTCTCTTTTTCTTGTAATATGTTACTGTCTAAACCATTCTGGTTAATCTGTTTGGGTTCATTTTAGTTATGTAGCATAACCAGTTTAGTTGTCTTCCTTGTATTTTGCTCATTATTAGTTCTTGTTTAGTCATTTTCTTGATTGTTTTGTTAGCAATCCTATCCCATATTGCTTTTCTCGTAAATTTTCTTAGGTGTTTCATATCTATTGCATTGATCTTTTTTACATGTTTCTTCTATAATGTTGAATTTTTGCTTGTGTATAACAATGTTGGGGTGGTTATAACATTATGCATTCTTAATTTTATGTTTTGTTTCAGTCCCATTTTCTCTAAAATTTGGTTAGTGTCTAGTAGAGTTTAATTGATTTTATCGTCCTGTTTGTTTTTTCTACGACTATGTTCCTTTTCAGGTATTTATAGGTTGTTACTTCTTCAATTGTTGTCTTTATATTTAATTTTTGATTCATATAGTTGCTTTTCATTTATCACCATTACTTTACTTTTTGTGTATTTATTTTTATTTTTATCGAGTCGATTTTTTCGTTTGTATGTCCATTTGTTATTGCATCTTTTTTTTTGAATTCGTTATTAGCAACAATGTCATCTGCGTATATGTGACCATTCTTATGGGCTCTAGTCTTTGGTATCCTATTGTTGTCCAAAAATTTTTCATTTTTTCTAGTGTTTTTAATTAGTTTGTTCATTACTATTATAAACAGAAGGAGATTGGAGCTATCCCGATGATTTATTCCTTTCTTCCTGGGAAACTCTCATGATCTTGTATCTGTTAGCTGAACCTTTTTAATTTTATTATAAGTACTTTGTACTATTTGTGTTGTTTTTGGAATATTGGTTTTTTGGGCACCTCCACACTATTTTCTTTCTTTTGAGTCGAACGCTCCTCTTCTATCTTAGTCTTTTTTTTTCGTAAGAGTAACGGTAAATTTGCACGCAGAGACTGCAAAGTAGAATATCTTACTGCATCACTATTTTCCAATATTCTCACACTTTTGGGTCTTCCTTCTCCCTTTCCACTACACAATCAGTATATCTAAGGTTTGCTACCCGCAACAAAATCGATTTTCGATCGAGAATGGAAGTCCAAACCTATTGTTCTAAATATACGTTTCGACAGCAAAACCTTTTTACCCACATGTTGGCTACTAAGAGCTTCTCTAGGTAAAACTTCTAAACTACCTACATCTAATAAAAGCACTTCCCACATCTTCGGATCACTTTTTAATTCATATTAAATTTGGGAACGAAAGTTTGCCCAACCTGTAGTTCACTGCTTTATAATATATTGTATTATTTTCTTATATTTCGTTAAACAAAAATCAAAATAACACAATAATTTGTGGTTTTGATTGTATAATTTAGTAAAAAATAATAGAAAATTACATTTACATTTTTTGGAAAGAACAGCACATATATGTTTATAATAGGTTCAAGAAAGAAACAACTCAATTAACGATTTTTATCTTTTTTCTTTAATAATTGTCAAAAAGTTTAACTTAAAATTGTGTAACGATACAAAATGAGAAGCCTCACTTCCTCTTCTTAGATAATTTGTTTTAGGAAAGTGATCATATTTTACTATCAATAGTATAGTCTATGGGGAAATGCAATTTTTATTTTAATAAAATTAGTAGTTTTAATTTGAATGGCATGTGGTTTCACCAAAACGGAGCCCCAAGTCACACAATAATATCCATTGACGATCGCGGTTTTGGGTTCTGACTCCATTAGGTTTTTTCCCCTGAGGCTGTTTGAAGGAGTTTATGTCAACAAATCTGCTCTATTTCAGCGAGAAAAGAGAGAATCAGACGTATAATTGCTAAAATGGAGCCGCATTTATGAGAAAGCATTATGGAATACTTGCTTAAATAAATGTCCGCATGTTGGTAGAGCGGTGAAGGGCATTTGGCTGATGCCTTATTTCATACGCAATTGCCTAATTTATTTAATATTTTGTTTCATTCAGGAAAAACATCGTAAAGTTTAATTTGGAACACTCCTTAGATTATATAGTTATTTTTTAATATAATTGTAATTTAAATGTATATTTTTAGTCGTTCCATTAAGGTAATCTTTAATATTTTTTAATGAGTTGCTTAGAAGGAAAGAGTGCCCCGTTAGCAGAAATCAGTTTCATCCTGTCTAAGCGCATTACATATCTTCTATGGGTCAATAAATATAGTTTCGGCTATAAAAATAAATTATTCAGCTACCTGCGCTAAGAGAAAAATTGAATTCCGGTAAAACTTCACGGCTACGCAAAAAAATGGCAGCTACATATACTTCACAAGGCAACCGGCGGAAATTTCTATTTATCATTTTCGCAAGAATGGCGAAGCCTAACATTAATCATAAGACGCACGTGGGTTCCTCATCAACTTAATGTTCCAAAATAAATTGGTAGCTAACGCTGCGCAGTATTAATGATTCTTTATCTAACTTTAATGAAATGGAAATAGAAATAATTTTGTTCAACAGAGACAAAATGGCACACTAGAATAACTTGATTAATTTAAATTTTCCGGTTCCCTAAATTGAAAAGTTGGTTGTCCATTTTCAAATATTATTTACGTCTTTAAGTTTTAAGTGTGTTATTTTATGTTTTATTATTTATATTGCACTGTATTTTTGTAGTTTACCATTTATTTTTTATTTTGAACTTATATATCTGGTGAAATTAAAAATAAAGCTAGAATAGAAAATGTTAAAAATGGGAAAGAAGAAGACAAAGAGAATAACGAAAGGCGTATTTAGGCAAGATAAGAGGTAATTTTTGGAAAATGAAAATGCAGAAATAAAACAGAAATATATACACAAAGCAATTATAAACTTTTACCAGGAAGTTAAAAATACAAATAAGGGATACAGTGCTAGAACAATGTATTTTAAAGATAAAAACGAAAATTTTGTGCCGGTAGCCTAATGACTTTAAGAAGGAAGAAGTACTTTGAACAAATTTTAAATGAACGAAAAAACTCACAAATAGGAAACAAAATAATAGAGAATAACAACTTTGCAGAGCTTGCCTACATATAAAAGAGGAAATTTTAGAAATAATGCAAACACAGAAGAATATATATAGCAGAATACATAAAGTATAAAGTATATGGAAAGTCGAAAAGATGCCAGAAAATGGAAAGATGCTGTACTCTTACTTATTTGTAAGGAAGGAGATAAAGCGAAGTGTTGTAATTATACAGGGATTGACCTGTTGGATACGATATACAAAGTACCACTACAATATAAAATAAGCTGGAGGAAAATACCAAAGTGTGTTTCAAAGAGAACTATCTGTTATTGGACTACATTTTTACCTTTAAACAAATAATTACAATCAGTTATGACCGCAATGCAGTTATCCATGTGCTGCTCGTTGATTTTAAGCAAGCGTACGACAAAATAAGCAGAAGAAGATTATTTGAAGATATTGAAAGTCGGAATATACCAGAAAAGATGATACGCTTGGTACATGAAACTGGAGCATAACAAAGCAAAGTAAAAAATAATGCAAAAAGAAGTTAAAAAGGCGATCCACTGTGAACAGTGTTGCTCAACTTCATGCTAAAAATAATAATAAGAGATAGCGGCATTAAAATAGTGGAATCATAGTAAACAAAAAGCTAATGGTGCCTAGCTAATGACAAGATTAACAATAGAGCTAAAAGAGATGGCAAGAAAGGTCGAACAGTAGGCGAGTAAAGAGGATCAAATATATCATAATGGGAAGAAACCACATCAACGAACACAATATCAATAAAAAGAGATAGAGAGAGTGAAAAACTTTCTATTCTTAGAGACGTTTATAACAGAACAATGAGAGATAAAATACAGATACAAAATTGGAAAATAAACTATCATTAACATCTTTTTTTTCATAGTTCTATTGTCCATTTCTGATGTACATATTTCTTTTTTCATATTTCCATCTTTTGGATGTTTTTTTGCTGCTCTAGCTTGATAGTCGAGCCCCTTATTTGTCTATCTGGCATCCGTTTTTATTATATATTCCGCCCGAGTTCACTTCTGGAAACGGATGTGTGTAAGAAATAGTGCAAACAATTACGCATCGAGTGTTGTGTTGTGTAGTGTGTAACTTCTAGTTGTGCGCATATTATTAGCGACGCATATAATATCCTTGTTTAACATCGTAACTTTCTGTTACGCAATCCTGCGGTACTTGTGTGTTACTGCGGTACTGTAACTAAGAGCAATATGGTGAGAGGAAACGAGTACAGCAGATAACGCGGGCGCTATTTTGTCATAAAGATCTGCGCTTAAGCACTGCCTACATGGCTTTCTACAAAATTTTACATTATAAAGCCTGTCGTTGCGAAGCTGAAGGAAAGGGATGCTTTTGCTAGCAAACGCGAATGTGATGTTTATTCCACATGGTAGAGTCTGTCCAGCTATCTTAAAGATCACTGCGGCCGTCATGGAAGCCTACAAGTCTCCATGGTAGCAGTTTTACCAGCGCGATAAGAGGCACCAAAAATCCCACCTCAGTGACAGCAACAGTAGTATCATATTCTAGCTCCACCAAAAGCTAGATCTACAAAGATTCTAAAGCTTGTTCCGAGGATGCTGAAATCTCTGGACAGAACTACTACTACCGGCGAAGTTCTATATATATTTTGCATGAACAGGCATCTATGGACTTCGGGGGAGAGTAAATGTCTTCACCACAACAAGGCTACAACAGTGCAGCCACAAAAACACTAATAAAAGCGGAATGGCCTATATAGGAAAATAGAGAAGAGATTAGGAGTTCTGCCCAGGTACCTCAAAGTAACCAATAAATCTGATCCGACTTCTGTTCTACAACCCTCTCTGTTACACTTTTTATCTTTGTTTCTTCTATTAGTTGTTCATTTCTTTTTCTATCTCTGCAGTTATTATGATCGGTCTTCATTCCATTATTCTTCGCATTGTTGTTAGTTTTTTCATGATGTTATTGGTTATAGTCATGGTTTTAGTCTTATATGTCAGAAAGGGTAATATGTGTCTATTTTACATTTTATATGTAGTGGAAAGGTTTTTAGTTTATAGCAAAAAACTATTTATTCAACTTTTCTCCTCAAAGCTATTTCTTTCTGCTTTCTAATTTTTCCTCTTCTTTAACTTGTTTCATATTCAATGACTATGTTAATTCATTTTTTATATTTCTAGTATTGTATGTAAGGGTTGTTTAAGATTTATTATTTTTGTATTCTTTTAATTAACATTAAAATCTACTTAGCTATGGTTTGTAGTTTTTGTTCCATTTTAGCAAATAGTCCAATAAGATGGGCCATGAGGTTCTTGGTCGATTTTATTCCTGCCTGCCACAAACCATCAAAATTTATGGCATAATGTGGATTAAATTTCTACGAAATTTGACGGGAGGGAAGATATTCGAAAATGGAGTTTTTATTTAACTTCAAAAATTCAAAAGCTTTCTTGATAATGCGATTAGCTTCACAAAAATTACAACCCTGATCTGAATATATTACAGAGGGTAACCCTCTAGGAGTCACCAAACGATCTAAAGAATCAGGAAAAGGCCTAAAGGTAGGAGATGAAAGCTCCGTAACAAACTCCAAATGTACATATTTGGTAGCTAAACAAATAAATATGAACAAACATCCTACAGTGATATGTGCCTTACGAGAATTTACGGATCGCACATCAAAGGTACCTATAAAATCGTTTCAACATGTCGATTGACTAGTTTTGGCTCGGAATTTGTAACAAGTAAGGCACCCAAGAATGCCTTTATAAAGTAAACTTCGAAGGAAAATATTCAATATTGGCTATCAATTGAAGCTTGTATAGTACTAGGTCTAGAGTGCAAAGACACCAAATAGAAATGGTAACATAGGAGTGTGGAAAGGTGGGCGCGATTGTCCAACACACGGGGGTGTTTCGCTTCGAACAACAAGATTCTGTGAATCAAGAAAAGAGTTGAGGGGTCTAAATCGAATAGTTGGAGTTTTCATATTTCCAATAGCTACAAGGAGCTACAATAGGAGAAGTAAAAATTTTGAGTTACAAAAATCAAACTTAAGGTTAAATGCTGCAACTCGTTAACAGTGAGTGGGTCCGTTAAATATGATTAACATTAAATTTTAAATTTACAGTTGGAAATAAAACGCGATAGCCAACCGAATAATCTATTAAACACGTCAATAAAATGGATTATAACATTGGGGATATTTGAAATTTTAAGTGAAATCATATTAAATGGTTTGGTTTCTGGACAGGATTGAATATCCGATAGGTTCATTTTGAATGGAGCAGATCAGGCAGAGGTGGTTGTTTCGAAAGAGGAGGACTTGAAAACCAAAATTCGTAAATGTTTGATTCGGATAAGTGAGAGGGTTTGAGGCCATGGAAAGCTAGGTCTGCGGGATTTAACGATTTAGTTACATGGGACCAAATAGCCTTTTCCGTATGGGAAGAGAGAGCCACGACTCCATTTGATACAAAGGTTTTTCTTTAGTTATGAGGCGGAATAAGCGGCCATGATAAAACAATTACAAAATCAGAAAACAATTGAACTCTCGAAACACAAAAATTTATTTTCTTTTGAAGGAAGCTATCCATTAATCGGACCAAAATATAAGCCGCACAATGTTTCAATCTAGGAATGGTTAGTGATTTGAGAGAAACCACTTTAGTTTTAGCTTTAAGCAGCGACCAGCCGTTGGCCGAGGAATAGTAAGTGTATAAAACAGCGGCGTAGCCGCGATGCGAGGCATCGCAAAAACCCGATAAATAAAATTTTTTTATATGCAACAGAAAAATAAACCTTGGAATTTTAATTATGGTGAGCGATTTTTTTTGGTGATTTTTTTATGCGTACTTACAGGAACTGCAGCCTCAAGGGCTTATTGTGCCCACTAAAATGCACTTAAATGCTAGGACATTTACACACACCCATGGATGGACAGAGGCAACTGGTTGGACCATCTGAGCCACCGCGTCCCTTTAGCGATATGATTAACAAATTTCAGCCATAAATATTCTAAATCCCGAGGTATAGGCGAGTTCCACCTTGTTTTTGATATCTATAATAATTGCAAGACATTTTTCATAGAAAACCCAAGGGGTAAAAATTTGAGCAGCATACGAAAGCAAAGTTCTTTTCTTTATCTTAGCGTCAACAGCTTTTACTCTAAACTAAAAAGAATCAAATTTAGTGCCCCAGCATAGGTTTCTATGGTTTCAACAATGTCATTTGCAACCGTTATGATGTCATCGATACAGATGCTGTAAAGAATAGCCTCCGAGGCTAACGGATAAGAAGATTCGCAATCCTCGACCAATTGTTTTAAACAACGTTGAGCCAAGAATGCCGACGGAGTAAGGCCGTGTCACCGCGTTGAACTCGAATTCTAGAATGTCCGAGGAAAGAGAGGGCCTATAAAAATATACTGAAATTGTTGATCTTTCAGTCGTATCAATATTTGTCGGTACATCATTTTGATATAAATTTAAGGAAATATCTGAACTGTCCGGATCCGATGCGTTGAAAACTACATGTATTTTTGTAGTGGAGCTACTAGTTTTTGTGACAATGATGTGGGATTATATAATATATGACGAGAAAGTTAACGCGACGATCATATGCCTCAGGAATTCATATTCTTGCATAAATTCGGATATGCCGAAAATGTTAAGACATATTGCAAATTTATGTAATAATATTTTGCAAGCTTTTGGATATGTTGCGCAAAGCACAATTCTTTATCCATTAACTGATTTTGGTGGACGGTTTGGTTGCGGCCGAATCGTGCCTTTTCCATTTTAGTTTAAATTTGGACTTTACCCGCTCTCTGTTTGAAAATACACACATTATCGTGTAAGATAACTTTTAAATTCAGCCTTAAATATTTGACTTGCTGTCAACTCGCACTTGTATTATCACACGGAACAGGCGCGGTAACTGTGACGTCTTTACTTCCCGAAGCTAAAACCGCATTCAAGTATTAAAATTTAAGTGTACCATTCCGCACCAACTCATCCACCCACTCTGTACTGGATCTACCATCTCCTTATAAAGCCGCATTGGCATTCAAGCTCTATACTGAATCCACCATCCCGCTGAAAAACTACATTTTTGTTTAACTCGCCTACACCCTGGATGTGCCTTTGACAAAGCCGTCCTTCTGTCTGCTATTTCTAAGCCTACAATGAACGCCGCAACCAAGGAAAAAAGCTTTCCACAAGTTGCTTCTAAGTCTTCCCAAGGAAACTTTTTCGAATTCAAATCGATTTATTCCTCGCTACTTCGCAATAACACCGGTATAGACGATAACTACAAATTTCATTATTTACAATCAAATTTAAGTCGTAAAGCTTTATCTGCCATTTCCGGTTTTGAAATGATAGCCGCTAATTACTCTCTGCAAACGAAGCTCTGAAAAATTCGAGTGTAAGATTCCGCTACGACTCGTTCACCCGCTTTGTACAGGATCTACCAGCCTGCTGTAAAACCACATTTTTGTTTAACCCGCTTACGCTCTGGATGTGCCTTTGTCGAAGCCGTCCTTTATAGAAAAAAAATCTATAAAGTATGTATCAATAAGAAAATTAATGTCAAAAAGTCAATTTATAATCAGATTAAACATGAACTTGAATTTGACCCTAAACTTCGGATATCTGACGGATAGCCTACTCAATCAGTAAAAACAATTAATATATGCGGTCAATTGGAGTAAAGAATAATAATAACCACCAGCCAGTAAAGAAAACATGTAGAAGCTTTAAACTTCCAATTTGTAAGGCACACTCTTACGCCATTTAAATGTTAATCATATTTAATGGACCCACTTACTGTTAACGAGTTGCTGCATTTAACCTTGAGTTTGATTTTTGTAACTCAAATTTTTTACTTCTCCTATTGTAGCTCCTTGTAGCTATTGGAAATATGAAAACTCCAACTATTCGATTTAGACCCCTCGACCCTTTTCTTGGTTCACAGAATCTTGTTGTTCGAAGCGAAACATCCCCGTGTGTTGGACAATCGCGCCCATCTTTCCACACTCCTATGTTACCACTCTAGACCTAGTACTGTACAAGCTTCAATTGATAGCCAATATTGAATATTTTCCTTCGAAGTTTACTTTGTAAAGGCATTCTTGGGTGCCTTACTTGTTACAAATTCCGACTCAAAACTAGTCAATCGACATGTCGAAACGATTTTATAGGTACCTTTGATGTGCGATCCGTAAATTCTCGTAAGGCACATATCACTGTAGGCTGTTTGTTCATATTTATTTGTTTAGCTACCAAATGTGCACATTTGGAGTTTGTTACGGAGCTTTCATCTCCTGCCTTTCTGCCTTTTCCTGCTTCTTTAGATCGTTTGGTGACTCCTAGAGGGTTACCCTCTGTAATATATTCAGATCAGGGTTGTAATTTTTGTGAAGCTAATCGCATTCTCAAGAAAGCTTTTGAATTTTTGAAGTTAAATAAAAACTCCATTTTCGACCATCCTCCCTCCCGTCAAATTTCGTAGAAATTTAATCCACATTATGCCCTAAATTTTGATGGTTTGTGGCAGGCAGGAATAAAATCGACCAAGAACCTCATGGTCCGTCTTATTGGACAATTTGCGCTTGTGAAGAGTACTTCATATTTTTCGCTCAAATAGAAACGGTCTTAGGTAGTCGCCCATCTTGCTTCCTTTCTCCCGATGCTACGGAAGCAGCCAGTTACTAAAATCATTTTCTGATCGGCGCTCTGTTGTTGTCGTCTCCTGAAGTTATTACCTCCACCAACCAGACTGAAAAATCACTGGATTAAATTGCGGCAGCTTCTGCAAACCTTTTGGGAACTCTGGTCGCGAGAATAACTAAATACTTTAATACAGATAAGAAAGTGAACGCAGTACTGAGGAATGCCAAAGGTGGCGATGTCGTCCTCATCAAAGGTATTTCCACACATCGTATATCCTGGCCTTGGGCCGTGTGACAACATTTCCCACGTTACCACAGTTCAAGCTGTCGATAATACGAGACTGTTAATTTGAGCTGTCAGCAGTCTCGGTTTTTTGGCAGCTGAATAATTGTAAATATGTATATTTTTCTAACGAAAGTCATTTTGTTTCATCTCTAGGATTAGCATTTTCTTTAATTTCCTTATTTAATTGTAATAGTAATTTAATTTTTCTTGCTGTTATCAATAAAAGTTTGAATATTCCGTTTATTTTGAACTTTTTTCTTGCATTTTTGGCACAGTTGATCTATTAATTCCATAGGTCACTGGTTCAAATCCGGCTCGAAGGACCAAAACTTATGAATATGCGATCGTAAGAACGCGTAATAGGCGCTGGTTGCAAAAAGATAAAATACGTTATATAAAAAAAAATAGAGAATAGGCAAATGAAGTTACACTGACCACTTATATTTATTAAAACTAAAGCTTACTATTCCTAACTGAATCTAACTTACTCTAATTTAACGCTGAGGTTTAGCCTACCGTCGTCAGCGGAGAGGGCAGCCGAGTTGGCCGGTACTGGGGTTAGAGGCGGCGGCCAGGCGGCTGGATAAGAGGCCGAGTGACAATGCTGCTGGTCAGGCAGCGTAGACGGCCGGGCAACGAAGTCAGCGGCAGGGCAGGGAAGAAATATTTTTCTCGGTTTTCCTAGCCTCCGAGCAGCAAGCCCGTTTGTGGAGAATTGGGAGTTAAAATTAAGAAAAAGCTGTGCCCGGAGGCGAAGAAGACCGAAGGCTTTCCTGCCTTGCCACTGGCTTCGTCGTCCAGCCGCTACACTGCCGGGCCACCAGCATTCTCGCCCGGCCTCTTAGTGTTTGCTTCCGCTTTAATATTCAAATTACAAAAATGCTAGTCCAAAGAATTACTAAAAACAATTTGGCCACACTTGTTACGAAACGAATTTCGGTAATTGCGATTTGCAACACTTTACTTCTTTATTTTGAAAATTTTTCCTTATCAAGAGTAAAGATGTATTTATTTTTATTGTTTTAGTAAATTCTTGTAAATCTAGGAATTGGTCTACATGTTATCCCAATATGCAGCTAACTGGAGTCTGCTTTGGACTGCAAATTATGTTTAAAACTTGAGTACTTTAATTATATTTCTATTTTTTCTTCCTTTTTGTTTGCTGGATCATACTTAGACTATTAAACATACAAAATTAAAATTGTCCATACAATGTTACTCAGATTATGATTTATTAATTAAGTCGTTTGCTTACAGTAGTCTTTAGATAATTTAAAGTTTACTAAAATTTAAAAGAAACCCCTTTTAATGTTCTTTTACTAAAAATATAATTTATTATAATACTGGAGTTGCAGAGTTTAGTAGAAAACCATCTATAGCATTTCATGGCTATTTAAGGTAATTTTGGTTAAGTTTAAAATTATTTTTGTTTGCTTTTTTTAAGTTGTTTGTGTATAGATAAGTTTTTCTGTTATCAGCTAATCTTTTTAGTAGTCTAATTAAATTTAATTGTAGCTGATTATTCTGAATATTCGTCTTTATTAAGTGGGTCTGTCTCCACATTTCCCTTTACGTAATCGCAACTTATTAACTAGTAGTTATTGTATATCGTTAAACTTCTGGCGCATACATCGTAGAGACCTCAGACTAGTGTCACTCAGCTCGGGTCGGCACGGAAAGGCACGAACGATTTTTGCTATATATTTGTGATGTCAACATAACGTCAACGCATATTTCATCAATGTGTCAGAGTGAGACGGAATTAGGTGACGCGCAAACAAAATTATCGCGGGCACCGTCGCAATTTCTCTTCCGTCTGCTAGGACGGCGGTTTTGGCAGGAAGGCCGAAATTAACTCGCGAATACCAACGGAAGGAATAATTGTAAAATTGTGATTTTCAATATACATATGCTTTAAGACCGGCTTTCAATTTTAGAGCAGGCAAAAAATTTGTATCGCTTCCGGTTCCGGAAATGCCAAATATGGGTCCCCTGTACAACCTGCATGAAAAAGTCTTATACAGAAAATTGTCCAATTTTAGGCTCCACAACTTGGTAAAGGAGCCGTCTTGCCCTTTCGGAGATACAAGCGAAAAAGTGATTTTTCCAAATTTGGTGCCGTTTTTGGACAGGAAGGTGGAGAATAAGGACACGGGTTATTAAGCATTTTTTAAGTCACTTTATAGTTCTACAACTTGGTCCTTACGGCAAGTTGATGCCTGCAAAAAAAGGTTTTTCTTTCAACCCCCATAAAGCCTTGAAACGTTCGTCAAGGTTTTTTAAATTTTGCGGAGATAAACTTCACAAAAGGGTCTATAAATCCACGAAGACTCCCAGAGGTATCCTCATCTGTAAGCGGCTCGCCAGAGGAGTTTTTGAAACGCGTTTTTGGTGCACCCGGTATCATTGTGCGTTCGCACCAATAATGTTGTTTTAGTAGAATCGAATCTAACTAAAGAATTTCGAAAACCACGTCCGGCTATCTCTTGCGGTTTTCGAGATCTGGAAAAAAAATTTTAAAGTAATAAATTAATTTAAGAAACTTAATCCAAACATCAGTTTGAAGCTAATATAATTCATGTTTACATATACATGCCACATAATTTATTAATCAAATATTCATGTGACTAAGGATTATATTATAAATTTTTTATCAATAAAATATACATTTTTTAATTTTTGTAACTGCAATTTTAACTAATATATAATGTTATATATTGTGACCATAAGACATTCCATAATAGTTTCCTTGATTTTGTTAAAGTCTTTGTGTGCAAATTATTTATGAACGTAGAGTGATTACAATTGGAGAATGATCCGAAGACATGTCAAGACATTGTTTAGTATTTAGATCATTTTGTGTAGCTTCTGGTCGTAAAATGGGTTTCAGAGATTTGAACTATATCCAACTCATGATTGGTAATAAAGGTTTATAGTTCTTGAATGTGGTTTGACAAGCAATTAACGTTCCATTCTGTAATATTGAGTATTTGTCTTATTATTTTAGTTGAGCGACGATGATTGTGAGGAAGTTAAACATTGTTTTGATATTCTCAGCTAGTTTCATCATAATATTTTTTAACTTCCCGATGTTTGATATTTGCGGTGTATCTCGTTGGGGGGAAGGGGCTTGCTACCCGTTTGATACAATTGTGTGTCTTCTTTCGTGTTGATTAGCAGTTGTGCTTGGGTAAAACTTGGTTATGGTGTGGATGCTTTCGGACGTGCTAGTGGAAGTTTTCTCCTCTTTAACTCGACACCTTTTATAGTTTGAAGAAGTGTGAACCGCTACATAAAACACACTTAGGTTGAGTTTCTTTTGTTTTAATGCACGTTTCTGTTGGGCGATTTGCTCCGCATTTCCCACACCTGGCTTGATGCGTAAAGATCCTCTTCGTGTGCCCATACCTTGGAAAATTGCGCATTGTTGGATTTCCTTTTTTGGTGTGGTGGCGAAAGATAAAATTTTTTGTTTGTTTTATGGTGGCAACTGGACCAGAGAAAATGAAATTTCACCAGTTTTCGCGAGTTAAAGGTAGAAAAAATGAAGTTGAGAGCGTTCAAACCTTAGTTATAAATGTGTTTCAACTTGCATCGCAACTATTCGTGTATTTCCTAAGACTTTCCAAATGCTACCAAACAAATTTTCTCCATAATACCAGAGTGTTTGAAATGGTGGTAGATAGATATATAAGACTGATATTGTATACTGTATCTAATAAAGCACGTCTCATAAATTAGTTTGTATAAATTCAAATACAGGGTGCACCAATAAATTGAATCTTTTTCTTTCTAAAATCGTTTATGTCTTTCTAGTGGCTACAAACGTAGTCTTAAGACAATTATTTGATAGTACTTACCCAATTAAATCAATAATCTGAATATGATATACACAAGGTGTTTAACAATACCAACAAGTTTCAAATCATGCTAAATAAAAAGATGTGGCCTTCACCACGATACAGCGTATAACGCCTATAACACGCATAATACGTTATTTTGTTAAAATACGTATCAGCTATTATATATAGAAGAATACTTTATATATATAAATATATATATATAAAAATGTGAGTTTGTCATCCTACTGTAGCGTATAATAAAAAAAATGAAAAGGAGATCTAATAAATTAAAAAAATATTTTGTTTAACTTATCACCTAGGCGGACGGCGTGCGTAATATAAAAATAAAAATATAAAAGCATTAGGAAATTTTTTACACTAGGCACGACAACCCAAATTCAGACTGTAATGGAACATTAGTGTAATTTATACCTAATCTACAAAGAATAAATATACTTAAATAAAACTTTAAAAAATTATGGAAAATACAAGAAAATATTGATGTCGGGATTAGCTGATTTCCACACAACCCTGGAGGTACAGCTATTTTGTGCGTTTTTTTTAAAGTGCTATCCCCAGGAGGCCTAATGCACTTTGGAAAGGAAACAAGACCAATCGATGGGTTCTTTATAGCCACTAGGCAACCGTTTCAACACTGCTTATACCTAACCCCTTGAGAACATCGACCTCCTTTGTAGAGAGGGATTACAAATGTTCAGGGCTGGTACACTCCCACCTAAGTGGTACCTGTCGTGAGGCACCGGTCGACTAACCAATCAAAGTCTAAATTGGGGTGGATTACAGGAAACAGAGTACAGGTAGTAGGGTGGTTATCAAGCAGTTATAATGTGTATGATTTGAATCTAACTCTGTATTCAAAACTCTTAATTACGGAGAATAGGTTTACAAGACAGATCTAATGCCTATGAGACTATTTCTGCCCTGTTCATTTTAATAATGACCGAATATAAACTTTCTTTGTAGACAGAAATTATAAACGTTTAGGACTGATACACTCCTAAGCGAGTGGTACCTGTCGAGATAAAATGACGGCTAGATGGGGGAATGTAAAAATACTTTTCAGAACCAAAAAGCATTTCCATAATGCTAGTATATATGCATTATTCGTGTATTAAAATTAGATTTTATGTCGGCCAAATCGGGCCGATTAAAATTTGAAGCTGGGAAACCCAAAAAATTATAAAAAAAAAACATAACGCGACCGACTAGTTGGTTTTTTAATATTAAAGGACAATTTCTCGACTACATATATATAATCCTTAGCTAGGCTCGACTCATTTTCAACTATACAGATTCAGAAGGGGGAATATGAAACAGCTTTTGGAATCCAAAAAAAGTTTTGTTAATACAGTGCACTCTGCGCGTTATAGATAGGAAATTGGCCAGTTTGGGCCGACTGATCCGAACGAAGATGGAAGCTACTTACATAGAAAAAGATAACAGGACTGAACATTTCTGCACTGCTTATACTAACCCTTAACTAACTTTAACCTTCTTTGCAGGGAGTAATTAATAACGTTTAAAAAACTAATTTGCTTCCACGCCAGTGGTACTTATTGTGGAGAGAGACGGTCTACCAATTCATAGAGATCCAGATGCGAGGAAACATTCGAATTTAAAAAGTGTTTTGCAAATGCAATGAATTATTCGCATAGTAGAATTGGGTTGTATATATTAGATCGACCAGTTTAAGGAGATTGATTGGAATTTGGAGCTGAAAGCTCCTAGCCACGTAGAAAAAGATAACAGGACCAATCAGCCGGTTCTTTAACGTCCACTAGGAGACCGTACTACTGCACTGCTTATACCTAACCCTTAGCGAACGCCGACCTCTTTTGTAGAGAGGGATTACGAACGTTCAAGGTTGATACACTCCCACCTAAGTGGTACCGGTCGTGCAGAGACGGTCGCCAAACTGACAGAGGTCCAGATGGGGGATATGCAAGAAAACTTGCAAAATTCAAAAAGCGTTTAGATAACGCAGTGGTTTATCTGTGTAGAACTGGATTGTAGATAATTGATTGGGCAGTTCGGGCCGATTAGTTTGAATTTGGAGTTAGGATATTCCCATTTCACAGAAAATCATAACGGAACCGATTTGTTGGTTCTTTTACAGTCATTGGAAAACACTTCTGCACCTAATCTTTAACCAACGTTGATCTTTCTTTGCAGAAAAAAATTAATAATGTTTAAGAATCGATTCGCTTCCACGCGAGTGGTACCCTGTCATGAAGGAATAGGTCGACCAACTCAGACGACCAGATGGAGGGATGCGAGAAAATATTCAAAATTATTTGGGTAGTAGAATTGAGTTACACATTTTAGACTGGCCAGTTCAGGCAGATTAATTCGAATTTGCAGCTGAACGCTCATAGCCACGTAGAAAAAGATAACAGAACCAATCAGCCGGTTCTTTAACGTCCACTAGGAGACCGTACTACTGCACTGCTTATACCTAACCCTTAGCGAACGTCGACCTCTTTTGTAGAGAGGGATTACGAACGTTCAGGTTTGATACACTCCCACCTAAGTGGTACCGGTCGTGCAGAGACGGTCGCCCGACTGACAGAGGTCCAGATGGGGGATATGCAAGAAAACTTGCAAAATTTAAAAAGCGTTTAGATAACGCAGTGGTTTATCTGTGTAGAACTGGATTGTAGATAATTGATTGGGCAGTTCGGGCCGATTAGTTTGAATTTGGAGTTAGGATATTCCCATTTCACAGAAAATGATAACGGAACCGATTTGTTGGTTCTTTTACAGTCATTGGAAAAACACTTCTGCACCTAATCTTTAACCAACGTTGATCTTTCTTTGCAGAAAGAAATTAATAATGTTTAAGAATCGATTCGCTTCCACGCGAGTGGTACCCTGTCATGAAGGAATAGGTCGACCAACTCAGACGTCCAGATGGAGGGATGCGAGACAATATTCTAAATTATTTGGGTAGTAGAATTGAGTTATACATTTTAGACTGGCCAGTTCAGGCAGATTAATTCGAATTTGGAGCTGAACGTTTCTAGCCACGTAGAAAAAGATAACAGGACCAATCAGCCGGTTCTTTAACGTCCACTAGGAGACCGTACTACTGCACTGCTTATACCTAACCCTTAGCGAACGTCGACCTCTTTTGTAGAGAGGGATTACGAACGTTCAGGGTTGATACACTCCCACCTAAGTGGTACCGGTCGTGCAGAGACGGTCGCCCGACTGACAGAGGTCCAGATGGGGGATATGCAAGAAAACTTGCAAAATTCAAAAAGCGTTTAGATAACGCAGCTCGATTTGTCTGTGTAGAACTGGATTGTAGATAATCGATTGGGCAGTTCGGGCCGATTAATTTGAATTTGGAGTTAGGATATTCCCATTTCACAGAAAATGATAACGGAACCGATTTGTTGGTTCTTTTACAGTCATTGGAAAAACACTTCTGCACCTAATCTTTAACCAACGTTGATCTTTCTTTGCAGAAAGAAATTAATAATGTTTAAGAACCGATTCGCTTCCACGCGAGTGGTACCTGTCATTTACGAATAGGTCGACCAACTCAGACGTCCAGATGGAGGGATGCGAGACAATATTCTAAATTATTTGGGTAGTAGAATTGAGTTATATATTTTAGACTGGCCAGTTCAGGCAGATTAATTCGAATTTGGAGCTGAACGCTCCTAGCCACGTAGAAAAAGATAACAGGACCAATCAGCCGGTTCTTTAACGTCCACTAGGAGACCGTACTACTGCACTGCTTATACCTAACCCTTAGCGAACGTCGACCTCTTTTGTAGAGAGGGATTACGAACGTTCAGGGTTGATACACTCCCACCTAAGTGGTACCGGTCGTGCAGAGACGGTCGCCCGACTGACAGAGGTCCAGATGGGGGATATGCAAGAAAACTTGCAAAATTCAAAAAGCGTTTAGACAACGCAGTGGTTTATCTGTGTAGAACTGGATTGTAGATAATTGATTGGGCAGTTCGGGCCGATTAGTTTGAATTTGGAGTTAGGATATTCCCATTTCACAGAAAATAATAACGGAACCGATTTGTTCGTTCTTTTACAGTCATTGGAAAAGCACTTCTGCACCTAATCTTTAACCAACGTTGAGCTTTCTTTGCAGAAAGAAATTAATAATGTTTAAGAACCGATTCGCTTCCACGCGAGTGGTACCTGTCATGGACGAATAGGTCGACCAACTCAGACGTCCAGATGGAGGGATGCGAGACAATATTCTAAATTATTTGGGTAGTAGAATTGAGTTATACATTTTAGACTGGCCAGTTCAGGCAGATTAATTCGAATTTGGAGCTGAACGTTCCTAGCCACGTAGAAAAAGATAACAGGACCAATCAGCCGGTTCTTTAACGTCCACTAGGAGACCGTACTACTGCACTGCTTATACCTAACCCTTAGCGAACGTCGACCTCTTTTGTAGAGAGGGATTACGAACGTTCAGGGTTGATACACTCCCACCTAAGTGGTACCGGTCGTGCAGAGACGGTCGCCCGACTGACAGAGGTCCAGATGGGGGATATGCAAGAAAACTTGCAAAATTCAAAAAGAGTTTAGATAACGCAGCGATTTGTCTGTGTAGAACTGGATTGTAAATAATCGATTGGGCAGTTCGGGCCGATTAGTTTGAATTTGGAGTTAGGATATTCCCATTACACAGAAAATGATAACGGAACCGATTTGTTGGTTCTTTTACAGTCATTTGAAAAACATTTCCGCAGTGATTACACCTAACCTTTAACTAACTTTGACCTCCTTTGCAGGGAGGATTTAGGGTTGATAAATACCCATAAAAGTGAAGAGACGGTCGACCAATTAATAGAGGTCCAGATGGAAAAATATAAAACTATTTTTGGAATCCAAAAAGCGTTTGATTGATGCAGTAAATTGTGCACGTAATGAAAATAATTTGCATATAATAGATAGTTTATTTTGATTATTCGAATATGGAGCTGAAAGCTACTTCTACTTATATAAAAAAAAAAGATAATGAAACCGATTGATGGACTCTTTTACAGATACTATGGGGGGGACCATTTCTGCTTTGCCTATACCTAATCCTCAGCATTGATTTATTTTGTAGAAATGGTTTGCAAACGTTCGCGTTAATATACTACCACGCAAAAAATTCCATAATACAATGAATTGTAAATCAGTAAAATTCGGTTGCAAATAACGAAACAATAGTCGAACTATTGGGGTATGGATTATAACCGCCTCACTGTAAGTGCTACATTATAAGCTAAATTACTATTCCAATTAAAACATCATAAAGACTGTTGTATTTCTTCTTTAACTATCCACATTTTTGATGTCATATTTGATATCTGCAATTGTAAGTAACCCATGCGTACCACCAATTATGTGTAGCGCTACACAACTGCATATCTTTATTGCAAATCATTCCCAACAACCGACCATTTGAAAATCCACGTTGATGAAATTTTTAAAAACTATTCTTTTTGGAAGTGTGGGAATAATTTGCGAGCGACATGTTCAGCCTTATTCCTTTATCATGCATCCCATTATTAGTAGAAAAATAAAAAACGACTTACCAATTGTTGAGTTGAGGGGCTCTGCATTCACCTAACCCACAGCAAACGTTAAATTTTCTATTAGGTCGGAGAAGGGGTGTTTACGCACCATTTCCATAACCGGGGCGCGCCTGAACTCACTCGGTCCGCTGGTGGTGAGAAGATCTCTTCCAAGCTGGGAACGGCATACAAGGAACGTCTCGGGCGAAACACCAAAACCGTTGTTCAAAAATTTTAATGGGAAAACTCGCGTCCGCTCGCGCGCGCTGCCTATTAACAACTGACCGAATATCTGCTATGCAGCTTACTTGAAGTAAAAAGTTTGCTTTTTTGCAAACCGAACGAAGGATGCCATGACATAAAAACAACACCGTTATTATCGAGTAGGTAATGATTGAATAACAGTTTTGTTTTTGATAACATTATGTATGGTATTGATATAAGTAGATTGAACTTAATGCAAACATAAGCGTTTAATTACACTTTATTTCTATATGCTATTTACAAAATATTAATAATTAATAAAGGCTTCCGGTCATCTACAGGAGTAGTCAAGCTAAAATATTTTCTAGTAATTTTCTAATCTATTTTTTGCGCACCGTTTATTTTCTGCTCGTCAATCAATAACGCCGCGTATTTTACGCCACTTAACAGCAAAAAAGGCATCTTTATATCTAGTACAGTACCCACGAAGTGGAATTTGTTGTCAATTTTTAGAGCTTCTTTGACCAAGAAGGAGTAGGAATAGGGGGTTGTTTAACGTTCCACCCTGCTTTAAAATGGTCTTGATCAAAATAAATTGATTGAAAATAAGTCTAACTATATTTTATTACTAGGGAAAAGGGCATCTAGCAGATATTTGCAGTTCGATTTTATTATAAAATTTCTTAATTTATCTTATAGGCATCCTGTATATGGCCAATTTGCAATAGCTTGTAACTCTATATAAGTAACTTTATTGTGGTCTTATAAAAATTTTAAAAATTGTAAAACTTTATACATTTTTTATGCGACTTTATGGTTCCTCTGTTTATCTTTATTAGTTTTAGGGGTTTGCTGCGATAACTCTTCTCATTCTAAAGTCCCTGAAATATCTTAAAAGTGTTCTTGGACATTTCCAGCAGGGTGGATCCATCATCACACGTTAACGTGGACGAAATTAAGTCGTTTTTTGGTGACCGCATTATTTGAAAGAAACTTCAGGTGTTTTGCCTGTTAAATTTGATGCCGTTGGATTACTTTCTGTGGGAATCCCTGAAACAGAAAGCTTACCACATCAAACAGCAAATCATAGACGCTTTAAAAGCAATTTTTTTTTTAAAAATTTAAACAAAGACAGCGGGTGTATTAAAAAGGTGGCCATTTTTTGTTATGTTGCACTGAAATATTTTAATTGGTTACTAAAGAAGTATCTTTGTTGTATTTTATTATTATCGTAAATTAGTAATATTGGCAAAACTAATACACTGTTGAATATTACATAAATTAAACAAAAGATAATCGACATATCGACGCCAACTAAAGGTAATAAAATCTATAATTCATGTGATTTTCCTGCGCTCTTGAAATGATTTATAAAATGCTGTTCTTAACCCAGAAATATTTTATTTATAAGCTGTAATGCGCCCGTACGTTTCGCAAGCAACAGCACTTATATTTACACAACATACAATATCTTTTTATCGATCCTTAGCTATATGCTCATGCTTAAACAAAGTTATATTCGAGCTTATAGCTATATTTTCTGTTAACGTCAATTTTATCGTTCTATCGAAGCACAAAGAAAATTGGAAGTTTAAGGGGATGCGTTTTATGGAAATTGGTTTTTACGGCCTTTGATAACGACCAACCCTGAAATATCAGAGGTTAACGCTGGGGATTTGTTTTTCTGGATGATTTTGCACGTTTAAATGGCAATTTAAAGAACTGCGATACGTTATAGAACTTTGAATTAAATTAATTATATGTTCTTGACAATCTCAAAACAATAACCGTTATAGTTAATGCTTTTAGTTAATTGTTTAATAATTAATTAAGATACATGGTAAGACATAAAATAAAATACTATAAGAAGTCGTGAGGATATTCTTGACGAGAAGACTTATTATGAGTGCGCCAGCCAACATCCACCAGTTTACACTGAATATACGGGGCTATCATCGACGTTCCATAAATAATATCTGTACTTTTGTGTCTGAGTTGTAGCTCATTTTTGAAACATGCCAAACTATATTTCTTGAATCAAAGAGTAAACTAGTTGAATTAGAAAAGATCATACTGTTCCTACTGTAAGTACTTTAAACAGTAAGAATGAGGAGGTTATTTTTAAAGTTATTAGGTATCAACATAGCTTTCCTAATTTAATGTTGTTCTATGCGTCAGAATTTTTTGCAGAGCTAGCCAAGAATAAGAATGTATAAGGTAGCGCTTGTAAAGAGACTAGGGAGAAATGTAAATAACACCAAATCTCGACCGTTGAAGATAGTTTATAGAACACGATACTAAATATGGATTCTTAGATTATAATATCTTTAATAGTGTCTATTTGCTGACACTACCGTTAAAATATTAGGTAGTGTTATTCTAGTCGCTGTTAAATAGAAATTTTTAAGCTTTGTGGTTATATCTCAATATAACTCTCCTAGAAAGTATTTTTTTGGCATCAAGCTTGGCTCCTTTTCTTTGAACCTCGGAGCAGTACATATTCCCTTCATTAAAAAATTTTCCTACTGCAAGATTTCTTCTTATCGGTTATGGTAAGCTGAACAGGCAAATTGCTTATACCCAAATGCACCTTAGTATTCATTTTTCAGACCTTGATAGTCGCCCAGTATTGAGCATAGGCTTTATGTGGATTAGGCAATTAAACAGCTTGCCGGGCGGGTTGGCGAGTGGAATAGAATGTTAACTTGTGTTATTCTATTAACCCCAAAAGGTGTTTTTGATGAGCCGGAGCTTAAGTTTCTTGTCATTTGACCTAGGGTTCGAATCCCGATTAAAATTTCCCGTGCGCCAGTTTGGCTAGGTTGAGGCCTTTACTGAACGGCATTGCTTCCCAATGCACCAGTATTCATACCTACAGTTAATCAAAATGCTGCATTCTGGCCACCAGACAACAAAATTACAATATTGACTAACAATAATAACATAAAATAAATACAACGAATTAACGAGTGAGGAAGCGAAAACTGACTTCAAAGACGCAATAGACAGTTACGTGAAGGTCGTAGACGACGAAACATGTTCTAGTACAACTCTAGCAAATAATACTGTTAAAATTAATGCCTACACTTTAGATATATACAGAAAACAATTACCCGCTTAAGAGATCAAAGATAATCTCCCAGACATACCAACTGAAACAAGAGAAAGCCTATAGAATTATTATAAAAAACCTACATTACTCAATCCCAATTAATAATGTAGAAGAAAAACTCAAAGCAGCTGGTTACAAAGTCTGCAACCTACTAAACATAAAACACAGAATAAGCAAAGAATCTCTTTCGCTTTTATATGTAGACCTAGAACCCCGTAAAAATATCATAAAATATTTGATCTTAAATTCATCTCTGGAAAAAATTACTGTCGAACCAAATAGAAAGAAGAATGAAATGGTGTGGTGTAGGATATTAGAATTACGAACTTGCTAACTATAAAATTGAATTAACAGTTCCAAAAAATTGAGATGCTTATTTCGGAATATTATTTTACAGATAGAACTAAAATTGGCATTCAGAACTACACATATCATTAAGTTGGAACTGTGAAAGGCGGTACTGTAATTCTTATCCATAACAGCATCTCTGCATCAAAATCCAACACAATATATGACAAAACTGACAATGTGCCACTTCGAATTAGAGAACTAATTGCGGGGAAAGAACAGTTCGGGGGCAGGTGGAATCAGTCTCGCAATCCTGAAGACAAAGGCATATACAATAGATTGACCAGAAGACTTAACAAAGCACTAAAAGAACCTTAAAACTTCTATTTCAAATATTGAATTATAAAATTAACTAAAGATTATTCAACTTTGAGAGCCACAAGAAACTCCCACAAATTAATATTTTGCACCTGGGCACGATCGTTTAAAGAAAAAGCCAATAAATTTTTGCATTATCTGTCAGATGTTTTCTTACAGTTTGAAGCAGAGCCAACAATAAATACATAAAATATAGTTAATTTGGAATATCATTTTACATAACTAAATTGTAGGCCTCTCACTGCTACTAAAGTAAATGCTGGTATTAAAGCGTAAAATTAACTATCCATAACAGCATCTTATGCAGCAAAATACAAACAAAATGACAAAACTTCAATGTGCCACTTCGAATTAATAACTATACAATGGAAAAGCCCAAGTCGCTATAGGTGGAATCAGTCTCGCAAACCTCTCGTTAAAGATTTACAACAGATTGACCAGAAGACTTAACAAAGCCAAAGACCTTAAAACTTCCTATTTCAAAATTGATTATACAATAAAGATCATTCAACCTGGAGAGCCACAAAAAACGCCCACAAATTAATATTTCGCTCATACAAAAAACAGACGGCACCTGGGCACGATCGTTTAAAGAAAAAGCCAATAAATTTTTGCATTATCTGTCAGATGTTTTCTTACAGTTTGAAGCAGAGCCAACAATAAATACATAAAATATAGTTAATTTCTCGGAAATTGAATGACTATTGTTACCACCAATTAGGCCTCTCACTGCTACTAAAGTAAATGCTGGTATTAAAGCTTTAAAAAGTTACGAAGCGACAGAGTACGATTTAATCGCAGCACAAATACTAAAGCAAAAACTATCTTTAACGGGTTACACAGCTTATCATACTTTCCTATACAATGGAAATATGCCCAAGTCCTTATAATACGCAAATCTGACAAACCATCTCGTTTACCTAACTCTTATAGACCCATTAATCGAACCTTATAGACTCATATGCCAAACACGAATTATCTGTTAATAAAATCATATCTCAGCGATCGTTACTTTACTGTAAAAGGTAATAATCCACTTTCTAAGAATACCACTCTTTCCTATATTTCCTTTACACCTCTTCTATCAATATTAAGAGATGCGGCCAAATCGTGCCTTTTCTATTTTACTTTAAATTGGAGTTTTACCCATTCTTTGTTTAAAACTACAGATTTTTTTATCGGGTAAGATAACCTTAAATTTAGCCTTAAAATGTTTGACTTGTGACCAGCTTGCACTTGCGTTATCACACAAAACAGACGTGATAGTTGTCACGTTCTTACTTCGCCAAGTTAAAACCGCATCGATTCGTACACCCGCTCTGTACGGGATCTACCAACTCGCTGTAAAGCGCATTTGCATTCGAATTTTGCGTTCAGCATCGAATTGTTCAACCGTTCTGTACTGGAACTAACATCCTGCTGTAAAACTGCATTTTAGTTTAACTGGTTTGTGCCTTTGACAAAGCTGTCTTTCTATTTGCTGTCTCTGAACCTAAAATCAACACCGCAACTAAGGAAGAAGGCTTTCCACAAGTCGCTTCCAGGTTTTTCTAATAACCGATAAAGAACGCAAGCTACAGATGTGTATTCTGCCTTTTTTCTATTAGCGGGCCCGTTTGTGGGGAATTTGGGGTATCATTAAAGAAAATCTGTGCCTGGAGGCGAGAAAGACCAAAGAAAGTGTTGCTTTCCTGCCCTGCCACAGGCTTCGTCGCCCGGCCGCCTACGCTGTCGGACCACCAGCATTGTCACCCGGCCTCTTGTCTAGCCGCCTGCATCCATGCCTGGCCGCCCCGCTAACGCCAGAGCTGCTCAACTAGCCCAACTTAGCTGCCCGCTTTACCGACAACGTTATGGTAAACATTAGCGTTAAGTTCGATTAAGATAGGAATAGTAAGCTCTAGTTTTGATAAATATAAGTGGTCAGTATGACTTTATTTGACTTACCTCTATCTATTTTTTTCTAAAGCATACTACACGTTCGCGTATTTATTAAGTTTTTAAAAAAATCAACATTTTGACTAGCAAAAATTTGATTAGAACATTATTAGTTCCAAACACCATATCACTTTACAATTATGTGTAACTCATGATCAAATTCAAATGTCCAAGAAAAGTTTTGTTAGGCTAATTTCATTTTAAATTTAATTTACATGATAACATGAATCGAATACGATCGAATTGGTTCCTTATGAACCAATTGCGATCCTTTCAAATGCTTCCTACCCTGTGTGCTAAAGAGCATTATTGTAATACCAAAATTACTTTAGAAATTTGGATATGCTCTTTAATCCCCCGTTAGTCACAATTATCCTTCAGATGCAGGTAAAAACTCTTTTGTGTACAAATCAGTACAGTTCCGTCTTTGTGGAGACCAGGTTTATCTGAGAGATACGTTACGATCTACAAAGTAAGTTTTTACTATTTTATTTCTATCTGTTCTACTGTTTTATTTTCGATGAACTTTGTTTTCAAATAATATTAATTTCGTTAAAGATAATTTATTAACCCCTTTTTGTAATGAATGCAAACGGTCAAAACTTGACGTGTATCTCACTGCCATTATAACAAATTTTAATTATTTATTGCTTGACACCATTTTAGGTTTTAATGGCGGTCAAGCAAAGGAAGTTTAATTTCAATAATCCAGATGATCTTTTAAAAGTTTGTGAGTTGCTCTTATTAGTCTATTTTGAGGTTGAAGTTCTTGATGAAGGCTCCGACACAAATGCAGAAGATATTGCAGAAGAAAGAATTGATTATACAGACAGTGATCAAGATGCACACTCCTAATCTGGCTTTTCTAGTTAAAAAGAAAAAGCTGTGAATTTTTGAGCTGGAAGAAAGAGCCTCACTCACGTAACATTATAAAAAAGTTACTCGGTGTAATTGGTAAAGCAAAGAAAGCAGATGTGAAAACTTACTTTTTGACGATTCACTAACCAACTTGTCACTTCAATTAGAGTTAAGTACTTTCAAGAAAAAGATGTTCAGGATACTGACAATACTGAGATAAGCACGTCTGTAGAGCTACTTTACGCCAGAGTGGTCCAAGCGGTTGAGGCGCGGACTGCGATGCGGGTGCCCTACTCAGTCATTAAAAATAATTGAGTACTTAGGACAAAGGGTAATAATGATGGTCGTCTAAGGTGAGGTGCTTGATACATTGCCCCGCATCAGAGATGGTGCGCGACGACCAAGCAGAGAAAGCGAACATATGAGATCCCTAACCTCTTAGTTTGCAGGCCGTACTCCCACAGGGGGTGTTAGACACCATCATTATAGAGCTAATTTATTTCATAGGCTCCTATAAATATAAAACATCAAATCTATAAGATTTTTGGGATACAACTGGAGTTTGCTTTTTATTGCGATGTACTTGATTAGACGGTTCTATCTGCAATATATTCGAGATGTTTTTTAAAAATTGTAAACAAATCTATATGAAGGAAGAAATGAGAATTAATGAAATGTTGGTAGAATTGCTGTAATTTTAAACAACATATTCCACCAAAACCAAGAAAATATGATATTAAAATTTTTCAATGGTCGACGAAATATTATTTTATACATATAAAATTTTATTTTAATTTATAAAAACTTCCAAGTTCCAGTGACAATGGAAGAAAAACAGCTTATCAGCTAATTATCCCTTAGTCAAGGCAAATTAGTAAAAAAACGCTAACATTTCTAATTTTTTCTGGTTCCAGGTTTCTTTCGATTCACAAAAGCTACAGAAAAAATGTTACTCCATATGTTTTTATTATAATGCGAAAGTGCTTTTGAGCACGCAAAAAATGGATTATTTGACGCATTTTTTGCAGGCCCTGCAGAATATTTTATTACTAGCTTAATATTGGCCAAAATAAGTTTAATCTCCTTACTCGGGAGAGTTTTGGGGTCGCTGATCACGAATAGGATGCTTAGAAAGTGCCCCAATGCACTTGGAGGATATAATTCTAGGGCTGTAGGCGATTTTGGGGAATCATCTCAAATTTGTTTGTTTTCCGATTTTACACTGTCTATATAAAGGTTTATGAGATCGTTGATCAGGAATATAATGTTTAAAAAGCGCCCCGATGCACTTGGAGAAGTAGAATCCTAGGACTGGGAGCAATTTTAGGGAACCAGTTCAAAATTATTTGTTTTTCGAGTTTAAACTATCTATATAAAGGTTGTTGGAGTCGTTGATAACGGTTCTGATTCGCAAATTAAGCTCCAATGCAGCAAAGTGAGAACATACCGTGGAACCCTTTGGGTAAAGCATACCCTGAGGCACCAGGGTGCGAGTAGTGCATTTATTTAAATATGATTCGATTTGACTTATTTTGAAAGACAATTTTTTTAGATATTGATAAAAAAAAATTGCTTTCAGACAGACAAACCCATCAGGTTGTCACTTATTAACAATATTAAATAAATAGTTTTCAAGTTTTTTTTCAAGGTTTACAAACGTTTTGTATTCAATAAGAAAGAGTTTTAGTTAAAAATGTTCGGTGAGGTGTCGGATAATCGAAAATCAGGATTCGTTAGTTTGCGATTTAGCATACGGTAGATATTTGCCATAATGTAAAAAAAATGTGATAAAAATTGTCATTCAGTCTTCTAATAGTAAGTTTGTTTTATTGCTTATATTTATGTTTCGCCATGTGCGTTTCGAGTTATGTTCCTTTTTATGTCCAAAAATGCCATTTTTTTGTTTTTTGCTAAAAAAACCATATATGGCTTATTTTTCAGAATTAAGCGTCGGGACACTTTCTCAGAATCATATTCGTGATCAACGACCCCAAAACTCTTATATAGACAGTTTAAACTCGAAAAACAGACAAATTTGAGGTAATGCCCCAAAGTCGCCCCCACCTCCAGAATTATGCTTCCCCAAATGCATTGGAGCACTTTTTAAATATCATCTTTGTTATCAGCGACCCCAAAAACTCTTATTCAGAAAATTTAAATTCATAAAAATACAATAATAATAATAGTTCACCGTAACAGGCCTTGAAGGCCCTTTGGGGTCGTAACAGGATAGATCTGCTACAATCCAGAGTCTACGGTACACAAGGGTAGTAACGTGGCTAGCGTTACGTAACGACCGCCTATTATTACCCCAGAGTTTGCCCTCCAGGTACTCGTTTATTGCAGCCTGAGTAGAGCTGGGCCGTAAAAATGCCAGCGATTGAATTGGCGAGAGCGGGATTCGAACCCGCAACTCTTGGTTTCGTAGTCTAGCGATCTATCCACTAAACCACCACGGCTAAAAAAAAACAAATTTGAGGTAATTTCCCAAAATCGCTCCTATATCCAGGTTAATGCTCTTCCAAGTGCATTGGGGCACTTTCTAAGCATCATATGCGAGATCAGTGACCCCAAAAACTCTCAAGTAACAGAATTGAGCTTATTTTGACCAACATTTAGCGAGCAATAAAATAGGGCCTACAAAAAATGCATCAAATAAATACAAAAATATGGTGTAACATTTTTTTCTGTGGCTTTTCCGAATCGAACGCGCCCTGGAACGTCTCGATGCGTTACCCAACAAAAATTTAAGAATTTTTTACTAATTTACCTTGACTATTCTAAATAAAACTTTATCTGCAAAGTAGCGTGTGATTTATTACTAAACATCCTGTATAGTTACTTAAAATAAATCGCTAGATATTAATTATTTTTTGCAGCTTTCATTTTAATTTAAATTTTAATTAATGTGCAGCACTTAAGAAAAACATTGTTTTGGATACTTTAGGGAAATTTTAGCCGTGACATCTTTTCTGCCTGTTAACGAGAGATGCGTTTGACAAGCAATGTAATAAACGTCCAAGACTTACTCTGGAAGATGTTACGTAGCTCTTGACATTAACTTTTTCAGACCCAATACGCCGAGTTTGCCTCAAAAAGATAATAACCTTTGTAACTGCCACAATTTGTATTGAATTCAAAAGCTTTCAAGAGTCGCTTATTTTTAAGATACTTTAAGTTGCTGAAGGCGAACGGCTTTGTCAACTTTTTGTATCGCATCGTTTTGTGCGAAATAAACCCATCATACTTTCCTTTCGACTTGTGCACAACGTGTAGGCCTATTGTTCCTTAAATGGGTTTTCTCCCATGCTTAATTAGATTTTGTTTGTTTGGCTCCACTTTTCGGTTCCCGAACAAAGCAGCAGCCGTTTTTAACTAATTAAAAAGTTTGTATTAGACGCTGCGTAAGTCGAGCGACGTCAGCAGTTGCAATTATTTCTTTAACCGGATTAATTAGAAAACGAAATTAAACGTTATTGAAAATAAATGACTTCGGATGGAAAAGCAACCGAATTACAATTTTGAGCTTTTAATTATTTTGCTGGAAATGTTGTGCTTTGCTTGGAGAAGTATTACTCGTAGCGTTATGCAAGGCAAAAGCTCATAATTTTTTGAAAGGTATTTTTAACAACTCTACTATACATATCATCATATTAAGAAAAATATTTGAAAAAAATTACTTTCTACAACGTATTTTAATCTTTTCCCTATTATTCTTATGTAGCCTTTTAATATTACAATGAGTATATAATAATTCATCTGTAGTTTGCACATTCACTCTTATCCAATTTGCAATCCTTAGGCATTTTATTATCTTTTCCTTCCTTTATTAAATAGAATTGTTTTGACGGCATATGTTTTCAAATTCAGGACCATTTCAGCTGTTATACAAAGCCGTCCCACTGCTTTCATTCTTTTCAGAGTTCCTACTGCCTCAACTTTTTTTCTTTCTTTATATCTCCTCGTTTTTGTCATATTGAGAAACAGCATGTAACGACTGAACTAGGTAAAAATAGAGAAAAACGCTATGTTAACATGGAATTTAAATAAATACTACAGGTACAAAAGATTTAATAACGAGACAAATAACTTTATTGACAAGTATCTAAAATTGAAACAATATAAAAAGTATATTAGGAAAAGAAAACATAACAGGAGTTTAGAAGAAAAAAACTTGTAAAAAATAAGAGTGAAGGTTTAGAAAGAGGAGAAACTGGAGGAAACTGTAAAATGAGATTTAGCAAAATAATAGTTGACGGTGAGCTAAAATAATAAAAAAGAGAAGAAAAGGTAAAAGGAGAGAAAAATTAACGGCCCAGTAAAAGTTAAGGACATAATGTTGAAAAATAAAAAGAAAAAATGAATAACAAATTAGAAATAGGAAAAGCTGAGAATTTAAAGTATAATAACCTAAAATAGAAGTTAAATTGGTAAGAAAAAGAATTAACTGAAAAGTTTGAAATAGTGGTTTTAGATATTCTGAACATTCCAAAAATAACAAGTACAGGAGAAATGATGGTGAATGGTGGAAATGTATTATTAAATGGAGTTGATCGAAATGAAGTGAAAAGAAGATGTAAGATGTAAATTATATAGATATACATTGGGTAGGAATTATTAGAATGGGTGTTAAAGATAAAATTATAAGTTACAAATAACTAGGAATATTATCATAAGGATCAAATAAAAACTATATTATAAAAACAGGACTTTCGGCGCAAAATAATGGATGATGGACGTCTAATAATAGTAACTTAAATGAAAGGGTATAAATAAAAGAGGATAAAATAGGATAGGCAATAGAAAGTAGAAACTAGAAATAATAAAAAAATAATATTAATTGATCAACTTAAAAGAAAAAATTTTTTTAACATAAAGAAATGCATAAATATACCACAAAATGATAAATCAATAATTGACTATGTCATCATTAACAACTACTATAGACAAGAAGTACAAGACCCAAGGATAACTCGAGGTCCACAGATTTATTTAACTATTTCATAATAATCTCAAAAATAGAAATAAAAAAAAAACATTTGAAGCAACAAGAAAAAGGAGAGATAAATTATAAGACAAAAGAAATAATAAAGTAATATAGGCTAGAGAAAAAATTATATAAATAAAAGAAAAGTTAGAGGTAAACAAACTAAAAGACGTAAATAGCACAACCCTATAAAGAAATAATAGAGAAAGCAAAATTGGAAAAAATGGAAACATATTTGGTAAATAGAAATTAAAGAACTACAACTGTTTAAAAAACAAATGTTAAAAGTTAAAGAAATAGAGAAAATTGGACATAACAGCATATAAAACAAAAATTATTTTAAAGAGCCCCAGAAAAGGAAAACGACGTAGAAATTAGAACATGTGGGATAAAAATGGAAAAGATTTTAGTAAATAAGAATGAGATAAAGGTACGTTGAAAGAGCATTTTGAGAATATGCAAAATGTAAACCAAGAAGTTACAGAAAAAGGTTTTTTCGAACAATTGCGTATTGTACTATGATCTTTGCCGTATATTTTCACACAGGGTAGGCATATATTAACATCAGGTGAATAATCACAGCATGTTTTTAGAATGAAGAAGAGAACCTAGATCCTGTTGTATGACCTTTGTTGTTGCAACCGCTTGTTTTACGTGAGGTTCTCCAGGCTTCTTATCAAAAGTTGCTACAAGATATTATACTTCTTCGCTTCAAGGTATTTGCGGTTCGAAGATTTTGAGATGTGTTAGGTTTCTTCGATTACGAAGTTGATTCTTTTTGGAAAATGTATAGTGTCATTCTTTTCAATGTTAACTTATTTTTCATGACTTATTCAAACACCATAATCGGCTATGATGAGCTTAAAAGCACTGCTGTGCCATCTACGAACTGGGCCATTGTCGGTGTGTTTTGGACATACACATTGAATAATGCCGGATGACAACACATAGCTTTGTAGGTCTTTGGCATGTAAATTCTTTTTGAAAAGAAATATTTAAGAACAATGGAAAAAGATTATTAGAATTTTGCGCCTCCTGTTTGCAAACTCCTTCTTCAAAAATAAATGGATACGTAAAATATAAACAATAATTACCAAGTAGACAAGAAAAATTGATATTGATAACGTTAAATAATTATTTAAAAAATAAGTGACACAAGAAGTAAAAGAGACTATGGAATAGAAAGTGAGTATTACCTAGTATAAGCCGCCATCAAAAAGAAAAAACGGTTAACAGTAATAAACAATAACCTATTTACAAAACAGAATTTATAAAAATACATATATTATATAAAAAAAACTATAGCGATAGATATACAGCCAAAGTGGAACAAATGATATCAATTATACTAACATGGTAATTGGTAACCACAATTGGTATCAACAATGTTGATATAAGCTAGGAACATTTTAAAGACATTGGCAAAAACTCAAAAAGAGGTTAAAAAACAGTTAGTAAAGCTAAAAGAAAATTATAGAAGTACTTTGGTAAAATAATAGAAATAAACTATAGGAAAAACCAAAACATTTTTATAAAATATTAAAATACTTTAAAAATAAGAAAAAGGTACGATGAAAAGACAAACGAGAAAACATTCTGATAGCGGCTAAAGACGTTTTAAATAGACAAAATGTGTATTTCTAAGATTAGCCGATAAATAGCAATGAAGTTTGGAATAACATCACATAGATAAAAGAAAGAAGTATCGTCAAATAAAATAAACGTGAGGATTTTATTATTAAAGATGAAGTAACAAAAATGAAAAATTCTCCAAGATGCAATAAAGTAATATCGGGAATTATAAAATTGTTGGAAGATAAAGGCTTTGAAGCTACAGAACATTATTAATTTAGCATGGAAAAGTTAAAAATATTCCAATTGAGGAGAGTACAATATTTTTTTTATTAGGTGCCTTTTGATCTACTATATCTCTAGTAATACTGCAGTCTTATGGAATTATTATAGTTTTTTCAGTATCCTAGTCTCTTCTACTAGTCTGTACAAAGTCCTTTATTGGAAAGTTGCTGTACTCTTCTAGTTTTATTATTGGTTTTCTATAAATAGCTTGCCTCATGTAAATTAAAGCTTTACACTCATACAAGATATGAATGGCTGTTTCTGTTCCCCTGTGAGATTGTCTGCAACTCAGGTCTCCAGTGCACAACCCTATTTTGGTAGTGTCCTTTGAGAAAAAAATGCCCTGCGAGGAGACCTATAATAGTTTGCAACTCATTCCTACTTTTTACTAGCAATTCTTCAGTTCGTTTATGAAATGATCTTTTTATAAAGGTTTTTCCATGTCTTGGTCCCGGTACACCATTTTTTTATATTGTTTTCTAACTCATTCTCTTACCTGGCTTTGTATTATACCTTGGGGCATTCACAGAGCTGCTTTTAGATCTGTATATGGAGTTGATGATTATTTTTGTGCTAGATCACTAGCTTTTCGTTGCGCAAATCTGCAGTCCCTTGGTACCCACAAGAGAGTTAACTTGCTGTGGCCCGCAAAACACTAAAGTCTTCGCGGTATTACCATACCAACCTAGATGTAACGTTTAGATTCTTTAATGCCCTTATAGATGCCTGACTGTCTGTGAACATGTTGATTGGCCTATTTTAATAAGCCTAATATATACTTCCGTTTGGAAAACGGATGTATGTTTTTCTAGTAAAAAGCTAAACTGCAAGTTTTTCTGTTTACTGTATAAGCTTGCTGCAGTTCCAGGCTCGGTCTTTGATTCATCTGTATACCAGATAATTTTCCGGATTTGTTCTTGTTGCTTATTTCGCTTATACATTCATTTCTATCTATAATAACACATCATTCAATAAGTTTGTAGGATGGCTGTTAGATAGCGCCACTATTAACAAATCCATATGATTTTTAGGAAGTATTAAGCTTCTGATTAAACGTTCCAAAATTTGTTTAGTTCACAAGTTGCAGTGGTTTTAGTCACGCTGCTTTTGTAATTGTCAAAACAATGGAAAAATCTGAATTTTGTTTGTTGATAAAGAATTGCTTTTTAATGGGAAAATGCCGTTCAAGCAAAATAACCGATGATGCTGAACGCTCTGGTCGCCCAAATTCGGCAGTTGTTCCAGAAAACAAAAAAAGTTTAAAATAGTTTGACCGTAAATTAAATTTGCGTGAAATAGCTGTCACCTTATATCAAAAAGCAGTGTATTCACTATTTTGCATAAACATTTATCAATTACAAAGCTCTGTTCGAAATGGGTACCGCGTTGTTTGGAGCTGTTTCAGCGTAATAAAAAGGATTTTTCATGCGGTATGTAACAATGGATAAAACATGAATCAATTACTACAGCAAAAGTCGCCCAAAGCTACCAAAAACGCAAATGTTAGCTGGTAAGGTTTTGGTCTTCGTATTTTGGGATGTGCATGGTATTTTATTTATCGATTACCTTGAGAAAGGAAGAACCATCACTAGCTAATGTTATGTGGCGTTTGAAGGAAGAAATTGTGAAAAAACCAACCTAAATGAAGGAGAAAAAAGTGCTCTTTCATCAAGCCAACGCACCGTGTCACAAGTCGATCGCAATAATGACAAAATTGCACAAATAACATTTTGAATTGCTTCTGCATCCATCGTATTCTGGGACTACTACCTATTGGCAAACCTAAAAAGAATGCTCTAGGATAAGAGATTTGTTTCCAATAAAGAAGTGATTGCCGAAACTAAAGCCTAGTTCTACAAAGAAGGCATCGACATGTTAGAGAAGCGTTGGAATTAATATATCAATTTTGAAGGAGACTATCTTAATGAATAAAGTCGAATTTTGCCTAACAGTTGTTGTTTTATTAGTCATCCTACGAACTTATCGAGTGATGTGTTATGTTGAATGCGAATTTTGGCGTCACATGGTTTGTTCTCATATCCAGTATCTTTTCACACATACGTTTAATTTTCGGATGCCCTACTTCTATTCTTTGAGAATGGGTGCATTGCGAAGTCTATTATTAAGGGCCACTTTCGTCTCTTTCATAATTTAAAAACAAATAGGGGGAAGGTCTACCAGTATCTTCATTATTGTTCTTATGGCGCCGGTTATTCCCAGACAAGTAAGTTTAGTATTTTAATTAGTACAGTTATAGCAGTTCTTTGCGTAATTTTTGTCCACCATACCAAAACTGAATATACTATTATGAATTTGTATATCTAATACATAATATTTGGATATAGATTTCATGTTTTCATATGAGCAGAGTACTACACTAATTATTACAATTTACATGATTGCGCTATTTATAGAAGTATATTTTGTCTATGAGTAACTGAAGAACTATGTAAAAAATACCAGAAACTAAATTTAGAAGAAGTACAAAGTAATTTTCGAATTGATCGCGGTGCACAGAATCAAACAGAGAAGCTTTCTTATGTTTCACTGATTTACGCAAAGCATCTGATACCATCGAAAAAAGCATTTTATGAAATTGTTTAAAATGAAAAGATATTGACATCGATCTATTAGAACCAATAAAAAGTACGTACGCGCAAGCAGGGCCTAGAGTGAGAACTGTTAATATAATTTAGAATTTGTTTTGCACTACGTGAGGTGCAAGACAAGAAAAAATCCTGAGTTGTCTACTGTTTATACATGTAATAGATAGAATTATTAAAAATGCCAATAAAAAATTTGGAAACCCGTTATGAAATACAATAACCTACAATCTGTAAGTATGAAATTATGCAAATATGCAGTAGGAATGCAATTTTTAAGAAAAATGTCAAAAGAAAAGACAGGATAAATCATAATAATATACAAACGAAACTGCAAGTAAAAGTATTAATACAAACATAGCAAAAACAATAGATTGTTTTGATGTCTGATAAGCTAAAAATGTAAGAAGCTAAAGAGAAAAGATCGAGAAGAACATGGCAAATATATTACAGAAAAAATAAATGAAATGGAACAAGGATCAAGACTTGCATTAGATAGGAGGACATGGAGGAATTTAGTAAACCAAAGATAAAAAATGAGGAATAACCTGGACATCTTCGGGTACAAGAGGACCGGACTATCTATGTGTTTGCAATAGATAATAGAACACATTTTAGAAAGCCCGTTATTGTAAAGAACAAAATGATAAAAATTGATAAAAACTAATTTTTATTTATATACGAATAAAAACGTTATTTTATTTTGATCCAGTGCTTTTTCGGCCCACATATTTTACCCATATGCTACCTTTTAACATGTTCTCTATAGCAACAATATTAGTATCATTTACTTGCATGTAATAAATATAATTGACTATTGTGTCACTTTTAATCATCAATCCGGCAGAAAATGGTGTCTTTCTATTCTGCAGACTCGCCCAATACTCCATGCAACTGTTCAATAATTTTAATATCTACATTCTTCACTCAAAACTATAAAAATACACGTACAAGTAAAAGCGTAAATATGTGCACAAAAACTGGATTAAGTTATTAAATTAGTGTAATACAGATTAAAACCAAAGAAGCATAAAAAATCCTTGGAATAATATTTACTGTTTCAACAATTCAATTTTTTATTGCTGACAAAGCCCAGACACTACAAACAGCTCCACAATTAACAATACAACAATATTTGTGTTTGTGTTCTCGTTAAAGGTACGCAAAACCAAGTAGAATTTCAAACCGAGCAAACAGAAAACTTTAAAAAATATCACCTGCGAAGTGGCACTTGTTAGGATCGTTACCAAAGTTTTCTGAAGAACAATTTAACTTTAGCAGTTCCTCTTCATTTTAAGCTCCCACGTGCACTGAAGTTTATACATTAAAAAATTTAAAGTCAACATTTAACCTTGGAGTAGAATTACGAGAACCAAGACGTATATACATAAGATGTCGAAATAGTTCTTGCGATTGTTAAATATATTATATTTTCAAAGCAATTACAGCATTTACAGCTGTAAATAAAGAATTAAAACTTTGTTGAATTTGTTTGAATTTGAAAATGTTTACTTCAGGAACTTCAAATTATTATTCACGAGCTTAAACCGGTTGAAATGTTAATTAAGCCTTAGAACAGAATGTTACATCCAGTGTGTATAATTATTTGAAACTTCCGCACAATTTTATACTTTAGCATTGCAGGAACTGAGCACAAATTTGTCAAATTCTGCGACTTGCATAGAAAGAGCCCTTTTCTTTAATTACTTAACCTATAATTAACGTTGGAGGCTTCACAATAATCGTCGGTGGAAAATTCAGTGTGTTACCAAGTCGGGCCCGGGCTGTGATAAATCGGGCGTCGGGACGCTACGACCGGCAACGCGTGGGGCACGGAAGGCTAAAAAACAAAGCGTCGGCTCCAACTTACGATTAGAATTATATTTACAATCTTACAAACTTAACCTACCTTACGCTAACTTAACCTACTTAGCTAATTTACTAGAATTTAATCTACGACTTAATGTATGCACTGAACGGGCCCGCGAGCTAGGTGGCGGAACCAGGCAGCGAGCAGCAGGGTGGCAGCAGATTCGGCGGCGGGCGGGAAACGAGCAGCCGGTCCGGAAAGCGAGCAGCAGGTCCGGAAAGCGAGCAGCAGGTCCGGGCAGCGAGCAGCAAAAGAAGCTAAAAGGGACTCACCTGATGACACTTGATGGTTACTTCTTAAGGGGCTGACGTCTGAGAGCGAATTCTTTGGTGTTCAGGTTTTAAGAGCCCCACTCTGCTAGTGGGGTGCAGAATTCAGGGTGGAAGCACGCTGAGCCCGCTGGGGAATTTGACCTAAAGTGGGCGGTTGAGCTACAAGGTCCTCTAAAGTGTAGAGATTATAGTGCTAGGTTTCAGCACCCTAATCACTTTCGTGCCTCAACTACAAATAAGTAAGAAAGCGGAACAGTAAAATAAGAATAAATGCACTAAAGATAAGACTTGAAATGTACAAGGTACAAAAAAGGAAAAAAAGATTACAAAGATAGATTAAAAATGCAAATGAATGAGGGAAGAAAGAGGCAAATAGCATCTACCAACACTGGAAACAGAACCAAATAGAAACAAAAAAGAATTTAATATTTAGCACAAAAATAGAACAAATTATAAAACATAAAATACATACTGCAATAAGTGGTGAAGCAATAAAACACCAACGACAAGATAGAAATATATAGAATATAGAAGAACAAGTAAATGAATAAATAAAACAAGAAAAAATAAACATTGAGATAATAAATGCAGAAATATAAGTAATAAGATAAGAATTAACCAAACTCCAGAAGCATGAAGTATAATTTAAAATATAAGACAAGATACAAAAAGAAAAGACAACGATATATGACAGGAAAAACAGCAAATAAAAATGAAAACAAATTACAAGAGAAAGAAATAAAGATCGTAGACTTTGCAAAAGCTGCAAAGGAAAGAAAAATAACAAATTGGCAGTACCGGTTAACATTAGAATAGAACTAACAAATGTAGAAAACCATATACTGGAAATGATAACGCAGATGTTTCAGAAGACAGAAAGAGGAGAAATTATAACAGAATAAAGGAGAAAGTGATATATTATGTCTTTACGTAAGAAATGCTAAAATTTGAGAAATAAATATTAGATAAATAATAGAATTTTCGGACGAGTTATAACAGCAAAAATAGATGGAAAGATAAAAGATTATAGCTATAAATAAAATGGATTTGGATCCGGAAGATCTTGCATAAAAATATTCACTGCGTCACACAAATGACTGAAATAATCAAGTAAAAAAATTGAGACCTAGTTAAAATTTGCAGACCTACAAAACGCACACGACAATGTTGTAAGATGTGAGCTCTAGAAGACAATTGTTAGAATAAAAATTGGAACACAAATTAAGTATAAAAATAAATTAATAACCAAAATAGGTGTCCAAAAGCTTTAGACGAGAGTACTGTCACCGATATGGTTTAATATATATGCAAAACAAGCATTAGAACAATGGTATAGAAAATGCAGAACAATGGGAATACAAAATTTAAAAGACACAAGACGTTAGATGCACTTATGTTTTCCGATGGCTAGCCAATTTCAATATAGGATAAGGAGATGGACAAAGAAAATATAACAAATAAGAACTTGTTATAAAATTTAACAAATTTATTATTAAGGGAGAAATATGTGAGTTAAACATAGAGGGGAAATAATAAAACCACGTGTTAAATACAAGAATTTAGGCTCAATTATATTATGCACGAGTAAACTAGATTTACATACAGATAACAAAGTAATAAAAGGAAGAGTATAGAAACCTTCCGTTGGCTTATATAAAATCAAAATCGCACAAAATAAACAAAAGAAAGTGATATTTAAGACTATTGTGGAGCACGTTATAACACTCGGAGGAGAACTATGGCCAATGACTATCAAAATAAGCGATAAATTGGGAACTGTAGAATTATATTTCATGTATTATATACATACGCAATGATAGAAAACCAATAGAAGAAATATGGTAAGAGATAAGACCCTTAAGTGGTACGTCCAAATAATGAATAAAGATATATCTCTCAAAGTAATTATAAACTGGCCGTTTAGAGAAAGAAGAAGAAGAGGGCGAGCAGCAGCCAAATGGTAAATGTCTTGTCAAGTCATAATGAAAGAGAAAGCACTAAATAAAGAAGATTCTGAAGACAAACGCATTGAAGGTTGAGAATCTGTAATAAAAAAAATGCAAAGAAAGAAGAAGAAAGAGTTAGTGTCTATCACTTGGCTAGATGGCAGGTACCGTTTGGAAGCAACTCCTTTTAAAGTACTAATTTTTGCATATAGGTAGAGTGCACAAAGAATATCATTCACTGACACATGCTGTTACGTGAACACAACTTCTTCTACTCTTCAATCCACACTATCATTCTTCATTACATGCTTCATAAAGTGAAACGTGGTCTATTCCTGGTTATTTTACCTGTTATCGATCCTTCTATAATGTTCATTACAAATTGATTGTTTCTATATAGATCTCCAACTCATCTGTGTCTCCTTCTATTTAGTACTTTTATTATGCTTAGTTCCTCAGTACCTCTTTATTCGTCATTCGGTCCGTCCATTTAATTTTTAGTAACCTTCTCCATAGCCACATCTCGAAGACCTTCAGTGGCTTTTCTTCTTTCTCTTCCGATATCCACGCCTCGGACCCATAGAGTGCTGCGCTCCGGACGCATGTTTTTACTAGCCTAATTATTGTTTTCAGGCTGATGTTCCTTGATGTTAATAGTTTGCTTTTGTTAGCAAACATCATTTTTGCGTTTTATTATTATTAATTCTATGTAGTGGTTGATCCACGGCTTATTTGATTCTTTGTGAAGTTGTTCTAGAGTCTCTTTGGCAGCAGATATTACAGCTGTTTTTATGTTGTTTCATTTTCGCTCTGTTGTGTCTTCCCTTTTTCCCTTAAGGTTTTTGTTCATTCCATTTTGGTATTCCTATCTTATTTCTTTAATTTTTAATTTGTTCGTTGCCCAACTATTAGTTTTTGTTTTGGGGCTAAAACATCGTTTATGTTTTATATTACAAGACATTACTACGTTATGATCGCTGATTATGTACGCGCCAGGGTAAGTTTTACATTGTTGTTTTTTGTACTTGTATCTTGTCATTATAGCCTATTTGGTACCTTCTAGTATCTCCCGGCTTTATCCATGTATATCTACGTTTTAGCGGTTGCTGGAAGATCGTATTTGTAATAATTAGCTGCTTCTCCATACAGAATTCTACCAGTCATTACTCTCTAGTGTTCCTCTCTCCCAATCCATATTTTCCCACTGTATCTCCTTCCCTGCCTTTGCTGCCTTCGCCCACTACAGCATTTCAGTCACCCAATGTAATTAAGCATTTGTTGTCATCTACATATTGTACTAGTTCTTCAAGTTGCTCGTAAACTTGTTTTACTTCATCATCGCTATACCCCGTTGTTGGCATATATACCTGTATTAAAGCTACGTTTTTCGGTTTCGCTTACAATTTTATTAAAATCATTCTATTGTTGTACTTTAGGTAACTTTTTACTTTTAGTCCCCATTCTTTAGCTAGTATTATCTCTACTCCAGTAATTTCGTTATTGTCGGCTGAGTATATTATTCGGTAGTTACCGCTCCAAAAGTTGCTCTAGTTTTTCCACTTTATTTTACTCAATTTCAGGATTTTTATCTCTAATCTTTTCATTTCTGTTTTTATGTTTTTTAACATTCCATATATACCCAATGATCTCACATTCTATGACGCAATTTTTCTGTAGTCTTTACCCTTCTTCCTTTCCTTTATTTTTAATAGTAAGTTTTGATGTATTTCTCTTCTAACTAATGATGATTCACTCTGGAGCTGCCCTCCCCCTAGAAATCCGATTGGGAGACTGTTTTACTTCCGAATAATTTCGTCCCAGATTGTGACATCCTTTATTCATACATATTAAGCTGCTATAAGAGAATAATATGGTGGCTTTTCTTTTCCTTCCGCATCGCAGTTTAGTAGCCGGATGGATGAATACCATCTTCGCTTACTAATATTTAATCTGCAGTTGTACCAATCTATCCATCTTCACCTACAGTTGATACTGCAAAAGCGGCTGCTCCCTTGCAGTTACCACTAGAGCCATTAAATTCAACTGGAAGGTTGTTTCTACGGGCTCCTCACTTAGTTTAGTCTGTGTATCGACACAGTTTACCGGGGTGTGGTCGCTATACGCTTGTGTGCATAGCTTCTTGGAGCTTTAAGTGAAAGTTAGAAGTTATTTGGGAATCAGTACCTCAGAACGACCCTAGAGTCCTACCCCTAAATAATTTCCCTACACAACAACAATACAGAAATCATTAAACAAAATGGAGTAAAACCCATGCAACAAATGCCATGGTATAGAAAATCGAAGATCTTAACCGAGAGTATCTTATCCATCCAGCATATTCTCCAGATCTTGCTCCCAGCGACTATTATCTTTTCAGCCTGCTCAAGCATCATTTGAATAAGTATTCTTTCATTAAAGTGAAGGCGGTACTGTAGAAGTTTTTTTTTGGTTTTGATGATAAGCCAATCAGGTGGTACAATTTCTGCCAATAACATACCATCATTAAATCAAGGGTACTTCGTTAATTGTAAGTAATGTATTTATATTTATAGAACATTATCGCTTGTTTTTTCCCTCACTCGGCGATTCATTAATAGTTTTTACATATTCTGCACAAAATCTGGAGACTTGTGTAGGTAACGAGTTGCGCTTCAATACTCATTTGTGGGCATTTGGAGTGGTGGCATAGGAACACTGCTTCGAATATTGCTTTCCACATTGCCCCATTTTTCCTTACAGTTTGTTGCAGTCACCAGTCAATAATTAAATAAATGTTGCATAAAATATAAGTATACGAAACAAAAATTCACTTCTAAAAAGCATTTACAGCTGAATCTGTGATGCCAGATATTGCTCCAACTATTGATAAAATAAAAAAAGCTTTCTGAAGTAAAAAAGACACCAGAATTGCGCAATAGTTATCAAAAAATTAAAAATTAAGACTCATTGTAGAATATGAGGTTGTATAACAGCAGTAAAAGCTAGGAAACCACAATTTGACTTATCAATGGGAAAATTCTAAAAGGTCGTTATATGTAAAAATTATTGTACAAATAGCAAAACTGCATAAAGTTATGCAAAGGATTTTCCAGTAAGAACGATATGACTTTAAAATAAAATAAAATAAAAAATATTTTAGGTACAACAAAAATTTTTATATTATGTTTTAAGTATAGTCTTTTTCAATGTGTTTTGAATGACACATCATTTAAGTGTCCATCTCGACTTCGTGCACACGAACAAATTCGATCATCCCAATTTTCGATGACTTATGCAATAATTCGGATTTAAATGTCACGAATGCAGCGTTCGATGTTCAATTATAATCGATCAAGGGTTTGTTGTTTGTTTTCATAGACTATAGATTTCAAATAACCTAACAACAAGTAATTAAACTACAACTTTTTGAAGGCCAACTAACAGTTGGATTTCTTGAAATTATCCTTTCACAGAACTTTTCTTGCAATAAGACAATAGTGTCATTAGCAGTCTAACATGTGGCACCGTCTTGTTAGAACTACATCTCCTCCAAATCAATTTCATCTAAATTTGGCCACTGCATCTCCTGCCTCGTTTCAGAAAAAGAATGGTCCGATGATGCCCACCACGCCATAAACACACCATACAGAGACTTTTTTTGAATGAAAGGGCTTCTCGTAAACCTCTTGTAGATTGTTTTCGCACCAAAAAAGACAATTTTGTTTGTTAACATATAGACTTTAGCCAGAAATGATATTTACAAGTAAGAAGGCAATTTTTTCCGCAAAATTATGTTCCGTTTTAAGTTGCTTTAAAGCCCAAGGAGCAAAGTCACGGTTCTTACGGTTCAGTGGCTTCAGTTCTTGGGTCTCTACATTTGATAACTAGTGGCATGGTTGGCATTTCATTTCAAAATTATATCATTCTTATTGGAAAACTCTTTACAATAGTCTATGATACAATAAAATAAGAAGTAAAACTAGACAAAGTTTACATAGAGATAACAGAGAAAGCTAGTACGCGAAATAAAGCGGCTAAATATTTTACCTATGTCTGTTGTAAAAGTTAGAAAAGAACATTTAAAAAATAGAATCACAAGTATGAGATTTCACAGACAAAATTAATAATCTGTAGCTTTCTTCTTGATAAAACAATAGATAGTAGTAAATTAAATTAGCACACACCCAGAAAAATTTAAAGGTATCAGCATATGTGCAAAAATTTGACACTCGTTTTCAATTTAATTTAAAACTAGTAAACAATTTAACCTAATTATAGCTGCTGCACATATTCCACATATTTTGTGTTTGTTGATAACATTCCTTAGAGGACGGGCTGTTTAATAGTGCTTAATAGAAGCAAGTGTGTAGGCTAGCCGGGATTTTTGAAACTGAGCCGCATACCATCCGACAGCAATATTACGTTGTGCGCCTCTTTTTTTTCTTAGAAGTAATTGATGCGGAATGTAATATTAGAACAATAAAAACACACAAATAAGTAAGGATTAATAAAAACAACAAAGGTTTAATATATATTTCTGACAAATGGCAAACAAAACAATAAAAGGTAGAATATCAGGACATTAGCAATTAAGTTGAGTTAATTAAAACATAACCCAATATATTAAGCCTTGTCGCTTAACACGAAATGTACATGGGTATCTCTAGTGGTTGAATTTAAATCTAAAAGAGTTGAGCGGGAAGAAAATCTTGCTTTCTTTTTCGGGCAGAAGATAGTTTCAGGAAACGAAAAGAAAAATTAGAAATATTCTAATATCAAATTTTGGCATTATTTATATTTATGCACAATACCAAAGGAAGGCTCGTAGACTATAGGTCAAATAATTTTTCAATAAGAATAAATAAAAATGTTAGATGCTACATTTCAGTAAAAAAGTCACCAGTAAATAAAGGTAATAAAATATATTTTTTGTAAGGATCTAGCGCCCCGCGTGAAAGCACGGCTTGCGAACTGAGAGGTTAAGGCTTTCATATGTCCGGCTTTATTGCCCGGTAGACGGGCACTATCTCTGATGCGGGGCGATGTAGCAAGCACAGCGCCTTAACCGACCGCCAGTGAATGAGTAGGCCACCCGCCAGACATCAGAGAGCCCCGGGTCCGTCCGCATCGCAGTCCGCTCCTCAACTGCTTAGACCACTCTGGAAATAAAATATATATTATCTACATTATTTAACAAATCAATATAAAGATATTAAAATATTTATGTATATGATGAATGTCTGAGAAATGAGCCTTTTTTAAAGAAGTTGTCCTAAGTAAATCAAGATTTGGATTTCTCGACTTAATATCCATTTAAGTGTAATCCGAAGTGGTGTTTCAGTGCTACCATATAAAAACAATATGGTTTTATCTTTACATTTACACAGAGGTAGCTGAATTATTATGTTTTTATGGTTTAATTAAAATTTGCTCTTTAAATTGGCATATTGGAGCGACATTTAACTTCGTGTGACTAAAAAACTGCTGAAATTAATACGAAACTACACTTAGGTAGCTTTATGTGAAACTCACGTGACAAAGGTTGCGCTAGACACTAAAAATCTTTTCATTGCTAATGATTTTTAAAACATTTCTTGTAGATAGTTGCAATAAACGGTTGACCAAAGCTAAATGCTTCAAATGTTTGATCCAAGAATTGCCGCACGTCTAGATGGTAATGTGAAGGTGTGCCGTCTTGTTGAAGAAAACAATCTTTACCAGGGCAGAGTTGGTGAACAGCTGGCACAATTGATTTCCACAACATGTTAAGGTACAGAGCACCTGTCACTGTTCCTTCAAAAAAGAACAGCCCTACAAGTCCTCTGACAGACACACCGCACCACACTTATTACCCCATAAAGATTAACAGCTCGTTCTTCCATAACATTAGGATTTTCTCTTGTCTCTTGTTCCATTCAATTTAAAAGTTGCCTCATCAGATTAAACAATCAAATCAGTCAACTGTTTATTATCGCAAATCCATTTAGAAAATTGGAGGCGCTTATCCGAATCGTTCTCATTTATCACGTGAAATGATCTAGGAATGTAGGGTTTCCACTTTGCTTGCTTTAAAATGCGGTGGACACTTAATTTGCTTGCACCTGACTCACGCAAAACTTGCCGTATGGATTTCTTAAGGGATTTCATCTCTCTTTCGTCCGACACCGATTTCTTCCTGCCACACTGTCCCTTCTTCAGATGACACACAGTTCCTTCTCTCTCAAACTTATCGTGTAATTTCGTATGGTGGCGTAGTATCACATTCTGCTTACCATCGCCTCTGCACTTCTTTCATGTGATTATATTTCCAAAAATACTTTAGCCATCATGTCAATTATTGGCAACTGAACTGAAAATAAAAGAAAACAAATGAATGGCAACAAGCACTAATTATGACAGATCCAGATACAAAAAATTCCATCAAGTTATCTGTAATACTTTCTCTGTTATTAACATTCAAACAGTGTAAACCCCTTTATGGGACATCCTGCATTTTAAAGATAGAGCACAAAAAGATTTTAAAGTGTTGCCGTATCAAGTCAAGATGGGTGTTGATATCACGCAATATCAAACAATTTCTTTTCTTGATTGTACTTTATTTTTCTTTTTCGAATAAGGACTTTCGTTTCTGGTTTGCGTATTTCTTGACTCAAAATACATTGGAACTGTTTATCATTAATCTAATAATAGTAAAGAAAAAGAAACAAACTTTTATGAGATACAAAGCAACTGGAAAACCGAAAGTTCACACAAGAAAAATATTCAACAAATTTTCTTAGATTTAGACAACTAAAAGAAGAACATTAAAAAGTTTTGGAAAGGAATCTATACTGGTCGTAATGATATGGCGCACGTTAAGGACTCTAAATCATATTGAGCATTAAGATATCGAGTACAATAGAAATAATAAGTTAACTGACTGTAGAAAAGGTAAAAAACCAAAATGTGCCAAATATAAACGTTCTGGAGACGAATTTACAGGGAACAGCAATTTACAAAATGTTAAAAACATAGTAACAAGGATAAATCTCAGATATTTAATCAAGAAGTTAAAGCCAGAGCAGAATTAAGAAATGTTAAAGTTTAAACTGTACCCGACGGAAGTAGGAACCAAAATGTAAAGTAAAACTATGATTGGAAGCTTTACCAAAACAAAATGAGTTCTCATTAAATGCGTCCTTACGGATGAGAAACCCCCAATATTTTAAACAGTTTAATTACATTGCTTCCTAAAGTCTACAAATATAAGTTAAAAGTAAGATGCCTACCAAAAAAGAAAAATCTGGTAAAAAATTTAAAAGTGCAGTTTTAAAAGCTTAATTTAATGATACCTTGATAATACAAACTAATAGGCACAGAAAAAATTAATTTACTAAATAACTCCGAATTTAGACTTATTGAAGGATACTGGTCTATTGTGAGAGACCCTAAAACAGCAATAAGCATCAACAATCATTGTCAACGTAAATGGGACCATAATAATATGTGTTTTTACTGTTTATAAAAATATTTACAAACTTACCATCAACATAATCAGTTAAGAGATTTTTTTGCAATTACAAAATAATTTAGGAAAGGATAGATTATTAATTAGATAAGAAATAATTTATTGTAATGGCCAAGTCCTGAAAATTAGCTCTTCTTAGAATAGCTACGGACAAGCGCAGCAACAGAGAGTAGCGCGTAGACATCCAAAAAGTTCTCAATGCATCGCGAAGGTAATTTCGGTAACCTTGTTTGATAATTAAGCACAGTTAAAGTAATTCAATGAACAGAACAGGAAATAAAACAAAACAGAGCTGTGTAAACTATATGTATTGGGCACAAAGAAATTAATTACAAAGTAACAATTAAGCAAAACAAATAAATTGAGGGAAAAAACAACTATGATTAAATAACATCAAATATGGTGGGCGGCAGGTCAGTTGTGCACTTTCCAGATTGCGGCAAAAAGTGCTGTTGGGAACAAATGCACGACGAAACAACTAAAACGAAACTTACCGCAAGTAATGGTCTTTGGTAGCCTGGACAGCGGATGTCGGCGTGCTCTTTGTTGACGGCTTCAACCCGGGGGTGGGTTTTCCTTGGACAAATGTACTGGGGTACCACGGATGGGGCGGAACGTACAAAAGGCAGCGACAGCGTGCAAGCACAGCGCAATAAAGCACCTGGTCGGCTGGCTGGCGGCTCCGTCGCTCACGAATGTTCGAATCGGAATGCCGGGCGGCGCTAAAAGCTAAATTAATAAATCGCACGTACTCAATAAAAGTTTGAAAAACGTTTCGGACCGTTGAGCAAAAATTAAAAGACGAACGGGGGAAAATGCTTTATAAATTTAAAATAATAATTTAAAAAGAAACTACAAGAATTAAAACAAGATATGATACAATAGAAAATTCTATGAACTTACGAATAAACTACAAATAAATACAGATTATTTCAAAATTAAAAGAGGTGTTGCAAGTAGCAAAATAATTTAGACATTTAAGTTGAATATTAGAGAGAAAATCATAAAAAGGTGAAAGTAAATGTAAACGAACACATTCGAAGTTTAAAACAAAAAAAACACGCAAAGAACACCTTAAAACTTTTAAAATAAAAATGAAGGTAAATGCAGAAAAAACACGTCTGAATTTTTAGGAAATTTGAAAGAGAACATAAAAGAATGTTTAAACAATTTCAAAAGTAAATTAAAAAAGTTAGAAATGGAAGCAGATATCCTATTCACAAAGTCGCGTAAAAATATTTTGTAACTAAAAGAAAACATTTTTGATTGCTAAGATTTGCATTGTTTGATGATGCGTTGCTATAGCAGTTGCAACTTGAGCAGAAGCTTGACTCGGAAGTGGGAGTGGTGCTGCAATGGAAGCGCCAAGAGGCGAGATTATAATAGGAACAAATTAGTAAACTAAATGCGGCAGTAAAGGCTTGACGAGCGCTTCTAATTAATGAACTGTACAAAAACGTAAAGTGAAAGTGCAAATTATGTACGTCAAAATATAATCTACTTGTACAAAAAAAAAAACTTGTCTATAAGACAAGATAAAAAGCCTCAAAATATAACGTCGATAAATATGATTTATATCTAGAAACAAATACTCTTATTGCAGTGGATTATTTCACCAATCTGTTTAAGGCGTATCCGAGAACAAATCAAGAGTAATTTGGGATTCGCTACTACTTCTATCATTAGATGGTAATATGAAAAGTTTACCGTAGCCCCTTCTATAATTAGAATAAGCTATCATGGTCATGGGACAGAATAGCCTTAGAAAAGAAACAATGTAACCATTAACTTTTTTAAGTCAAGCTTCTTTGAAAATTTTAGAAAGTACGGAGACGGAGCGTGTAGACATCCAAAGAGTTTTCCCGAATTTAGCTGTTAGTCAACGTGGAGCTGCGAAGCTTCTAGAATTAAGCGTGTGAGTTTTTTAGTTTTCATAGCCTACCCTCTTTACATGATTGGCGTGGTCTTTCTCTTTTTTTCTTACCCGGTGACGACCATTTAAAGATCTTTGCAGGCCATCTATTCTCTCCTATCCTCATTACGTGTCCGAACATTGTAACCCTCATTGTTCGATCTTATCTATAACTGATTCTGGTGTTTGCATTTTGCGTCTTATCTCTTCATTTGTTACTCTGTCACGTCTCGATATTTGAACTGCGTTTAATCTTCGTGTTATTTCAGGCATTAAAGCCCAGACTCCGTTGCCTTAACGCAACACTGACTTTACCATTACTTCACCAATTTTTCGTTTGTTTTTCTTTGAGATGTTGTCCCAGGAAAGAGAATTAAAATATCCTATTATTTTTCTACTTTGTAACATTCTGGTTTCGATTTCTTCTTCTCTCAAACTCTTTCAATTAATCGTGGTACCAGGTATTTAAATTTCTCCACTTATCTTACTGCTACATCATCACTTATTAAGAATTCGTATTGTGTATCGAAGGCGTCTTGGCCTATGACGATTTGGTCGTCGGCAACATACAATGAAAACAGGTTCTTGTCATAACCGAAAACCCCCATACCTCCGACTTTAATCTTTGACGTTATCTTTATAAAGTTTTTTTATAAGGTTGATCAATTCTGTGCTACCTCCTAACTCTTCTAAGTCTCCCATAATTTTTTTCTTAGTTATGTGCTTCTTCCGGATCTAAAAAAGCGAGGTCTACTTCTTGCCCTTTGGTACTCATTTTTTCTAAAAGCTGTTGGAGTACGAAAAGATTGCCTACATACGAGTGACCAGAAGTAAGTCCACTTTGGTCTTACAAGACTTTCTGACCAACTTTTTCTATGAATTTATTTTGGATGCACTTACTAAACAATTTACTAAATGTGTTCGTCACACTTATTCCTCAATAATATCCTGGATCTTTTCTATTTCCCTTTTTAAATAAAGATGTTATGTTATTCATTAATTTACATATTCTTGCCACCAAACTTTTACCTCTAATTTTAATTACTTTCATTGAAATTCCTCCAGATTCCGGAGATCGACCGTTTTTCATCTGTCACAAGGATTGTTTCATTTCATCATCTGTTATTTTGATTCTTTTATTGGGATTCCTATTGTCTTGTATTTTATTCTTTATATGTGTATTTTCTCCTCTATTCTACTAGCAGTTAAGTATAATGGTACTTCCAATCCTTTAAGCTAATTAAATGATGCATTTTGTATTTGTTTTAATTTGTCTAGCTATTCTCCACACTTTTGTGGATGGGGCACCTCCAATTAAACTATTTATTTGTATACACTTTTGCTCCCAAAAATTGTTCTTTGCTTAATTTTTTTGGTTTCTTACTTTTCTATTTTTTTCTATATATTGTTTTCGGTATTCGTTTGTCCTGGTGTTTAGCCATTTGTGGTAGAGAACATTCTTTTCTTTAATTAGTTCTTGTGTCTCCTCTGTAATCAAAAATGACTGAGTGCACTTGTTATTCTTTGTTACTTTACTGTATAGTTTTCTTTATATTTACGTATTTTAATGTCCTCAGTTGGATCGGTGTTCCTTAGTTCTCATCCTAATAGATTTTGGTATAGCTGCTTTATAGAAAGTTAGTTTGATAAATATAGTTTGTATCTCTTAATGTCTTCAAATAAATAATTTATTAGGTGTTAACCCATTGCAAAGATAAATAGTGTCTGTATATTATTAAAATGTTAAGTAAAAATAAATAAATAAAACTCTAAACCAAGTTTGTTACACTAGATTGCTTACCGGACAGTTCCTCCCCCCACTTGTAACATTTAAACCATTTGCGTATACTTCCTTCGGACCTACTTGTAAATGTGTCTTTGTGTTAACCCAGTTTATAGTATGTCGTTCTAATACAGAATTGGTTATACTTTAAAAATAATATGCTAAAGTCCACTATAACCGAGCTCGTTTTAGCCGAGTTGCACTGTAATCCAGAATTCAAACAAAATTGACATCAAAGAAGGTTTAGTTCAGAATAACGATTGTATATTTTGTTAGTTTTGTAATGTTTGTATTGATTTCTCTTCGTTCAACAATCTTAATTTGCTCATTTGTCTCATCTAGTTATAAAATGGGTGTAAAAAATAGACGAAATAAATAATTTATTAAAGTAACAGCACGAATAGAAAAACAGTTTCATAGGATAAGAAAAAATTATTAAAATTGTAACTTGAACAGTTCTAGTATAAATTGACTTTTTTTTTAAATCTCGCATAAATCAATTACTATGGCTAATTTGATTTCCTGAATTAAGTACAATTTATATACAGCGAATGTCTGAAATTGATGGATCACCTATATACTGTAAAAATTAAGTTTTTTGCCTGGATTCGTTCTTACTTGTACGTATTTGAGCTATTTCGGAATATCGTCTCGATATTCAATTAACTTTTTTGTATTTGAGATATATAGGACGTTTTAAGGCAAACGTTAATTTTTATAGAGTTTGCCTGCAAGCGCTATTCAATGCCAGCAAACTTCCTCTCTGCGTGCCCGAAATGGTTATCATCTGCGTTACTTAGCCCCAACCAATTCTGTGCGTACCGCACGTCATTAGTCAATAAGTAAAGTAGTAGTTATATATTATCAGCGTGTTCGCAAAATCGATGCCCGTGACGTCAGCAGCGCGCGCCGGTGGCGTCGCGGTGGACTCGCGGCGTTCATTGCTGTCTTACCATGCCCCCATACTGGAGGCTTTTTCCGTTCTTGCCTTTGGTGTGTTTTTGCTTCGCCAGCGGGGACTTCTTCAGCAACTCCTTCCTCGTCCGCTTCAGGAGGGATGTGGAGCCGCACGAGGCCCACGCCGTCGCGCGCCGCAACGGCTTCGTCAATATGGGACCGGTAAGAATTAGCAGATGTTCAATTAGTTCTTGCGGCGGCCAACCCCTACATCTTCCGAAGCTGGCTAAGCTCTAGCTTGTTAGCCGGCAAGAAAGCGCCTCGCGGCGTTGACGGCCGCGATAAATGTAGAGCAGCTTGAGAAGGTCAGTAATTAAGACGCTTATAGGGTAACGCCGCCAAAGTTGCTACACATGCATTTCTCCTTTCTGTAGTTGCTTTGAAATTTCAAATGCTAATTAGAAATATCTACAAAAAGATTTAGGGAAGCTTTTCAGCCTTGGCAAGTATTTTTGGGAACTAATACAGATTTTATCACTTTATCCTTGGAGAAAGTCGGCCAAAGTTTGCACATCCCCACAACACACGACTATAAAGAGACTTAACAACCAGCTTTGATGGGCTTTTTATTACTTTGTTAAAAAAAACGAATTTGCGTTCCTTAAAGGTTTGTAAACCACAAAAAGACGATTCAAGACAAAAGTTCCTTTATAGGATGTCGTAAAGGTACCACACCGCCGAAATCACATTACCTTCCAAGCGAACCCGCCGGGACAAACTTTCAGATTGCAGATTCCCAATTTAACTAAACGCGTTTTGGGCCCCGCTCCGCCGCGGCGCCAAGTCGGCAAATATGTTGGGCATCCGTTAATCAGGGCCCAACGGTTTCCAAACGCCTCCATTAGGCCCCGTCAATTTGTCTGATAGCTTTAATTTCAGCTAGCCTACACGCGATGATCTTTCAGCCGTGATAGGTTAATAAGCGCGGCATTAATTAGCGCTATCGCTCGAAACACGGCGATGCGAATACTTGTAATTTGAGATCCCGCGGATTATAGCGTCAAAGTAGGGCGGGTGCTGTGCGAATACAAATTGGCTAACATATGGGGGTTGCTTAAAAATTTGGGCTCAAAAATCCTTTGAATTCTTTGTTTAAAGGCAAAAATTATCTTATTTAAATTTGTCTGATACTAAGATATGTTTTATTAAATAAATAAAAAAGGTCATAATACAATTTTTGAGACAGCGCAACGACAGTATAGATCTTTATAAAATAATAGAAAGGCAATTTTTATTTTAGATTTAGTAACATAATCATTTTACTGGACTATACTATACGTGGTGTAATTTTATTATTGTTTAAATTTTATATTTATAATGTAGGTGAAGTAAATATAAAACGAAATTATTATTTTTTTAGTTTATTGCATCATCATAAAAGAACAAACTCACAAAATTATTTTTCTACCTAATCCTCTGTCTTAAAAGCACAATATTCTCAATGATTAGGTAGTTTTTAATCCCAAAGTGCTTTTTTAGTGGTCTGAATAAATGATAATCGCTGGGCGCTAGGTCTGAACTGTAGGAAGTGTTTTAGTGTTTCAGCGGCCGTGTCTGATCTTTGGTGAGGCCTAAGATCGTCAAGATGTAAATGTCAAGAGGCCCGGTAGCCTTTGAGAGATGTCCGTAATCTCCATTTGTAACTCCTTCTCATTCTCTTAAAATTAATTAAGTTGTACGTACATCAAGTCTTCTTAAGGGTGCATTAAGCTTCCTCAAAGTTTCGGACAGTTTTACTCCCTCTGTCGTGAGAACTAAGGTATATCTTGCTTTATAACATATTAGCTGTAGGAGGAAATTCTCCTTCAGGTATTCCCATATACAATATTCATGTCATGCCTCTTTCCAGTCTCCTCATGGTATGTAAAAAGATAAATCCAATTTATATTTAATACACCTACGTAGAGTTATTAAATTTTTTGAATATGCATCATATTTGTTTATATTTGCTACCGTCATAAGAAAGAAAAGGTTATTTTTTCTTAAATATTTGTTTCTTTTGATTTGGATTTTTAAATGACACTATAATAAAAAAAGTTATCTTTGGGATTATTACAAAGAATGTCAAATTATTTTTTGTTTTTTGCACTACTGAAGCATAAAAAACTTGACAGTGGATCCAAGCATTTAATTAGAACTTAATTTATAAATCGGTAAATAATTTTATAATTACATAATAATAATAATAATAATAATAGTTCCCCGTAACAGGCCTTGAAGGCCCTTTGGGGTTGTAACAGGATAGGTCTGCTACAATCTAGAGCCTACGGTACACAAGGTTTGTAACTTGGCCAGCGCTACGTACCGACCGCCTTTTATTACCCCAGAGTTTGACCTCTAGGTAAAAAGGTAAATTAATAGAGTGATGTTTGGGAAGCGAAGGAAGAATATCTGTGTAGAAAATTAGTTAAAATCGAATTTTTAAGTTAACGAAATTTACACGTCGCAACAGAGGTAAAGGGCGTGACAGATTACATTGATTACATAGAAAAAGTAAAAGACGTAAAAGTCATGAGCGGATTGTAGGTAGATAGCTATCACTTCTGATTAATAATGAAATGGGGTAACAGAAATAAAGTAAACTTCAAACAAAGCAGAAGAAAGATAATAAACAAGAAATAAGATGCTAATAATATCTGAACCAAAAGTCTAAAGAAGGTAAACACAAAAGAAACTATAAACAAAATATGGGACAAAATTCACAAAGATAACACTAATAAATGCACAAGCAATATGTGGAACATCAAAAATTATAAATGTAAAATGTAAAAGACGGAAAAAGTTTAAAAATAAGTAAAGAGAAACAAGCAAATATAAAAAATTCTAATGACAAAAAACCAACGAGATAAGAAAGAACATAAATCTGAAAGGAGAAAAGCAGGAGACTAGTGAAAGCAAACAGGGCTGCTTTTTGGGAAAATAAAAACGGCGTATAAATAAAACCAGAAACTGTTTTTTGAAATAAAGAGAATGCTGAGAATCACTGAAGACAAAAATAATAACATTTTAATAATATTATATGAAGGAGAAATCGCCAGAGTGGTCCAGTGGTTGAGGGGCGGGCTGCGATGGGGATGGACCCGGGTTCAATTCCCGGTGCTCTCTGATACCTGGCGGATGGCCTACTCAGTCACTAAAAATAATTGAGTACTGCGTTCACTCGAACAAGGGGTAATAATGGCGGTCGTCTTAGGCGCGGTGCTTTCCACATCGTCCCGCACCAGAGATGGTGCGCGACGACCGGGAACATTGAGCGGACATATAAGAGCTTTAACCTCTCAGTGCGAGTCCGTGCTCCAACGCGGGGCGTAGAGCCGCACCATTATCTAAAAACAGAAAAGATTGGAAAAACGTAATAATAACCGGACGATACAACCATAAAACAAATCCAAGAAGCAATAATAGAAATAAAGTTGATATTAAATAACGACAAGAAATAAGAAAATAATATATTAAAGATATTAAAAATAACAATGAATAAGATATCGAAGGTATTAAAGCTCCAGAAGATTTTCGAATAGGCATAATTATACTGATTTATAAACAATAAAATATAAAAGACCTTAATATAATTATAAAAGAATTACGTTGTTAGGCATAGTAGGTAAATTATGTAAAAAAAAGGAGTTCTGAAGAAATCTCTAGAAGACCACAAGTATGGTGTTAAACCTGAAAGAAAAGTGACAGACGCAATTTTACTTATCTATTAAATAAACGAATAAGCGATTAAGAAAAATAGAGAGACTTCTACATCATATATATATAATAAATAGAAGGTATACATAAAGAGTGTTATACATAAAATATATACAGATAAACAAAGTAAAAGTGAAACACCGAAAAATAAGGACATTTGAAACCATAGAAGAAATTAGGCGGGTTGTATTTTTAATGAGGAAATCAAAGGACCAAAAAGATCTCAAAACAATACAAAGTAAACTATTGTAAAATAAAAAATATAAAAGTTACAGACCTGATATACGCAAACGATTTTGTTCTGTTCACTAGCAAAAAGAGGATGTTAAATAAATACCTAAGTAATTTGGGAATTATAGGCATGAAAATAAACGAGAAAACCACAAAAACAATTATCATTAGTAAAAATGAAGAGGAACAATAAATAAAATTAAGAAACATCTTACAACAATTCAGTAAATTGTTAATTTGGTAACTTGGTAATAAAAGTAACACAAAATGGCCCGTTTTTAGATAAAAAAAATAAACAGAAATCGAGACATTCCAAATAGTGGCCAATCACTGTCATTACAGATAATCTGAAAATTAAACCAATGCGAAACACGACAAAAGAAGGGTGGTTAAAATGGTTAAGCTATGTATTCAGGATGGGAAAGGATAAGATGATGGAAAAAGTATTTGAAGCACAAATGCTTAAAGAGAAAGCGAATGAAAGACCAAGAAAAGCATGGAGTGAAGAAGTTATAACGCATTAAGAGAAACATAGTAAAGTAATCTGCAAGTGCAAAATAGAAACAATGGAAAGAGGCAGGGAGGAAGATACAAAGGACATAACTCAATTTCTACTAAAGGTAGTAGAAAGACCTGCAGAGTTAAAAATGTTTCAAGATTAAGTAATTAAGTTAAATATATATGTATAGCCCTTTGATAGTCATTTACCAAGGTTTTCTTGCACACTCATGTTTTAAATCTTATACTTTTTATTATTTTGATCATTCAGAATAAATAAAAGGTTTGCTCGTCACATGTAGAGAGCCAACGCCTAATGTATTAAAATATGTTTTTATTTTTTAGAAATTTGGCTACTTAATATTTTTTTCGAAAAAATCATATTTTTTTGCCATACAACTTAAATCTTATATACTATGTGGAGACTATTTTTTTAGCTCTAGTGAGAGTGGTAGTAATTTAATATACACTAATAATTGTTATCTTAACATTTTTAATTTACATGTAATAGTCGAACTACTTCAACTCCTTTTTGTTTTTCAATTTTCAAGCCTTCAAATTCCAGATTTGATTGTAACATTTCTGGTACCTTTTTTTTAAATTTTGGATCTTGCATCTCTTAGGTTGATTCCATATAAAATCGCCTGATTTTATTTACATGCCAGGAAAACTATTTTTTCATATTTCTACGATTTTCTGCTGCCACAAAGATTGTTATACAATTTTTAATGCTAAAATAGGAAAATTAACACATAAACAAGTTTTCTATATGTGTCTCTATTAATTGATGAAACTGTAATTTTTGTTGTAGTCCCTGTTACCCGTTCTAGGGAAATCTTCCTATTTTAGAAACTTTTAAACTTATTTAGGCATAAGGAATTTCTTCATATTATAGGGGTTTCTTATAAAATACAATTTTTTTTGTTTACAAGCATTCAATAAGTTCTATGATATTGCTAATGTCTTGTAGACCCTATAGTCGTTAGCGTTTGGATACTATATACCATATAATAAACATAATTTAATTAGATAAACTAAAATTAAAATTAACATTAGATTTAGGCTTGATTTAACTTTAATTAATAATTGGAAGTATTTAGGCAAATCTGTTTGGCAAGTCCAAGGGTTTGAACCTCTTAAGTCGCCGCACTACACGAACATTTAATAGTCACTGGCTAAATTGTTTGGATGTACACTGGAGCCGGACGTAATAATTACCACTCAACTTCGTGATTATTTTGCTGACCGAGCTTATTCCGAGATCGTGACTTATAACCTCGTTTGGGACATACCACGGGGCATTCACTATTTGACGTAGCACTTTAGCTTGGAATCTTCTAATGATGTCTATGAAAGAGTTGGCTGCTGCACCCCATAACAGCAAGCCATACGTCCAGATTGATTGTAGAATTGTTTTGTAACGAAGTAATTTGTTGACTGTTGATAACTATGAACTACTACTTACTAACCAATACATTTTCCTATATTTATGTCCTAATTGTTTACGTTTGGTTCAAGTATGTTGCTTCCAAGTGAGACGTCTGTCTAAGTGCATCCCTAGATATTTAGCTGTGTCTCGTTGGGGAAGTTGTCCGTTGAGAATTACTGGAGGGCAAATTTCTCGCTTCAACTTAAACGGTCACCTGTGCAGATTTCGTTTCGTTGGCTTTAACACGCCATTTTATTAACCAAGTTTGCAGTTCGTTGAGGCGAGTTTGCAATTGGTAGGATGCTACCATGAGCTCTTGATGAGATGACAAGATGGCTGTGTCATCAGTTTAAGTAGCGATTGTTGTTAGTCTGGTTGTGGGTAGGTCTGCTGTATAGAGAAAGTATAACACGATCCCAATACGCTTCCTTGGGGCACTCCAGAATTGATTCGGTATAAGGTGGTGAACTCGCATTGTACTTTGACTAGAAAATATCTGTTAGTCAAATATGTCTTTAATATTTGATAGAGATCTGATGGTAATACATTTTTGATTTTAAAGAGTAAATCCTCATGCCAGACTTTATCAAAGGCCTGGCCAATGTCAAGAACCACCCCAGCGCATTATATATTCTATGCACTTGTTCAATCGTGGAGTGCTGCACACAAAACTCAAATTGGCGTAGTGGTAGTAAATTATTTTGTAAGATTATAGGTCCTAATTTAAATAACAGAAGTTTTTCGAACACCTTTGAAAGGAGTGGGAGCAGGCTTATTGTTCTGTATGAGGTGAGCTCTTCAGGTGGCTTCCCTGGTTTTAAAATAAGTATTTTAGTAGCTACTTTCCACTGATCAGGTAAGGAGCCCACTCTGAGTACTGCATTAAACAGCTTTGTTAGGAATTTGTAGCCTTTTTCGGGTAGTTCTTTAAATACTTTACTGCTGATTAGGTCATAACTGGTCGACTTATTATTTTGAAAGTCTCTGATTACAACTCTAGTTTCTTTTGTTCCAAAAGTTTGCTTGGTAAGCTCATCTGAAATTAGTGAATTTCGCTTTCTTCTTCAGGAGTAGCTTCTGAAGGGTGTGGCTGGAATATTTTTTCCAAATGAAAAACTGTCGCTTTTTCAGCAGAATTTTTTGCCCATGGTTCATCATCTTTGCGGTGCGGTGGAATGTGTTGAGTTGGTTGTTTTTAATTTTTTGTGGCTCGCCATAAAGAGGAGTCAGTAGCCGCAGTAGGTGATAACGTTTCCAGGTAGTGTTGAATTGCCTCCTTTTTTAATCGTTTAACAGTTGTCTAAGTTTAGCTGTTGCTCGGTTGAGGTTCCGTTCTGTTGATTGGTGCTCTGATATTTTGCCATCGTCGCCTCAATCTTCTTTTTTCTGCTATTAGTCTCTTGACTACAATTGGGCATTCATCTGTGTGTGTATATTCAGTCTCCTTGGAATCGTATACCAACAAGCTTGTACGGCTTGATTGAAGTGTTCGACAGCGTTATAAAATACAATTTAGAACTTAAGGGGGTATTATAGTCTAGATACCTGTTTTCAAGGTGATTTTTGATAATTAATTGTACAAAAACGGTTAAACTTACTGATCTCAAGTTTTGTGTTCATATTTATTCATCCCCAGACATAAACGAAGAACGAATTCGAGAAGAACCTCCAGTACTATTACATCAAAAATTTCCGAGAAACGAAAAGCTCGTAAACGATGGCAGATTACGAGAGCCCCGGTATAATACTCTAGCAAAGGACCTAAAAAAACTACTGTGTAGAATACGCAATGATTCCATACAAAATTATCTTAAAGAACTAACACCAACAAACGCAACCGATTACTTTTTGTGTAACTAGGCAAATCCGTACTGATATGGAAGACCGCCGGTACTGCTCGGCAGCCTTTGTTTATATAAGCTAGGCATTTGATAAAATTTGGCATCTCGGACTGAAATACAAACTTAAACTCTTGCTCCCACATCCGTACTACTCACTCCTAGCATCCTATCTTTCCGACAGAACATTTCAAGCAAAGTATCAAGAAGCCTACACGGATCTCTATCCTGTGCAATCCGGAGTTCCTCAAGGAAGTATTTTAGGACCCACACTTTGCTCACTGTACACATCAGACCTACCTCAAACAAATTATACAATCACGGCTACATATGCAGATGACACGACTCTTTTAGCATCACATTAGGACCCTATTTCTGCATCTAGAAATCTGCAAAGTCATCTGAATCTATTTGAAAACTGGCTAAAAAAATGGAGAATGGAAGCTAATGCAACTAAATCTACTCGTATCACCTTCACCCTTCGCAAAGAAACCTGCCCTGCAGTTACATTTAATGGAGCTCCAATACCCCAAAATGATGTAGTCAAATACCTCGGACTACATTTAGATCAAAGATTAACTTGGCGTACTCACATTTTAACTAAGAGAAAACAACTGGGTTCTAAATTTCATCAAATGTACTGGATGCTTGGAAGGAAATCGAACTTATTCATCGAAATTACCCTAAAACCCATTTTGACATACGGGATCCCTATTTGGGGCTCCGCCTGCACCTCAAATATAGAGATTCTCGAGCGCTTCCAAAATAAAGTCCTTAGATCTATTGTCAACGCCCCATGGTACGTGCCAAATGCCTTAATCCATGCTGACTTAAAACTACCTACAGTTCGTGGAGAAATCACTCGATTCAGCACTAACTATAGAAAGAAGCTGCCCTTTCATCCCAATGAGCTAGCAAACAACCTGTTGCAAGAAGAAGACGAGCCAAGACGACTTAAACGATTCAAACCTTCTGATCTTCCCACCAGATTTTAGTCACTTGCCTAGAACTAAATTGCCATATCTCTAAAATACTACAGAGGATGTCCACTGGGACATTACTCTACATGACATGTTATTCCTAGAATAGTCTTAGATTAAGCACACATCTATTGCATTTATATATTTATTCATATTTAAAGTAACACCTAAAATTTTTATATCGCTTTTTATAGCAGACTGTGCGAGATATATATAAACACACAGATCATGTCGCGAAATTTCGTTTCTATCGGGCGTGGTGATTTCCGCCGTCCTCGTCATCTGAAATAAACGATTCTTTTTTTTTTTATTTTATTCTGTAGACATGTGGTTATCGTTCGGATTTCTAATAAATAATTTGAAAATAACTGACAAAATAGCAACGCTTGAAAGAAAATATTCCGATTTTTACTAAAAAATTTCACTCATCACGGTCTGAAAAAAATAGTAATTGTAAACAGATATAAAAGTTGGAGGTTCCGATAGCCGAATATGTACACTATATGTGTAAAACATTAGAAGTCGATCGGTCCAGTAGTTTGTGAGAAAAATACACGCCCGACTTGAAAAATGTCGTTTCGAGAAATACGCGTTTAAAGTTTTCTTCTACTGACTCTGGACTTTTTCGTATTACCAAGCCGTAGTACGTACTTAATTAATTTATAATAGCCTCTGTCAATTTCCCTATGCCTTTTCCATCGATGCTTTTGTTGTTTTTTAGCATTGCGTAGTCTCGTACCTATACGCATTTTTTTTCAGCGACATAATTTTCACCATATACCAAAAACCTTCGAAACATATTTAAATCTAAACCTTTATATCTCGGAAAATTTGACGAATTTCATTGCAATATTTTATGCACACATTCTCAAGACCCCAAACTCTAAGAAAATGTCAAATAAAAAAATTGATTTTTTGGACCAGCTAGACTATAATACCCCCTTAAAGATTTTGTTTTCAAATAAGGGTACTTTTTATCGCGACCGAAAAGTTGGTAGCTTGTGGGTGGCATAAATTTTTGCAGAACTACCAACAACTAATGGATACAAGAATTCTGGCTTGCTACTTTTGTGTGCACTTTTAAAATAAAATTCATCCTCTCATATTTTTAAAAATCCCCAATAGTTTGTGGGTGTCAACTGAAAGATTGGATTTTTAAACAAACTTTACTGTCATGGCTTTATTGGTTAGTTTAATTGTCTCGTTTTCCCCACTTTTAAATTATATCTCATATTTATTGTTCTTCTTTAAATTCAAAGTTTTATATTTGATGTTATATGATTTAGACTTTAAAAATTAGATGTGACTAACAATTTGAAATATAACAAATGCTGAAGTTTTTTTTATTGGTAATAGTAGTTACTGGAGTATTAGAGAAAATCTACATACGAAGAGCAACCCACAAAAATAAGTTTTTTGTCCTTGGACTGTTTTAGCAGGGAAATAAGTTTTATATCATTGTAATCAGTGCAATAAGACAAGTTGATTGTACTAGTTCGAATTACTTGACTAACTGACATAATTAACACGAGAAAACCAGAAAGTGGTAGCTAAATATCGTTACAGGCCCAAAGGCATTACTCAACTTGTCTTGTGCTGATTACAATACTCTACGTTGCACATCTCGTTAGCAAAGACATTTATTTTGGTGGGCGGTCCTTTTCTACAGTTTACCAACACTCTTAGTGTTGAGCAGTTTTTGAAATATTCCAAACTAACTTCATGTAACATAAGCAATGCTAACACAACCAATGTAGCTAATAATTTAATGCAACCACCTAAGATCCAGATCATCCCAGCACCTAGCGTACCAGTGCAAAATCTTTATTTGAAACTAATGACTCCCGGGCTCGATTCGATCCATTCCATAAAAATAGGATACAAAATACTAGGGAGAAACGTAAATTTTTACATTTTTCCTTTAAAACTCCAAATAGCATGACACAATAAAACTATTTATATAATCTTGTCTCTAGAAAAAAAATCACGCCAGTTCGCCTCAAAACTTCGAGATTACTAAACATCCCATCCACACAAATAGTACGTCAAAGCTGGTAAAATTAGATAATGCAAGGTTCATGTACAGCATGTGACAGAAGTTCCCAGAGCTTTTTCCATATTTATCTGATTATTTACTCTCTACTGATACTTTTGCATAACCTGCAGTTTAAAGCGGATTAGATCTTTAAAAACTCATTAAAGATGGAAAACTTGCTCAAGGCTTAATCATCGATTTTCTTAGTCTGGCCTGAAGAGATAAATTTACTTCTTGTGGCAGATTGCATTTGAAAGAACATTTTCAAACAGTTTTTGACAAGCGCCCACATTCCGTTGAGCTTGGAAAACGGTCAATTGACGTGGCGCTTAATAACAGCGCTTGTTGACCTTATAACAGACTGAATATAGCAAATAACTGATGTTTATGCGATGCTCAATTTAGCGGATAACCTTTAAGAGCTCCTCAATGAATTTGTTGTGATCTATCATGACTGGGAGAATGTCTGACCTTTAAAACTATTTTCGCCGTTTCTTTATTACACGTTGCCTTTCATTTTGTATATTCTCATAGGCCTTATTGAAATTCTGTTTTCAGTTATGCTGTAAGAGTATAATCTTTTTAGCTGTATTTCATATAAAATAATGAGATCCAATTGATCAAATAAATAAAAGTTCTTTAAAATCTAAAGAGAGTATAAATAAGCCTCCGTCGTCTTTTATCAAAAATTGGGCATTTATTGTAAAATAACGGAACCTTATGTTTTATTGAAAGTATTGTCTATCACTAGCCACTATTTTTTCACATCTTTCTGGCAGCATACGTATACCGCGTCGGAAGAACGCTTCATATTTTGGGGCTATCCACGAATCGACCCAATTTTTGGTATCTTCATATGTGAAGTGCTGCTCAGATAAGCCATGTGCCATCGATCGGAACAAGTGGTAAGCGGAAGGGGAAATGTCTGGTGAATACAGCGGGTGGGGTAGGACTTCCAAATTGAGTGTTTCCAAGTAGGTTTTGACCGGCACCGTAACGTATGTACGAGCATTATTATGCAGGAGAATAATTTTATCGTGGCTGGAGTAGTAATTTGCGCATTTATTCCTGAGTACTCGGCTCAATATCATCAGTTGTGTTTGGTAGAGAGCCTCAGTAATGATTTTGTTCAGTTTGAGCAACTCATAATACACGACACCAAGTTAATCTCAAAAAATACACAACATGAGTTTTTTTTCCATGAATATTCGGCTTGGTTGTCTATGTTGAAGCATAGCTACGTGGTCTCCACGATTTCATCTTCTTTGGGTTATCGTAGTGGAGCCATTTTTTATCACCAGTAATTATACGATGCAAAAAACTCGTCTATGCTTGGCAAGCAGCATTTCACATATGCAAAATCGGCATTCAAAGTTTCTCGGCTTTAGTTCATATGGAACCCAATTTCCTTGCTTTTGAATTATTCCCAACGATTTTAAACGATGTGAAATTGCTTGTAGAGTCACTCCTAATGTAAGTGCAAGTTCTTCTTGCGTTTGACAGGAATCTTCCTCCAATAATGCTTCCAATTCCGCGTCTTCATATACTTTCAGCCTTTCGCTACGTTCTTTGTTTTCGACGTCAAACTCACCGTTCTTAAACTTATGAAACCACTCACGACAACTTTCCCAGTTAAGGCAGCCTTACCATATGCTTCTACAAGCAATCGAAGCGCCTCAGCTGCAGATTTCTTCAAGTTAAAGAAATAAATCCAAAGTTAAATTTTCGCAAAAAAAGAATTATGTGATGCTAATACAAAATCGCTAATATTTTAAGGTTATGGTATTACCAGATGTCCAACCTTACATTTGACGATATCAACCATAACTTAGTGGTGGGGCCATCTCTTGTCAAACGGCGAAGACTTATTTGTACTCGCTTTAAAATATGGCATTTACATACACAAAAAATAAAAATAATTTATTTGCTTTAAAAATACGACAAAAAACCGCCCAAACTTATATTTTACTTCAATAAGGAAGAACAATTGTAGTTCACGTGTAATACGTTAACAAGAAAATTTATTCGCAGCTTAAATGAATTTGAGAACTCTGCTTTAAAGCTGTATTTTTCGTGAACGATTAAAAAGCATGCTAATCTGTTAAAATCTGAAATGATTTAATTGATTTTAAAATTGCTTATGATGAAGAATTTCAAAGAACAATTAAGGACATTGGAGAACTTAGAAAAAGAAATGCATATCCCGAAGGTTGATAATTTAGTAATTGTTAAGTATCGTGACGCACTTTAAGCAGTCATTTTATAGAAGTAATTGTAGCAATAAACATTTGTTATCACTCAGCAAACGATTTCTACTCTTTAAAGTTTGTATGTAATCCCTGAACATCTTGCTACAACTCTTTAAAGTGAGACTGTGATGTTTTTGCCCTTATTTGCCTATAACAATTGTCTACGACCCTTCAAATTCCTTTTGCAACGCATTTAGTATTGCAAATTATTAGAGCAATTAAAAGCTTACTCCGAAATCGTTCTTACAAAACAATTTGCAACCTTTCCAAAGTGTGGAATTTCAAGTATTATTTTATAGAAATTCATTTCTATAAAAACGCTCCAAAGTGCTAAATAGTTTTCCGATAATTTTTAAATTTTCTTAAAATATTCTTTGTAACTACATCTTCTGCTACGTAAACAAATTTTATTATTTATTTACTTGCTAAAAAACCGCAGCAAAAATGAAATTGTGGAAACTAAACTTTTCTTAAAACAAAGAAAAGTTATCCTCAATCTCTTTATTCAGTTTCACAGAAAAAACGCTTACACTTTTTGCGTTTCTTAAAACTACTTTTATTTTTGGGGGTTAAACAAAAAGTTCAAAATACTAAGGAAGAGTCTATAATACAAAATTTTTTATTATAACTCAATATTGAGCAGACCAAATGCTCTACCTGCAGTTTAAAAAAAAAGAAGGTACTATTGAGCTTTGTAGTAACTAAGACAAGTAATATGATGTAAATATATAAAAAGGTGGTTACTAACCCTCATGTACTGCGATCTTGTGGGTCAGTTGTAGTTTTCTACAAGATTCTTTATAGTTAACCTTCAAGGTACAGAGTTATAATTAACCCTCAAGATCCCAACAGCAACTCTTTGGTGTGGCTCTCTGTTTTGGCTGATTTAATTTTAAAGCTTTTGCCTGATTAAGCCTTTACAAAGCGTGGGTACTGAAGTTTTTTCTCTTAAATGTCAATGTGCACAAACTTTCTTTTGCAACTTCTAGTATATTCCATTATTTGGTTAACAGACCCATAAGAACTCATAGTTCATTATGCCTGTGCTATGGGGAGTCTATTGTTAACTCCAGTAAAGACTAGATGACATGTCAACCAGGTTTTGGATTTATTAACTATCCACTTGATGAACAAGAGGATTTTGGGACATCAAATGTCTTTTTAGATTTCTTTTAAGTAGATTTTCAGCCTCTTTGTTGCTTTCTTGCTCGTCTATCCTAAATATTTGTTGTTAGGTATATTAGGGCTGTTTCACATAACTTTTGACAAAAGTATAAGGAACTAACTGAAATATTTTTGCCTCCAAGCTGCATTATCTTTTCCAGATTAATCAAAGAGAAATGTAGATGTTGTGTTCTGGTGATTTTAATCGATAGTGGTCTCTACTTTTCACTTGCAATAAATTTATTGATCCTTGATAAAAACTCAAAATACAAATTTCCCTCTAGTTTACAGGATTCGATAATTGTAGTGCATTTTTTACCTCCTAATTTTTCTTACACATCTAAGTGCGTTCCGTTTGCAAATTTTTTCTCCAAAGCTTTTTCAAATTTATCGGAATTGTATAACGGTTTTCTTGGTTTATTCTATGGTCAGCTTCAGTGGAATATTCAGAACTTGCAGGACGAATAGTAAAAAAACTTTTGGGTGTCATTCGCCACATTTTCGTAAGATGTAGCATATTTTTATTCATCTTTCTTTGAGTCGATGCTAAATATTAAATAAGTATATTATTTTCCATTCCCTGCCAACAACTAAGGACATTTAAAAATGTTATAAACTAAGAAATGTCGCATGCTTTTCGGTACACGAAAAACATTTCAGGCTGAAATACGTAGACATCCATGACGTAATTCAGCCAGGAGCTTTTAATTAAAAAATATTCACGATATGCACCCCTCGTACGCTATTTTACTAAAATTTCGAGCACGACAGGCCGTAAATAGGAATTATGCGGACAGTTTGAAGCCACTCGCAGGACGCCCCCGGCACAGCGCCCGCGAAAGCGACTACTGTTGCGAGTCCTTTGCGCAGTGAACGAATTCGGGTTTTCATTTGCATAAGTTAATTTTCCCCGGCTGGGGCATTTACATATTTATGGCCCCTCGGAAAGAATCGAAGATGAAGCTGTCGTGACGGCGTAATGGCGCGGCGCATAAATTTCCTGCGGAACGCACCGAGCGTAAGCAGCGGGCGCGCAGTGACTATTTTTGATTATTAAAAATATTTGAACTAGAATTTACAGAGTTTCGCTCAAAAATGTTTTCCAAATATTTCTTGTAACATTTTTTACATAAAAAAATAATAAATGTGAGTCATTTAAATTTAAACGAGACTCCTTCCTTACTTTGATGATGATGAGCAACTTCATGCTGTTTTTGTAATGAGAGGCGATTTTGGAGCTACTTGCACACTAATTCTTCTGATTGTTGCTTTTAGACCTCTGCCTTTCTTGGTATCTTTGAAGAATCTAAACAGATTACAGTTGCAAGTGTTCAAGTCAGGGCTGTAAGTAAAGTGGTTCAATTTGGCCTGGGTTTTGTAGCGGCGGTAGAGGAGCAGTTGTCGTTTGAAGATACGATAGAACACTTTTACCTTGGTTGCAATTGCTTGTGTTTTTTCGGTTAAAAAATCAGTTTAATCTCAGAATACGGTTGCAAATATTCTTCCCACGTTAAGCTTTGTTGAGGGTTTGCCTTTTGTTTACTACTTTATAGTTGCTTATTTTAACTTGGAGGTGTGTAATACTAAACTTAAGTATTATCATATATCGGTACGTAACACCAAAACCTATTTTCTTCCTCTTCATAAAGAAGAAGAAGCCTTTAAATAACAGCTTTTATTCAGTATCAAGCAGGAGGAAAATCCATCTTGCCTTCAGCTTTTGAAATGTTAACACGTTTTTAATTATTGTCCCGGTATTAGCACCTAATAATACCTTCTTCAATGTATGCTTTGTCGATTGTCAGTCATTTGTGATTTCTTCAACTGCTAATTTACAGTCTATTCTCCAAAAATAAAAATAGCTTAAATCTTCTGGTTTGCAATGAATACAATATTTTCCTAATAAAGTATTTTCACGTCTAGTTATTCTTCCACAATAGGTCGTAGCTAACTTTTTTTTATTTTGCACAAATTCTACATTAAGGTTGTTAACGAACCAGAGAGTATTAACCGGCTTTGACTATTTTATATTACAATCGTTGCGTGTTGTCTATTCTTGCATGGTCTTGTAAATAAGTTTTATTTTTGTTGTGAGCTTTGATTTCGGTTCATGCATTCTTCTCTTTTTAAGGTGCTAATGCTAGGGTAATTATCTATCAAGGTACTTGGTTTCTGTACTAACTTTGATCAGTTTGCTTATTATTATTATGTGCTATTATCATGAATGTTACATGTTTAGACTTATTTTTATTTATTGTAATTTGTCAATCATCAGTCTAGTAGTTGCTTGAATTTCTGTAAGTTATGTAACACATCTTATTAAAGGTTTGTTTCACATCTATTATTGAATCGTAAAGTAACCTTCCGGAAACTAAATTGGTAGTTTGGTAAAGCAGTAGTTAATTTTGTATTTTATTTAAAACTTCTTTATGAGTTGCTTAAATAGTTTGCCTAGTAATAGGCTAATCAATCGATAAGCATTTGGTAAGTGAGGTCCACCTTTGGTACCATAATAGTCTGTGCGTGCTTCCATTACATGATGAAGTATGACAAGATTACTATCTAGTTTTATGTAATAGTTACTACTGCAATTATACCTTATCAGCAGTTTCCTTAATATCAGTTTAGTTATTATGTCTTAGCCTGGTATTTTGTGGAATCTTAGTGCTTTAATAGTAGAATTCACATCAGTGGACGTAAAAGAACTAATTTCCAGTAACATATAACATGGGATATCCAAAAAATATCTATTTCGTTAGTATTTACAGCAGATATTTCGAAGGTTTACAAACTTAACAAATATTTAGAAATACATTAACTTTTCCGATGTTATATCGTGCTCAACTGTCGTATGCCTTTTGGATCGGTGAAATGTTTTGTTGTCGACTTTAAAGTTTTTTAGCTCTCCAGACATGATAAGCTTTTTTACTTAGTTTTGTCATATATTCTTAAATAGATGCATATTTATGTCCTTTTAGTATTTTACCAAACTTTTAGTCAGTCTGTTTTGGATTCACGATCGATGCCATCTGCCACTGTATTGCTTTTTCCAGTATTTAATGGATTTGAGTTCTGTAATGTTTTGTGTTACATTATCTAGGTCTTGAATTTATTTCATAAGGGGCTTCAGGTCAATGCCTTCTTGAATATATTTTTGAAATGTTCCCCTGTCTGTTGGTTTAGTGACTATACTGGGATTTAATAGTAACTAAAGCCTGGGAATAGTCCAAGAACAGAAGATGTTCCTGCAGCTATAAGAAAATGCAATATACAGGTGTATAAATAATTTCTCAGCTTTTTTCTGCAAAATTAAATTTAAAAACAAACAAAAAAAGCTTAAGTATCAAAGTATTCTCCGTTGGCATCGATGACCTTTTGCCATCTTTCGGGTAGCTTGCGAATTCCCTGGTGATATCGATGCATTTTCGGACTTCTTCTTCTGTTTTGAAGTGCGTATCAAACAAGTGACGCTGTAACGACCGGAATAAATGATAATCGGAAGGGGCCATGTCTGGGCTATACGCCGCATGTTGGAGAAGTTCCCAGCCTAACGCGAAGATGTGTTCTCGCGTCGCCTTCGCAACATGTGGTCGGACATTATCATGGAGCAAGATGACTTTGCGACTTCCTTGTCCAGTAAATGGCCTCTTTTCTTCGATTGCGTCGCTCAAATTGATGAGTTGCTGTTGGTAACGATCCGCCGTAACTGTTTCACCTGGTTTCAAGAGTTCATAGTACAGCACACCTTTCCAATCCCACCAGATACAGAGCAAATTCTTTTTGGCGTGGATATTGGGCTTTGGAGTCGATGTCGAAGGTTTGCCAGGGTCTACCCATGATTTTTTGCGCTTGGGATTGTTGTACAATATCCATTTATTATCGCTCGTAATAATTTTTGCAGAAAATCCTTTTTTCGGTTCCTTGAAAGCAAATGGAGTGCGGTGTCACGCGGTCGATTTTTGTTGTCAGTTTATGCGGGGCCCATCTGCCTTCCTTTTGTATCTTACCCATTGCATGCAAACGTATGGAAATGGCAGGCTGAGTGACGCCAAGCTATTCTGCAAGCTGTTTTTCAGTTTGCGCATTGTTTTGATCCAGCAATGTCTGCAGCCCATCCGTGTCAAATGTTTGAGGGTGTCCAACGCATGGTTGATCTTCAAGGCTAAACTCTCCTCCGCGAAATCTTTGGTACCACTTTTTGCACGTTGCATGGCTTACAGAATTCTCACCATATGCAGCACAAATCATTTCGGTGGCTTCAGCAGCGTTTTTCTTAAGATGAAACGCGAAGTGAATAGAAAATCGAATATGCTCTTTTGTGATTGCCATAGGGGTTATGTGCATCAAACGCCAAATCGCATGATGTTTCGAAAGACCAAATATCATTGCTTTAAAACCGCAAGAGGGCGGACTAATACGTTACATGTAAACAGTGATTTGCGTCCTGTGAAATCTAAAGCTGAGAACTTATTTATACACCTACTATCTGGGCTCTTTAAGTATATGTGAATAAATTCACCTGTTAAGAGATGTATGTGGTTATCTGTCGTTATACGTCGCGGATTACGCTCTTTAGTGGTGATTATTAGGGAACCCCAATTTTACCATTTGGTAATTTACAATGTGAGACCCTCATATGAAATTTTAACTAAATGGCATGTATTATATATATTATAGTTAGAAATGCAGACTTTTGTTATATCAATAAGATGTATTTTAGAGATAAATATATGTCTGTAGAAATGCAATTAATTTGAGTTTATGGTTATGAATTTAGCCATCGCTAGTTTTTATTGACTATGTTTATTAGTAGAGTAAATATGATGTTTTGTTGCATCACCTGTGCGAAAGTAGCATTAAACTCAGATAACTATCGTGGTAGAATAGAGTCTACATAGGTTTCAATCAAACTCCTTAAATCTCCACAATTTAATTCTTTTTTTATATCGCCTAATAATCGAGTGGTGAAGATTTTTAATTACAATTCTGTAGTTTTGTTTGATTTAATATGTGGTATTGTTATTTCTTAAATATCCTATTAACTTTCTATATGTTATTTACCACACCTTAGAAATTGGTTACGCTGCATATGGTCATCAATAAGCACTTTATATCTGTTACTAGTTCTTGGATACGATTAATTTAGTTCTGTTTACAGATCTTCGCTTGACTACATTTTTTTGAACTATTTTTGCGTTCAAGTATAATTTTCTTTATAGTCTTTTGGTGATTGATTTGTTGAATAATGAGTAGTTTCAAATGCAGCATTATGGTGAAATGTTGGCGTATTCGTTACATTATTTGTAACCGATTGCAAGTCGGTGTGAAGAAGAAATAAAGTTGGTAAAAAATGTAATTACCAGTTGCATTACCTGTTTGGCTATGGGTGTATCCAATTATATTTACTTCGGACCGAGTGCAAATAATTTTGAGCTAAATACAAAACTTTTGTTTGAAGAGACTATTTTAGGTAATCTCGCGATAATCGCGCTTGTTAAACCACACACTTCAACTAATTGCTTTTGGATATTCACATATGCTTTAAAAGTATAATGCAAACTTAGCTTTAAATTTGAACATTATTTTGCAAATTATTTAAATATATAACCACCTCAGACGCATCGTTACCAAACGTAGTTTTTTAATACTTTCTCTCGTTCAAGCATTATTATAATAACTTTAAATTATTACAATTTCTTCTGAAGAAATGGTGTGAAATGGGAACACCTATGTCGATCTGGCATACTACATACGCGTTAACAACTTCCATTCAGTTGCCGCGTTTCAGTATGACTACATGAACAGTGGGATAAAAAATTTAGTTCTAATTTGATTTGCCTACGTATTTAGGATTGCTTTTAGTTGGGTAATAAGTGGTAATAACATCAAACTTAAACGCTTCTTGATGTCTCTTTAAATGTGTCAAACATGTAAGAGCCTAAAGAAGTGAGACTAAAATTTTGCGTAAAGATACTTCTTCAAAGCTTTAATAGTGAAAAGTAGTAGACAAGAAAATAATTTCATGCAACAACGAGACTCTTTTTGATGCTATTCCTTAGGATTATGTTCAAATTATTGAGTCTCGTTTTATGTTACACCAATATAGAGTTGCAAATGTTTTAAGTTTTAATTTTTCTACTAACATTTTTTTCTGTTTTATATTTCAGATCCAATAGTTTATTTAGGTTTTCTACCCAGAAGATGCTATTTGTATTATTTAATGGTTTAAATTGTATTAATAAGTATCTGAGTTTGTTAATGGGGTTTTAGATTCATAGGGTCATAACTAGGGTGGATGTACCAATCCATCCATCCATCCAATGGCGCTACAGCCCGATTCGGGCCTTGGCCTCCTTTAGGCATCTTCCCCATCCGTCTCTGTCTGTTGCCACTCTCTTCCAGTTTTTATCTTTCAGTATGTCGTCTGCATATCTGGCAACCTCCTCCTGCCACCTCTTCCGGGGTCTTCCCACTGGCCTTCGTCCTTCCATCCTTGATAGCAGTACTCTTTTTGGTACTCTTTCCTCATTCATCCTCACGACGTGTCCTGCCCACTTTAGTCTCTGTATCTTTACGAAATCGGATATGGGTAATTCTCTGTACTCTTGGTATATATCTTGGTTGTATCTGCACCTCCAGTTTCCGTTATCTTCGTTTGGTCCGAAAATTCTTCTTAGTATCTTTCCTTCGAGTGCATCGATGTAGTTTGCCATTTTTTGTGTCATTACCCATACTTCACATCCGTAAGTTATTACTGTTCTTATTATGCTTTTGTAAATTCTGACTTTATTGTTTTTGTGAGCATCGTGGGACTTAAATATGTTCAGCATGGCATAGTATGCTTTGTTCGCTTGACCGACCCTTCTTCTAATTTCCGTTTCTTCATTTCCATCTTTTGCTATGTTTACTCTTAGGTATATAAAGTCTTGAATCCTTTCAATATTGTCATCACCTATTGTAACGTTTTGTAGTATTCTTCTTGAGCGTGTTTGTGTTAGAGTTTTAGTTTTGTTTACATTTACTCTTAGCCCCACTTCCGTTGCTTGTTTTTCTAAGTCTATGTAAATTTCTTTTGTTTCCATCATTGATCTCCCCATTATGTTAATATTATCGGCGTACGCTGCAAGTTGTGTTGATTTGTTGATCAGAATGTTGTGGGGGTTAATTGACATTTTCCGTATGGCATACCGCCTTGTTTTAATCCTTTGGTTATTTCGAACGGGTCAGTCAGTTGATTTTGTATTTTAACGTATGCCGTGGTCTCTGTCATTGTTGCTTTTATTAGTCTGATCAGTTTTCTTGGGATTCCAAATTCATTCATGATGGTGCATAATTTATCTCTTTTTATTGAGTCGTAGGCTTGACGAAAATCAACGAATATTTGGTGGACGTCAACGTCAAATTCCCAGATTCTTCTCAGGGATTATTTAACACTAAACAATTGATCAGTGGTGGATCTACCTTGTCTGAAGCCTTCTTGGTATTCCCCTATAATATCTTGTGTATAATTAAGTAGTCTCTTATTTAGTATGTACCAGGATGTACCAATTACATATCAATTAAGAACAAATTTTGCATTTGAATTTCATCTAATCTAAGTAAATAATTTGAGGCTTCTATTGATATAAAAATAAAAATCTTATTGCGTTTGTTTATTTTTCATGGCCCCGAAAATGCTCGAAGGATCACCGCGCTGGGCGATAGCTTGGCTATGAGGTTGGTAACTAAATTTAAAATTACGTATATGCTGTTAAGCTAACTTTTAAGATGTATAAAAGCCCAAGATATCTGTGGAGCGTTCTCACCTTGTTTTTAATTTTAATGAATCCTTCTGAGTTGACTAGTTGGTTCCAGTTTGCCTATTTTGTACTAATAATAATTTATTAAAAACAAGATTATCGGATTAAAACTAGTTTAATTTTAATGGAAGAAATATTACAAAATATTATGCATTTTTTAAACACGAACATGTATTCTAGTTAAATAATTAGATAAATCTAAATATTAAATACTAAAATCACCGCGTCGGTAAAGATTTGTCTTTGTAGATACTCAAAAAGAAATTATTTGAATCACTACCTGTTATAGTCCGAATTGGCTTTTTAATTTTTTCATTTTTAGTTTTTTGAAGTAGAGCTAATTTTTATCTGTTCGTTATTGCAAGTGTTAGTTTCGTTTAATTGGTTTTATCATTCCAAAATTATATGAATCCAACAAACTAGACAGCTTTAGGTAATCACTTCTTTGGAATGTTTTTCATGTTACTCTTAATTGGTGATTTATATTTTCTGAGATAAACTGAATAAAACTAACTGTGAAGTCTCACATATTTGTAAGTAATTTTTGTTTAATCAAGTCGGCTTCTAGCCATGACTCATTGTCTTTTGCAGCACTAAGTTTGGGGAATCATCCTCGCGATATTAAGTATTTAAAACAGAGTAATTATCTTGTACGAGTTTTCATAGGTTTATCCATAAAATCGTGTTTGCTTGATTTATTCATACATTTAGTATAATCTATGGGTTTTATATAAGGTGTTCCAAGAGAAAGATTCTTTTTAAGGTAGATGGCTAGTAAAAAACTTTTAGTTGTTACTAAAATACAGGCGTTGGAAAATTATATTTTAAAAATAATGTCATCGAATGGGTGGCACGTAGTCTCCGGAATGGTTGCCATTTCTTGACGGATATTTTTTCCATTGCACCAGAGAGCTCGGATTGCCGCTGTACACTCTTGATTTAAGAAAAAATCCATAGGAGTCAAAACAGGGCTGCGTGGAGGTCAGTTTATATCACCTCTTCTGGAAATCAAGTTTTGGAGGAAAATTGCACGAACTCATGGCAGAGACATGTTAGAGTGTGCGACGTTGCTCTAACCTGCGGGAACCATGATTATCGCCAGCAAAATTTTGCAGTTCAGATACGAAGAAATTGTTCTCCATCCCTGTATAATGCTCTGAAGTATTTGTAGTGCTGCAATAACGGCAATATGTTTGTTAACGTGGCTCAGTTACACAGTTAACGAATTTAAGCCTCTGACTGGTATCGTTAAGTTTTAATTCTTATGCCAATTAAATTTTACAGGGGTGCAGACACAAGTATTTGCGCATAATGCGGTGTAATTATGGTCTAGGCACATTCAAAACACTTGCGCTTTTACGAACAGATGGGTCATGGGTTCGCAAACGGCCTGTCGTACCCTTTCTATATGTTTTCGTCAGTTCTTGATAACCTTGGTCATCTCGACTTAGGTTTATCCATAGTTGAACCAGTTTCTTCGAACTATCCATTTTCTGATACACTTGGGGCTTCATTTACGTTAGACAAATCATTAAAATTATCCTTAAAGATAATAAAAATTTTGCAAATACGGATTTTAGCCATTCAATACTAGATGTCCCAAAAGAAAGTTTAGATTTGATTGGCTCACTGCGTGAACGCAACGAAGTAGAAGGGCGCATGTCAATCGGTAGTGCTGCTTTCGGAAATATAGTTACTTTAGAGCGGTTTTCGAGAGCGAACCGCGGGTTTTGTGTGCGAGAATGTTACAAAAACTTCGATTCCACGATTATTGCACGGAGAAAGTTTAGTAATCATCAGCTGAGATCTTGCAATGATTTGATGACCAGTAGGCGACTTCCAATCTTGAACAATTTTTCCAAATTTAACGAACGAAACACTGAAAAGTTTGCAGTTTGAATTTTGATATATTAAATGAATAATGCACAATTGTGTTACTCGACAAATGTGTGATCTATAGCCATCAATCAATCAAAGAGCAGGAAATTATTAAATATTTTCAGTGCCGGTATTAATGAAATACCAATGTAGATATTATATATGCAGGCTGCCATCTATTATTCAGGTAACTTACAAATGATTTATCGTTCAAGAAAACTTTTTGCAACTTCTGGCAGTATTCTCTTATACGGGTAAATTATTAGAAAAAGTCTAACTTTTTCTAACGTAGGGAAGGTGCTTAACACGGTTATACTTTGTCGTTATTTTTTAATAATCACTAGTTACTTTAGAATCTAAGACTAAACTCATCAGAGTACTGCTTGAAAACCAGATTCATCAGTGTTCAATCCTATCGGGTCCAATCATCCTATCGGGGCTTTTTCGAATATTAAGTATTATTTTAAATTCTAATTTCATTTCTTATTAACATATCTATAATTTGAATTATGAATGTCATTTGGGCTATTTTTTGATGTCTCTTTATGAAATTGGTAAACTATTTGCAACCAGCCTTTAAATAATATTGGTCTGTTGTTCTTTTTAACAGTGTTAGTCAGTCAAACCCGGGGGTGGGTTCTTACCAGATGTAGAATCATTTGAGCACCACGGACGGGTGCAAAACACACAAAAAAGGCAACAGACAAAGCGTAATCAAAGCGCGCTATTGGGTTTGCAGAAATTCAAAGTCAAAATGTGGTCAGCTTCGGTTGGCGGCCAGTTACGTTCTGTTCTTAAAAAAGGTCCAACTTGAAGTTCTGGGTCGGTGGTTATACGGTCCTCTTCTTTGTAAAATCTCTTTTAGCTGTGAATAGAGGTGAGCAAGCGGACAAGTCAAGGTTGCGAGTAGAGATGGAATTAGGGCCAAATGTAGCTTAGAGGTGTGCACGAAACAACACGCACACAACGAATTTGGGTTTCTAGTGATTGATAGCTTACTAAAATGCAACAAAATACTTAAAATAACATTTATTAACTCAAAATATCAAAAAGGGTGTTTTATTGGAAAAATATACAAATTAAAATTTAATACAACTCGTCGGCTTAGTGATAATTCTTATTGGGCTGGTTTCGAATGGTACACTACTGGTACACCAATTCTAGTCCCTGCTTTATTAAATGTTTATTAAATTTCGTTACTAAAAAAATTTACAGGTTTTAGCCTTAATCGTAAAATGGAAATTTAAATATTATTCGTGGTTGATACCAAAGAAAAACAAAACTGTGGTTTGCGAAATTCCAGTTTACGTAACAGAAACAGTACTGTTGTCAACGTAAATTCTGTTATATGAAGGTGAATCAAATATAAACCGTAATTTGATTTTTATGCGCCACGAGGTGAACGGGAAGGTCACTCATAGCGTACTTCAAACTGCCATTTTTTGGTCAGTGTCATATGTCAAAGTAAGAACTACCTTTCCTCATAACAGCAAGTGCAAAACTGTCCCAAATTTTAAGAACATTTTGGGAATAACGCGCTTCAGTAAACTCAAGTGTATTCGTACCATAAACAATTTTTGGGAGAACAAAAATTTGTTGAAATTAAAAGTCACTTACATTTCTTAAGAGTAGCGTGACTTTAGAAAAAACTCGTTTTGTTTGCCTTCTTTTCAGGGTGACCAGAAATTAATAATTGTTGAACTTGTTTCTGTTAATTTTTGAACAAAACATAATTGACATATTGTCGAAAAAGCCCCATATAGCTACCTCAACTTGACAAGAAATTAAAGTTTTATTCTGGATTATACTTGAACGCCCTTTTTACAGCCCGGAATCAAACGGATTACTTGAAAGACAGTAGTTTGATGATGCTGCTGTTGGAGGGTTCGTGCCTGATGGGCTGGTCTCACATCCATCTTCTTTTATTCGATAACGGGATCAAAAAAACACCCAGAAGAAACTAAAAGAAGCAACAGAAAAAAGTTACTTTGTATGTTTGTGTTTTTGTGATATTTTAATGAAAAAAATAATCGTTCTAGTTTCTATTTAATACACCTACATAACTACATTGTGGGTAGATGTTAAGTCGTTTTTTTTATTAGAGCAAATGGATTAAAATTGAATATAAAAGTTATATTCCTACAATATTGTTATTTGCCATAAGTTTTTTTTTTAAATTTAAGTAGACATTGAGTAGTAATACATGTAAATGGGCGAGGACATGAAGGTGGAGCATCAAATGATTGCTCATTTGCATTAAATTTAAAATTAATTTGACAGATGTTGACTGAACTATGAGATGTATGATAATGCATTGGTACTCAAATCTGATTGTAAGGTCTAAAGGTTTGAATCTATTCAAACTCGGTTTTACTTTGTCACATTTTTACCTGGGGTATTTGGACGACCACTAATACGGTATTCATAGCGCACACTAAACGTTTGTATTTCTTCGTTAATTGTCTTATAGTTTCATTAAGAACGTATCATGGTAAATTTACAATGATTTTAAGCCATTTTGATTGAAATCTGAGAATTTTAATATTTAATGTTTTGCCGATTTTTGTTTTCCAAGAGTTTTGAGATGGTAGACAACAAGTTTATTGGGTGATATGAGGGTACCTTGTTTAAGTCTTTGCCCGGTTTGGGAATTAATATAATTTCCGCAGCTTTCAATTGCTTGGGCCAGTAATTTAGCGTAAGGATAGCAATAAATATGTATGTAAGAAACAATAAATTTTTTTTGGCAATTTAGCTTTGCGAAGGTTGAGTTGTTTGATTTCTTTTTAATCTCTCTAGGAGTAAAAGTTTTTATTCCCGGCCTTTTCCTCATCACTTCTGGTCCATCATGATTCCGGGTCTCTTTATTCAGAACGAAAAGCACTTGGTTTTTGGGCTTTCTTGCGTTTTTTATCTGCTTCCAGATTGAGTTGTTATATCTGTTCAGGGTAGTAATATAATCGTGAAAGAATTGCTTTTGTACTTCTTTAATTTTATATTTCAGCTTACATTTTTACCACCAGGTGGTTGGGTCCGATGCCATTTTGCTCTAGCTCTTCTCTTCTCTTCATAGCTATGAGTTTTTTAATCTCCACTGATACTAATACATTTGTTTACTACTTCATCAATTTCTTCCGGTTTTTTAGGCTAACATGTAAGCTTATGCTTTCTTGGATATAATTTTGGTACGTTTTTCAGTTAGTTTTTCTATTTTGTAATCTGACAATCTGATTGTTATGTATGACACTAGAGCTCATAGTCGCAATTATTGGGGAGTGATCAATATCCATGTAGGGTGATGAGATGGTATTCATTATGAAAAAATACAGTAGGTCGGAAGTTTTGTTGGAATCTGTAGACCAATAAGTAGGAGTACCTGTGGAGAGGAAAGAATAATTATGTTCATTGAGAAGTGTTGCCAGCTCTCTGACTTTTGTAGTTGTTATGCGGAATCCCCAAAGGGATTTTACTGTTGAAATCTCCTTTTACAATCAATTTTTCATCTAGTGTCTGAAAGAAGTTTTGAAAATGTTTTTTTTTTGATGTTGTGACGAGGTGAGCAGTATACAGATGCTACTGTTATTTCATACGAGAGCATTTTAACTCTTATTGAGGTGAAGTGAGTTTCTCCTATTAGCAGTATATCTAGAGTTGTTATAAAGGAATATTTCAATTTCCTGTTTGTGTGGTAGAAGGCCGTTGGCATTCTACTGAGCATTTTTTACAATTTTACTAAATTTTGTTGACCAGTGTTGAGAGCATGTTGAACATCATGTTATTTTGTTGAAAGAAATGTTGACTTCATATTATTCATTGCCTGATGTGCCTACATTCGAGTTTAAGGTGTATTCCGTTGTTCTGGTACCTTTTACTGCATTCGCATAACTAACATTTATATTGATATAATTGACATAATGTTAATCTCTGAATCGCGTTTCACGAGCAAAAGTTACATAAAAACGACGATACAGCACATGCTGGCACGGCTGTAATTATTAAAAATACTATAAAATGTT